>CM022301.1:544415696-545015696 GCA_011799875.1 Thinopyrum elongatum
ATGAACAAAAAATTAGTCTAATAAAAAATGAAAAAAAAACAGAGACGGGGCGGCGCGGCGGCTCACAGCGGGGGCGGCTGGCGACGGCGATGGCGACGGCGACGACGACGACGGCGACGGCGGGGGCGGGCCGGGGCAGGGGCTTGGGCGCGGGGCAGGGGCCGGCGCGGCGACGGCGTGGTCGGGGGCAGGGCCGCTGGGCGACGACGACGAGGTGCGGGGAGCGGGCGGCGACGGCGTCGAGGGCTCGGGGCAGGGGCGGCGCGGCGACGACGTCGGAGGCAGGGGGACGACGGCGATGGCGACGAGGAGCAGCGCTGGGGCGTCGGGCACGAACTGGCGATGGAAATCTGAAAATTTCCTAAGTGCTGGCTTATATAGCAAAGGCTTTGGTCCCGGTTCGTGGCACCAACCGGGACCAATGCCCCCCTTTTGTTCCGGTTGGTGCCACCAACCGGGACCAAAGGTCTTTTTTCAGCAGCCCAAAGGGCGGGAAGCAGGGACCTTTGGTCCCGGTTGGTGGAACCAACCGGGACTAAAGGGCGTGCATTGGTCCCGGTTGGTGCCACGAACCGGTACCAATGCACCCCTTTAGTCCCGGTTGGTGCCACCAACCGGGACAAAAAGCCTTGTGCTGCCCGCGTCGCGGCCAAAAGTTTAGTCCCACCTCGCTAGTTGAGAAAGCTCGAGAGTGGTTTATAAGCGCTGCTGCGCCCACTCTCTCGAGCTCCTCTCAACTGCAGGCTTTCGGGCCTAAACTCGCACTATGTGCCTGTGGGCCTACTCGGCCTGCTGCGGGCCTGAATCCTGGCCCATGGTTGGGTTTCTAGTCGTATTCAGGCCGTGGTGGCCCAGTAGGCGGCACTTTTTTTATTTTTATTTTGTTTTCTTTATTGCTTTATTTATTTTATTTTGTTTCTACTTACAACAAAATACTTACTGTTGCTATTTTTATTTATTTTATTTTATTTTATTTTGTTTCTACTTATTTATTAAAGTTTATTTTGTTTCTACTTATTTATTTTATTTTGTTTCTACTTATTTATTTTATTTTCTTTTTTGCTTTTTTTATATATTTTATGAAAATCCTTTTTCTTTTAATGTTTTGAAGAGAAAATACTTTGATAATTTTAGTTGCATAAATTTTATATAATTTTAGTTTCAATAATACAAGAGGTTTAAAAACTTTTTTAGTTGATTCCTTTAGCTATTAAAGTTTCATTAAAGTTTTCTAGTTCATTCTTTTCTATTAGAGTTTCATCAAAGTTTTCTAGTTCATTCTTTTAGTTTTATTTTGCTATTAGAGTTTCATAAAAGTTGAGAGGGTTACGGCAAAAACTGGATGCACTTCGTGTACAAAATGGACAATCTCTTTCGAAGTATCAGGGTTTCGGACGAAAACTCATCTGTTACAAAGGGATTTATTTTTTGAACTTATTTGAACTCCAGACTTTTTGTGTGCTCAAAATGAACCATTCAAAGCAACATCATCAATTTTCAAACCTTTCTGACTTCATCTGTTATTTTTCATGCATTTACTGATTTTTTTGAGCTATGACCCTGAAATTGAAAAGCACTTCAAATGAACTCTGAAGAGGTTGAATGAGCATGATTCTCATCATTTCACCCACATAGCATGTGCTAAAAAGTTGAGAGGGTTACGGCAAAAACTGGATCACTTCGTGTACAAAATGGACAATCTCTTTCGAAGTATCAGGGTTTCGGACGAAAACTCATCGTTACAAAGGGATTTCATTTTTTGAACTTATTTGAACTCCACACTTTTTGTGTGCTCAAAATGAACCATTTAAAGCAACATCATCATTTTTCAACCCTTTCTGAGTTCATCTGTTATTTTTCATGCATTACTGATTTTTTTGAGCTAAATGACCCTGAATTGAAAAGCACTTCAAATGACTCTGAAGAGGTTGAAAATTGGCATGATATCATCATTTCACCCACATAGCATGTGCTAAAAGTTGAGAGGGTTACGGCAAAAACTGGATGCACTTCGTGTACAAAATGGACAATCTCTTTCGAAGTATCAGGGTTTCGGACAAAAACTCACCTTTACAAAGGGATTTCATTTTTTTGAACTAATTTGAACTCCAGACTTTTTGTGTGCTCAAAATGAACCATTCAAAGCCACATCATCAATTTTCAACCCTTTCTGACTTCATCTGTCTTCACTTTTTCTTCGCTTGTGTCCTTTGCTTATTGCGCCGTAACCATGGATATTCTTCATTGCTTAACAGGGTGCTTGGGTCAGCCTTGACTTTGAAGGGAGGAATTTCATGAAACTTTTCATAATCTTCAGACATGTCTGTCTTACCCTCCACTCCCACGATGTCTCTTTTCCCTGAAAGAACTATGTGGCGCTTTGGCTCATCGTATGATGTATTCGCTTCCTTATCTTTTCTTTTTCTCGGTTTGGTAGACATGTCCTTCACATAGAAAACCTGCGCCACATCATTGGCTAGGATGAATGGTTAGTCTGTGTACCCAAGATTGTTCAGATCCACTGTTGTCATTCCGTAATGTGGCTCTACCTGTACCCCGCCTCCTGACAGATTGACCCATTTGCACTTAAACAAAGGGACCTTAAAATCATGTCCGTAGTCAAGTTCCCATATGTCCACTATGTAACCATAATATGTGTCCTTTCCCCACTTGGTTGCTGCATCAAAGCGGACACCACTGTTTTGGTTAGTGCTCTTTTGATCTTGGGCGATCGTGTAAAATGTATTCCCATTTATCTCGTATCCTTTGTAAGTCAATACAGTCGAAGATGATCCCCTGGACAACGAGTACAGCTCATCAGAAACAGTGTTGTCACCTCTGAGATGTGTTTCCAACCAACTGCCGAAAGTCCTGATGTGTTCACATGTAATCCAGTCGTCACACTGCTCTGGGTGTTTGGAGCGCAGAATGTTCTTGTGTTCATCGACATACGGGGTCACCAAGGTAGAGTTCTGTAGAACTGTGTAGTGTGCTTGAGACCAGGAATGCCCGTCCCTGCATATTATTGAGTCCCCTCCTAGCGTGCCTTTTCCAGTCAGTCTCCCCTCATACCGCGATTGAGGGAGACCAATCTTCTTAAGGTCAGGAATGAAGTCAACACAAAACCCAATGACATCCTCTGTTTGATGGCCCATGGAGATGCTTCCTTCTGGCCTAGCGCGGTTACGGACATATTTATTTAGGACTCCCATGAACCTCTCAAAGGGGAACATATTGTGTAGAAATACGGGGCCCAGAACGACAATCTCGTCGACTAGATGAACTAGGACGTGCGTCATGATATTGAAGAAGGATGGTGGGAACACCAGCTCGAAACTGACAAGACATTGCGCCACATCACTCCTTAGCCTTGGTATGATTTCTGGATCGATCACCTTCTGAGAGATTGCATTGAGGAATGCACATAGCTTCACAATGGATAATCGAACGTTTTCCGGTAGAAGCCCCCTCAATGCAACCGGAAGCAGTTGCGTCATAATCACGTGGCAGTCATGAGACTTTAGGTTCTGAAACTTTTTCTGTGCCATATTTATTATTCCCTTTATATTCGACGAGAAGCCAGACGGGACCTTCATACTGAGCAGGCATTCAAAGAAGATTTCCTTCTCTTCTTTGGTAAGAGCGTAGCTGGCAGGACCTTCATACTGCTTTGGAGGCATGCCGTCTTTTTCGTGCCAACGTTGCAGGTCCTCCTGTGCTTCCGGTGTATCTTTTGTCTTTCCATACACGCCCAAGAAGCCTAGCAGGTTCACGCAAAGGTTCTTTGTCACGTGCATCACGTCGATTAAAGAGCGGACCTCTAAGTCTTTCCAGTAGGGTAGGTCCCAAAATATAGATTTCTTCTTCCACATGGGAGCGCGTCCCTCAGCGTCATTCGGAACAGATAGTCCGCCGGGACCCTTTCCAAAGATTACGTGTAAATCATTGACCATAGCAAGTACGTGATCACCGGTACGCATGGCGGGCTTCTTCCGGTGATCTGCCTCGCCTTTGAAATGCTTGCCTTTCTTTCGACATTGATGGTTGGTCGGAAGAAATCGACGATGCCCCAGGTACACATTCTTCCTGCATTTGTCCAGGTATATACTTTCGGTGTCAGCTAAACAGTGCGTGCATGCGCGGTATCCCTTATTTGTCTGTCCTGAAAGGTTACTGAGAGCAGGCCAATCATTGATGGTTACAAACAGCAACGCATGCAGGTCAAATTCCTCCTGTCTGTGCTCATCCCACACACGTACACCGTTTCTATTCCACAGCTGTAAAAGTTCTTCAACTAATGGCCTTAGGTACACATCAATATCGTTGCCGGGTTGCTTAGGGCCTTGGATGAGTACTGGCATCATAATGAACTTCCGCTTCATGCACAGCCAAGGAGGAAGGTTATAGATACATAGAGTCACGGGCCAGGTGCTATGATTGCTGCTCTGCTCCCCGAAAGGATTAATGCCATCTGCGCTTAAACCAAACCATACGTTCCTTGGGTCACCTGCAAACTCAGTCCGGTACTTTCTCTCGATTTTTCTCCACTGCGACCCGTCAGCGGGTGCTCTCAACTTCCCGTCTTTCTTACGGTCCTCTCTGTGCCATCGCATCAACTTGGCATGCTCTTTGTTTCTGAACAGACGTTTCAACCATGGTATTATAGGAGCATACCACATCACCTTGGCAGGAACCCTCTTCCTGGGGGGCTCGCCGTCAACATCACCAGGGTCATCTCGTCTGATCTTATACCGCAATGCACCGTATACCGGGCATGCGTTCAAATCCTCGTACGCACCACGGTACAGGATGCAGTCATTAGGGCATGCATGTATCTTCTGCACCTCCAATCCTAGAGGGCATACGACCTTCTTTGCTGCGTACGTACTGTCGGGCAATTCGTTATCCTTTGGAAGCTTCTTCTTCAATATTTTCAGTAGCTTCTCAAATCCTTTGTCAGGCACAGCATTCTCTGCCTTCCACTGCAGCAATTCCAGTACGGTACCGAGCTTTGTGTTGCCATCTTCGCAATTGGGGTATAACCCTTTTTGGTGATCCTCTAACATGCGGTCGAATTTCAGCTTCTCCTTTTCACTTTCGCACTGTCTCCTTGCATCAACAATGACCCGGTGGAGATCATCATCGGGCACATCGTCTGGTTCCTCTTGATCTTCAGCTTCCTCCGTTGCAGCATCATCGTATTCAGGGGGCACATAGTTGTCATCGTCCTCTTCTTCTTCGCTGTCTTCTATCATAACCCCTATTTCTCTGTGCCTGGTCCAAACATTATAGTGTGGCATGAAACCCTTATAAAGCAGGTGGGTGTGAAGGATTTTCCGGTCAGAGTAAGACTTCGTATTCCCACATATAGGGCATGGACAACATATAAAACCATTCTGCTTGTTTGCCTCAGCCACTTCGAGAAAATTATGCACGCCCTTAATATACTCGGAGGTGCGTCTGTCACCGTACATCCATTGCCGGTTCATCTGCGTGCATTATATATAATTAAATGTATCAAAAACCATTACAAAACATCATGAACAGATAAGTGACCAAATTAATAGAAGTTCATCATCACATTAAAACCAAAGTACATACATAGTTCTCATTGAACAACATATAGCTCTTCAGAGCATCTAATTAAACCATACATTATTGAAACTATGTAAAACATTTCAATGCAACAACAAATGCGATCATAATCGCAACCAAGGTAACAATTGATCCAACGGCATAATGATACCAAGCCTCGGTATGAATGGCATATTTTCTATACTTTCTAATCTTGAAGCGCATTGCATCCATCTTGATCTTGTGATCATCGACGACATCCGCAACATGCAACTCCAATATCATCTTCTCCTCCTCAATTTTTTTCAATTTTTCCTTCAAGTAATTGTTTTCTTCTTCAACTAAATTTAACCTCTCGACAATAGGGTCGGTTGGAATTTCCGGTTCACATACCTCCTAGATAAAAAAAACTATGTCACGTTGGTCGGCATAATTGTCATAAACAACAAATGAACCAAATAGTTATAAAATATAATATATACCACATCCGAATCATAGACAGGACGAGGGCCGACGGGGGCGGATACCAAAACCATCGCACTATATATTAACAAACAATAATAAAAGTAAGAAAATTATACAAGTATCTATGTAAATCATACAAGTAAGAATTTTTTTTCTTTTAGAAAGAAGATAAGAACAAGAGGCTCACCACGGTTATGCCGGCGACGAGATCGGCGCGGGCGATCGACGGCGGTGAAGACGGGGACGGGACGTGACGGACCGCTAAATCTAGACAAATCTTAAGGAAAATGGAGCTTGAAGGTCGAGTTTGGAGAGGAGAAAGCTTAAGTAGTGTTGCTCGGGCATTTCATCGAACACCTCATGTGCATAGGAGGTGAGCTAGAGCACCACAAACACCTCCCCTCGCCGGCCAGAAAAAACAGAGTAGTGGAGTGCTCTGCTCGCGGGCGAGGGGTATATATAGGCACAACATTGGTCCCGGCCTTTGGTCCCGGTTCCAGCCACGAACCGGGACTAATGGATGTGGGCCAGGAGCGAGGCCCATTGGTCCCGGTTCGTGTCTGGAACCGGGACCAAAGGGTCCAGACGAACCGGGACCAATGCCCCACGAGCCCCGGCCGGCCCCATGAGCGCACGAACCGGGACGTATGCCCCCATGTGTCCCGGTTCTTGGCTGAACCGGGACTAATGGGCCGGGCTTGCCTGGACCAAGCCCTGTTTTCTACTAGCGAGAGCTTAACTTTTCACCCTCTACCCTCAAGTAGTGCTCCAATAAATATCTTGGTGCCAGATCTTTCGGTAGTTGCACAAGCCAATACTGCACGCCAAACCAGAAAGACATTAGCAGATATTTAGGAAGTCATCCCACCAAGTACACCACCACATTCTTCAAGTGGTGCCCATGTCGTGGCATGGAAGAGGCCCCTGCCACACCACACAGCAAAGGAGGTACTCAATATCACAGTGCTCAATTCGTTGGCGTGCTGCAATTTTAGAATGCTGTGGTTGGAGAGGAACAGCCGTGTGTTCGACAATATTGCTGCCGTAGAGTCCATTGTAATGTCGAGAGTTAGGAACGAGTTTGCCCTTTGGATGCTTACCTGGGTGAGTGGATCGGTGGACGATGATGGAAATTAGGTTCAGTACATCCTAGATGCTTCCCTTAGGGCGAAGCATGTCCTGTGCATATTTGTAAAGAACTTTTGTACTGTTCCCCCATCTTAATACAGAAGACGCACAGCTTGTGTATTCTTGAAAAAAATATCACAAACATAACAGGAATTTGTGAGGGGTGGCAGGGCTCCTTTTTCTGTCTTTTTTTAGCATGGAGAGGCGAGTGAATTACAGAAAACCACCACATTGACGTCTAGGTTTGCAGAAAACACTGGTTTACGAATTTCTACCAGAAGCCACTGATTCTTAGCCTAACTTTTTGCAGAAAACACTAATCGGTCGCTTTGGCCATTTTAACCTCGATTATGACATGTGGGGTCCGCATTTGATGACGTGGAGTAAAGGCTCACCTTAGATGGCGTTTAGTCTAATATTACAAACTAGTCCGTAAAATTTTACATAGGCACTCCTCAATCATAAAGCAAAAAAAACGCAATTAGCCCCACCCACGTGTACAGAACCTGCATCACGGGGCCGATGGCTCTCGTCGCTGGCTTGGGGCAGCGGATGAACCTTGCTAGCGTCGAGCTCGAGAATTGCGCCTGCCCGTGCACCGCGACCTACTGGCGGCAAAGGCAAGCAGGTCACCGGCGACGAGCGGTCCGCGCGTCGGCCATTGCACTGTCATCGTCCTTGGTTGAGCACCACGGCTGCACCGGCTCGGAGGAGGCTGACGACGGCCTGGCGGCTGGGCGCCCGCCGGCTCGAGCATGCTCTTAACGAATGCGATGCCGCGCCGCTTTTACTCTCGGCCACGGCGGAGGACGTGACCTGCTCGAGCACCATGTCGGAGGATGTGGCCGTACCGACGCGCCCTTCCGTCCTCTGTCCCGGTGACCACGACGGCAAGGACGTGCGGCGTGCACGACTCGTGCTGGAAGGGACACCGGCGGCGCGGCCAGGGACCCAAGGTGGCCAGGCTCGGTGTGGCATTCTTCGCGGTGGCCGAGGCCCGAGGCCCTCGAGGCCAGCGAGCACGTCGGGGTGGTTCCACGAGCAGGCATCGAGTAGGCCATCCACCGGGAGTACGAGAGAGCTAGGAAGGAGCTCCGCCAAGGAGCTGACAGGAGGAGGGGATGTCGCTGGTGTGCGGGAGTGCCATATCCCGATCTGGATCGGGGAGGAAGAGAGGGTTTTCTAGAAAGAGGAGGATTTTTTTATAAAAAGACCCGTCTAATGCCGTTTACCACAAACCGTTACGTCACGTCAGCACATAGCGGGCTCCATCGGTCATAATCGTCCTCAAGATGGGCAAAACTGCCAACTAGTGTTTTTTGTAAAAGATTAGGCCAAGAACCATTGGTTTCTGATAGAAATCTGTAAAAAAAATTATAAACTTAGGTGTCAATGTGGTGGTTTTCTGCAATTCAGCAAAGAGAGGCAAAAGGCAGGCTACAGCCGCAACTAAAATCTTTTCTCCTCCACTCGTAGTCTCCCATTAACACCTAAGCCAAAAGTGCCTAAGGAATTGATGACCAGAAGGCCACATCCCGCTAGCTGCTGGCGTTGGCTTGCCTCAACCAATTTTAGGGGCCCGATGCACTACATATGCTACAACCAGTGCTCTGTGTTCTGCAGGCAAGCGTTATGTAGCTCTACCCCTGACAGTTTTTGACCCAATATTTTATTGTCCAACAACATTTTCAAACCTCAAGTGCGAATACTCTTTGCAACACACTGAGTCTAAGCATCCTGATACATTTCATTCCCATCTTGCCGGCATGGTGCTCCAGCACCGAGTGTCCTTTGTGTTAATCAACATGAATCTGAATGTGAAGATATTTGTATGTGTTACTTACAATAATGGATAGACTAACCCAACTGCTAGCTACAAGAACTTAATATTGAGCCATAGACGACACATCCTTATATAGTTCCATGTGATATGTATTGTTGCAGAAATCACATGCATTCATTACATACTTGTTGAATAGTTATGAGTCAGGCAGTCTCACAATTAAGAAACAGTAAATAAGAGCAAAGAAATAAAAAATAAAACTATAACTAGCCAGCATGCAGACTGGTCCATATATATTCCCTCCTTCCAGAGTTAGTTGTCAGAAAAATAGATGTATCTAGACGTATTTTAGTTCTAAATGCATCCATTTTTATCCATTTCCGCGACAAGTAATTCCGCACGTAGGGAGTACCATTTAAAAGATGCATAATTGATGGCATGGACACTGCAACCATTAATGAATATACATATACTTGTTGTTAGTGTGGTGCATATTCAATTAATGGATATGCACATCTTCATGTGAAATCCGAGCTCAATCTCTTAAAAATGTAATGCAATAACTACCATGAGTTTCCCATGTAAGTATGTATTTCATACAAACTATTGCCATGTTCATCCCATAATATGCATATTTTTTCAGTTTCATTTGAAGTGTAAGCTTTTGAATACTTATGAATAGCAAGGTGCACATTAAATATGACCACATGTGAAAGATCTATTCACTAACACCAAATGTAGTTGTATGACTCTTTAGGATTTTTTGAGCTCGAGTGCATGTGCACCCCTTATCTGGACCATCAACTTTCACATCAACATCTGTGCTATTTCTACATAGAAATATGTCTTTTTCATTTCTCCCAAACAAGAAAATATTTGACTTTGGAACTTTATATGTCAACGTCACACAGGTGCTACTTCATGAAGGAAAAGTCTTGTTCTTTTGGATGCAACATAAATGTTTCAAATAAAAAATCCTATAAAAAGCTTTATTATTTTAGATATTTTTGTTGCGCCAAAAAAAATTCCAAAGCATTTTCTACATATGATACTCCCTCTGTTTCAAAATATAGTGTGTCCTCGGTTTCCGTGCTTCAACTTTGACCATAAATTTAATCAACGAGACCGACTGCAGCGGGAGCAAAAATTATATAATTGAAAACTTCTTTTGAATACGAATTCACTGGTATAATTTTCGCTCCCGTCGCAGTCGGTCTCGTTGGTTAGATTTATGGTCAAAGTTGAACCTCGAAAAGCGCGGACGCGCTATATTTTGGAACGGAGGGAGTAGTACTTATGTGATGTCGACATGCAAAGTTTCAACAAATGTTTTATTAGGAGAAACAAATAAGAGAAAGTTTTACGCACAAAAATTGATGCAAAGTTTGACGCTCCAGGTAAGAGGTTCACCTGTACTCGAGCTCAAAAAGAACTTTTCTGACTCTTAAGAACATAGTTGTAGCAACTGTGTTCTTTTGTATTCAGGTAAAGCTTTTGAGTCTTGCAAGTATGCTATCATCAATAGCTTCTCTATCCAATCATAAGAAACCAAACTATCATTGAATGTTGAGAGAAAATTGGGAATAATATTAAAACTTTGGAAATAATTGAAGCATCTCGAGCTATTGCAAAAGAGTTAAGGAAGTACAAGTCAAAAGTGGCTTGAATTTCTCTAATTTTTTCTTGAATTCTTATGCTTTATACGATTTCCCCATAAATTTATGTCATATACAATTTGCTTAACATTCACACTTGGGTGATCAGGCGAACGAGTGTGTTGAATAACCTTTTAAGTAGTGCACACACTGCGACGAATGGCATGAATATTGAAACATCTCAAAGCAACCTAAGAACATCTACAACCGGACCTCTATACTCGCTCCAAACGTCCGGATGGACTGTTCGGTCAGTGCCCGGACGGAAAAACGTCACCCAACCGGCCTCCCCATAGCCGGCCCAAATGACCAGACTGGCCAGCACTGCCCATATCTAGCACAAATCTGGGACGGATATGGGGATGCCCAGATGTGCCCGTCACCTCGGATCCGGCCCACGCTGGCCCATCCGACCCCACATAAAATGAACCCTATCGGCACTCCAGCCGAAACCCTAGCCGCATCCCACTCCACTCCAGATCCGTTGACTCCGAGGTCATCCCACGTGGCCCCAAGGAGGAGACGACCGCCCGCCTTGCGCTCCACCGCTCCCGGGAGGAAGCCGCTCGACGGCAGCGCTCGAACACCTTCCGTCGGGAATCCATTGTGTCTGCCCAAATGACGTATCTCGTGTAAATATCGTCGCTTTAATGACTTTTTGGACGACGAACTAAAGGCATGCATGATGCAGCTCCAAAAAAAATGTCACTAGTTTCTTAGCAAGTGTCATGGCAGCATATTGGTGATGTGGATGAAGGAAATGTGATGGCAGTTTCCATGTAACTATGGCGGAGAAATTGGCCGGAGGACCCGGTGGCACCGTTGCCGGTGTAGGATCGGCGGCGCCGGTGGCGGTGAACCAAGACAGAGACGAGGGCAGGAGGGTGGCGTGCAGGTGCAGATTGGCCCCGACAGTTGGTTCAGATCTCGGCCTGGGGCACGGGAGCTAATTAATCCGGCCAACGAGCAAAATCTACATACAGTCGGATCCAAATTTCAAATATCTATAATCGGGAGTAATTAGTTTTCCGCGCCAATTCGGCTTCGATCACCCTGCTTGGTTCCTACGCTTACCGTCCCACTCCGACGCCAACACGGCGAGCCTCGATCGTGCTGGCTTGATAAATATCATAGCGTCTCATCGTAATCTTGTCGCCGATCAGCTCCTCCTCCGCACCCACCCACCACCAAAGAGTAGATCAAGCCATGCCGGCTCTCATGGCGAAGCGCTCTTCCTCGGAGCGGTGCGCGATCCGCCGCGAGCTCCACCGGCGCAGGAAGCTCGCCGCCGCGCCCAAAGGAGCAATCGTCAAGAAGTCATCTGCAAGGCAGAGTTCCGCGTCGACCCACAACTCATCCGCGGACGAGCCAGCCGGACCGGCGACCAAGAATCCTCCGTCCATGACCATGCCGGTGCCGCGCCCGCGGGCCGGAGTCGCGATGTCGCCTGCGTCGATCCTGCTCCTGCAGCACGCGCCGGCCGCAGTGGCCACCAAGAAGCAGCTTGCCGGCGCCGCCAAGGAGATCGCCGCCTCTGTGCCGCTGGGGCAGGTTGCGAAGAGGTGCACCGCCCCGCCGCGCCGATCCGCGCTCATCCCGACCGCGTCCAAGATGAAGGTTTCCGCCGGCAAAGCGAACGCGGGAGTTCCCAGCAAGTCCGCTGCCCCGCCGCCACCATCCCGATCCTTGGAGCTATCCGCGAAGATGCCATCCGCAGCTGCCCGGCCGCGCTCTCCGTCGATCCGGGTGAAGAAGGGCATGACGGTGAAGGTGCGCACGCGCGCCGGGGTCCTGCCGACGGGGCACTGCCTCGTGCTCTGGCTCGCCGCCCGCGTCGTCTCCGACGCAGCAGCGGGTGACGGCTTAGTCGAAGTGATGTACAACGGCAACTTCCCACGCGACGACCCCCTCCGAACCGTGCGCGTCGCCATGGACGACGTCAGGAGCATGCCCGCCAACGTCGAGAGTTAGAGCCGCTCAAGCAAGGGCGCTCAAGGATGTCCTCGCTCGCTACTCTTTGTAAACCACACATGCATCGAGTGTTTAGTTAACTCGATCGGCAGCTACTGCAGAAGCACGGGCTCAAATGGCTGGCATGATGGAGGCTTTTCAGCTACAGAACTACACAAGCTTGGGCGATTTATGAGGACTAGCTAATTATTTTGTTCATAGGAAGATAGTCGAGCACTGTCCAAACCAGAGGGAGTAATACTGTAGCTAGCCCGTTTGTCAGCTGCCAATGTCGAGGGATCCCAGACTTGTATTTGGATAGGAGATCCCCTGGAGTTTATTGTTTCTGTAATCTGGTAGATGATGTAATGAAACTATATTTGAGAATCAATAAAGCTTCCTGCAATGATGGCTTAATTTCCCTCCAAAATGAGAGGAGAATCTATCGTTATGTGAACCTTCGTCGGTCATTTACAGTACAATTTTATTTGCACATGCTTGGCGGTGGGGTTTCCACCCTAGAATGCTAATGAAATTAGCTCCTCTTAGCAACTCCAACGCAGTACCGAGACTGGGTCCCATACCGGACTGACGCACTCTTAGAGGTTGCCGCCGCCATCTTCCACCGGTCCATCTCCAGATCAGAAACTGATCCATCGACCTTGCCTGGCCTGCCGCCGACGCCACCACAACGCCAGACAACTCCACCATCCTACACGTATCCGTCCACACGTGCCCGTCGCCGAACCTCCGCAGCACCATGCCATCGGGATCCGCCGTCGGCCTTGCGGTGGATGAGACACCGCTCTTCCGCTTGTCCCGTCCAATTAGCACTTGCTCCAAAACGATGCCCTCAGGAAGGACAACGGCATCAAAGGTACCATCATCGTCCGATCCGGTAGATCCAGATCTAGGGTTTCCGCCGGAGCATCACGAGTGGGGTGCCACGACCTGCAACAACGATGCCTCGAGAAGGGAATGATGTCATAGACGCCGCCATCGTCCGCCCTAACCAAAGTCGGCACGATTTTCACCGGAGGTCGCGTCCCCCCAACCTCGCAGCTGGCTGGAACCGAACGGAGCCTCACCGTGGAGACGAGGGCCGTCGTTCGCACGCCGTTAAGGAGCCTCCAGCCGCCCCTCACCGGTCCTCCTCGCGCCACTGGCCGGCCAAGGCCGTACCGAGACGGATCTGGACAGGACGCCAGATCCGCAGCCATCGGAGCCACCCATGCGCCCGCGGCCGCCACACCGCCGGCCATGTAGGTTCCCATCGCCGTCGCGTAGCAGGGGCGCCGCCCTGACTGCCGCCCCGGCCTCCCCGCGTGAGACACCGCCTTCGCCTCACAGGATCTGCCGCGGCGACCACCCGCCCTGGATCTGCGGTGCAAGGCCCGCCGCCACCGCGGCCCTTGGCGGCGGCTGGGGATGAAAGAGCGGGGAGGGGCTGGCGGCGCGGGATCGGGGGCCCCTGGCGCCGCCCGAGGGGAGGCGATGTGAGGGGGAGGGGAGGGGCTGGGGATCACGAATGCTGATCTAAAGAGGGGAGGGGAGCGGCTGGGGATCACGGATGCTGATCTAAAGAGGGGAGGGGCTGGGGATCACGTATGCTGATCGCCCGAGGGGAGGCCTCACCTCACCGGAGTATCTATCATCTCTCTTGAGATCTTTTCGCCCTTCTTATCAGACTGACATCTCGAGTCTGAGACTTCTTGTCTAAAAAAAAAGACCTTCGGTTTATACTCCCTTCGTCCCAAAAAAGTGTCTCAGACTTAGTACAATTTTATATTAAAATTAGTATAAAGTTGAGACACTTATTTTAAGACGGAGGGTTTATTAATGATGTAAAACAAAATGAGACCGGCCTTGGACTCCAATGAATGAGCTTGATTTTAAATCTTGGTCTTGTAACATCAGGTTTGTTGTGGGGATTGACCTTCGGGGTTTATTATCCGGTTAAGACTAATAATTTTAGTGGTCAGGCCATCACAAGGCCCAAACTTTTCAATCACTAGTCACACTCTCTTCAGACTCACGGGTACATGACGGTGACGATGATGACCTTATCAAAGGTCGTCATAGGCAAAGACAGCTACAACTTCCACCTTCGCTCGCTCTCTGTCACCTCTCTGGACTCTGCCATGACCATCATTCTCGTGCCCGACCTTAAACTCCTACGGTTCGTAAGTGCATCTCCTGCTAGTGATGCTAGAAATTTAGGCTTGTTTAGTATGGACCCTTGATCTATGTGTCAACCCGTAAATCCAATTCGTAGACCAAAACAGAAATCAAACCCAGGCCTAGGAGCATGCAACTCGGGCGGCCGTACCACACAACCGAACACCACACACACGGCCCGGCAGCTGGGAGCGATGGCAGCCAACCACGCGCGGCCGGAGAACAGATGCTCGGCCGGACTGAGAGGCAGGCAGATAAAGCCGTGCGATTCTATCAAGAGACACTCGATGTAATTGATCGAGTTGAAGCTAGTCAGGACGTTCACGTGTACGTGCCTGTGTCACCACTAGAAAATTAATCAAGCGCGTACAGGAATCAATCAAGCTTGTTTGAGGCTTGCTTTACACGTAGGGGCAAAATGCTCTTTTCACGTCACACTTAAAACCGTTAGTTTCTAAAATGGACGGAAATGTCATAGGGCCCTTGGATTTTCTAGCACACTTCATTTCAACCTATAGGCCACAAGCCCATTAATCCTGCTGGGGCGAGACTGCTTCTGAAAGTGCTAGACCTTGAATTACAAATTCTCAACCTCCGAACCTCCACAATAATAAGACTGCTCAATAGAGGTGCCCGATGCTGGCAAGCTAGCCTGCGCGTGGATGACCACCAGGGCTACTTCTTGCTCGTTGCGAGACCTAACACCGTCTCGCCTTTGATGCGATGCTACTGGGCGGCCTGGTACTGTAGCTACGTGTGTGAGATTTTCTTCTATAGTTTTTTTTATCGGATTTTCACTATTTTGCATCGGCATTATTCAGATTTTCTTTGTATTTTCCCTGGTTTTTTCTTTTTCTTTCCCCTTTTCCTTTTTCTTTGGTTTTCATTGGTTTTTCAATTTCTTTGGTTTCTTTTACAACACATGTCTAATTTTTTATACACATTGTGCACTTTTTGTATGCATTAGGAATATTTTTTATACACAGTTAATACTTTTCAAATGCATGATTAAATTTCTTCAAATGTATGTTTTTATGTCCGTTTTTTCATACATATTATACATTTTTTTGTATACATCTATTTTTTCGGATAATTGTAAAACATTTTTCAAATAACACTTAATTGTTTTCTCAATGGTACAAAACAAGTTTTATGAACAAGGCAAACATTTTTTTACATTGTTGAAACATTTTTTAAATATGATGTACATTTTTTGGAACATGTGAACATTTATTAAATATCACATACATCTTTTGATTGGTACAATTTTCTTTTGAATTACATGAACATTTTCTTACAATGTGTAAACATTTTTATAAAATGCACGAACATTTTTTGAAATGTGTGAACATTTTTAAAATGGCATGTCCATTCTATTTGTTCTGTCAACATTTTGCTTGAATTACGCAAATATATTTCTACATCGTATTAACATTTTTTTGCGAGAATATAAACATTTATTGACCGCGCGATGAACGTTTTCAAGATTCTTAAAAATATTTTTCCTTTTTAGAAATATAAGGTAAAATATAAAACAAAAAAGGAAACTAACGTGCTGGAGAGCCGACGCTGGGCCAACCCATTTAGGGGGCGCCTGAGGAGAGCGCTACGTTCAGCTCGCAACAGATGAGACTTATGATTCATGAGCATAGGGATCTGCGGTTGTGGTTGCAGGGATGACTGACGCAGCGAGGCCATGGCGTGTAATGAAGGTCTAGCACTAGTACAAAATCTGAATGTCGGTGCTATACTTTGGTGACAGATAGTTTGGAGCTAGTTAGATATCTGGAGAAGAAGTCAATGTGTTCGTATATGATGATCCTGAGAGAGATTGATGGTCGATCTGCTACGTTCCGAGAAGCTCGTGTGATTCATGAGCATAGGGACTCTAGTGTAGAAGCTCATAGGCATGTTAAGGTAGTAGCTGCCTTAGATCCAGGCCAATATGTTTGGCTGGTAACACTTTCTGATGTTTTCTAAAAACCTCCCTCAAAAAAAAAAGGAGAGACGTATCCCCTGTTTTCTAGACGGGGATTGTTGCTCTAATCTGGCAAAAACACAAATCCTGTTTTCTACTGGTGCAACATGCCCATACATCCACTAGTTAGGTGCTCGATGTGCGTTGCCGTGGGAAAATAATTCCCTCCATTCTTTTTTTATTAGGCGCATTCAATTCTGAAATAAATTCTAAATTATTGAGTGTATGTCCTTTTTTACCCAGAGATGCCAACTCTACCCCTCCCAAATAGGAAGGGTAATTAATTAGGCGCCAATAGTTACTCAACATTGTGACTAAAGGTCATTAAAAAACTATACTCGAATTAGTGTCTTGATCACCATGCACAAAAATACACCTAATAAACAAAATAGAGCGAGTACGACTGAAAGAACATGCTACACAAAATCGGTCATTTATCTCTCTCTACACCTCCGGTCCAACTGACTTTACATTGTACTAAATGCTCTTATATTTCTTTACAGAGGGAGTAATGAAAACTGTCCTCATCTATTAATATTCCTATCCCCACCCCCGTCTCATTGGTTGGTGCATCATCACATGTCTCCCACGAAAAACACATGAACCCAAATTGAACTTGGAGTTATGAATCGTACTAGACAAGCACAATCTTCCTTCTCTCCCATTTTCTTTATCTACACCTAATCCTATTTTCGACCCTTCTATGCTTCACAATTATATATCCACCCCCTTTGTCTCCACGGTGAATATACACTTACTTTGCTTCACTTAGATTTGAGAGAACACAAATCTTCATATTCCTTTACTCACACATATTACCAAGAGAAATGATTTGTCTATGTGTATGTGTGTTGGGGGGGGGGGGGGGGGGGGGGGGGGTAGGCATGCACATACCATTCGGTCTTTCTCTGATCATTTTAATAGCCAAGCCAATCACACTCGCATACCAAGCAACTAACCTTATACTCAACGGGACACACCCGTGCAAAGACTAAAGTCACTAAATAATAGACTAAATAATAAACTCATACGAAGAGAAAAAATGCATGGCGAGTGTCGTTTCTTACTAAGTTCGGAATAATAAGAATGATGTT
Source organism: Thinopyrum elongatum (assembly GCA_011799875.1). Taxonomy (NCBI): domain Eukaryota; kingdom Viridiplantae; phylum Streptophyta; class Magnoliopsida; order Poales; family Poaceae; genus Thinopyrum; species Thinopyrum elongatum. Next base: position 544,433,502 of record CM022301.1, read on the forward strand.
ATTACAAATTTATGGTTGGTTGTACGGTTGGTGGTAGACATGCTACATCCAACGGCTAGCCTCTTTTTTCTTCTTAAGTTATCTTATTTTTCTTACTACTGCCACCACATCATGTTGGGCAGACATGACCAAGCCTTCAAGCTACACCCCCTAACCACCTCCAACCCTAACTCCCAACTCCAATGAGGTATACTACTACACCTCGGCAGCCATAAACAAAAACTTATAATACACTTGTGATACATATAAATTTAACAACAGAGCCAATTGAAAATTGAAGCATGTACCTTAGTGTACACATATCAAACCTAAAGATGTTACCAACTGCATTGCTATAGTGCTAAAAGGTGTTACTGTTGGAATACTGAAACACATATGGTAGACTTGAGCCTAGTCTGATGTAGGGTAGTCACATTTGGAACACATATGGTACACTTTATTAGATATGGGGTCAACTTATGCGTTACTATTCCTCGTCCTTGTAGGTTCTTCTATGATATGTAGTAGCAAATATATGTGTTACTTGAGCCTAGTCTGGTTTAGGGTAGTCACATTTGGTGCAAGTCTTGGGATTTGACACGTGACACCACATTTGGAACTTCTTGACTCAAACACAACAATGCTTCCCATTTCTATGCCTTATGATTTTAGTAAGGAGGCGCTTGCCCCGCCTTAAACTAAGGCCCTTAAGTCGTACAAACAGGAATTTCGGAGAAAGGAGTTTTAGCTGGGACACAAGTGACCAAAGCTTATGATACCTTGGTGATACTCCTTCGAATCAAACTAGTAAATATTATTTGGAGACCATCATATGCCTAGCTAGAATCAAGATTAATTCCATGCTCAGAAGCCATCCTCGACTTATTAGTTTTGTCTTCGTTCACTCACTTTGTCTTACGACACTCTTCGTCATATTGTTCTCTTTATGAGACAGTGAGATGAATGAGAGGTTTACATACATAATTGGCAATGGACTACATCATCTTTGATCAATAGTAAAATCAAGTTAACAAGAATTCTACAGTTTACTATCCACCTTCCGTGCAATGAGTGTGTGTTTTCGTCCTATGACCATGGATCTATCTACTACAATTGTAAATGCACCTCCTCCATTCGTACGTAGAACATCTCCATATTTGAAGGAAAATTACTTTGCCAATTTGCATACTCACGATCGGTCCTATTTAAACATTGAAAGAACAAGCGGTGCCCCCATGTGAGGTTTTGGTGACAATCTCTATGGACTAATGGTTGCCTTGAGTTATATTTGAAGGATTTGTCCATAGGCGTTTCTTGAAGTCCATGTGTTGGTTTCAAGGAGTTTATGAGTTGACCAAGGTGCTATTAAGGAATTATCCAAAGATTTGTCATGTGAGTGTTGAGCTTATTGCAAGCATGTCTTGAAGAAGAAGATTGTGTGATCATTCATGTTTACCTTCAAGACATCATCCAAATGAAGAGAGTTGGAAAGATTCAAGGTTGATCAAGACTAAGTACAGAGAGTGATTCAAGTTGATCAACACACAAAGCGTAGAAGATGTACCGAGAGGGATCAAGTGATCCCATGGTATGGTAAGCATTGTCCATTACGCTTTGTGTACTAACCCATGGTCTACGTGAGAGTTCTATGTGGGGTTAGGTATGTTTCCATGGGCTTGCGTCAAGAGGAAGATATCATACAACCCATGGAGAGGATGACATCAAGTGGTGATCATCATCAAGATTGCAGTGTGCAAGTTCAAGTGGAGCATCACGAAGAGATCAAGTGCTTGAAGCTTGCCATCCATTGTGGTGACAATGGACTATGAAGATGTGCCGAAGAGTGGCTCACCCATAGTGGAATATGGGGGAGAAATCAACTAGCCTTCATCGAGCCAACGCAATCAAGAAAGGTGGTCCAACTTGAGGAAGTCAAGATCGTCATCATCTAGCTCAAGTGGACTATCTGCAAGGCAAAGGTTTGCCCCTCACTAGTAGAAAACAGGGAACTAGTCCCGGTTCTAGAGGGCCTTTAGACCCGGTTCTGGAACCGGGACAAAAGGGTCGGGACTAAAGCTCAAAACCTTTAGTCCCGGTTCGCTTACGAACCGGGACAGAAGGGGCTCCACGTGGCCGCTGCGGGGTGCCCAGGCAGGAGGACCTTTAGTCCCGGTTGGTAATACCAACCGGGACCAAAAGGAAGCCACGCGTCAGCACCTCGCAGGCGCTGGGGTTTTTGTTTTTTTTTTAAAGCGGGAGGGGGGGTTTAGGGGTTTTGGAGGGTTAATTTAGGGGTTTCATATTGTGTTAGCTAGCTAATAGTGAGAAGTGACCTCTCTTTCTCCATGCTTGGTCGACGCTAGCTACTATACATATAGAAAGAACTCGACAGGCTAGCTAGTAAGCAGATGAAGGAACCATTAATTACACAAGATCGTCATGAACATATACAGAGAGAAGTGACATCTCTTTCTCCGAGAGATTGGTCCAACAACAAGTTTTCGTATATCTATCCGACGCTACTACATATATACAATATAACATCTCTTACAATCCCTAACATCTAAAATCCATTCCAATTTCCAGATGGTATTCTCCCTTCTCATTTATGACGTGGTCAAGAAAGAATCCCGCCAATTCCTCTTGAATTGCTCGTATGCGATCATGTGGTAGGAGTTCATCCCGCATCTGCCATATCTAATTTAAAGAAGGGGTTCAATACATATATATGAATGGAACTCAACACAAATGATGGTAATAAAATATAATTGTGAATATTATTGTTTACGTACTTCATATTGTCGGTCAGAGTAACCCCGCTCAGAGGTTGATTGGCGGGTGAACTCACAAACGTAGTATCCACATAAATTATTCCCGCCTTCCTGCCACAAGCACTTTACGAGAATAGTGTTCATTCAAACTGATAATCAAGCATGATAAATGGTATTGATGAAACTAGAATCAATGGGAGATGCGCAGAACTAGCTAGTACTACTTACTTTCGGGTCTGTAAATCGTAGCTCCCTCGGCAGTCCCGGAACCATTCCGGTGAACTCTTTCCAAACCCTGCAAGACAAAGAAAATAATTACTTGATATCTGAAAATGAACAAAGTTACCGGTATGGTGCGATAATGATCGATTGAACTTACTTCTGGAGCATTGTAGTCATGTCCGCATAGTCCTGGGGATATTTTCGTCTCGAGTCTAAGACAATTACTACTCCCCGGTCAAGCTTAATCTCTAGCAGAATAAAGTGAAGCTGCGCACGCATGCATAACTCATCAATTACATTACTATAACCTCGAGTAAGCGAAACTGAATATGCATAAGACAGTAACACTTACTTGAAGTTGTAAGGAAAGAGTATTTTCCCTTTGTTTTGATTTCGAAGTAACAATTTTAGCAAGTTGTCCTCAGTATCTTTGACTCTGTTTTGAACCGACCATTCATTTATGGTATTTGGGTTAATGAACCCAATGTCATAGATTTGTGCTTTTTTGCATTCGACGATCTTCAGTCTGCATAATATAGTGAGGATAATTATATATACATGCAATGAAAGAGCTGAGCTATAGAGACTTAATTACAGAGGTAATACTTACATACAGTAGCAAGTCATGGCTTGTTTGTCGAGGGCGTCTTGATTGAATAACTGGAATAACTCCACAAATTCAACAGGCATCACCTCAGTTCCAACGAGGTCGTGCTCCTCTTTAATTCCCAGCATCAAACTATCCTTCCCAGACTTCCTGCAGGTATCCATGTACCATTCATGCAATCTTCGCATCATCGTTGTTAGAGGAGGATGATCAGGTTTGACGAGAGGCTTCCCGTACTCGTATCTGAAGATATCTACTACCTCTAACATTTCAAACTGTACATCATCGCCCAGGTAATCAGCAGGATTGGTACCGGGCACTAGCCCCGGATGATTAGCGACGATATCGCTAGACACCTTGAGCGGGGGGCACGATTGCTTTGCCTGTTCGCCAAGCTGGGGAATTGTTTTCCCACTTTTTTGTTTTGCTAGCCTTGCATCACTGCAAGTACTTCCCGACCGCTGTGCTTCCTTATATGTCCTTTCAATAATGTGCTCATAGTTGGATTGCGGCGGAGGCGGTGGTGGTCGCTTCAGGGCATCCAGAGTGCGCTTCACTTTCACCGGATCTGCCTTTTCCTTCGGAGGTGGAGGTTTCCATTCAATATGGGCCTGCACTTCGACTGCCACGATTTCATCGGTTTCCTCGTCAATCCTCTCATATGGTAACGTTGGAAGAGGCTTTAGGCTTGGACCAGCTTTGAATTTCTTCCCGCCTCTTGTACTGCTAGCCGCCGGAGCAGCGGCGTCTCTCTTCCGCCGTTGCTGACGCGGCGAAGTCCGCTGACACGCCGGAGGAGGCGGAGTGCTCCGACGCGCCGGAGGAGGTGGAGTGCCCTCACGCGTCGGAGGAGGCTGAGTGCCCTGATCACTCGCTGGAGGAGGAGGCGGAGGAGGAGGCGGAGTGCCCTGACTCGCCGGAGGAGGAGGCGTCCAGTTTGGAAGCTTGATGTACTCCTTCCTCCATAGACAGGTACTCCTTAAAGCATAAACTAGATGATTCTCCCCTTCACCTATAGGGTAGTCAAGCTCTAGCTCCTCAAATCCCTCCATTATTTCATCCACTATCACAACAGCATAGCCATGTGGAATCGGACGGCAATGGAAAGTTCCCTCAGCTTGAGGAGGTACAACAGAGCCGACAGCTGCCTTCAAAGTCAGGTTCTGCCATTTCGTCATTAGCTCGCAATGTTGAGCCTCCGTGATAGTATCCACGGGGTAGCGAGGAGCCATGAAATCAGGCTGAACGAGCTCCGTGGAAGCCACGCTGCTTCTCCGCTGAGATGGTGGGGTAGCTTCTGGGGCAGCGTTGAAGCAAGGATCTTCGTGCCGCTGAGATGGTTGGCCGGTAGCTGCAAGTTCCTCTAGCTTTGCTATTCTTGCATTGAGCTTCTGCATTTCGCTCACTTCCGCTTTCCTCTTTCTTTCTCGGCTTCTGTAACCACCGCTGTCGGGAAACTCAACCACCCACGAAACGGAGCCTGGTGTGCCTCGTGTTCGTCTAGGGTGCTCACGATTCCTGAGGGCCTCTGTCAGCTTGTCCTTCTCTCTGTCGGGAATGAACGTCCCTTCCTGCGCTGCCCTGATATATTCCTGAAGCTTCTTGATGGTTATTGCAAGTTGCTCGTCCATCCAACGACACTCCCCTGTTTTTGGGTCCAAAGTTCCCCCAACCCCGAAGAACCAAGTCCTTGAACGATCTGGCCAGTTCAATGTCGCTGGTTGGACCCCTTTAGAAAGCAGGTCTTGCTCAGCTTTGTCCCACAATGGCCGGGCTTTGTAGTAGCCACCTGACCCCGTGTGATGGTGATACTTCTTCTTTGCAGCATTTTTCTTGTTTATCTCTGACCTTTTCTTACCCTTATCCGATTTCTTGTAGGCCACAAATGTGGGCCAGTGATCTCTTATCTTCTCATATCGGCCGGTGAATTCTGGAGTCTTCCCTTTGTCGACAAACTTTGTGTTCAACTCTTTCTTCCAGTTCCTGAATAGATCTACCATCTTCTTAAGAGCAAATGCCTTGACCTTTGGCTCTATAACTGGCTTATTCGGATCCTCCTCTGGCGGTAGGCTGAAATTTGCCATCAGCGAGGTCCAAAGATCACCTTTCAGTCTATCCTGGACATAAGAAACTTCAGGGTCGTCCTTACTCTTATTCCATTGCTGGACGCTGATCGGGACGCTGTCCCTAACAATAGCTCTGCACTGATGTACAAATGCGTCCTTGGTCCGCTTGGGAGCAATCGGTTGGCTATCGTCCGCGATTTCTGTTATCGTGAACCTTTCATCCTGGCGCAACCTTTTCTTCTGGCCTCGTCACCTTACGAAACTTTGGCTCGATCTGGAGGGCTATAAAAGAAGAAAGAAGCGTTAATATATGTACATACCAAAACAATTAATGCATCAAGTCAGCACAGGCTTAATTAATATATATACCTTGCCAGACTTTGCAACAGCTCCCTCCTCCGTTCGGTCACCGGAGCCGTCATCATGGTCTTCTTCCTCCGCCATTCGGTCACCGGAGCCATCATGATCTCCTTCCTCCTCCATTGTTGGATTACCGGAGCCGTCATCCTCTCCTTCCTGACCATCGGTGTCGTTGAGAAACGACAAGGGATCACTTCCGTCTCGGATTATATCCCCCAACAACTCTTCTTGTTCTAAGTCTCTGTCCATAGTTTCTGCAAATATTACAACATGGCAATATACAAACATGAGAGATGGATATATTAGTGGCAAACATAGACCTAGCTGATCGCAACAAGGAATCATATGCATATATGAGCAATGGATTAGTTGCGGATCGCCTCTCTCATGCATGTCCGACGTCCCCCCTCATGTCGAAGTTATCGGGTAGGGGCGGGAGGGGGTAGGATATCGACAACGCTCTTTCTTCTAGGAGAGGACACTTTGCAAAAAATAATCGCTATGCAGGAGATCAAACTATCCATGCATTCTCCCCCATTGACCTATGCCGGCAACGATAGATCGACAACGACGCTCTTTCTTCTAGGGTTTGGGGTGGCCTCGACAACGCTCTTTTAACTCGGTAAATTTGGGTGGCCTCGACAACTCTTCTAGGGTTTGGGGTGGCCTCGACAACGCTCTTTTAACTTGGTAAATTTGGGTGGCCTCGACAACTCTTCTAGGGTTTGGGGTGGCCTCGACAATGCTCTTTTAACTTGGTAAATTTGGGTGAGCGTAACGGGAGTAAGTAACTTTTAACTCATTTAACTTGGTAAAATTGGGTGGCGTCGACAACTTTTCTAGGGTTCGGGGTGGCCTCGACAACGCTTTCTCAGTCCCGGTTTGGGTGGACTCGAGAGTTTGGTCGGGCGAGAGGGGGTTGATCGACGTCCCCCCTCATGTCGAAGTTATCGGAGTTTTCTATGAACCAAAAAAAATTTCACATGACATGTCCGATGACCAGACCGCCTCTCTCATGAATGTCCGACGTCCCCGCCTCTCTCATGAACAAAAAAAATATTCTATGAATAAAAAAAACATCATATGATCATTTTCTATATATATACATCCATCCATCCATCCACATCCATGCATACATATGAACAAAAAAACATCATATATATGATCATCTATTAACAAAAAAAACATCATATGATCATGTATGAACAAAAAAATCATCATATATATGAACAAAAAAAATCATATGAACATTTTCTATCTATATACATCCATCCATATCCATCCATTCATCCATACATACACATACATATATACATGGACCAAAAAGTGGTATATACATACACACATATATACACATACATATATACATACACACACACATATATACACATACATATATGCATATGAACATACATACACATAAAAAATTCTAACTTTTGCAAAATCTTTGCAAATTCTAACTTGATGCAGCGCAAGGCAGGGGCGGCGCAGGGTAGGGGTGGCGGCGTCGGCGCGGGCTGCCGGAGGGCGCGGGCGGCGGCGGCGGGGCGCGGGGGGGGGGGGGGGGGGAGAGGAGAGGAGGGGAACGGCGCGACGGCTCACAGTGGGAGCGGGGATGGCGTCAGGGCAGCTCGGCGACGGCGACGATGGCGAGGAGGCCCAGCGAGAGCGAGTGCGTCGGCGTCGAGGGCAGCAGCAGCAGCCTGGCGGCGTCGTCGAGAGAAGAATGGCGGGTGGGGCGAAATTTCCTAAGTCTTGGCTTATATAGCAACCCCCTTTAGTCCCGGTTTGTAGGACCAACCGGGACTAAAGGGTGGCATTGGTCTCGGTTGGCGGTACGAACCGGGACGAACGGGTGGCATTGGTCCCGGTTCGAGCCACCAATCGGGACCAAAGGCCTGTGCCTGGCACAGCCGCGGTGTGGTTGGATGTTTAGTCCCACCTCGCTAGCTGAGAGGCTTCGGCACTTGTTTATAAGCGCGGATGCGCCTCCCCTTTCGAACTCCTCTCTATTGTAGGCCTACTGGCCTAAACATGTCTCTCTGCCTGTGGGCCTACTGGGCCTGCTGCGGGCCTGAATCTTGGCCCAACTAGCTGGTTGGGTTTCTAGTCATATTCAGGCCGTGGTGGCCCAGTAGGCGGCATTTTTTTTTATTTTTTTTCCATTTTTTTGTTTTGTTTTTTTGCTTTATTTATTTTCTTTTGTTTCTACTTACGGCTAAATACTTACAGTTTTTCAGTGATTCTTTTTGCTTTTAGGTCACAAAAATTATAAACTTTCTGTTAGTGCTATTAGTTTTCAAATTTGAATAGTTTAAATTTGAATTCTTTGAAATTTGTGTGAAACACTAGTTTGTGAATAACTTTACTATAAAAATAGATTTTTGAGTGATTCTTTTTCCTGCTATTTAATATTACTGTGTTTTATCATTATATTCAATTTGGTAATTTTTAGGTTATTTTAAATGTCTATTTTAATCAAAAACAGATTTTGTTATTTTAGTTTGCTATTAAAGTTTCAAACAAAAAAATTCTTTATGAAAATTCTTTTTGCTATTAATGTTTTGAACAAAAAATACTTTGATATTTTAGTTGCATAAATTTTATATAATTTTAGTTTCAAAAATACTAGAGGTTTATAAAAGCTTTTTAGTTGATTCCTTTTGCTATTAGAGTTTTATAAAAGCTTTTTAGTTGATTCTTTTTGCTATTGATTCTTTTTAGTTTATAAAAGCTTTTTAGTTGATTATTTTTTGTATTGAAGAATATTATAGTTCTGTTTTAGTTGATCCTGAAATTGAAAAGCACTACAAATGAACTCTGAAAAGGTTGAAAGTTGGCATGGTATCATCATTTCACCCACATAGCATGTTCTAAAAAGTTGAGAGGGTTACGGCAAAAACTGGATGCACTTCGTGTACAAAATGGACAATCTCTTTCGAAGTATCAGGGTTTTGGATGAAAACTCATCTGTTACATAGGGATTTCATTTTTTTGAACTTATTTGAACTCCAGACTTTTTGTGTGTTCAAAATGCACCATTCAAAGCCACATCATAAATTTTCAACCCTTTCTGACTTCATTTGGTATTTTTCAAGCATTTACTGATTTTTTGAGCTAAATGACCCTGAAATTGAAAAGCACTAGAAATGAAGTCTGAAAATGTTGAAAGTTGGCATGGTATCATCATTTCACCCACATAGCATGTGCTAAAAAGTAGAGAGGGTTACGGCAAAAACTGGATGCACTTCGTGTACAAAATGGACAGTCTCTTTCGAAGTATCAGGGTTTCGGACGAAAACTCATCTATTACAAAAGGGATTTCATTTCTTCACATGTAACTGCAGTGATATTCTAGATCAAAGGCATCATCATAATAGTTGTGGAGAGAAAGTCTTCACTTTTTCTTCGCTTGTGTCCTTTGCTTATTGCGCCGTAACCATGGATAATCTTCATCGTTTAACTGGATGCTGTCGGGGTACGACACCTATGGGATCCCGAGAGACCCCTTTACGATTTGGCGGGGGGAGAGGTATACGCAAAGAGCAGAACCAATGATCGACGCGTGAGGTTTTTACCCAGGTTCGGGCCGCTGATCAGCGTAAAACCCTACTCCTGCTTTGTGTTCTTATTGATGTTCTTGAGCCCAGCCTTCAGGAGCGCTCGCAATGAACAGTACGTTCAAAGAGTAGCTACGCATGCAGAATGGGCCAGAAGTTCTCCTCCTCTGTAGTAGTTGCCCTGGGCCTCCTTTTATATGCTCAAAGGGGTCTCCACAGTGGCAAAATGTACATACATTGAGGTGTAAAGTAGCTACAGGGTATCATACCTAACCCCTGACGGATTAGGACAAGCGCATTTAATGCACCGTGAGGTGTCCTCACTTTCTTGGGGATGGAGAAAGGGGCCATCCCATCAGCACCGCTTAAGCTCTCCTCCACTGGCGCGTTGCCACGCATCCAGAGAAGGACCCAGAATGTCAGGCTTTGTCGCTGTGCTGGAGCGGTGGCATAGTGGCAGAATCCCGCCAGGCGCCGAAACTTGCCGGGCGCCAAGCCTTGCCGGGCGCTAAGCCTTGCCGGACGCCAAGCCTTGCCTGGCGCCAAGCCTTGCCGGGCTCCACAGGCCATCCCGGCAAGGATCTTGCCGGGGAAGCCGGCCTTCGGATTCCAGCTTTGCTTATCTGCTGATCCTCAGATCCCTGACTTGATGATTTCCTTGATGGCTTGAATCGACCTCGAGCTGTTCCCGGCAAGCCTTGCCGCGAGGATGGCTACAACTGCCCGTGCACAAGTATGGGGTACTAGTGGCCCAATACTTAGTACACCGACAGGAGCCCCCGGGCGTAGACCATACACGAGTGCGAGGCGTTGTTGGGCTAGGCCCAAACAGTGCACGGGCACATGTGGCAGGGAATTAACTGCTCGTAAATATCTCATTTTACTGTGCCCCCCACTACACGCACGGAGCGCGCGACATGGGAAGCGTGCCAAAAAGGCTGCAACTGCCTCGCGCCTATAGAGGCGCATTCACATTGGGGAATAAAAGAGGCGGCCCCGCTCCTTCCCCATAAAAAGGAGAAGTCGCAGAGGCACAAGCCTATTTATCCCCCTCTTCTTTTCAATCTGGCCATCGCCATCGCCTTCCTCCTCTCGAGCTCAGAGCGAAGCCCTTTTCCTCTTCCGCCCGCTGCTTCCACGCTCGCCTCACTCCCAGCTCCCGTCCTCACAGTCGCCATGCCGCCCAAGGCCAGCAAAGGCAAGGGCAAGGAGGCGAAAGCCGACGTTCCGGAGAGCGAACTGGCAAAGATGCGGAAGAGGCTCGTCGTCTTCCCTCCAACGCTCGATGCTGAAGCTCTGAAGGGGCGATACCAATGCATGTGGGCGAAAGGGACGCAAGCTCACCCCGCCACACGCGTAATCCCAGGTCCTTGTTCCAAAGGCGGATCGGACAGATACCCTTTCTTCACTGCATATTTCTATTGCGGGCTCTGTCCCCCCTTTTCCGACTTCTTCAATGATATCATGTACACATACGGCTTTCGCCTTCTCGATTTCACGCCGAATGCAGTACTTTGCATGTCCATATTTGCCCATCTCTGTGCAAATTTTGTCGGCGTGATTCCCAATTCTACTCTTTTTCGCCATTATTTCTTCCCTCGAATCCCAAAAGGAGAGGCTCTCTCTGGTTCTATCGCCTGGATTCCAAGAGCTTGGAATAAGGAAATATACCCAGAAGGAGTTTACCGCGAAAAGTGGGACGAGTGGCGGGCTAAATGGTGCTGGATCCAGGAAGCAGATCCCCATCCATTTTGTCATCCCCGGCAACAGAAGGTGGTCCGCGGCAAGGATTGGAGCGACCCCGCAGCGGAGGACAAGAGGCTCACAATCGCCACCACCAGGATCCTTCGCCTGAAGGCTGCCGGACTGACGATGGAGATGATCGGCTTCGACTTTCTCCGCCGCCACATCGCCCCTCTGCAGAACAGGGGAAGGCCAGCTTGGGAATACAAGAACGCGGCAGATATCATGAGATTGCGCCTCGGGCTGAACAACAATCTGACCGCTATGCAGCTTGGCGCTCTCCGTCAAAAGTTATTCCAGCGCGAAGACAAGCACCGGCTGCCGGCAAGGATTGTCCCCTTGTGCAACAATTCTGCCTTGGGGCCAATCATTGCCTTCATGCCGATGTTCAATGCCCACGGCCTTGAACCGACCTGGGCCGAGCCATCCGAGGAGGAACCGCAGAAGTTTTTCGACAACTTGACGGAGAGGCCTGTCCGGCAAGAGTCAGATTTCATCCGAGCCAGCACCGATCAAGAAGTAGCTTACATTGCTACTAGAGTGGAGGAGGCAAATCTTGCCACGGAGGCCGGCAGCGTCGGCTTCACAGAGTGGGAAGCCAGCAACGCAGAGGTGGTAGTGGAGGTAAAGCCTGCCGGGGAGGGCAAGGTTGCCGGGAAGGAGAGCAGCGCAGCCGCTGAGAGCTCGTCCGGCGAGGACACGGCCGAAGAAGAGACGCGAGAAGAGCCCCCACCCCCGAAGAAGACGAAGCGTGTTCTTCGGAAGGCTGCATCTGGCGTCCCGGCAAGCCAGCCTTCTTCGAGCGGCGAAGCCCCCGGCAAGAAAGTGGCCGGCAAGACTGGACCGCGGCAGGAGGCTCGTCAACAGCCTGCGCGACGCGTGAGACCCACACCAGCGGCCACTGCTGGGGCGGCAGGAGGTTCTCGTACTACCGCACCGGAAGCTGCCCCGGCGCCTGCCACAGCCAAGCGGCCTAGGACTCCTCCTCCGCCTCCCCACTCAGACACCGCAGCGGAGGTCGACTTCGACATCTCCGGATTTAGTCCGGAGCGAGAGGAAGAAGAGTGAGTACTTTGCCACAGCTTTTACCTTCCAATCCTGGATCAATCTTACTGACTTGCTCGTATTGTCTCTGCAGTGACACAGAAACCTTGCTGGAGAGGATGGCGAAGAGGTCAAGGACTTCTACGGGTGATGAGCCCCCGGCAGGCTCCACGAGCGTGCCAGAAACCGTCGATGTCAGCCCGGAGTCCAGTCCTCAATGCAGCCCCCAGCGCAGCCCCCAGCACAGCCCTCAGCGTAAGTTCATTGTTCTTTTTTTCGCTGGCGGGTGCCGAGGCTTTCATTCTTGCCGCTGATATCTTTGGGTTCGTAGGAGAAGAACGGCAATAAGAAGAGCTGTCGGAAGAAACCCCCATTGTGCCTCCTTCATCGACCGCTCCGCCCACAAGCACGTCCCTGGCAAGAGATCCTGCCGACGAGCCCGTCCTAATTGAGGAGGAGCCGGCAAGCGCGGACTCCGGCAACACGCCCCTAGCAACCGGAGTTGCCAGGAGGGGCGAAGCCACCTCCCGACAGCCCGACGCAGGTACTCGATTGCCTCAGAGTACTTGTTACTCTTTTTCTCTTATCTCAATGTCTTTAGTCACTTCAAACTTCAACCTCGATCTTATTCTGTTTTCCTCCTTCGCCCTTCAGAGTTCCCTGTGATGGAACACATGGACGTCGACGTTGTCATCGAGGAGACCGCTAGGGATGCCGCCGCCGAAGCAGACAGGATCGCTGCCAGCGAGGCCACCAAGGATGACACTGTCGAGGCTGGTGGTGCTCTTGACGGGGAGGCCGCCAAGACAGCACAAGAGGAAACCGCCGAAGAACCTGCTGAAGGGGGCGACAGGGAGGCTGAGGACCGCACTGACAGCATTCCTGCCGCAGGAGCGCCAGGCGCTGCACCGGCCACAGAGCCCCCTGCCACTGGTGAGGCGGCCACTGAAGACCAGCCATCAACATCTGAAGGCCCCTCATCCAGCAAGTACCTCAAGGTTGGCGAGAACCTGTTCATCAACTTGCCGGGGACGGCAAGCACTGGGGCACCAGCCGAAGGAGAAGTTTTTGAAGAAATCATTGCTGCTGCCGGGCTCGAAGATGTTGCCGACCCCAACACTAGCAGCGGCAAATCTGAAGAGGATCAGCTCCTTCAGGCCATGGGCGAGAATTTCCGCAAGCTCCAGGCTCTCCATCGCGCCCGGAAAGACAAAGCGGACTCCAGAATGGCAGTTGTCGAGGCAGCCGATGCAGATTTTCAAAGGCGCGTCACACAAATGCAGATCTGGCACGCCGAGGCCCTCCAAGAGTTGGTTGCCGGCCGGGAACAAGTGAGCCAGCAGTGGAATGAGGTCCTCCTGAAGCAATCCGATATGGAGAAGGCACATGACGAAGCTGCTCAAAGGATTGCTGCCGAAGATGCCCTCCTGACAAGGCGCCGCGTTGCTCTTGATGCTCATGAGGAAGATCTCACCGCACGTGAGCAGGCGCTCACCGCCAAGCTTCGTAGCAAGGATGAGGATATCAAGAATCTTGTCGCGCGGCGGACCCAGGAGCTGGAGCAAAAACATAAGGAGGCGCTCGAAGCTCTGACTGCAAGTCACGCCGGCAAGCTCAAGGAGGCCGTCGATGCTGCCGAAGCTGCAGAGGCCGCCAAGAATGAGCTGAGCGACAAAGTGAAGAGGCTGGAAACAGATCTCAAAGAGCACGGCAAGGAGCTCTTGATGCTCAAAGGGGACAGGGAAAAAACCCTCCACTCCTTGGCAGAGATGCAAGTTGCCCTGTCCGACAAGACCAAGTAGCTCTCCTCTGCGGCTGATAATATTGCGGTTCTGGAGCTGAAGCTGACCACGCTGCAGAAGTCTCTCGAGACCGGCAGGGCCCGTGAGAAGGCTCTACTCAAGGATCTCCAAGGAGAGAGGAACCTGCTCAAGAGTGCCGCCGCCGCCCAAACCGAGTACGAGAAGGGAGTGGAGATCTGGACTGGACGTCTCATCGCCACCGCGGAGAAGCTTACCGCAGAACTGTCAACCATGGGCCTGTCGAACTTCAAGTATTCTTCCGAGGAAAGAATATCTCCAAGTGCCAGGTTGACGATGTTCTTTGAAAGCATCATCAACGCGTTGAGGGTGCTCCAGTCTAGCCGGGCGACCCAACTGGCCAACGAGACTCGCCGGCTTTGCCGGGCCGTCCTCCGCAAGGTGCTCATCAAGGTGGTGCACAGCAATCCCGGCATCGACCTCTCCAACGCGCTCGGCCATCTGCCAAGGGATGCAAATGTTGAGGCACTTGAAGAGTGCATCGCGCCTATCCTTGAGAAGGTGGACTCCATCAAAAGGATCGAAGGCCAGCGCAGGGATTGAGTGCTTCCCTTTTTTTTTCTTGCCGTCGTCATCTCATGTAAAAGACATTTAAGTCTTCAAGTTAGAATTGCGGCAACTCATGGATGTAATACAATTTGCCTATGTTTAGGTTCATGCTTGCTATTTTCCTTGTATGATTCCTTTATGTATGGAGTTCATCCTACGCTTATTGAAAAACTTGCCGGCGCGCAACCTGCCGCGAGCGCTGGGTGCGGGACTTCAGCAGCCTGCTGGAGGCGCAGCGGCCGGCAAGACTCCTTGGTGTTCTCAGTGCAGCCACTTAAATCGCTGAGCGGGCTCGAAACAAAATAAGGGTGCGACCGATTACAACAAGGGTTCCTTCGCGTGCAGATTTTCCATACAAGAGTCGGAATCGTCCAAGGAAATAACTTTGTCATAAAAGAAAAACTTGCTCTGAGTTTTTAGGACTTAGCATTCTATCACTGTCCTTCCTCCGGCAAGTGTCGATTCCGAACGTCACCAACTGGTATTCATATCTTCCTTCCCCCCGGCAAATGTGCACTCGAGGAATCCTTCTGTCTTTTGAGAAAAAGAAAGAAGAGAAAATAAAGACATGAAACCTTGGCGGTTCGTTAGAACTTACCGGGATTAGGTGTCATACAACATCTTAGACAAACATGCATATATATGAATATGAACATGGGAATCAATAAGGGAATGTACAACACTTAAATTTATTCATCTGTGCTCAGGGTCTGCGCCTGGCTTTGTACAACGGATCACATGCCTTGCCGGCAAGACTTGTACAAAAGGGTGGTTGCCGGGAGCCCCCGGCAACCGCGCCTTATGGGTAGAACTTGCGAAGATGTTCGATATTCCAGGAATTACTCACTGGAACGCCATCTTCGGTCTCCAGGCGGACAGCGCCAGGCCTGGTGACTCGTACTACCCGATAAGGGCCTTCCCACTTTGGCGTCAACTTGTTTGAATTCTTGGCGGACTGAATCCTCCGAAGAACAAGGACGCCTTCCTCAAGGCTTCGGGCATGAACTTTGTGGCTATGATAGCGGCGCAAAGCTTGCTGGTAGCGTGCAGCTTGCACAGCAGCCTGAAGACGATTCTCCTCAAGGAGCACAGCGTCATCTTGCCGCAGTTGCTCTTGCTCAAGCTCATCATAAGTGAGCACTCGAGGAGATCCGTATATGAGTTCTGTGGGGAGAACTGCTTCTGCTCCATAGACCAGAGCGAAGTGCGTCTGGCCGGTGGCTCGATTTGGTGTCGTTCTGATTGACCAAAGAACCGCCGGCAACTCATCAATCCAGCGTCTTCCGTACTTTTTCAGCCTGTCAAAGGTTCTGGTCCTGAGACCGCGCAGCACTTCAGCATTGGCCCTCTCCACTTGGTCATTGCTTCTTGGGTGAGCAACAGAGGCAAAACAAATCTTGCCGCCAAGGTCTTGGACGTACTGCATGAAGGTGCGACTTGTGAACTGCGTGCCGTTGTCGGTGATGATCCTATTGGGCACACCGAAACGGCAAACAATTCCCTTGAAGAACTTGACAGCTGATTGCGCTGTCACCTTCCTCACTGCTTCCACCTCCGGCCACTTTGTGAACTTGTCGATAGCAACGTACAAGTACTCGAAGCCCCGGTAGCATGGGGGAAAGGGCCCAGTATGTCGAGCCCCCAGACCGAAAATGGCCAGGAGAGAGGGATTGGCTGAAGAGCTTGAGCTGGCTGATGTAATTTCTTCGAATGAAACTGGCACGCTTCACACTTGGCTACTAGTGCAGTCGCATCCTGGAGAGCGGTAGGCCAAAAGAAACCTTGCCGGAATGCCTTCCCGGCAAGCGCTCTTGACCCTATGTGAGAACCACATATACCCCCATGTATCTCCGCCAACAGCTCTAGTCCATCCTCCCGAGGAATGCAATTCAATTTCACACCGTTTGGTCTCTTTCTGTATAGGACGTCATCGACGAACTTGTACATAACAGACCGACGGGCTACTCTCTCTGCTTCTTCCTGTTCCTCAGGGAGTTCACCTGTCTGAAGGAAATGGACAATGTGCTGCGCCCATGCTGGAGCCTGAGGCTCGACAGCTAGGACTAAAGGCATCTCCTCTGCCGGGGGAACGTTTGTCTCGACAGCAAGGGCCTGAGGCCCTGCCGGAGCCTGTTGTTCCCCGGCAGGCATGTCGATCCCGGCAACTTCCTTGCCGGCGGCTCTGGGGAGCTCTGCCGGGAAGTACTGGCCAGAGTTCAACTTTCTTCTCTTTTCTTGCCGCATCGATGGCGCCTCGGATGGTTGAGTCAATTGGAGCACAAAAGTTCCTGGTTCCACAGGCAACTTGAGGGCGGCACGCTTTGACAGGTCGTCAGCAATATTGTTCTCGGCACGAGGAACGTGCTCCATTTGGAGACCGTCAAAGCACTCTTCCAATTTCCTCACTTCATCTACGTAGGCTTGCATCAATGGACTTTGATAACTCTTGTTAACTTGCCTGACGACAAGTTGTGAATCGCCTTTGATGACAAGCTTTTTGATACCAAGGTCCACCGCGATCCTGAGACCGGCAAGCAAACCCTCGTATTCTGCAGTGTTGTTGGTCGAACTCTCCCGGGGAAAGTGCATTTGGACTACGTACTTGAGGTGCTCTCCGGTGGGTGCGACAAGCAGCACGCCAGCACCGGCGCCTTGCAGCGAGAAAGCCCCGTCAAAGTACATAGCCCATTGCTGATCGATTTCCTTGCCGGGGAGAGTTGTTTCTTGAACTTCTTCGTCTGGTGTTGGGGTCCATTCTGCAATGAACCCCGCCAAGGCCCTGCTCTGGATCGTCGAAGTGCTTTCAAACTTAAGGCCAAAGCTGGACAACTCCAATGCCCACTCCACGATCCTGCCGGTTGCCTCCGGATTTTGCAAAATCCGTTGCAACGGAAAGCGAGTGACGACGGTGATCTCATGTGCTTGAAAATAATGGCGCAGTTTCCTCGAGGCCATAAGGAGGCTGAAAAGCAACTTCTGCACACCCGAATATCTTGACCTGGCTCCTTGTAAGAGAGAGCTAACAAAATAAACTGGGCGCTGCATCACCTTCTTCTTCTGCACGGGTTCTTCTGTTTGCGCAGATCCTGTCTTACCGGGATCAACCCTTGCCGGGGAAGATCTTGCCGCGTCATCTGGCGGTCCTGCCGCTGGTGTTGCTTCCTCATCAGCTTCTCTCTGCGCCACTAGCGCAGCGCTAACCACTTGATTTGTTGCTGCCAGATACAGCAGCAACGGCTCTTGTGGTTTAGGCGCGACTAGCGCCAGCGGAGAGGAAAGGTATTTCTTCAAATCTTGCAGCGCAGCCTCCGCCTCCGGAGTCCATTTCATCGGACCTGCCTTCTTCAAAATTTTGAAGAAGGGCAGGGCGCGCTCAGTAGATTTGGAAATAAACCTGCTTAGAGCAGCAACACAGCCGGCAAGACGACGCACATCCTTGACGCGTCTCGGCGCTTCAATTTGCTCAATAGCTTTGATCTTGTCGGGGTTCGCTCCGATTCCCCGGCAAGATACAAAGAATCCGAGGAGCTTGCCGGAAGGAACACCGAACACGCACTTCTCAGGATTGAGCTTCAGGTTGATCTTGCGCAAATTTGCAAATGTTTCTTCTAAATCTTGAATGAGCGTCGCTTTGTCTTTGGTTTTGACCACTATATCATCCATATACGCCTCCATATTTCTATGGAGTTGTGGCTCAAAACCAATCTGGATTGCTCTGGCAAATGTTGAACCAGCACTTTTCAACCCAAAAGGCATTCGTATAAAACAATACGTACCACATGGGGTGATAAAGGCGGTCTTCTCTTCATCTTGTTTTGCCATAAAAATCTGATGATACCCTGAATAGGCATCAAGGAAGGACAGGAGATCACAACCAGCGGTGGCGTCCACAATTTGGTCGATGCGCGGCAAGGGAATGGGATCTTTTGGACAAGCTTTATTGATATCTGTATAATCGATACAAAGCCTCCATTTCCCATTCGCTTTTCGCACTACAACCGGATTGGCCAACCAGGTTGGGTGAAGCACTTCTTTGACCAGTCCTGTCGCCTCCAGCTTTTTGATTTCTTCGGCAATGAATTCTTGCCGCTCCAAGGCTTGCTTCCTGACCCTTTGCTTGACGGGCCGCGCATGAGGACAGACAGCAAGATGGTGCTCAATTACCTTCCTGGGAACACCGGGGATGTCAGACGGTTGCCATGCAAACATGTCGACATTCGCCCGCAGGAAAGCAACGAGCGCGCTTTCCTATTTGTCGTCTAGGGTGGAACTTATGGTGAAAGTTCCCCCCGTTCCGCCCTCTCTGACAGGCACCTTCTTGGTCTCCGGCGGAGCAGCCTTGGACTTCTTGTTCTTGCCGGTGGAACTCTCTGGTACGTCCTCGACGGAAGCGCAGCACTCCGAGGAGGTGCGCTTGCCGGAGTTCGCGCCAAGGTTCTTGCCGGTCTTCTTCTTCCCCCCGGGAGTTCCAGCGGCAGGAGCAAGTGCCTTGATGGCAGGTGCTGCAACTGCTTCCCGGTAAAGTTGGTCGGCATAGATGAGCGCATCCTTCTTATTGGAATGGATAGTGATGACGCCCAACGGCCCAGGCATCTTCAAGACGTTGTACGCGTAGTGTGACGCCGCCATAAACTTAGCCAGCGCTGGCCGACCAAGGATCCCATTGTATGACATGGGGATCTTGGCGACATCAAACACCACCTTCTCGGTCCTGAAGTTGAGCTCACTGCCAAATGTTACCGGCAACGTAATCTTGCCCTTAGGCTGGGTTCTTCCCGAATTGACCCCTTGAAACGTACCCGTTTCCTCGAGATCCTCGTCGGGAATCTGGAGTTTTCTGAGCACATCCGGCGAGATTAAGTTTAGGCCGGCCCCGCCGTCAACTAACATTTTCGTCACCTTGAGGTTGCGAATCGTTGGCGAGACCAACAATGGCAAGCACCCGACCGCAGTTGTGCTATCAGGGTGATCCTCGGGGTCGAAAATGATAGGCGTGCTGGACCACTTCAGGGGCCTACCTGCATCTGGGGATGGCTCTGCCGCATTGACCTCCCGCACCCACTGTTTGAGTTGGTGGTGGGAGGAATGTAGCGAGGCACCTCCATCAATGCACATGGCCTCCGTAGCCTTCTGGAATTCTTGCTCACTGGATTCATCATCTTCCTCATCATCATCTCCTTCTTTATCTCGGCCCCGAGCGGGCCGATCCTTTTGCTGCTTGGCCTTGCCGCGGCAACCCCCTCGGCCACCGCGCTTCTTGCCGGACCCCTCAGCACCATCTTGGGCCTTCTCCTTATCTCGCCTCTCGTATTCGGCCCTCTGCTTCTCGACAAGCTGCTCAACTTGCCGGCAGCTCTGGAGATCATGGCCCTTGGTGCGATGGATCTTGCAATACTGTTTGCCGGAGTTCTCCGACTTGTCTGCAGCCGCCAAGGCCTGACAGGAAGGGCACCCGGCAAGATCCTTGCCGGGGTCGCCAACCTTGGCCTTCTTGGTGGCGCCGGGGTTGTCGGATTCCTCGACAGCAAGCACGGCCTTGCCTCCGCGTTTCCTGTTCCGCCGCCGGCCTTTCCTTGACGGGGCCGCGGCGTCTTCATCTTCGGACTCGCCCGCCGCGCCAACGGCCTCACCAGGGAGTTTTCTCCCCTCTTCAGCTCGAGCGCACTTGTCGGCCAGAGCGTAAAGCTCGGCAATACTCCTGACTTTGTTCATTGCCAGCTCTTCCCACATTTTGTGGTTACGCACGTTCTGGTGGAACGCGCTAACGACAGCGGCAGGATGAACATCAGGAATATTGTACTACACCCGGCTAAATCTCTGGATAAACTTGCGCAGGGACTCGCCCTCCTTCTGAGGGATGATGTGCAGATCACTCTCTTGGCCAGGAGCTTGGTGGCCTCCAACGAAGGCGCCAACAAACTGGTGGCACAGATCTGACCAGGAAGAAATAGAATTCTCCGGCAGATGCATCAACCACGACCTGACGTTGGGCTTGAGCACCAACGGGAAGTAGTTGGCAAGTATCTTGTCATCTCGGCCCCCGGCGGCCTGCACCGCAATGGTGTAGATGCTCAGGAACTCCGAGGGATGGGTCTTACCGTCATATTTCTCCGGAACCTCCAGCTTGAAGGTTCGGGAATTGGGCCACCGGACTTGCCGCAGCTCACGGGTAAACGCTGGAGTCCCTACCTCATAAGGCAAGTCTCCTACGTCCCCTGGCGTAGGCTCGTCAACAGCCGGCCCCGCGCGCTTATCAGACTGATAGCGCGCTTCCCGTCGCCGCTCGATGGTAGTTCGAGCGTCCTCCTTGCCTCGTTCCTGGAGAACTTGACGCTGATCACGGTGCATCCGTGGATCGGATGACACCGTGGAAACTTCTTCATGGCGGTCGACTTGCTGGGTTGTCGGCCGCCGCTGGTGCCGCGGAGGGGAGTGCACGGTGGTTGCACCACCTCCAGTTTTCTCAACATCGACTCGCGCCGAATCGATGGGCCTCCGCTGCGAGGGCCCTGCCTCTTGCGGTCCATCTTTGTTGGCGAAGCCGATGAGGCTCTGGATGGTAGCTCGCCACTCCTCCATCTTCTCCGGGGCAGGAGGAAAATCGAGGAGCAGCTGCGCACGTGCCAAGGCTTCCGCTGGCGTAGGCGGCGGCGACAGGTGCGAGGTACGTGAGGAGCTCTGACTCCTAACCATGTTAGAAGGAGCACCACCACGGTCTCGCGACCGTGCGCCACCTCCGCCGGCAGCTCGGTGTGCATGCTGGTCCCGCGCATCTTGGGATCAATGCGCAGAAACCTTTTCATGGGGACGCCCTGAACCACCAGCGCCATGACATCGCTCATCATGCACGACCTGGGTAGGTCGTGAGGCTTGGGCCGGCGCGGGAGCTCCAGCAGGCGCCCTCCGATCTCTCGAGTTCGTTGTGCCACCCGTAGGCAACACAGCGCCATCTCTAGATCCAGCGGCGTGCAGGTTACCACTGCCACTGCGAACGATACCGCTCGCTTGGCTCGGATCACTAGAACGCCGCGGGGGTTCTAGTCCTCTTCCTTCTGCACCCACGCCGTCGCCTGTACGCGAAGGTGTAGGCAAAACGGACGTGGACGGTTGCGCCGTCGTAGCGCTCTTCTTCTTGGGTGGCATGATGATGAAGATGATGAAGAAACTAAGGCGCCGAGCACTAGATCAGGTTCACGCAACCTTCAATCCCCCTACCTGGCGCGCCAAAGATGTCGGGGTACGACACCTATGGGATCCCGAGAGACCCCTTTACGATTCGGCGGGGGGAGAGGTATACGCAAAGAGCAGAACCAATGATCGACGCGTGAGGTTTTTACCCAGGTTCGGGCCGCTGATCAGCGTAAAACCCTACTCCTGCTTTGTGTTCTTATTGATGTTCTTGAGCCCAGCCTTCAGGAGCGCTCGCAATGAACAGTACGTTCAAAGAGCAGCTACGCATGCAGAATGGGCCAGAAGTTCTCCTCCTCTGTAGCAGTTGCCCTGGGCCTCCTTTTATATGCTCAAAGAGGTCTCCACAGTGGCAAAATGTACATACATTGAGGTGTAAAGTAGCTACAGGGTATCATACCTAACCCTTGACGGATTAGGACAAGCGCATTTAATGCACCATGAGGTGTCCTCACTTTCTTGGGGAAGGAGAAAGGGGCCATCCCATCAGCACCGCTTAAGCTCTCCTCCACTGGCGCGTTGCCACGCATCCAGAGAAGGACCCAGAATGTCAGGCTTTGTCGCTGTGCTGGAGCGGTGGCATAGTGGCAGAATCCCGCCAGGCGCCGAAACTTGCCGGGCGCCAAGCCTTGCCGGGCGCCAAGCCTTGCCGGGCGCTAAGCCTTGCTGGACGCCAAGCCTTGCCGGGCTCCACAGGCCATCCCGGCAAGGATCTTGCCGGGGAAGCCGGCCTTCAGATTCCAGCTTTGCTTATCTGCTGATCCTCAGATCCCTGACTTGATGATTTCCTTGATGGCTTGAATTGACCTCGAGCTGTTCCCGGCAAGCCTTGCCGCAAGGATGGCTACAACTGCCCGTGCACAAGTACGGGGTACTAGTGGCCCAATACTTAGTACACCGACAGGAGCCCCCGGGCCTAGACCATACATGAGTACGAGGCGTTGTTGGGCTAGGCCCAAACAGTGCACGGGCACGCGTGGCAGGGAATTAACTGCTCGTAAATATCTCGTTTTACTGTGCCCCCCACTACACGCACGGAGCGCGCGACGTGGGAAGCGTGCCAAAAAGGCTGAAACTGCCTCGCGCCTATAGAGGCGCATTCACATTGGGGAATAAAAGAGGCGGCCCCGCTCCTTCCCCATAAAAAGGAGAAGTCGCAGAGGCACAAACCTATTTATCCCCCTCTTCTTTTCAATCTGGCCATCGCCATCGCCTTCCTCCTCTCGAGCTCAGAGCGAAGCCCTTTTCCTCTTCCGCCTGCTGCTTCCACGCTCGCCTCACTCCCAGCTCCCGTCCTCACAGTCGCCATGCCGCCCAAGGCCAGCAAAGGCAAGGGCAAGGAGGCGAAAGCCGATGTTCCGGAGAGCGAACTGGCGAAGATGCGGAAGAGGCTCGTCGTCTTCCCTCCAACGCTCGATGCTGAAGCTCTGAAGGGGCGATACCAATGCATGTGGGCGAAAGGGACGCAAGCTCACCCCGCCACACGCGTAATCCCAGGTGCTTGTTCCAAAGGCGGATCGGACAGATACCCTTTCTTCACTGCATATTTCTATTGCGGGCTCTGTCCCCCCTTTTCCGACTTCTTCAATGATATCATGTACACATACGGCTTTCACCTTCTCGATTTCACGCCGAATGCAGTACTTTGCATGTCCATATTTGCCCATCTCTGTGCAAATTTTGTCGGCGTGATTCCCAATTCTGCTCTTTTTCGCCATTATTTCTTCCCTCGAATCCAAAAAGGAGAGGCTCTCTCTGGTTCTATCGCATGGATTCCAAGAGCTTGGAATAAGGAAATATACCCAGAAGGAGTTTACCGTGAAAAGTGGGACGAGTGGCAGGCTGAATGGTGCTGGATCCAGGAAGCAGATCCCCATCCATTTTGTCATCCCCGGCAACAGAAGGTGGTCCGCGGCAAGGATTGGAGCGACCCCGCAGCGGAGGACGAGAGGCTCACAATCGCCACCACCAGGATCCTTCGCCTGAAGGCTGCCGGACTGACGATGGAGATGATCGGCTTCGACTTTCTCCGCCACCGCATCGCCCCTCTGCAGAACAGGGGAAGGCCAGCTTGGGAATACAAGAACGCGGCATATATCATGAGATTTCGCCCCGGGCTGAACAACAATCTGACCGCTATGCAGCTTGGCGCTCTCCGTCAAAAGTTATTCCAGCACGAAGACAAGCACTGGCTACCGGCAAGGATTGTCCCCTTGTGCTATAATTCTGCCTTGGGGTCAATCATTGCCTTCATGCCGATGTTCAATGCCCACAGCCTTGACCCGACCTGGTCCGAGCCATCCGAGGAGGAAGCGCAGAAGGTTTTCGACAACTTGATGGAGAGGCCTGTCCGGCAAGAGTCAGATTTCATCCGAGCCACCACCGATCAAGAAGTAGCTTACATTGCTACTAGAGTGGAGGAGGCAAATCTTGCCGCGGAGGCCAGCAGCGTCGGCTTCACAGAGTGGGAAGCCAGCGACGCAGAGGTGGTAGTGGAGGTAAAGCCTGCCGGGGAGGGCAAGGTTGCCGGGGAGGAGAGCAGTGCAGCCGCTGAGAGCTCGTCCGGTGAGGACACAGCCGAAGAAGAGACGCGAGAAGAGCCCCCACCCCCGAAGAAGACAAAGCGTGTTCTTCGGAAGGCTGCATCTGGCGTCCCAGCAAGCTAGCCTTCTTCGAGCGGCGAAGCCCCCGGCAAGAAAGTGGCCGGCAAGACTGGACCGCGGCAGGGGGCTCGTCAATAGCCTGCGCGGCGCGCGAGACCCACACCGGCGGCCACTGCTGGGGCGGCAGGAGGGTCTCGTACTACCGCACCGGAAGCTGCCCCGGCGCCTGCCACAGCCAAGCGGCCTAGGACTCCTCCTCCGCCTCCCCACTCAGACACCGCAGCGGAGGTCGACTTCGACATTTCCGGCTTTAGTCCGGAGCGAGAGGAAGAAGAGTGAGTACTTTGCCACAGCTTTTACCTTCCAATCCTGGATCAATCTTACTGACTTGCTCGTATTGTCTCTGCAGTGACACAGAAACCTTGCTGGAGAGGATGGCGAAGAGGTCAAGGACTTCTACGGGTGACGAGCCCCCGGCAGGCTCCACGAGCGTGCCAGAAACCGTCGTTGTCAGCCCGGAGTACAGTCCTCAACGCAGCCCCCAGCACAGCCCCCAGCGTAAGTTCATTGTTCTTTTTTTCGCTGGCAGTGCCGAGGCTTTCATTCTTGCCGCTGAGATCTTTGGGTTCGCAGGAGAAGAACGGCAACAAGGAGAGCTGTCGGAAGACACCCCCATTGTGCCTCCTTCATCGACCGCTCCGCCCACAAGCACGTCCCCGGCAAGAGATCCTGCCGACGAGCCCGTCCTAATTGAGGAGGAGCCGGCAAGCGCGGACTCCGGCAACACACCCCCGGCAACCGGAGTTGCCAGGAGGGGCGAAGCCACCTCCCGACAGCCCGACGCAGGTACTCGATTGCCTCAGAGTGCTTGTTACTCTTTTTCTCTTATCTCTCTGTCTTTAGTCACTTCAAACTTCAACCTCGATCTTATTCTGTTTTCCTCCTTCGCCCTTCAGAGTTCCCTGTGATGGAACACATGGACATCGATGTTGTCATCGAGGAGACCGCCAGGGATGCCGCCGCCGAAGCAGACAGGATCGCTGCCAGCGAGGCCACCAAGGATGACACTGTCAAGGCTGGTGGTGCTCTTGACGGGGAGGCCGCCAAGACAGCACAAGAGGAAACCGATGAAGAACCTGCTGAAGGCGGCGACAGGGAGGCTGAGGACCGTACTGACAGCATTCCTGCCGCTGGAGCGCCAGGCGCTGCACGGGCCACAGAGCCCCCTGCCTCTGGTGAGGCGGCCACTGAAGACCAGCCATCAACATCTGAAGGCCCCTCATCCAGCAAGTACCTCAAGGTTGGCGAGAACCTGTTCGTCAACTTGCCGGGGACGGCAAGCACTGGGGCACCAGCCGAAGGAGAAGTTTTTGAAGAAATCATTGCTGCTGCCGGGCTCGAAGTTGTTGACGACCCCAGCACTAGCAGCGGCAAATCTGAAGAGGATCAGCTCCTTCAGGCCATGGGCGAGAATTTCCGCAAGCTCCAGGCTCTCCATCGCGCCCGGAAAGACAAAGCGGACTCCAGAATGGCAGTTGTCGAGGCGGCTGAAGCAGATTTTCAAAGGCGCGTCGCACAAATGCAGATCTGGCACGCCGAGGCCCTCCAAGAGTTGGTTGCTGGCCGGGAACAAGTGAGCCAGCAGTGGAATGAGGTCCTCCTGAAGCAATCCGATATGGAGAAGGCGCATGACGAAGCTGCTCAAAGGATTGCTGCCGAAGATGCCCTCCTGACGAGGCGCCGCGTTGCTCTTGATGCTCATGAGGAAGATCTCACCGCACGTGAGCAGGCGCTCACCGCCAAGCTTCGTAGCAAGGATGAGGATATCAAGAATCTTGTCGCGCGGCGGACCCAGGAGCTGGAGCAAAAACATAAGGAGGCGCTCGAAGCTCTGACTGCAAGTCACGCCGGCAAGCTCAAGGAGGCCGTCGATGCTGCCGAAGCTGCAGAGGCCGCCAAGAATGAGCTGAGCGACAAAGTGAAGATGCTGGAAACAGATCTCAAAGAGCACGGCAAGGAGCTCTCGATGCTCAAAGGGGACAGGGAAAAAACCCTCCACTCCTTGGCGGAGATGCAAGTTGCCATGTCCGACAAGACCAAGTAGCTCTCCTCTGCGGCTGATAATATTGCGGTTCTGGAGCTGAAGCTGACCACGCTGCAGAAGTCTCTCGAGACCGGCAGGGCCCGTGAGAAGGCTCTACTCAAGGATCTCCAAGGAGAGAGGAACCTGCTCAAGAGTGCCGCCGCCGCCCAAACCGAGTACGAGAAGGGAGTGGAGATCTGGACTAGACGTCTCATCGCCATCGCGGAGAAGCTTACCGTAGAACTGTCAACCATGGGCCTGTCGAACTTCAAGTATTCTTCCGAGGAAAGAATATCTCCAAGCGCCAGGTTGACGATGTTCTTTGAAAGCATCATCAACGCGTTGAGGGTGCTCCAGTCTAGCCGGGCGACCCAACTGGCCAACGAGACTCACCGGCTTTGCCGGGCCGTCCTCCGCAAGGTGCTCATTAAGGTGGTGCACAGCAATCCCGGCATCGACCTCTCCAACGCGCTCGGGCATCTACCAAGGGATGCAAATGTTGAGGCGCTTGAAGAATGCATCGCGCCTATCCTTGAGAAGGTGGACTCCATCAAAAGGATCGAAGGCCAGCGCAGGGATTGAGTGCTTCCCTTTTTTTTCTTACCGGCGTCATCTCATGTAAAAGACAATTAAGTCTTCAAGTTAGAATTGCGGCAACTCATGGATGTAATACAATTTGCCTATGTTTAGGTTCATGCTTGCTATTTTCCTTGTCTGATTCCTTTATGTATGGAGTTCATCCTACGCTTATTGAAAAACTTGCCGACGCGCAACCTGCCGCGAGCGCTGGGTGCGGGACTTCAGCAGCCTGCTGGAGGCGCAGCGGCCGGCAAGACTCCTTGGTGTTCTCAGTGCAGCCACTTAAATCGCTGAGCGGGCTCGAAACAAAATAAGGGCGCGACCGATTACAACAAGGGTTCCTTCGCGTGCAGATTTTCCATACAAGAGTCGGAATCATCCAAGGAAATAACTTTGTAATAAAAGAAAAACTTGCTCTGAGTTTTTAGGACTTAGCTTTCTGTCTTTGTCCTTCCTTCGGCAAGCGTCGATTCCGAACGTCGCCAACTGGTATTCATATCTCCCTCCCCCCCCCCCCCCGGCAAATGTGCACGCGAGGAATCCTTCTGTCTTTTTGAGAAAAAGAAAGAAGAGAAAATAAAGACATGAAACCTTGGCGGTTCGTTAGAACTTACCGGGATTAGGTGTCATACAACATCTTAGACAAACATGCGTATATATAAATATGAACATGGGAATCAATAAGGGAATGTACAACACTTAAATTTATTCATCTGTGCTCACGGTCTGCCCCTGGCTTTGTACAAAGGATCACATGCTTTGCCGGCAAGACTTGTACAAAAGGGTGGTTGCCGGGAGCCCCCGGCAACCGCGCCTTATGGGTAGAACTTGCGAAGATGTTCGATATTCCAGGAATTGCTCACTGGAACGCCATCTTTGGTCTCCAGGCGGACAGCGCCGGGCCTGGTGACTCGTACTACCCGATAAGGGCCTTCCCACTTTGGCGTCAACCTGTTTGAATTCTTGGCGGACTGAATCCGCCGAAGAACAAGGTCGCCTTCCTCAAGGCTTCGGGCATGAACTTTGCGGCTATGATAGCGGCGCAAAGCTTGCTGGTAGCGTGCAGCTCGCACAGCAGCCTGAAGATAATTCTCCTCAAGGAGCACAGCGTCATATTGCCGCAGTTGCTCTTGCTCGAGCTCATCATAAGCGAGCACTCGAGGAGATCCGTATATGAGTTCCGTGGGGAGAACTGCTTCCGCTCCGTAGACCAGAGCGAAGGGCGTCTGGCCGGTGGCTCGATTTGGTGTCGTTCTGATTGACCAAAGAACCGCTGGCAACTCATCAATCCAGCGTCTTCCGCACTTTTTTAGCCTGTCAAAGGTTCTGGTCCAGAGACCGCGCAGCACTTCAGCACCGCTTAAGCTCTCCTCCACTGGTGCATTGCCACGCATCCAGAGAAGGACCCAGAATGTCAGGCTTTGTCGCTGTGCTGGAGCGGTGGCATAGTGGCAGAATCCCGCCAGGCGCCGAAACTTACCGGGCGCCAAGCCTTGCCGGGCGCTAAGCCTTGCCGGACGCCAAGCCTTGCCGGGCGCCAAGCCTTACCGGGCTCCACAGGCCATCGCGGCAAGGATCTTGCCAGGGAAGCCGGCCTTCGGATTCCAGCTTTGCTTATCTGCTGATCCTCAGATCCCTGACTTGATGATTTCCTTGATGGCTTGAATCGACCTCGAGCTGTTCCCGGCAAGCCTTGCCGCGAGGATGGCTACAACTACCCGTGCACAAGTACGGGTTACTAGTGGCCCAATACTTAGTACACCGACAGATGCTTGGGCCAGCCTTGACTTTGAAGGGAGGAATTTCATGAAACTTTTCATAATCTTCAGACATGTCTGTCTTGCCCTCCACTCCCACGATGTCTCTTTTCCCTGAAAGAACTATGTGGCGCTTTGGCTCATCGTATGATGTATTTGCTTCCTTATCTTTTCTTTTTCTTGGTTTGGTAGACATGTCCTTCACATAGAAAACTTGCGCCACATCATTGGCTAGGACGAATGGTTCATCTGTGTACCCAAGATTGTTCAGATCCACTGTTGTCATTCCGTACTGTGGGTCTACCTGTGCCCCGCCTCCTGACAGATTGACCCATTTGCACTGAAACAAAGGGACCTTAAAATCATGTCCATAGTCAAGTTCCCATATGTCCACTATGTAACCATAATATGTGTCCTTTCCCCTCCTGGTTGCTGCATCAAAGCGGACACCACTGTTTTGGTTGGTGCTCTTTTGATCTTGGGCGATCGTGTAAATGTATTTCCATTTATCTCGTACCCTTTGTAAGTCAATACAGTCGAAGATGGTCCCCTGACCAACGAGTACAGCTCATCAGAAACAGTGTTGTCACCCATGAGACATGTTTGCAACCAACTGCCGAATGTCATTATGTGTTCACATGTAATCCAGTTGTCACACTACTCCGGGTGTTTGGAGCGCAGAATATTCTTGTGTTCATTGACATACGGGGTCACCAAGGTAGAATTCTGTAGAACTATGTAGTGTGCTTGATACCAAGAATGCCCGTCCCTACATATTATTGAGTCCGCTCCTAGCATCCCTTTTCCAGTCAGTCTTCCCTCATACCGCGATTGAGGGAGACCAATCTTCTTAAGGTCAGGAATGAAGTCAACACAAAACCCAATGACCTCCTCTGTTTGATGGCCCGTGGAGATGCTTCCTTCTGGCCTAGCACGGTTACAAACATATTTCTTTAAGACTCCCATGAACCTCTCAAAGGGGAACATATTGTGTAGAAATACAGGGCCCAGAATGGCAATCTCGTCGACTAGATGAACTAGGACGTGCGTCATTATATTGAAGAAGGATGCTGGGAACACCAGCTCAAAACTGACAAGACATTGCGCCAAATCACTCCTTAACCTTGGTAGGATTCCTGGATCGATCACCTTCTGAGAGATTGCATTGAGGAATGCACATAGCTTCACAATGGCTAATTGAACGTTTTCTGGTAGAAGCCCCCTCAATGCAACCGGAAGCAGTTGCGTCATAATCACATGGCAGTCATGAGACTTTAGGTTCTGGAACTTTTTCTCTGCCATATTTATTATTCCCTTTATATTCGACGAGAAGCCAAACGGGACCTTCATACTGAGCAGGCATTCAAAGAAGATTTCCTTCTCCTCTTTGGTAAGAGCGTAGCTGGCAGGACCTTCATACTGCTTTGGAGGCATGCCGTCTTTTTCGTGCACACATTGCTGGTCCTCCCGTGCCTCCGGTGTATCTTTTGTCTTCCCATACACGGCCAAGAAGCCTAGAAGGTGCTACTTCTTGAGCTTGCGTTGGTTTTTCCCTTGAAGAGGAAAGGGTGATGCAGCAAAGTAGAGTAAGTATTTCCCTCAGTTTAGAGAACCAAGGTATCAATCCAGTAGGAGACAACACGCAAGTCACCGAATACCTGCATAAACAAACACCAAACTTGCACCCAACGCTATAAAGGGGATGTCAATCCCTTCACGATTATTTGCAAAAGTGAGATCTGATAGAGATAGATAAAACTAAAAAGATAAAGTAAATACTTTTGGGTTTTTTGGTTTATAGATCTGAAAATAAAAGATTGCAAAATAGTAGATCGGAAAGTAATATGATGGAAAATAGACCCGGGGGCCATAGGTTTCACTAGAGGCTTCTCTCAAGATAGAAAATAATACAGCGGGTGAACAAATTACTGCCGAGCAATTGATAGAAAAGCGCAAAGTTATGATGATATCTAAGGCAATGATCATGAATATAGGCATCACGTCCGTGTCAAGTAGACCGAAGCGATTCTGCATCTACTACTATTACTCCACACATCGACCGACTCCTGCCTGCATCTAGCGTATTAAGTTCATGAAGAACAGAGTAACGCATTAAGAAAGATGACATGATGTAGAGGAATTAACTCAAGCAATATGATGAAAATCCCATCTTTTTATCCTCGATGGCAACAATACAATACGTGCCTTGCTGCCCCTACTATCACTGGGAAAGGACACCGCAAGATTGAACCCAAAGCTAAGCACTTCTCCCATTGCAAGAAAAACCAATCTAGTTGGCCAAACCAAATCGATAGTTCGAAGAGACTTGCAAAGATATCAAATCATGCATAAAAGAATTCAGAGAAGATTCAAATAATATTCGTAGATATAAGCTGATCATAAATCCACAATTCATCGGATCTCGGCAAACACACCGCAAAAAAGTATTACATCGAATAGATCTCCAAGAACATCGAGGAGAACGTGGTATTGAGAATCAAAGACAGAGAAAAAGCCATCTAGCTACTAGCTATGGACCCGTAGGTCTGAGGTAAACTACTCACGCTTCATCGAAAGGGCAATGGTGTTGATGTAGAGGCCCTTTGTGATCGAATCCCCCTCCGGTAGGACGCTGGAAAAGGCCCCTAGATGGGATCTCATGTGTACAGAAGGTTGCGGCGGTGGAAAAGTCTTTTCGTGGATTCCTCTGGTGGTTTGGGCATATAAGAGTATATATAGGCGAAAGAATTAGGTCAGGAAGTGCACGAGTGCCCCACAAGGGTGGGGGGCGCGCCCTCCGTCCTTGTGGCCGCCTCGTGGCTTCTCTGACTTGCACTCCAAGTCCTCTGGTTTCCTTTTGGTCCAAGAAAGATCATCGCGAAAGTTTTATTCCGTTTGGACTCCGTTTGGTATTCCTTTTCTGCGAAACTCAAAAACAGGAACTGGCACTGGGCTCTAGGTTAATAGGTTAGTCGCAAAAATAATATAAAATAGCATATTAATGCATATAAAACATCCAATATAGATAATATAATAGCATGGAACAATAAAAAATTATAGA
Source organism: Thinopyrum elongatum (assembly GCA_011799875.1). Classification (NCBI taxonomy): domain Eukaryota; kingdom Viridiplantae; phylum Streptophyta; class Magnoliopsida; order Poales; family Poaceae; genus Thinopyrum; species Thinopyrum elongatum. The sequence continues at coordinate 544,465,494 of CM022301.1, forward strand.
TACGTTGGAGACGTATCAAGCATCCCCAAGGTTAATTCCTGCTCGTCCTCGAGTAGGTAAATGATAAAAACAGAATTTTTGATGTGGAATGCTACCTAACATATTTATCCATGTAATTTCTTTATTGTGGCATGAATGTTCAGATCCGTATGATTCAAAACAAAAGTTTAATATTGACATAAAAACAATAATACTTCAAGCATACTAACAAGATAATTATGTCTTCTCAAAATAACATGGCCAAAGAAAGCTTATCCCTACAAAATCATAGTCTGGCTATGCTCCATCTTCATCACACAAAATACTCAAATCACGCACAACCCCGGTTTTAGCCAAGCAATTGTTTCATACTTTAGTATTCTCAAACTTTTTCAACTTTCACGCAATACATGAGCGTGAGCCATGGACATAGCACTATAGGTGGAATAGAAGGTGGTTGTGGAGAAGACAAAAAGAGGCAGATAGTCTCACATCAACTAGGCGTATCAACGGGCTATGGAGATGCCCATCAATAGATATCAATGTGAGTGAGTAGGGATTACCATGCAACGGATGCACTAGAGCTATAAGTTTATGAAAGCTCAAAAGAAAACTAAGTGGGTGTGCATCCAACTTGCTTGCTCATGAAGACCTAGGGCAATTTGAGGAAGCCCATCATTGGAATATACAAGCCAAGTTCTATAATGAAAAATTCCCACTAGTATATGAAAGTGACAACATAGGAGACTCTCTATCATGAAGATCATGGTGCTACTTTGAAGCACAAGTATGGAAAAAGGATAGTAACATTGCCCCTTCTCTCTTTTTCTCTCATTTTTTTCTTTTTCTTTTTTTCTTTCTTCTTTTTCTTTTTTTTCTTTTTTTCTTTCTTTCTTTCTTTTCTCTTTTCTTCTTCTTTTATTTCACATGGGACAATGCTCTAATAATGAAAATCATCATACTTCTATTTACTTACAACTCAAAAATTACAACTCGATACTAGAACAAAATATGACTCTATATGAATGCCTCCGGCGGTGTACCGGGATGTGCAATGAATCAAGAGTGACATGTATGAAAGAATTATGAATGGTGGCTTTGCCACAAATACGATGTCAACTACATGATCATGCAAACCAATATGACAATGATGATGCGTGTCATAATAAACGGAACGGTGGAAAGTTGCATGGCAATATATCTCGGAATGGCTATGGAAATGCCATAATAGGTAGGTATGGTGGCTGTTTTGAGGAAGGTATATGGTGGGTTTATGGTACAGGCGAAAATTTGCGCGGCACTAGAGAGGTTAGCAAAGGTGGAAGGGTGAGAGTGCGTATAATCCATGGACTCAACATTAGTCATAAAGAACTCACATACTTATTGCAAAAATCTATTAGTCATCGAAACAAAGTACTAGACGCATGCTCCTAGGGGAAGGGTTGGTAGGAGTTAACCATTGCGCGATCCCGACCTCCACACAAAGGATGACAATCAAAAAATATCCCATGCTCCGACTTCGTTACATAACGGTTAACCATACGTGCATGCTACGGGACTCACAAACCTTAACACAAGTATTTCTGAAATTCACAACTACTCACTAGCATGACTCTAATATCACCATCTTCATATCTCAAAACAATCATAAGGAATCAAACTTCTCATAGTATTCAACGCACTTTATATGAAAGTTTTTATTATATCCCTCTTGGATGCCTATCATATTAGGACTAAATTTATAACCAAAGCAAATTACCATGCTGTTTTAAAGACTCTCAAAATAATATAAGTGAAGCATGAGAGTTCATCAATTTCTATAAAATAAAACCACCGCCGTGCTCTAAAAAGATGTAAGTGAAGCACTAGAGCAAAATTGCCTAGCTCAAAAGATATAAGTGAAGCACAAGGAGTATTCTAATAAATCACGATTCATGCGTGTCTCTCTCAAAAGGTATGTACAGCAAGGATGATTGTGGCAAACTAAAAATCAAATACTCAAATCATACAAGACGCTCCAAGCAAAACACATATCATGTGGTGAATAAAAATATAGCCTCAAATAAAGTTACCGATAGACGAAGACGAAAGAGGGGATGCCTTCCGGGGCATCCCCACGCTTAGGCTCTTGGTTATCCTTGAATATTACCTTGGGGTGCGTTGGGAATCCCCAAGCTTAGGCTCTTGCCACTCTTTATTCCATAGTCCATCAAATCCTTACCCAAAACTTGAAAACTTCACAACACAAAACTCAACAGAAAATCTCATAAGCTCTGTTAGTATAAGAAAATAAATCACCACTTTTGGTACTGTTGTGAACTCATTATTTATTTATATTGGTGTAATATCTACTGTATTCCAACTTTTCCATGGTTCATACCCCCCGATATTACCCATAGATTCATCAAAATAAGCAAACAACACATAGAAAACAGAATCTGTCAAAAACAGAATAGTCTGTAGCAATCTCGAAATCTTGAATACTTATGTAATGTCAAAAATTCTGAAAAATTAGGACGACCTAATAAATTTGTTTTTTAATCTTTTGCAAAAAGAATCAACTCAAAATCGCTCTTCTGTGAATTATAGAAATTATTTTCCTGGGCGCAAAAGTTTCTGTTTTTCAGCAAGATCAAATCAACTATCACTGTAAGCTATCCCAAAGGTCTTACTTGGCACAAACATTAATTAAAACATAAAACCACATCTAACCAGAGGCTAGATGAATTATTTATTGCAAAACAGAACCTAAAAAGCAAAAACAAAAATAAAATTGGGTTGCCTCCCAACAAGCGCTATTGTTTAACGCCCTTAGCTAGGCATAAAAACAAGAATAGATCTAAGTATTGTCATCTTTGGTATGCAATCCAAAAGTGACTCTCATAATAGATTCATAAGGCAATTTAATTTTCTTTCTTGGAAAGTGTTCCATGCCCTTCTTTAACAGAAATTGAAATCTGATGTTTTCTTCTTTCATATCAATAATTGCACCAATCGTTCTAAGGAAAGGTCTACCAAGAATAATAGGACATGTAGGATTGCAATCTATATCAAGAACAATGAAATCTACGGGCACATAATTCCTATTTGCAACAATAAGAACATCATTAATCCTTCCCATAGGTTTCTTAATAGTGGAATCCGCAAGATGCAAATTTAAAGAACAATCATCAAATTCACGGAAACCTAATACATCACACAAAGTTTTTGGAATCGTGGAAACACTAGCACCCAAATCACACAAAGCATGGCATTCATAATCTTTAATCTTAATATTAATAGTAGGTTCCCACTCATCATAAATTTTTCTACGGATAGAAACTTCCAATTCAAGCTTTTCTTCAAAAGATTGCATCATAGCATCAACGATATGTTTAGTAAAAGCTTTGTTTTGTTTATAAGCATGAGGAGAATTCAACACGGATTGCAACAACGAAATACAATCTATTAAAGAACAATTATCATAATTAAATTCCCTGAAATCCAAAAGAGTGGGTTCATTGCTACTTAAAGTTTTGACCTCTCCAATCCCACTTTAATCAATTTCTGCATCAAGATCTAAAAACTCCTAATCATTGGGACGCCTTTTAACTAAAGTTGACTCATCTCCAGTCCCATCTTTATCAAGATTTATATTGGAAAACAAAGATTCAATAGGATTCACATCAATCACTTTAAGATCTTCATCATTATTTTCACGGAAACTAGAAGAACACGTTTTTACAAACCAATCTTTTTTAGCACGCATCTTAGCGGTTCTTTCTTTGCACTCATCAATGGAAATTCTCATAGCCTTGAGAGACTCATTGATATCATGGTTGGGTGGGATAGATCTAAGTTTCAAAGAATCAACATCAAGAGAAATTCTATCCACGTTCCTAGCCAAATCATCAATCTTAAGCAATTTTTCTTCAATCAAAGCATTGAAATTCTTTTGCGAACTCATAAATTCTTTAACACTATTCTCAAATTCAGAGGGCATCTTATTATAATTTCCATAAGAATTGTTGTAGGAATTTCCATAATTATTAGAGGAATTACTAGGAAACGGCCTAGGATTAAAATTGCCTCTATACGCGTTATTACCAAAATTGTTCCTAACAACAAAATTCACATCCATAGATTCATTATTGTTTTCAATCAAAGTAGATAAAGGCATATCGTTGGGATCCAAAGAAACACTCTTGCTAGCAAACAATTTCATAAGTTCATCCATCTTTCCACTCAAAACATTAATCTCTTCAATTGCATGCACCTTTTTACTAGTGGAAGATCTTTCGGTATGCCATTGAGAATAATTAACCATAATATTATCTAGAAGTTTAGTAGCTTCTCCTAGGGTAATTTCCATAAAAGTGCTTCCCGCGGCCGAATCTTAAAGATTTCTAGAAGCAAAATTCAATCCGGCATAATTTTTTTGTATAATCATCCACAAATTCAAACCATGAGTAGGGCAATTTCGTATCATCAATTTCATTCTCTCCCAAGATTGTGCAACATGCTCATGATCAAGTTGTTTAAAATTCATAATATCGTTCCTAAGGGAGATGATCTTAGCGGGAGGAAAATACTTGGAAATAAAAGCATATTTACACTTATTCCATGAATCAATACTATTTTTAGGCAAAGATGAAAACCAAGTTTTTGCACGGTCTCGTAGTGAGAACGGAAATAGCTTCAATTTAACAATATCATTATCCACATCTTTCTTCTTTTGCATATCACACAAATCAACAAAATTATTCAGATGGGATGCGACATCTTCACTAGGAAGGCCAGAAAATTGATCTTTCATAACAAGATTCAGCAAAGCGGCATTAATTTCACAAGATTCCGCATTAGTAGCGGGAGCAATTAGAGTACTAATAAAATCATTATTATTGGTGTTGGAAAAATCACATAGTTTGGTATTCTCTTGAGTCATCGTGACAAAGCAAGCAATCCAACACGCAAGCAAACAAAAAGCAAACGAAGAAGACAAATGGAATAGGGCCGAAGAAAAGGCAAACTTTTCAAAAATAATTTTAGAAGTGGGGGAGAGGAAAACGAGAGGCGAATGGCAAATAATGTAATGCTAGAGATTAGAGTTTATGATGGGTACTTGGTATGTCTTGACTTGGTGTAGATCTTCCCGGCAACGGCGCCAGAAATTCTTCCTGCTACTTCTTGAGCTTGCGTTGGTTTTTCCCTTGAAGAGGAAAGGGTGATGTAGCAAACTAGAGTAAGTATTTCCCTCAGTTTTGAGAACCAAGGTATCAATCCAGTAGGAGACAACACGCAAGTCAAAGAATACCTGCACAAACAAACACCAAACTTGCACGCAACGCGATAAAGGGGTTGTCAATCCCTTCATGATTATTTGCAAAAGTGAGATCTGATAGAGATAGATAAAACTAAAAAGATAAAGTAAATATTTTTGGGTTTTTTGGTTTATAGATCTGAAAATAAAAGATTGCAAAATAGTAGATCGGAAAGTAATATGATGGAAAATAGACCCGGGGGCCATAGGTTTCACTAGAGGCTTCTCTCAAGATAGAAAATAATACGGTGGGTGAACAAATTACTGCCGAGCAATTGATAGAAAAGCGCAAAGTTATGACGATATCTAAGGCAATGATCATGAATATAGGCATCACGTCCGTGTCAAGTAGACCGAAACAATTCTGCATCTACTACTATTACTCCACACATCGACCGACTCCTGCCTGCATCTAGAGTATTAAGTTCATGAAGAACAGAGTAACGCATTAAGAAAGATGACATGATGTAGAGGAATTAACTCAAGCAATATGATGAAAACCCCATCTTTTTATCCTCGATGGCAACAATATAATACGTGCCTTGCTGCCCCTACTATCACTGGGAAAGGACACCGCAAGATTGAACCCAAAGCTAAGCACTTCTCCCATTGCAAGAAAAACCAATCTAGTTGGCCAAACCAAATTGATAGTTCGAAGAGACTTGCAAAGATATCAAATCATGCATAAAAGAATTCAGAGAAGATTCAAATAATATTCATAGATAAGCTGATCATAAATCCACAATTCATCGGATCTCAGCAAACACACCGCAAAAAAGTATTACATCGAATAGATCTCCAAGAACATTGAGGAGAACGTGGTATTGAGAATCAAAGAGAGAGAAGAAGCCATCTAGCTACTAGCTATGGACCCGTAGGTCTAAGGTAAACTACTCACGCTTCATCGGAAGGGCAATGGTGTTGATGTAGAAGCCCTCCGTGATCGAATCCCCCTCCGGCAGGATGCCGGAAAAGGCCCCTAGATGGGATCTCACGGGTACAGAAGGTTGCGGCAGTGGAAAAGTCTTTTCGTGGATGCCTCTAGTGGTTTGGGCATATAAGAGTATATATTGGCGAAAGAATTAGGTCAGGAAGTGCACGAGGGAACCACAAGGATGGGGGGCGCGCCCTACCCCCCTGGGCGCGCCCTCCGTCCTTGTGGCCTCCTCGTGGCTTCTCTGACTTGTACTCCAAGTCCGCTGGTTTCCTTTCGGTCCAAGAAAGATCATCGCGAAAGTTTTATTCCGTTTGGACTCCGTTTGGTATTCCTTTTCTCCGAAACTCAAAAATAGGGAAAAAACAGGAACTGGCACTGGGCTTTAGGTTAATAGGTTAGTCCCAAAAATAATATAAAATAGCATATTAATGCATATAAAACATCCAAAATAGATAATATAATAGCATGGAACAATAAAAAATTATAGATACATTGGAGACGTATCAGCAGGTTCACGCAAAGATTCTTCCTCACGTGCATCACGTCGATTGCAGAGCGGACCTCTAGGTCTTTCCAATAGGGTAGGTCCCAAAATATAGATTTCTTCTTCCACATGGGTGCGCGTCCCTCAGTGTCATTCGGAACAGATAGTCCGCCGGGACCCTTTCCAAAGATTACTTGTAAATCATTGACCATAGCAAGTATGTGATCACCAGTACGGATGGCGAGCAACTTCCGGTGATTGCGCATCTCCCCATCGTATACCTCCTCCTGGTTGCCTCCAGAATTGTCCATGACCTGATGCACTTTAATTTGTTAGACAAATAAATAATGTTGTGTTTGGCTCTAGGACCAATTGAACTATGATTACAAATGACAATTGAACTGTGCATGACAACAAATGCCTACAATATGACATTTGAACTATATATGACAACAATATATTTGAACAATATATGAGAACAATCCTACTTATGCCTAGGATGAACTAGAGTATATGAATGCAACACCTCAAGGAAGGAAGCACACACATGCACGATACATTTGCTACAGATAACCTCGACACCGAGGAATCATTCCATCATGTCAAATCAGAATAATTTATTCTGAATAAATCATGATGAGGAATTGCTACGGATCAACCAAATCATTGCCACAGTTCATACAAAGAACTTACAAGATTACATACTGAGAATATATTCAGCCCATGCCCCCCCATGATTTCATCTCAACAACTAAATGTATGAGCTTATTCCCCAAACTTTGAACTATACATAAACATATTTTCAGCCCATGCCCCCCCCCCCCATGATTTCATCTCAAGTTCCGCCACTGAACCCTAGCTGACCGAGAGTGAAGCAAACTAATGGAGAAGGAGATGCTCACCAAAGATTGGAGCGCGGTGCCTCATTGACCGCCTACGTCTTCATTGCCGTCACCTGCCTTTGTCACCACCTAAACCCTAACATTTTGGCTGAAATAAATGAATCACAGAAAATGGCTGGCAATGGCAACGAGAGGGGGAGGTCTAGAAGAATACCTCAGCACTGGAAATGGTCGGATTCGTCGGCAGAAGGGGGTCGATCGATGGCGGCGGCGGTGAGAAGAAAAGAGGATCGAGAGAGAGAGTCGAGTGGGGCGAGGTGCCCGTGCTCCCTAGGTTTTGACCCGATTGCGTCGGAAATGTTGGGCTAGGCCCAATAGGCCGGTTTCAGAATATAATTAAGAGTTAAAAATATATAAAATAAAAAGACTCAAAATAATAAAAATCTCAAAAATGTATAAGATTCAAGGTTATAAAAAATATAGAAATTGTAAAAGATTAAAAAATAAAAGACTTTAAAACGATAAAAAGACTCAAAATTATAAAAGATTTAAACTTATAAAGACTCAAAATTATAAAAGACTCAAAAATATAAAAGATTCTAAAACAATAAAAAAGGCAAAAAATAATAAAATCTTAAAATTATAAAAGATTCAAAAGACAGAAAAGACTTTAAAACAATAAAAGAGTTTAAAACAAAAAAAAGACAAAAAAAAAATTCAAATTATAAAGACTCAAAATTACAAAGATTCAAAAAAATAAATAAATAACCCAAAATGATAAAATATTCAAATTAATAAAAATAACTCAAAATAATAAAAGTAACTCAAAATACAAAGATGGAAAATTATAAAAAAGACTCAAAAATATAAATATTAAAGATAATAAAAAAACTCAAAACTATAAAAAGACTCAAATTTGTGGCATATTATAAATTACTACGCCAACACTAAACAAAATATCTACGACATGGACAGAAATACAACGCCAACATTAGTTTTTGCTTGGTCAGTATAGATGGGCCCACAAATTTGTGGCACTTTAAAAAAAGTAACAACGGCACTAACTCTATAAAGATGGCGTACCATTGTGCTGGTGCCAACACTATTTGAAAAAAAATTAGTGCTGACGTTGGTAAGAAATGGCGCGCCACCAACAAAAGTTGTGGCTAGCCATTTCTCCACTAGTGGTTGTCGATCGTCATGAGTGGCAGTGGTCTGGACGCCGCGAAGCCCCCCTCCACCCAGTTTGCTTTCGGTTTGCGGGACCGATACAGAACCACGTTGGATGGACAAACACGTCTGAATTGCATGTGTAGGCGTTTTGAGGGTCCGCGTTAGAGAGGCCCTTATATGTTTCTCCATTTGTGCACTATCCTCTGGTTCACCATCTCAGTAGCCATGCAAAAATACGAATAATTTTGGCAACACTCACATAACATGGGTCTAGCATGCCAAAGGTTCACCATGCATCAAAGAAAAAACGAATTAGGTTGAAAATATACTACGATGCTAGGCACATCTTCCGTAAACATCGTCACTTTAATGACTTTTTGGATGATGAACTAAAGGCAGCATAATGGAGCTAAAAAAACAATCCATGTTGGCAGCATTTGGGTGATGTGGACAAAGGAAATGTGATGGCAGACTTTAGAGCTTGGGCTCATGGACACCTCCTATCCTTACCCTTCAATATAGCTTTGAGATCCGTGCTAAACAACTAACTTACTACATGAAACTTTCTCCTTTTTGTTCCTTCCAAATAAAACAACATATGAACATCAAACTTTGCAAGATAGCAAAAAATTCTTACTACAATGTGAGAAAAAACTTATAGATTTTTTTGACCGACATAAATATACAAAATGAGATTTTCTTTATTCAAAAATGTTATTTTTAGTATTTATGATGCACGAAAAAATCTGAAAGTTTTTTCCCACATTCTAGTTAGAATGTTTTGTTGTGCTGCAAAGTTTGAAGTTCATATGTTGTCTTATTTGAAAGAAACAAAAAAGACAAATGTCCTTGCATGAATCACGATGCAGAGATAGGTGGCTAGATAAGGAGGTGCACCTAAGCCTATGCTCTACAGAATATTTTCCACTATGGCGGAGAAAATGCGTGGAGGAGCCGGTGCCGCCGTTGGTGGTGTAGGATCGACGTCGCCGGCGACCAAACAGCTTGGAGGAGTAGGGGCGCCAGGCACCGGTGGCCGCTGCCGTGGAGGAGACGAGGCGAGGTGAGGAGGGTGCGTCCATGTACATTGCCACCATACGGGCGGGGCGTTAGATTGATTCCCAGGCCCGACGCCCTGATGACGCAATCCAATCCGAATACTATCAGATATCAAATCCGCTAGTCTTCCCCACCGTTGTTTGGTTCCTACACTTCGGGTCAGTCTTAGTCCCACTCCGACGCCAACATGGCGACCTGGCCACCGCCTCGTGCGAGCTTGATATATAGCATAGCGCATCTCCTCTTTTCATCATAAATCTTCTCGCCGACTCCTCCTCCTCCGCAACCACCACCAAAGAGGCAAAGACCAAGCCATGCCAGCTATCATGGCGAAGCGAGGGTCCTCGGAGCGGTGTGCGATCCGCCTGGATCTACACCAGCGCAGGAAGCTCGCCGCCACGCCCAAAGGCGGCATCATCAGCAAGGCCAAAATTGATTAGATCCAAGTACAAAGTTTTGACCGTAAACACCCCGCTTCTGGTTAACTTCCAATGGAAAGAATCATGCTGGTTAGAGAGTTGAACATCCATCAATCTCCGCACAAGGTAAAGTCAGGAATTCCAACGCTCCCCAACTAAGGACCCCCTGAACTGGATATTTAACGGGACCATTTGTAATACTGTAGCCACGTAATCATCTTTACATTGCGCAATATTATACAAGGTGGGATACTGTAAGGCTAGCGGCGTCTCCCCTAACCACGTATCCTCCCAAAATCTTGTTGTGGTACCACTACCAACAAAAATTTTGCTCTATGAAAGAAGGTATCTTTTATCCTCATTAGCCCCTTCCAGAATGGCAAGTCATTAGGTCTTACGGTAACCTGGGCCAGAGATTTAGAGTGTAAATATTTGTTGCACAAAATCTGTGCCCACATACCATCAATCTCTACTGATAACCTATACAACCATTTGCTCGGACGGCATTTGTTTTTAACCTCCAGGTTCTCGATCCCAAGTCTCCCCTGGTCCTTCGGTCTACAAATAATATCCCATCTTGCCAAGCGGTATTTTGATTTAACTTCATCAGATTGCAAGAAGAATCGAGACCGATAAAAATCTAACCTCTTCCGTACCCCTTTGGGTACTTCAGAGAAAGATAATAGGAACATCGGCATACTGGTAAATACTGAGTTAATCAGCACCAGCCGACCTCCATAGGACATAAGCTTACCCTTCCAGTAGCTTAGTTTTTTCTCAAATTGGTCTTCAATGCATTTCCATTCTTTATTAGTAAGTTTATGATGGTGAATTGGGATCCCTAGATAACTGAAAGGTAAGGATCACATTTCACACCCAAACAAATGTCTATACGCCTCTTGCTCCTCTTTGGCCCTACCAAAGCAAAACAATTCGCTCTTGTGAAAATTAATATTAAGTCCCGATATTTGTTCGAAGAGACAAAGCAATAGTTTCATATTCCTAGCCTTTGCAATTTCATGTTCCATGAATATGATAGTATCGTCAGCATATTGTAAAATGGAAACCACACCATCAACCAGATGGGGAACTAGTCCACCTACTAGGCCATTCTCCTTGGCCCTGCCTATAAGCATGGCCAACATATCGGCCACGATATTAAAAAGAACAGGAGACATTGGATCTCCTTGTCTTAATCCTTTGTGAGTTTGGAAATAATGACCAACGTCATCATTCACCTTAATCCCGACATTGCCCTTTGGATGAAGGAATCCACCTGCTTCCTCCATTTTTCATCAAACCCTTTCATGCGCATGGCCTGCTGTAAGAAAGGCCATTTGACCTTGTCATATGCCTTCTCAAAATCCACCTTGAAGATCACCCCATCTAGTTTCTTCGAGTGGATTTAATGACGAGTTTCATGTAAGACAACAACCCCTTCCAGGATGTGTCTCCTAGGCATGAAGGTCGTCTAACTCGGTTGCACCACCGAGTGGGTAATCTGTGTCAATCTATTGGTGTCGGAGTAAATGACCATGGGTAGCCTCATCAGCTCCCCTTGGTATTTCAAGACATCGGGGCAGGCTGCGCCCCTCAAACATCAACAACAAAGGACCGCCTTCTTAGGGCCGGCTGGTCCAAGCAGACGGTTGTCAGGAGGCGGCGGAGTCCAGGAGACGGCCGTGAAGCGGGTCGACTCCTAGCAGGCGGCTTCCAGGGAAGCCGGGTCCTGGCGGGCGGCCCCTCGCGCCCTCAAAGTTAGCACCCACATAAACACGACAAGACAGGGCGTGGCTACAGTACAAGCCTGCCACCCCCGAATCCAGGGCAGAACGTGGCCACAGTGCAGCGTACCAAGCGGACATCCCACGCCCGACGCGGCACTGTTGCCATGCTGCTCATGACATCACCCATGGCAGAGGAAGCCCTGCTCCCACGACGGGCTGTCGGTACGGCCCGCAGGCAGTGGGCCCTACCTGTCCATGAGAGGCCAGAAGGCGGCGAGCCCTGACCAGTCGGCTCAGGGGGAGGCCGGCTCCTAGCAGGCAGCCCTCCCCCTTCCTTGAAGTTTGTGCGCCATTAACCAGAAGAGACGGGGAGTGGCTACAGTGAAACGCTCGCCAAGCGGCGGTACTATAGCCACGCTCTCCCCGACCAAGCATGCATCATCAGTGGCACGGCTACAGTGCTACACAGCCGACAGGACCTGCAAGCGGCGGGCCCGGCTTGTCGGCCGAGTACGAGACAGCTGGGGGGACCCACCAGGCGGCGGGCCCCTGCAGTCGGCGGAGAAGCCGGCGATCAGAGACACTGACGGCCGGGTCCTACGCCCGACCGGTTTACCATTGTATCCCTGGGGGGTAGGCCTATATAAACCCCCCAGGTCACCCCATGCAAGGGGTTGGGACCTTGGTGAAGAGGAGAAAGACCTCTGAGTTCAGCACTCACACACACACATGGCGAGAGGAGTAGAGCTAGCCTTGCCCTCCTTCCTCCTCTAGCAAAACAGCTCAAGGAGCAAGTTTGTAGCTACTTGTTGAGGTAGTGATCATGCGGAGACCCTGCAGAGCAGGACTAGGGGTGTTATCTCCTAGGAGAGCCCCGAACCTGGGTAAGATTCGCAGGCATATGTGGTTTCGCTCATTCCCGCTTCCAGAGCCCGGCGACGTACTTTTGTCCCCATCCATGATAAGCCACCCTTTGGCATATGTCGCACGATACCCCCGACATTTGGCGCCCACCGTGGGGCTAGGTGCACCGTCGTCCGGAAACACGTTCTGGACGGGAACCCTCTTCCTTCTTGGCGAGCGCAGCCAGCCCGACACGCCTGACGATGGTTGTGCTGACACGCTGCGCGGCACGGAAGTTGCTTGCGCCGCAATTAGCTTCGCTGACCTCATCAGCGGGATCCGCCTCTCCGACGAGCCCGCACTCGTCGCGGGCGCGGCCGGCCCCGAAAGCTCCTCATCGACTCCCTCGGCAAGCTTCACATCGCCAACGAGCCGGTCTCCGACCTGGAATCCGTTGGCTCCACCGACCCGTCCGACGACATGGTCATCGACGCCGACGTCGCGCTTTCTGATGCCTTCCCCGGTGACGTGGTCATCTTCAACGACCCGCTCCCTGCTGTAGACAGCAGCGCCAGCACCAGCACCGTCACCGGGGTGCTGGTCGTCAGCCACGACGGAGCCTCCGACCAGGCCGGCCGGGACCCGTTGCAGGCGGCAATGCGGGACCTGTCAGCGCCCGTAGCGCCTGGTGCGAACAGTGAAATGCTGGAGGTGTGCCGTATCGCACTGCTCGACAGCGCCAACAAGTTGGCGGCCATGAGACGCCTCACCGAGGCCTACCACCGTGAGATCGACCGTGCCGTCTGCGGCACGCCGGCTGCTGGCGAACCCAGCCGTGCGAGCACGGTCCGGCAGCGCGGCGCAGCCATCGCCAGCATGTTGGGGGCCGACTGCCCAGTCTACGCTACGCCGATGGAGAACTTACGCGCCGCCCAGACGGCGGCAGACGAGCTGGACCACCTGGAGGGCGACGAGCGTCGCTGCATGACGGGGCGTGTCCAGCAGCTCATCGACGCAGCCGCCGCGCAGCAAGAAGCTGGCCGCCATGTGGTGGAACCCGGCTTGCAGGCCGGGAACCTTCTCCCTCGCCGAGAGCATGGCGCGACCTCCCGGACGCCGACAGGGGGCGCCCGCGACCAAGAACCGGTTGCTAGCCACAGCCGCACCCGCATCTCCATCGAGCGCGACCAAGACGGCCGCCCACGAGCAGTGGAACGGTGGGACGGTTGTCCGCCTCTCCCGCGCGGGGAGAGGCGCGCCTCCCCGCCGCCTGTTGAGCATCCGACTCTCGCAGGCCGGCTGGGCCCCTATGAAGGAGTCGGAGAGAACGACGCCCGCCACCGAATCGACCGCTTGGCTCGATCCCTGGCGTTAGAAGAAGAAGACGCGATCGGCCCGCCTTGTTTCGGCCCCGCATTCGCGACGAGCCCTTCCCCAAAGGGTTCTCGCTCCCTCGGGACACCCCCAAGTACAACGGCTCTGTGAAGCCAGAGGACTGGCTGGTGGACTACTCCACGGCCTTCAGCATAGCGAACGGCAACAAGCGCGTTGCCGTAAAGTACGTTCCGCTCATGCTCCAGGGCACGGCCCGGACATGGCTGAACAGCCTCAAGCCCTACAGCGTCAACAGCTGGCTAGACTTCACCGAAGTTTTCATCCGCAACTTCACCAGCACCTACAAGCGACCGCCCAAACCTCGCCAGCTCTCTCTATGCATCCAAGGCCCGACTGAGTCTACCCGCGACTACTTGACGCGGTGGGCTGAACTGCGCAACTCCCTTGAAGGGGTGCATGAGGTGCAAGCCATAGAATACTTCACTGCTGGGTGCCGGGAGGGCACCCTACTCAAGCACCGACTCCTCTGCGACGAGCCGGCCACCCTCGACGAGCTGCTAATCATAGCGGACAAGTATGCCACTGCTGACTCCTCCATGAAGTCGGAGCTCCGAGTGGACGCATCAGGAAAGATGCTCCCTCCGGCCCCTCAGACGCCGGCTGGTGATTCCAGTCGGCGCCAACAGTCAAACGACAACAAGTGCAAGGCCCAGCAGCCGGCTACCACCAGCCGGCAGGTGGCGACGGTCGAAGACCAGCAGCCAGAAGAGCAACCCGGCACCAAGCGCCAGAAGGGTGGCAAGCCTGCCTGGCTGCCCGCCTTCTCGTTCGAGCAAACCCTTGACGCTCCCTGCAAGTTCCACAGCGGCGCGAGGCCATCCAACCACACCACCCGGAAGTGCCATTGGCTCGCCCGCATCGCCAAGGGAGAAGGACTACCTCCCCCGCCTGCTGGCCCGCCGCCTCCGCCTCCCCAGCAGCCGGTGGTCCGGCCGGTCGGCGCAATCCAAGATGAGTTTCCCGAAGAGCACGGAGCTTACGTCGTCTTCACCAGCGTGGCTGACGACAGGCATAGTCGGCATCAGCAGCGGCGAGAGGTGAATGCTGTCTCCTCTGAAGCCCCAGAGTTCATGCACTGGTCCAAAAAGCCGATCAGTTGGAGCCGAGCTGACCACCCAGAGGTGATGCCTTCTCCGGGTTCCTATGCTCTTGTGTTGGATGCCACCTTTGCAACAGAGAGGCGAGCCACTCATTTCTCCCGGATTCTGATAGACGGCGGTAGCAGCATCAACATCCTCTACCGTGACACCATGGAGAAGTTGTGCATCAAAGAGAAACAGCTCCAGCCCAGCCGGACTGTATTCCATGGCATTGTGACTGGCCTTTTCTGCTCACCAATCGGCAAGATCAAGATAGACGTCCTCTTCGAAGACAAAAATCACTTCCGCCGAGAGCCAATCTAGTTCGAGGTGGTTGACCTTGAGAGCCCCTACCATGCAATGCTTGGCCGGCCTGCCCTGGCCAAGTTCATGGCGGTTCCCCACTACGCTTACCTTAAGATGAAGATGCCGGGTACCAAGGGCATTATCACTACGACCGGCGACTACCAGAAGTCTGCCAAATGTGCCGCAGCCAGCAGTCGGCTGGCCAAGTCCCTTGTGATTGCTGCCGAGAAGCGGCTCCTTGACCGAGTTGTGGCCATGGCCGGCAAGCAGCCGGACCTGTCGCCAGATCCCAAGGAGTCAGAAGCTCAGGGCTCTTTCCAGCCGGCCAAAGAAACCAAGAAGATACCCTTGGACCCGGAGCACCCGAAGAAGTTCGCTGTCATAGGAGCCTACCTTGACAGCAAATAGGAAAGCGAGCTCGTCGATTTCCTTCGTGAGAATCGGGACATCTTTGCATGGTCTCCAAAGGACATGCCGGATGTTCCGACGGATTTCGACGAGCACAAGCTACATGTCAGAGCAGATGCAAAACCAGTCGAGCAACCCCTCCGCCGCCTGTCGGAGGAGAAGAGAAGAGTTGTTGGTGAAGAGATAGCCCGGCTTCTAGCAGCCGGCTTCATTATGGAAGTGTTCTTTCTAGAATGGCTTGCCAACCCAGTTCTTGTACTGAAGAAGAACAACAAATGGCGCATGTGTATTGACTACACCAGCCTCAACAAAGCTTGCCCCAAAGATCCATTTGCCTTGCGTCGGTTTGACCAAGTGATAGACTCCACAGCCGGATGCGAGCTGCTGAGTTTCTTGGATGCCTACTCAGGGTACCACCAGCTCAAGTTGAGCCCGGCCGACCGCCTGAAGACCGCCTTCATCACACCATTCAGAGCCTTCTGCTACCTGACCATGACATTCGGCTTGAGAAATGCCGGTGCCACATTCCAGCGTTGCATGCAGAAGTGCCTCCTCAAGCAACTCAGCAGAAATGCCCACGTCTATGTAGACGATATTGTGGTAAAGACGGAGAAGCGCGGTACCCTCCTGGAAGATCTCAAGGAAACTTTTGATAATCTGCGCCGTTTTCAAATCAAGCTCAACCCAGAGAAGTGTTTCTTTGGAGTACCAGCCGGCCAGCTCCTCGGTTTCCTTGTCTCAGAGCATGGCATAGAGTGCAACCCTATCAAGATCAAGGCCATCGAGAGGATGGAGAGGCCCACCCGACTGCGAGACATTCAGAGGTTCACCGGCTGCTTGGCATCCGTCAGCCGCTTCATCAGTCGGCTGGGCGAGAAGGCTCTTCCCCTGTACCAGTTGATGAAGAAAACCACTCATTTCGAGTGGAACGACAAGGCGGACGAGGCTTTCCTCCAGCTCAAGAAGATGTTGACCACGCCGCCCGTTCTAGCTGCTCCGGCTGCAAAGGAGCCCATGCTTCTTTACATTGCCGCCACCAGCCGGGTGGTCAGCACAGTCATGGTGGTAGAGCGCCAAGAGGACGGCAAGGCACAGCCGGTCCAGAGGCCCGTGTACTACTTGAGTGAGGTGCTGTCAGCCTCCAAGCAGAACTACCCCCACTACCAAAAGATGTGCTACGGCGTGCACTTTGCCGCCAAGAAGCTCAGGCCATACTTTCAAGAGCACCCCATCACGGTTGTCTGCACTGCCCCGCTTGCGGAGATCATAGGCAGCAGAGACGCGTCAGGCCGGGTGGCCAAGTGGGCCATCGAGCTGGCCCCCTACACCATCTTCTACTAGCCTCGCACCGCCATCAAGACCCAAGCGCTGGCCGACTTCCTCGTCGACTAGGCCGAGACCCAGTACCTGCCGCCAGCTCCGGACTCCACACATTGGCGGATGCACTTTGATGGCTCAAAGATGCGCACCGGTTTGGGAGCCGGCATCGTCCTCACCTCTCCCAAAGGCGACAAGCTCAGATACACGTTGCAAATCCATTTTGCCTCCTCCAACAACGTGGCCGAGTATGAGGCACTAGTACACGGACTCCGGCTGGCCAAGGAGATTGGCATCCGCCGGATTCTGTGCTATGGCGACTCGGACCTGGTGGTCCAATAGTCGTCTGGCGACTGGGACGCCAAGGATGCAAACATGGCGAGCTACCGCTCCCTCGTCCAGCAGATCAGCGGATATTTTGACGGGTGCGAGTTCCTTCACGTGCCACGGGCCGACAACAAGCAAGCAGATGCCCTGGTGCGGATCGGCTCCACCCGGCAAGCCATACCGGCCGGCGTGTCCCTTCAGTGCCTCCGCAGGCCGTCTATCAAGCCTTCCCCGGAATCAGAATCCATCTTCGTGCCGGCTGCCCTCGAAGCAGTCGGATCCGACTCGGGGGCTGCAGCAGCCGGCCCGGGGATTTCGGCAGGTGGCACGGGGACTGCGGCAGTCGCACCCAGCCCGGGGACTTCGCAACCCGGCCCAGGGGCTGCGGCAGCCGTCCCGGGGACTTCACCAAGCGGCTCGGGGACTGCAGCAGTCGCACCCGGCCCGGGGGCTCCACAATCTGGCCCAGGGGCTGCGGCAGTCGGCCCGGAGGCTTCAACAACGCAGCAAGACGCGGCCGACTTCACCCTGCCTCGCAACCCAACCGCCCTAGTTTCAGCGGCCATAATGATAGTGGATGAAGTCGAAGCACCACCATGGGCGCAGCCCATCCTCAACTTTCTGGTTAGCGGAGAGCTGCCAGATGATGAGATCTCGGCCCGGCAGGTGCAAAGCCGGGCAGGAGCTTACACGATAGTAAACAGAGAGCTTGTCAGGCGCAGCGTGACCGATGTTTTCCAACGCTGCGTCGAACCAAAGAAAGGCAAAGCAATCCTCAGAGACATACACCAAGGCGAGTGCGGCCACCACGCGGCCTCCAGATCCCTTGTCGCCAAAGCTTTCTGCCATGGTTTCTTCTGGCCGACTGCTTTGGAGGACGCCAAGGACATGGTCAAGAAATGCAAGGGGTGCCAGAAATTCAGCTCCAAGCAACATCTGCCGGCTTCTGCACTCAAGACCATTCCCCTTACCTGGCCTTTTGCCGTTTGGGGGCTGGACATGGTGGGCCCATTCAAGACAGCACGCGGCGGCATGACCCATCTGCTCGTCGCCATCGACAAATTCACCAAGTGGATTGATGCAAAGCCAATCAAGAAACTGAATGGTCCGACTGCTGTGACCTTCATCGCAGATATCACCGTCCGGTATGGTGTACCACACAGCATCATCACCGACAATGGCACTAACTTTGCCAAAGGTGCCTTGGCCCGTTTTTGCGCGACGCGGGGCATCCGACTGGACTTAGCGTCCATTGCCCATCCGCAATCAAACGGCCAGGTCGAGCGAGCAAACGGCCTCATCTTATCTGGCATTAAGCCCCGACTGGTCGAGCCACTGGAGCGCTCGGCCGGCTGCTGGATCGACGAGCTGCCGGCCGTCCTCTGGAGCCTCCGCACCACCCCGAACAAATCAACCGGCTTCACTCCCTTCTTCCTCGTCTACGGGGCCGAGGCCGTCATCCCAACTGACATCGAGTTCGACTCACCTCGCGTCACCATGTACACGGAGGCGGAGGCGAAGGAAGCACGAGAGGACGGCGTCGATCTGCTGGAAGAGGGCCGGCTATTAGCACTCAGCCGGTCCGCCATCTACCAGCAGAGCCTGCGCCGCTACCACAGTCAGAAGGTCAAGCCATGATCCTTCCAAGAGGGAGACCTTGTGCTCCGGCTGATCCAGCGAACAGCCGACCAACACAAGCTCTCGGCCCCTTGGGAAGGCCCCTTCATCATCAGCAAAGCCTTGGGCAATGACTCCTATTACCTGATCGACGCGCAGAAGCCCAGGGCGCGCAAGAGGGACGATTCCGGCAAGGAAACAGAGCGCCCATGGAACGCAAATCTCCTCCAAAGATTTTACAGTTAATACAGTATGTACCACGCTACCTTTTGTATTAAGCGCAAAAGCACCAGGTCCCTCGAAGAACACTCGGGGGCTACCTCTCTCATCTATATGATAAGTTTCATGCGTGTGAATGAGTTTTTTCATTCCTCCGCCCGGCACCGGGTCCGACCAGTCGGCCCGGGGGCTTGCCGCCTTGTACTATGTCAGTGCTACCTGCGGTCGGGCAAGTAGTGTGCCGGCAGCTAAGCCCTCTCTTACCATAAGCCGCAGCTTGCAGAGCGACTGTCTGGCTGGTAAGAGTCAAAGGCAGGAAATGGTGCCCACATGAAAAATGGCTAAGGATGAAAGCACTCACATAAGCCAAGCCGACTCCTCGCCTAGCCGTCCGGCTGCTGAGCAGCCGGCCGGCCGGCTTCTCACTTAACTTGCTACGTTCTAAGTGGCCAAAGTACTTGCCTTCCCAAAATGGCAAAGTACCTGACCCAGCCAACAGATCGAAGAACGGTTGTCTAGCTGGCAAGGTGGCAGCCAAGGGAAGGCGGCAAAGGAAAAAGCCAAAAGAACGGAAAGCAAGACAAGTCGGAGCTCGGCAAAGCACAACTTGTGTGAAAATTAAATTACATACCAAGAGGCCCTCGGCCAGCATTCAACAAAGTTTGAATACACCCCCAGTGGGTGGAACTGCGCGAATTTAACAAGTTCGTTCTAGAGACCACAAAAGCAGGAAAAGATAAGATGAAGCTGGTAGCCTAGGCCAGAGGAGCGGCAGGCGGGTCCGACAGGCTGGTGGAGTCGGCGGCGCCGGCTGGTGGAGTGGCCGTCTGGCGAGTCTCGGCTTGGTCGCCATCAGTAGCAGTCGGTGCACTCGCACGTGGCTCGTTGCTCGAAGCCCGATCGAGCTGAGGCTGGCCATCCGCTCCGCCCTCCGGTGCGTCGTCTTCACCATCCTCGTCTTCATCGTCCTCGCCTTCGTCACTGGAGGCGATTTCTTCCGCCGAGTCCTCGCCGTCATCCGGGTTCAGCCGAACTAGTTCGGCGGCACCTCGGCACCCTCCTCGTCCAGCTCGGGGAGGAAGACACCGGTCTCGGTGTACTCGGCGATCGCCGCCGCACGTCGAGTGAGCGCAGGCCCCACTGCCACCAACTCTTCCCTGGCCTCCTGCCGGAACATGGCCAACTGGGCTAGGTTCAGCCCAGGATACCACGCCCTGACGAACTCCAGGGCCCTTCGGGCGCCTGCCCGAGCGGAGGAGCCCTTCCAAGCCTCGAAGCGGCTGATCGCCACCTCTAACCAGTCGGCGATCTGACTGGGGATGCGTGGAGCTTGGACGCCTGGCTAGAGGGCGGAAACCAGCTGGGACCCGGCGCGCTGAAGGCGGCGGAGCAGATGGTGAATCGGCTGCAGGCGCGTCCTGACGGCCAGGAGCTGCTCGTTCATGTTTCGACGCGCGTCGAGCGGGATCTCCACTCCTTCCCTCCTACGCTGGTCACACCGCGCCTCGATGGCCTGGCTGACGGCGATGGCTTGTCTAGGAAAGAAGTCTATGCGAAGAAAAAACAAAGATCAGAAGTCGGAAGCCGACTCTCGATGCAGTCGGCAGCTATTCCAAAGAAAGAAGATTACCATCGATCATATCCTCAATCTCGCCGTAGCCAGCGGCGAGGATCGCCTCCTTCTCAACCCACTTCGAGCGCTCGGTCTCAAACTCGGCCTGGAGGGCGCCTTCTGCCTCCTTGAGTTTCTGGAGCTCCGCCTTGTGCTGGTCCGCCTGGTCCGCCAACTTCTTGCCAGACGGTCGCGCTCCTGGGCCGCCTTGATGCGCTCCTCCTCCTTGGCGCGCAGCTCGGTCTGGACCTCGCCCAGGCGCTGCTGCAGTGTGGCGTTGGCTCCTGCAAAATTGAGAAAGAGAAGCCAAACAACAAAGTTGACCAAAAAGAAAAGTGGTTGTCGGAAGATCCGGCCCGACTGCTCAGTAGTCGGCCCGAATCTCGGGGGCTACACCCAGCGGCTGCGCTGACGCGCCCCCGCGAGAAAGAAGACAGAATGCTTACTCCGGCTTTCGGTCAGGTCGGCGGTCCGCTTAGCCAGCTCCTGGACCTGGGAGTTGAAGGCGGCCGCGCGGATGTTGTGGTAGTCCTGCAACAAAGACAAAAGGAGAGAAAACAAGTTAGCACTCGGAACTTACCTTAAAGTTCCGAGCCGCCTGCTCAGCAGCCGGCCCGGAACTCGGGGGCTACACCCAGTGGGTCCGCTGGCGCGCCCCCACGGAAGATCGCAAGAGAAAAAACAAAACAAAGCAAAGAAATGTACCCGGACGGCCGTTCGCGTCGCCAAGAATGTCTTCGTATACTGCTGGAGGGCGGTGCCTTGGGCCTGGAGCTGGGCCCGAACGTCCTGCGCGGCCTTGTTCTGCACGCCCATCCCGCCCCCAGGCGTCCACTCTGGCGGGGCGGCACTGGTGGCCTCTGCATCTGGGGCCGACGAGCTTGCGGCCCCGATCTCCTGCGCTCACGGCGCCGAGGCCGCTTTCACCGCATGCCGGCGCCCCGGAGAACAGACCACAGGGGTCGCCCCCACCTCCAGCTCGCCTCTGACTGGCGGCGCCGGTGGCACGTTAGACCGACTGCCTCGGGCCTCGGTAGTCGGCGCTTGCGGAGGCACCTCCGCCCTCGGGACGATGGCATCGCCTCCTCTCCTCTCCACAACCGGCTGACCGTGGCCGGCTCCTCTAGTTGGCGCCGGGTTCTCTGGCGCTGGTGGCGCTGCGCGCAGCGGGATGACAAGTTGCGGAGTCCGGCCGCGTGCGGCCTCTTCCGCTTGCACCTTGGCGGCCGCGTCCGCCTGGGCCTTGGCTGCGGCCTCCGTCTGGACCTTGGCCGCAGCGTCGGCTTGGGCCTAGGCCACCGCATCCACGTCCGCCTGCGCCGCCTTGGCCGCCTCCACCTTCTGCCGCTCCACCTCCTCTAGCTCCTCGCGCGCCTCCCGCGCGTTCCTCTCCGTCGCCTCCCAGAGGTCGGCGAGCGGGTCCACGCGGCGGGTGTTGGCGGAGCCCTCCGCCGCCCCGATCACTGAAGCAGCGGTGGACCGCTCAAGAGAGAGTGGGGCCCTGTCCAAACAAGACAGGAGGAAACTCAGAAAGAGTTGCAAGAAAGAAGAAAAGAAAACGCAAGAGAAACCAAGCACTTACGCGGACACCATCGGGGGCTGCTTCGGGGCCTTCTGGAACTGGGCCGCCTTCGCGGCGGCCGTGTTCTTGGACTTCTTCGGCCGGCTGCCGAACAGCAACGAGCCGGCTCGGCGCTTTGGTGCGCCGCCTGGCGCAGTCGGCACGGCTGAAGAGCTCGCGCCTGCTTTGGCAGTGCCGTGCGTGCGGCGCGGCTCGTTCTCCTCCTGGTCGTCATCCGGCCAGGACTCGAGGCCGCCTCCTCCTCCGGAGCCGCCTGCTCCACCGCCGCCACCTGTGGCGTCGTCCTCCTCCATGGCGGCCGCCCCCAAGTCGGGGTCTTCCACGTCGCTCCTCGTTCGGTCCGGCATGTACTGCTGACCTGGATCCAGAGCACCGGCAGCCGACTGGGCCGGGAGGACCTGCACCATGGCCGACTGGTCAGACGGCAAAACAAGAACTCGGACCAACAAAAGAGAAAAAGAATTGCAAGACTCACCGCAGGCGGCGGATGTGCGCGGTCGTACGGCTGCTTGCCGAACCGCCAGTCCGTCTCCGATAGCTTGCAGTTGGAGAAGTAATTGATCAGCCGGGCCACCTCCACGTCCGGCAGCTCCCATGTACACATCCGGCATGGGTCCCGGTGCCCGCTCATGCAGCTGATGATGTGAGGCCGGGCTTGGAGGGGAAGAACTCGGCGCGTCACGAAAGCGGTCAGCAGATCCGAGCCCTTCAGGCCCTCCGACTCCGTCATCACCTGAAGTCGGGCGAGGGCGGCGGAGGAGGCGGCCGATAGGGAGCTCGGCCTGTACTGCCAATTGGCGCGCGGCTCGGCTGGCGGGCCGGCTACGTAAGCCGGCAAGTTGACGTAGTCGCTCGTCGGGTGGATGTTCTTGACATAGAAATAAGATTTCTGCCACAGCTTGGCCGACTGCAGCAGGGAGATGGGCGGGAAGCGGTTCCCGGTGCCCGAACGCTGCACCGCCACGCAGGCTCCGCATTGATCCGCCTGGCCCTTGGTGGCGGTGCCGAGTTTGAGATAAAAGCACTCCTCCCCAGAGCTCAAGGGTGGGGAGAGTGCCGAGGTACCCTTCACACATAGTGACGAAGGCGGCCAGTAGCACCACCGTATTCGGCGTGAGGTGGTGCGGCTGGACTCGGTAGAAGTCAAGAAAGGAGCGGAGGAAGCCGCTCGTGGGAAGGCCGAAGCCGCAAAGAAAATGGGACCGGAAGACGACATGCTCATCGCCTTCCGGCACCGGCGAGATTTCTGCCTCGGGGGGGACACGTACCCGCATGTTCGTCTCCCGGGGCAGCCGCCGTGTTTGATGAAGGAAGGAGAGGTGATCCTCATGGACGTTGGAACCGTCCCAGTCGCCGGCCCGTGAGCGCGCCATGGGCGAAGGAACTCGTCGTAGGCGCGGCGCGGTGGCGAGCGGGCGAAGCCGCAGCGGAGCGAGGAAGCCCCGGTGAGAAGAAGCTCGGCAACGATGGGGCTTCGGCAACGCTTCGGCAAGAGGGAGAGGCGCTGCGGTGGCAGCAAGAAAGAAGAATGGCGAAGGGAGAAGAGGGCGCGCGTGCGTCTGCCACCCCCTCTCCCCCCTACTTATAGCCCCAGGCGGCGGAGCCGAGGAGGCGTGAGCGTGGGGGATCGTGGGATTAACTGCGCCCACTCCCCCACGATCCCACGATTGCGGTGCCAGTAAAGGCGCGTATTAAATGCCGCAGAGGCCCAACCGTCTACCTCGGCCGCAGCGGATCCGCGCGCGTGCCGAGGCACTGTAGTGGCGGGCCCCGGCCTGCGGCTATGTCCCGCCGCGCGCGTGGGCTGGCAGGCCGACTTGGCCTACTGACACCGCGTGGCCGGCATGCACGGGCGGCGAGCCTGGCGTCCGGCTGCCATGCCGCCTGGTCCCCACCACGGCGTTACGAAATCGCCAGGCGGCCTGCCTGGTCACGGCCGACACCTACCAGTCAGCACTTCAGAAGACGGACGAAGCAGGACACCAGACAACCCGGAGTAAGAAGCTACTGGGGCTTCTCGCCCTTCCGGCTGCAGCGCCCCACCAGCTTCGGGGACTACTGTAAGAGTAAATGACCACGGGTAGCCTCATCAGCTCCCCTTGGTATTTCAAGACATCGGGGCAGGCTGCGTCCCTCAAACATCAACAACAAAGGACCGCCTTCTTAGGGCCGGCTGGTCCAAGCAGCCGGTTGTCAGGAGGCGGCGGAGTCCAGGAGACGGCCGTGAAGCGGGCCGGTTCCTAGCAGGCGGCTTCCAGGGAAGCCGGGTCCTGGCGGGCGGCCCCTCGCGCCCTCAAAGTTAGCACCCACATAAACACGACGAGACAGGGCGTGGCTACAGTACAAGCCTGCCACCCCTGAATCCAGGGCAGAACGTGGCCACAGTGCAGCGTACCAAGCGGACATCCCACGCCCGACGCGGCACTGTTGCCATGCTGCTCATGACATCACCCATGGCAGAGGAAGCCATGCTCCCACGACGAGCTATCGGTACGGCCCGCAGGCAGCGGGCCCTACCTGTCCATGAGAGGCCAGAAGGCGGCGAGACCTGACCAGTCGGCTCAGGGGGAGGCCGGCTCCTAGCAGGTAGCCCTCCTCCTTCCTTGAAGTTTGTGCGCCATTAACCAGAAGAGACGGGGAGTGGCTATAGTGAAACGCCCGCCAAGCGGCGGGACTGTAGCCACGCTCTCCCCGACCAAGCATGCATCATCAGTGGCACGGCTACATTGCTACGCAGCCGACAGGACCCGCAAGCGGCGGGCCCGGCTTGTCGGCCGAGTACGAGACAGCCAGGGGGACCCACCAGGCGGCGGGCCCCTGCAGTCGGTGGAGAAGCCGGCGATCAGAGACACTGACGGCCGGGTCCTATGCCCGGCCGGATTACCATTGTATCCCTGGGGGGTAGGCCTATATAAGCCCCATAGGTCACCCCATGCAAGGGGTTGGGACCTTGGTGGAGAGGAGAAAGGCCTCTGAGTTCAGCACTCACACACACATGGGGAGAGGAGTAGAGCTAGCCTTGCCCTCCTTCCTCCTCTAGTAAAACAGCTCAAGGAGCAAGTTTCTAGCTACTTGTTGAGGTAGTGATCATGCGGAGACCCCGCAGAGCAGGACTAGGGGTGTTATCTCCTAGGAGAGCCGCGAACCTGGGTAAGATTCGCAGGCATATGCGGTTTCGCTCATTCCCGCTTCCAGAGCCCGGTGACGTACTTTTGTCCCCATCCATGATAAGCCACCCTTTGGCATATGTCGCACGATACCCCCGACAATTGGTGCCTTCTTTCGTGAAAATTTTGAAACTCACATTCAGAAGACATATCGGTCGAAACTGTTCAATACGAACTGCTCCTTCTTTCTTTGGCAACAACGTTATCGTTCCAAAGTTAAGATGGAAGAGTTGTAGGTGCCATTGAATAGGTCCTGGAACATGGGTAGAAGCTCTCCCTTTATGATATGCCAACATTTCTTATAGAATTCGGCAGGGAACCCATCTAGTCCCGGCGCCTTATTCGGTTTCATTTGTGAAGTCGCGTCAAAGACCCCTTTCTCTGAAAATGGTGCAGATAAAATCTCATTTTCATCTGACCGAACTGAGGAATATCCTCAACTATGAGCTCATCAAGGGACACATCATTGTCCACAGGAGGCCCAAAGAGCTATTTATAATAATTCAAAATATATAGCTTAAGGTTCTCATGACCGACCACCGCCCCTTCATCCTGCTAGAGCTGAATGATTTTCTTTTTCCTGTGTTTGCCATTTGCAATCAAGTGGAAAAATTGGGTATTGTCATCGCCTTGGAAAACTTTGAGAACCTTAGCACGCAAGGCCCACTTCATTTCTTCTTCTATAAGAAGAGCACGAAGTTTCTGTTCTGCCTCTGACTTAGCAGCCTGCTCAGTCCTATTGAGCAGGTTAGACTCTGCTTTCAGATCTAATGTTTCAATCAATTGGATTAGTCGTCCTTTTTCTTGCTTATAAATCCCGCTTTTGTTTCTGGCCCAACCCCTTAAAAAT
The DNA here is from genome assembly GCA_011799875.1 of Thinopyrum elongatum. Lineage (NCBI taxonomy): Eukaryota > Viridiplantae > Streptophyta > Magnoliopsida > Poales > Poaceae > Thinopyrum > Thinopyrum elongatum. The sequence continues at coordinate 544,492,135 of CM022301.1, forward strand.
TGTCGAATGTGTCTAATCTTGTTTTGCCACTGTTCAACATTGGAATTACCACTCACAGGCTTAGCCCATTCCCTTGCAATGATATCTAAGAAATTATCCTTTTCGAACCAGCTTAATTCGAAGGAGAAAAGATTCTTGTTACCTATATGAGTCGCTTGGCCCGACTCCAATAACAAAGGGTGTGTGGTCTGAGATTGCACGCTGCTGTTCTGTATCAATTTATTTTTTAGATACCGGTTTCAGTGGCATGTTCAGTATATAGGATGGAACATGAGCTTCCAAGTGGTAGGTAAGGAATCTATTTTTCCTTCATCATATTCCGGCATTGCTGCCTATCTTTGTACAAAACGAAGGATGTTCATTTACTTTTTTTCTTGCGGGTGGGAGGATGTTTATTTACAACCGACATACGAATCAGATCCATGCACCTGTTGGGAAACGTTGCATGGAAAACAAAAAAAATTCTACGCACATGCAAGATCTATCCATGGAGATGCATAGCTACGAGAGGGGAGAGCATCTTCATACCCATGAAGATCGCTAAGCGGAAGCGTTTATCAACGAGGTTGATGTAGTCGTACACCTTCACGATCCGTCCCGATCAAGTACCGAACGTAAGGCACCTCCGCGTTCAGCACACGTTCAGCTCGATGACGTCCTCATCTTCTTCATCTAGCAAGAGTGGCGAAGTAGTAGATGAGTTCCGGCAGCACGACGGCGTGGTGACGGTGTTGGTGAAGAAGAATCTCCGCAGGGCTTCGCCAAGCACAACGGAAACTATGACAGAGGATAAACTAGAGGGACGGGGTTGCCGGCACACGGCTTGGTGTATCTTGATGTGTCTTGGGTGCTAGCCCTGCCTCTCTATTTATATGTTGAATCTTGGGGTCGAAACTTGGAGTAAAAGCCTCCTCAAAGTCGGTTTTGCCCGAAAGGCAAGAGTCCTTCTCGGACTCCAGGACCAGACGCCAGGGTTCCCGGCATCTGGACCCAGACGCCAGGGTCCCTGTCGTCTGGCCCCTGGTCTCCGCAAAACTACTTTTTGCGCTTTCCAAAAACCTCGTGGGCTTTCCCCTTTGGCCCAAATAAAGTGTCCTCGCACCACAACATTTCGGGAAACTTCCGAAACCCCTTCCGGTGAATTCCGGAACCCTTCTGAAGACCAAACACTATTATCCCATATATCAATCTTTACCTCCGGACCATTCCGGAGCTCCTCGTCATGTCCGTGATCTTATCCGGGACTCCGAACAACATTCGGTCACCAACATACATAACTCATATAATATTATATCGTCAACGAACGTTAAGCGTGCGGACCCTACGGGTTCGAGAACTATGTAGACATGACCAAGACACCTCTCCGGTCAATAACCAAAAGCGGAACCTGGATGCCCATATTGGTTCCTACATATTCTACGAAGATCTTTATCGGTCGAATCTTATGACAACATACATAATTCCCTTTGTCCATCGGTATGTTACTTGCCCGAGATTCGATCGTCGGTATCTCTATACCTAGTTCAATCTCGTTACCGGCAAGTCTCTTTACCCGTTCCGCAATACATCATCTCATAACTAACTACTTAGTCATTTGCTTGCAAGCTTTATGATGTGTATTACCGAGAGGGCCCAGAGATACCTCTCCGATACTCGGAATGACAAATCATAATCTCGATCTATGCCAACTCAACAAACACCTTCGGAGATACCTGTAGAGCATCTTTATGATCACTCAGTTATGTTGTGATGTTTGATAGCACACAAGGTATTCCTCCGGTATCCGGGATTTGCATAATCTCATAGTCGAAGGAATATGTATTTGACATGAAGAAAGCAATAGCAATAAACTGAACGATCAATATGCTAAGCTAACGGATGGATCTTGTCCATCACATCATTCTCCTAATGATGTGATCCCATTATCAAATGACAACACATATCTATGGTTAGGAAACCTTAACCATCTTTGATCAATAAGCTAGTCTAGTAGTGGCTTACTAGGGACACGGTATTTGTTTATGTATTCGCACATGTATTTAAGTTTCCGATCAATACAATTCTAGCATGAATAATAAATATTTATCATGAATAAAAAAATATAAAATAACAACTTTATTATTGCCTCTAGGGCATATTTCCTTCAGCACCATCATAAGCCCACAACACACTCGTTACATGAAGGACGGACGGTAAAGTGTTTGAAGTCTTATTAAAAGTCTGTTGTATTGTTGATCAAAGACATGAAGATGCGGCCATCACCGGCTATATATGCGAACGACATCTATGCATCATGCTCTCTCATAAAGAGAACAATATGATCGAGGGAGAGCGCCAGAAAATGTGAGTGAATGTGAAGAACAATACTCAGGGCCAGTTTGAGAGTATGAAGAGAATCTTGCTCCTAGCTACGCATTCTCTGATCTCCGAAAACTAATTTAGTTTACTATGAAGGTGCATGACCAAGGTATATATCACAGGACATAGAAATGGGAGGCATTGTGGAGCAAGGCCGGGCAAACAAAATCAGTGGCGTTGTGCCAAACTCTAAAATAGCGCCCTATATCATGTTGTTGCGGGTTCTTGAGTGATGGCCAATGGACGACGAAGGGTCAAATTTGAAGTGCTCATGTCTCAGCCTCTTGGGCGAGGGATCGATCGGCGATAGTCGTAGCATGTGGACACTTGATGAAGAAGAACGTCTTGCAATCTTGGGAACAGCAACATTGCATTCCATTGGGTGGTGAGTATAACTAGATTTTTTACCAAAGCATACGAGTTGTTGCAGAAGATTGCCTGGATTTAGAGACTGGTCAAGCAAGCGTTAAAGTGTATTGTATTATTAGTTTATTACTTGCTAAGTGTAGCCAACAACTCATAGCAAAGATTCTTCATATGTACATACATATAGGGATCGTATTGTATATGATTGCTCTCTTGCCCTAGACCAATTAACCGAGTCGTCAGCCCAGGCTGCTGCCAGCATCGCCAAACCCTAGATGCAGCCACACAGCTTACGCAGAACGCTGTGGAGCAGGTCCGGAGATAAAACTCGGCTTGTCTCTCCAGATCTAGCACTTTTGTCAATCCACCCAAGTACGGTTTAATAGGCTTGTGTCTTGTAGGCTGAAGTGAAGTCCTAGTAAATTCGAGGGCAACTCCAAATTGGGGGCCTTGTTCGACTGCACGGGTTGCATGCCCTTAGAGCATCTACAGCCGGACCTCTCAAACCCATCTCATACGCCCGGGCAGGCCGTCCAGTCACTGACCGGTCATGTTTTTTTGACCCAGACGAACGCCTCAAATATGCCTCAAACGCCCGGGCTGACTGGCACCCGGGGTGCCTGGGCACGCCCGCCACGTCGGACTGACAAAGGGGTCCCAGCAGGAAACGCCCTCAAACCCGGCGGTCCGAAACTCGTCTTCACCGTCGGACCGGTGGCGCCGCGTGGCGCAGCTCCGGCGGGCCGCGTAGTGCATTGTCCGACTATTTAAGTCGACCGGCGGCACCGAAACCCTATCATCCATTCACATTTTCCTCCTCCTGTACGCCGGCGCCGCCACTTTCCACTCCACCCGTCCGCCTAGTAGCCATGCCCCCATGTCGCCGGGTGAGGATCGAGCCCTTTCTGATGCCGGAGCACCGGCTCGAGCTCCTTTGATAGAGGCGAAGGTGTCCCGATGTTTCGATGAGATGGTGGCTATCGTTTTCTGTGGGAGTCGACCTTGACGATCCGACTACGAACGTGCGAGACGTCGCGCCTTAGCAATCGCTATACCAACTTCCAAGGATTATTGACCACGCCGGAGCACGATCAACCTGACCACGAGGGTCTGTTTCCTGCGAGCAAACGAAGAACGAGCAAGAAACTGAGATTGCAATCTGGATATTGCGAATATAAGAGGAAAGCTTTATTAATGAAGGTGGGGTTCTGTGACGCCTTTTCTGGTCGTTGAACACAAACGAAGTACGCGAAGTTGCAGTTATGGCGAACTTTTAATCTAAACAAAACCCAAAGTCTAAACGGTGGCCTAAGGGCTGTATATATGGAGGAAGAGGGGGGGATTTCGTGGCCCTTGAAGGAGGGGTCCGAAACCAACCCTATCTCTTGTTTCCCCACACATACGAACTCTAAAAACAGCATATACTCAAGTATTTCGAAATTACATGGGCCTGGCCAAAAAATAAGGTGGCGCAACACCTAAAATAAGCTATGGACGAAATTTATGAAGGGGCATCTTGTATATTTCGTCCATGTCCTTGTAGGTCATCACGGAGGCTTCAAAGTGCTTAAATATGCACTAGAAACGCCATTCTGGATCCCTTCACGCACGCCTTCATCTCCATGCTTGATCCTGCTCCAGTGTTCATCCCTCTTGTCCATGCTAGGCCCTTCATTAGTAATCAATACAAATGTATTCAATTTAGGAAGCATCATATTCTCATGAACATTAGAATCATTACCAAGAAACGAAAGTACCTGATAATTTAATTGGCGTGCGCGAGCTCTAGTAATTGGTCCAGTATATGTAGCAGTAGGAGCTGTGGGTGTAACAACGGTATTGATGTCCTCATCATCCTTGAGCAGATCCGGGCTAGACGCGAAGCCCGGATCGCCACGGTACTACCTCCGGATGCATTGGATCCGGAGGAGGAGTTGGAGGAGGAGGAGGACGAGGAGGAGGACTTTGAGGAGGAGGAAGATGAGCTGGATGAGGAGGATGTGGGGGACGCTGGCGACGGGGATCTGCAGGCGGAGCAGCAGGCCATCCTTGATTCCCTCCGGTCGGAGTCGGCTGCGGAGGCAAGACGCCGCCGCCAGCAGGAAATGGAGGCGCAAGAGGCGCGGAGGAGGCGGAGATGTTCGCCTACATGGATGAGGTCGAGCAGGAGGAGGATGAGCCGGAGCCCTCCAACCTGCCCGTCCAGCCGGCGCCTGGCACCGTCGTCGTGAACATCTCCGACAACGAAGAGTAGCTAGGGTAGTAGATAAGATTCTTTTTGCATGCTTTGTATGGATTTAGGGGATAAAATATGAGAGAGGCAAATGCAAAGTGACTCATTTGAGACGTGCCCGATCACTACCCGCGGACGCGTCCAGACACGTCTGCGGGCGTTTGACGGGCCAAATTTGCAAAGTCCGGCTGTAGATGCTCTTAGGCCTGACATGGCTTTGTTTTGCTATACTGATTGGAGTGACGAGGTGACACATCGGCCAAGGAATCAAACTAAACAATCCCAAATTTCCAGCAACACCGGGAAAGAAGGGTCGGACGAAATCGACAGCAACGACAGAGAGCTAGCGGGGATGGAAGTCATAGCTGCCGCCGCCTTTGTGGTGAGCTTCGATGAGACATTCATCTTTGCGTTTGTCTATCTGTGCTTCCGAAGAGAGTGTGGCTAGAGAACAAAATGTTCGGGCCTTGTGACGGGTCCGACCACTATATATAATTATTAATCTTAAACCCAATAACTAACCCATAGGCCTAAGGACCACAACATACTTGGATGTTACGTGGTCAAGATTAGAAATCAAGCTCATCCACTAAATCCCAAGGTTGGTCTTATTCTAATCTCCAATTAAGGTAATGTATATGAATCGGAGGTCTTTGTAATTAAGGAAATAAATATATTTTTTTGCGGGAAAATTAAGGAAATAAATAAATGGTATAATTGATGAAAAGTTGGAAAAAGTTGACTCTATACCAACAAGAGTTGGTGTCTCTCAATCTCTACCTAATATTAAAAGGAGGATTGTTTCTCTAATTATTATGGTTTACCGTGGGACCCAGATTTTTCTTCGTCCGTCGGACCAGTCGATTTTCATTCGTCCCGATTCGTTTCTGCCAGAAAAATCGCATGACGCACGGAGCCGAGCCGCGATGGGCCGGCCCATTAGCGGATGCTGTGCCAACAGCTCATGCCAGTGAAAATAGTCGAAGACAAAAATAAAAACGCCACGAGGGATCGAACCCAGGAGCTCACGCTGGACGCATCATAATGGTAGCCACTTGACTAAACAAGACGATGTGATCAAATTACATCGCGACATATTAAAGTGAACAGCCGCGCCAGATACTAAGAGCAAAAAGAATTTTTTTTTTGAAAAAAGTAAATATATATTAGAACACGAATATCTTTGCAAATTTCTAAACAAAAATTTTTAGGTCGAACTTTTTTTTTCAAAAAGAACAATTTTTCTCTTTTTATTTTTTCCTGAAACCTGAACATTTTTTAAAACGCCTTTTGTTCCCCGCAAAGGAAAAACGCCTTTTGTTCCCCGCGAAAGAAAAATGTCTCAGGTGTCTATGTTTTGCGTTGTGGCCGAGTGAAGCTTGCCCAAGCCAGGCTAGGCGATCAATGTTTGTGTTTAGGCGAAGGTTGTTTTGCTTTTTAAATAGTCCCAGCTTGGTTTCTTACAGATAATCCTTCCAGTTGATATACTTTTTTGAGTTTTTAGGTATGAAGGAGCTAACTTGGAATCAATAAGCCAAGGGTAAGGAGCAACGTGACAAAAAAATAAAGGAGGAAAGTTTAGTTGACACAACTGCATGTCAAATGACGTGAGACCTGACAAAGAAATGAAATAACTAGGACAGAGAAAGAAATAAAAAGGAATCTTCCATCGCGTCTTCACGTACAACTAGCGTCGCTTGGCCAAGTGACACCCGTCATAATGCATGAGGACTCCAACTAAGGTTTCACTGTCTATTTTAACACAAACTACTCAATTTACATGGTAACATAGACATATATTAGGGTAGTGTTTTTCCATTAGCCGGGTATAAAAACATTTTTGTTCAACGCTCTTGATCTCGCTGGGCACGAAGGGGGCTCAACAATCCAGCTATTGGACCTGACCAACCTTGTTTAGTGACCACTGGTACCGCGACCATCAGCGACGAGGACGATAAATAGGACAAGCGAAAGCATGGGTCTGATGTCATATTGAAATGGAGGATGTGTACCTGAAGGTGAGGTATTAGTCATGTTTATTATGTTAGGGGCATAAGGGTGATGGCTTTAGCCATGTTCAGTGGGTAAGGCGTATGGGGGCTGTTTTCTCCCGTTGCAACGCACGGGCATGTTTGCTAGTGATGCTAATAGAAGATCAAATACACAAGGAGAACACAAAATACTCTCGTAAAATAGACAACCATAAAAAAAGCTATGAACCGAATGGCGCGACAAAGTGCTCGTCCGCTTCTAGTTGCACTCTATTGTGGCACGCCAAGTTGATGACTCTTTTATTTTTCATCTCTTGCATGTGGTTAGTGGGTAGTGAACGTGTGGTTGGTGCACCCGTAGAAAAAAAAATGTGTGGTTGGTGAAGAGATGTATGAACTTCTCTTGATCCTTAAGTACAAACACTTCTGCTCCGGTGTCCCCCCCGGCTGAACGCGAGGGGGAAAAACACAAGGACGGCCAGGATGAACTTAAAACGCTTCGGAACGAGGGGTACGATCGTCTTTGTTGCCCCCGCGTGTAGCCGTCGAGGAGCCCTGGGAGGCCCGTACGGGCCCGGTTAGATCGTATGCCCGGCCGTATACGTATTCGTATACGCCGGACGTTTCGTTTTCGCGTGCAGCCGCCCGCGGCCGTGGGGCAGCACGTGTCCATGGGAACATGCCAAAAACGTCCCATCATATAAATGTGGAGGGGAACCACCTCCGGCCGCATCGCCCACCATTTCCCCCCGCCGCATCGTCTCCCTCTCCTCTCCCACCACATCCTCTCACACCGCGTCGTCTCCCTCTCCCACACCGCATCCTCTCCATCGCCATGGAGGACGGACGAAGCGAGCGCCCCGATTGGGGCGCAGATCTGGTGGCGCTGGCGCAGCAGGTCGCGGCGCCCGCAATGGTGAAGGGCGATGCTGGCGTCCAGGGCGGTGCAGCAGTTGCTGCAGATCTCGAGATAGTGGAGGCGGGCTGGAGCGGCATAGTCCAGCTAGATGCGCCCGCTCTGGCGAGCTCCGGCGAGGCGCAGAAGGTGGAGGCGGGCTCTGGCGAGGCGCACAAGGTGGAGAAGGTGGAGGCCGGCTCTGGCGAGGAGCAGGTGGAGCACAAGGTAATTCTTTATCCCTTTTAGTTGTAGTTTTTAGATTCTAGGGTTTGGCCAGAAGTTTCTTGGGTTAGATTAGTTGGATGGAGGGTTTTCTCTACATTAGGGTTTTCTGTATTTGATTCATGCAAAAATGGTGGACAGATATTGATGAGAAATAGGTTAGAAGTAGCCGGTTTGAGGGATGGGGTTTTTTCAGATGCTTATTAGATTAGTAGTTGAATTTTTGCTTCTTAGATTTTAATTTGTATGAGGTTTAACACCTTATTTATGAGCGAATTTAAGGACAGATAGACCATATATGATTATTAGATCTGTGGTTCAATGCTGCAGACATATATGATTATTAGATTAGATATGTGGTTCAATGCTACACAGATTAGTGTTTTGTATGTCATATGCCCAAATGGAATGCTTTAATTTTGATGTGCTTATGAATTGATTAAGATGATATTTTATTCATCTATAGTATAAATTTTTGTTGTTTAGGTAAGTAATGAAATTTTAGATGTTAGTTGGAGATGTATGCATTTATAGTTGAAGTTGTACCTAAGTAACTACTGCATTATGTTAATATATGTAGGAGCTTTGCTGCATTATCCCAAAAAATGCTTAGGTACATTTAAATTATTCTTTTGTGTAGGTTTCCTTTAATTAGAAAGTTTTCCAGAATATGTAGTTATATTAGCTATGTTGTTCAGATTGTGTGCATGAAAATGGAAAATGCAAGTATGATCATAGTTTGGATAAGCTGATCAATGTGTCATGTGTGCATATTAAAATTTACAGTTGGCTTCTGTAATTAGTACTAATGGATGTAATTTTATATTTAGGTGGATGGTTCTGTGGAGAAGAAGAGGAAGCTGGACATGACTGACTTTGAAGACCCGTATGATCCAGGTTATGGCGACGACGAAGTCTTTGAGGTAAGCCCACCCTGAAATTTAGATTGTTCATTTAGTTGATTTGACATGTTTTCATATACAGTGGAGAATATATGATGGAAACAGAGGGTGGGCTCAAAACTTAGACACTAATATAAATTAAGAGTTTTATTTTACAGTATAGGTTTATTAGATGTCAGTTTGAAATCATGGATGTAATTATGTAGAGTGAACAATCTATGATGGAAATAGAGGCTGGGCTCAAAACTTAGACAGTAGTGTAAATTAAGATTTTTATTTAAAGTATAGGTTCATTAACTTAAATTTCAAATCATGGATGTAATTATATAGAGTGGAGAGTCTATGATGTAAACAGAGGCTGGGCTCAAAACTTAGACAATCCTGTCCATACGCCGTGTTTCTGCTGTCTAGTTTCATCTGGGAACCTGTGAGCTTTCTGTCTTCTCTGTCTTGCCAGATGCGAGAGGAAGCAAAGGACTGAGACCAGCTAGCTAGTTGGGTCACATGTGGTAATTAAGACCAGATGATGTTTTCTTCATTCACAACTGTGGCATGTATATGAACCTGATGCCTTAAGTTATTTGCTTGCATGGCTGAAGGCCTGTACATATATAGTAGTCTATTTCTAGCACAATTGGATGGTAGGCTGAAGCCTATATTGTATAATCGGCACTGGTTTTATATAAGTAATAATGGAATTCATTCATGTGTGCAGTATGACTCTGGAGATGAGGTGGACCACACCAACGTCGAGTCATTCATAGAGAAGGAGTTGGAGAAGATCAGGGACAACGGTCTTTCTAGTTACTTTACTACTATTTTGTTATAAAGTACAATTGTCTTATTTACATAGGTTGCAAACTTAATTACATGGAGTTGAGGTTTTCATAAATTTGCATCATACAATTTTCTATTTTAAAATAACATAAAATATTGAAATATGACAAATTTTCGACCAACTCTAAATGACCCAAATTTTGTTTTAGATGGTGACCTACATGTGCCAAACATAGCTATGAAATAAAATTAAAAAAAGTATTTTACAATGCCCCCTTAAGGTATAGACTGATGTTTTGATCAGTCATTCTAGAGGGCAGTATAAATTCAAAAAAATATAAAACCTTGAAAACCTAGCTGTGTTTGTGCAAGAGATTGTGTGTGCAAAAATTGAGATGATTTAGAGGTGGTCGAAAAAATCACCGCATTACGGAGGGACCATTTGGACTTAAGCCAGTTTTTCAACAAAGGTGATTTTTCCCACCACCTCCAAATGACCCCAATTTTGTTTTAGATGGTGACATACATGTGCCAAATATGGCTATGAAATAAAATTAAAAAAAGTATTTTACAATGCCCCCTTAAGGTATAGACCGATGTTTTGATCAGACATTCTAGAGGGCAGTATAAATTCAAAAAAATTCAAAAAAATATAAAACCGTGAAAACCTAGTTGTGTTTATGCAAGAGATCATGTGTGCAAAAATTGAGGTGATTTAGAGGTGGTCGAAAAAATCACCGCATTACGGAGGGACCATTTGGTTTAACTTAAGCCAGTTTTTGAACAAAGGTAATTTTTCTCACCACCTCTAAATGACCCCAATTTTGTTTTAGATGGTGACATACATGTGCCAAACAGGCTATGAAATAAAATTAAAAAAAAAGTATTTTACAATGCCCCCTTAAGGTATAGACCGATGTTTTGATCACACATTCTAGAGGGCAGTATAAATTCAAAAAATTCAAAAAAAATATAAAACCTTGAAAACCTAGCTGTGTTAGTGCAATAGATCATGTGTGCAAAAATTGAGGTGATTTAAAGGTGGTCGAAAAAATCATCGCATTACGGAGGGACCATTTGGCCTCATTTTTGTTGAAATTCATACACCACGGCTACTAAGGGCAGGAGAATTCATACACCACGGCCTCATTTTTTTTAAATTCCATTGATAGCCATGTGTATTACATGTAAGTGAGCATGTGTAAAATTTAGGAGGTGATTTGAAGAAGGTCAAAAAATTAACATGTCACATATGCAAAAAAATGCCGCCTAATTTTTTTTTGACACATGTCACATATGCAAAAAATGCCCGCCTACTAAGGGCAGGAGAATTCATACACCACGGACTGCATACGACTAGGAACCCAACCGATTATGGGCTAGGATGCAGACCCGTGGGGCAGAATTCTCTGCTGCTAGTAGGCCCCACAGGGCAGAGGGGATGATGGTTAGGCAATGTACTGCCTGCATATGAGAAGAGCTTGAGAGGGGAGTCGCAGCCGGGTATATAAACCAGTGTGGTCTCCTCTCGCTTGGCGAGGTGGGACTAAACTCCCACCACCCCACGGCTGTGCCCGGCGCGGCTCTGCCTTGGGCCCAATTCAGGTGGGCCAGCCCAGGGCAGCCTCACCCGCGCGCTGAAATAATTTACTTATATAAATTCTTATATTATTTTCTGTTTTATATTCTCTTTTATTTCACTTCTTAATTCCAATATTTCTTTTCTTTTTATATTTCAAATATTTTAAAATCAAATCTCTTTTTTCTATTTTATTTCAAATAACAGGGGGGGCGGGTGTTTACTAAAATTAAAAAATTTCCAAATATGTTGTGTTTTATTTATTTGTTTCGTTCTCTTTTTTATATTTGAAATATTTACAAATTAAAAAATGGTGTGTTTTATTTCACTTCTTCATTCTAATTTCTATCTTTTTATATTTGAAATATTTTTCAATGTAAGAAAGTGAAAATAATTTGTGAGACTAAAAAACTATGTTTACTTTTCACGGGGGGGGGGTCTTCATTCGTAGATATGGTTCGTCTCTCGGGGTTCTTATTATATGACATATTGTGTTAAAATGTAAAATAAAAGATGTTTATGATTTTAATTTTCACCTAATCTACATAAAAAATTCTAGAAAAATAGCGGCTTAAAGAAAAAATCGGGGTGGGTTTTAAATATATTTAAATTATTATTTAATTAAAAAGGAGGTCATACATTAATATCGGTTGTCGCAAATTAAAAGTGATTGCACATGGGTTAGATTCATAGGGAAAAAAAATCAAAATTTTTTGCTTTGACTGGTTTCTCATATTCTCCTCTTTTCTTTGTTCTGACAGTTATAAATTTAAAAAATGTACGATATCATGTTGTCTTTTATTTCACTTTTCTTGTTTGTCCTTCCTAATTATAAATTTTCTTTTCTGTTTGATAGTTGAAATATTTTTAAATCAAATCTAGTTGGGATCATCGCATGCATGCCTCCACATGCACCATGTACTACAAGCAGGTTTTTCTTCCCGGTCCCACCAATTGAGACCAAACTTTATGCACACCCTAGAATGACCATGACAAGCATGCATGACAAGTATCGTTCATTTCTGACACTCGATGCATTTACTAGGGTTTTTCCGGTGAAAAAACCCTAGAACACTGCCCCGACGTGACGCAACGTGCGTTTTGTGTCCGAATTCGTGTAGACATTGCCTGGGGGACCACATTGGCCATGCCCACATGGTCCCAAAAGTTGGGGTCATCTCATGCATGCCTCCACATGCACCATGTACAAGCAGGACCATTCGGGTCTGCCGGAGGGCAAGTCTGAAAGAGGTATTCCTTCCTGGTCCCACCAATTGAGCCCAAATTTTATGCACACCCTAGGATGACCATGGCAAGCATGCATGACAAGTATCGTTCATTTCCGACACATGATGCATTTTCTAGGGTTTTTCCGGCGAAAAAACCCTAGAACGCTGCCCCGACATGACGCAACGTGCGTTTTGTGTCCGAATTCATGCAGACCTTGCCTGGGGGACCACATTGGCCATGCCCACATGGTGCCAAAAGTTGGGGTCATCTCATGCATGCCTCCACATGCACCATGTACAAGCAGGACCATTCGGGTCTGCCGGAGGGCAAGTCTGAAAGAGGTATTCTTTGGTCCCACCAATTGAGCCCAAACTTTATGCCCACCCTAGGATGAACATGGCAAGCATGCATGACAAGTATCGTTATTTCCGACACTCGATGCATTTCTAGGGTTTTTCCGGCGAAAAAACCCTAGAACGCTGCCCCGACGTGACGCAACGTGTTGTGTTTCCGAATTCATGCAGACCTTGCCTGGGGGACCACATTGGCCATGCCCAATGGTCCCAAAAGTTGGGGTCATCTCATGCATATCCCACATGCACCATGTACGCAGGACCATTCGGGTCTGCCGGGGGGCAAGTGAAGAGGTTTTCCTTGCCGGTCCCACCAATTGAGCCCAAATTTATGCACACCCTAGGATGACCATGGCAAGCATGCATGACAAGTATCGTTCATTTCTGACACTCGATGCATTTTCTAGGGTTTTTCCAGTGAAAAAACCCTATAACACTGCCCCGACATGACGCAACGTGCGTTTTGTGTCCGAATTCGTGCAGACCTTGCCTGGGGGACCACATTGGCCATGCCCACATGAACCCAAAAGTTGGGGTCATCTCATGCATGCCTCCACATGCACCATGTACAAGCAGGACCATTTGGGTCTGCCGGAGGGCAAGTTTGAAAGATGTATTCCTTCCCGGTCCCACCAATTGAGCCCAAACTTTATGCACACCCTAGGATGACCATGGCAAGCATGCATGACAAGTATCGTTCATTTCTGACACTCGATGCATTTTCTAGGGTTTTTCCGGCGAAAAAACCATAGAACGCTGCCCCGACGTGACGCAACATGCGTTTTGTGTCCGAATTCGTGCAGACCTTGCCTGGGGACCACATTGTCCATGCCCACATGGTGCCAAAAGTTGGGGTCATCTCATGCATGCCTCCACATGCACCATGTACAAGCAGGACCATTCGGGTCTGCCGGAGGGCAAGTCTGAAAGAGGTTTTCCTTGCCGGTCCCACCAATTAGGAAATAAAAAATAGGACAACATTTTATCATACATATTTGAAATTGAAAACTATAAGAAGAAATGATATGGAATTATGAAACATAAAATAACAATTAGGAATAAGAAGGAGAAAACATAAAATAACAGGAAAACCAAGAAAGGAAATAGGAATAATACATTTGAATTTACAATATTGCAGATATGAAAGAGATACTATATATATTTTTTAACATAAACAAATATACAATAACTAATAGGTGAAACAAAGATTATATATTGTTTTTTGAGGGAAGAAACAAAGATTATATGGTTACGGATGTAGGTTGTTAGGCCGGCCCAGACCGCAAATACCAGTCGGATCCATTGTGTGGGGGCCTACAGCGTTGCGCTTTTCATGCACGTCGATCACATGCACGTCGATCACGGGAGTAGTTGCCGTTTTGTTACACAATTCCGGGATCGTGCTAATCCATATCGTCATAATCCCTACGATTGAGGAGCACGTTCTTCCTCGCGTCAACGGAGAAAAATATAGATCCGGAGATACGTCACAGGGAAGTTACGACGACCTAGGAGGTCGACCTCGTATATAATCTGCACCTGCTCGCACATGTCATCGTCTAGATCGCCTCCTACCGGCGAGTCATGGACAGATCCGTCCACCGCATCCCACACGCCACAAACACCCCGAGAACACCAAGGTCGTCCGCACGTGGTGGCCGCCCTCGACGAACTATGTCGACACCACATCACCGACTACTTTTATCTTCATCGACCGATCAAGTATGTTGTCCTCCTTACCGCCTTCATAGCAAGCTAGTTCCTCCATGTCATTGCTTTGATCGACTTAGGATTAGCACATATTTTCAAATAATATCAACTCAAGAAGATGCGTTCTAACCACATGGCTTAGATGAACTAAATCTTTTGTTCTTTGATAGCATGGTCGAATAATTATCTTTTGGTGTCCCTCTAAATCTACTAGATGTTGTTTCTCGACAACCATGATCCAATAATATTTTTGTCACATGATCCAATCATATTCTTGTGCACATACCAATTGTAGTTTTTGTTTGATAGCCTCATATCAACACACTTCGCTGCATGTTGCAGTATGCATGATCTTCTATTGTTATTTTTGCATTATTGTTAGCTACTGTGAGGAAGTTTTATAATTTTTTTCAACAGGATGGACAAGCTCAAAGGAGAAGTTGTGTGCGTCGTTGAAAAATGGTGCAAGCTTGTTGCCGCTCTATCTGGCGGTTAACGCGCTAAAGTCGCCGAAACAGCATTGCGTAGCATGCTTCAGATACCATCGCTTAAGATGCATACACTTTTGATAAGGTACATGGTTGAGAATTTTGAGGCCAGCACGGCCAGATTCATTATACAAGAGCTGGTTGGGGAGGTGTCTCTCGGTGTCGTGGACGTCGAGTGCATCTTCAACTTGGAGAACCAAGGACTGTCCGCTTCAGACATTCTCATTGAAGAAGGTGAGGATATTAAGGACCGGGTGCCGCCACAATTTCTCAGTAAGACAACAAGTAACATAGTGATTGATTATCTCATTGAGGACATCATTAAAAATAAATCCACCAACGACGATTTCCTTCGGAAAGTAGTCCTTGTCCTGCTAGGAACAGTTCTTGCTCCCATGTCGAGCAAGATTGTCCCAAAATAGTATTACGCATTGGTGGATGATGTCAAACGTTTTTCCAAGATTAACTGGAATGCATTCACCCTCCGTGTTCTCCTCGATTGCCTTCGCATAGTCAAGAAAGGCAAACACCTCCGCCAATGGCCGAAAGGCAATTTAGCTCTCTTGCAGGTACACATATGAGACCTGTTGCATATTATAAATTATTATATCATTGCAATTTTATGTGAAGTATCGTACTAACTCTAAATATCTATTTTTTTTGCAGTACTTGTACTAGGAGAAGGTGCAACCTGTGGAAGGTGATTGCGCTTTCAATCCCAACTTGTCCATACAACCTCTGATGTGGAATTGGACCGAAGGTGCAGGCACTAGGAGAGATCGGTTTGACTATGACAATTGGCGCGGCCGTGGTAATGTCAAGGTATAAGTCATTGTGTTGTGTCTTTCTTAAAAGTTATGTAACTAAATAATATATATTTTTAATTCATCACATGTACTTCAATATCTCATACAGATCGAAGATAATATAACCCAAGAATATAGGGCGCAGGAGCCCAAAGTCCCAGATAATGCACCTACACAGAAGCCAAAAATCAAGCCCGCTAGTGGAACCGCAAGGAAGTCGAAGACAGCCCCAAACTCGGATGAGATGATGGAGATTCTAATGAAGCGGTGTATGGACTTCATACACACCCAGATGAGGCAAATCCCTGATCAAGTTGCTGAGGTGTCACACCCTAACTTTATAGTTTACAGTATGTTTGCTATTTTAAAACCATGCAGGCATTACTAACTTTATATTTCTATTGCAGAGATTGTTAAAGAAGTTGAACAAAGCAGGTGTCATGTACAAGCCGGCTGCTGTCGTGCCATCCGTGGACAATGATGTGGATGAAGAAGTGGATTCCTTCGATAATGGTCCATATGAAAAGAAGGAATTCATGTACAAGGAAGACAAAGACTCTGACGGAGAGCCGGTCATTGACATGACGCAGCCTGATGAAGTGGTTACCAACCATAAAACCGAAGCTGAGGTAGTATGTATTTCTATTTTTGTCTATAATTTTCTCGTTTAATTTTTTGATGTGCTGAAATGTTCACACGATTTTGTTTGCCAAACAGAAAACCCCACCGAAGATGAATGGCCACAAGGCTGCTTCACCTATTAAGCCTAATGATGAATGTGGGGTTACACCGGAAAACCCTTGGATCATTGGTAATTCTACTCAAGCACCTTCATCGGACATAGACATTTGTCCATCTTCTGTCAGCAAGTTCATGGCTAAGGAGAATGGAAAAAAGGGTGCAACAATCAATAAGGATGAGGAAGTTATGTCCGGGTAGCGAAAGCGGACCGTTCCCAAGAAATTTGAATCCCCCTACGCACTTGAGAAGCCCAGCAGGCGTACCAGCCGCGGTCAGAGACCCTCCGGTACTACTACCGCTAGTAGAGGTATCGTAACTAACTTTCTTAATTTGTTATTTACTACTAATGCATATAATCACCATTGTTGACGTTCATATTATTTCATGCAGCTATGTTTTCTGACAATGATGTGCCGAAGGTTGTGGCAGACGAGTTGACGTCGGAACTAATTGATGCAGCTGTTCCATTTGTGGAGTTAGCTGCTCGGACCGAGAAGAATAAGGGAAAAAATTACTACAGTGAAGGGCGTGGCATATCTCTGACTTCGGAAAGGATTCGACCGGTACTAAATCATAGATGGCTGTCGGACGATGTAAGTACTACTTGCATGTCCTGTTATTAAATTGCTCCATAATCTATGTCTCAACTTTCAACATGTAATGCCCTGATATTCTATGAAGGTTATTGACACTTATATGGGACATTTGGAGCTGCGCGTTGGTCATGATCGTTACCTCTGTCCAGCGTGGAAGTCCAAATTCCTTGTAGATCGTGCTATCGCACGAGACAATCCATTGTCGTCGAGCTGCAACATGGATAGTGCTCTGTCCAAAGCTGGAGCAGTTAATAGAGTCAGGCAAGAGTATACTATGCGTGATAAGGTACGTTCTGTTTGTAATTGTTCACTACAGGACATTTCATCAAGTATTTCGTTTGATCCATAATGTTCTGTTTGAATATCGACAATACCCACTGGATGACCGTGGTAATGCACATGGTCAAGCAAGAATTCCAAGTTCTCTATTCCCTCTATCCTCTGGAGCTTACTTTAAAGACTGTTAAAGCACTGGTAATGTAACCAACATTTGTAGCATTGGTCTTACATATTGTTTTATGATTCTTCGTTAACACCATCCTCTTCATAGCGAATGGCTATAGCACACGATATGCGTGAGGCAAATCTTATTACACCAGGGAAATATCCGGACGTAAGTAAGTGGCCTATCAATGAGTATGACATGCCCTAGCAAGAGGATGGGTGAGTTAATGGTACATCATATTCAAACAACGACATACATGTTCGTATTGCCCACCGCTAATGTTTGCATATATACCAGGAACTCTTGTGGCCTTTTTGTCACAGAATGTCTAGAACATTGGGACGGGGACCGAATAACCCGTGATTTTAACTAGGTATGCTGTTATTTATGTTTGTACACTAGCTAGTATGGTCGTGTAGCAACTTCGGTTCATGTAACCTTTATGTCAATTTTTGCAGGCCTCCGTTGACGCTAGGAGAAGACGTTTCGTCGCCGAGTTGATTATGTCACCTTCGAACTCGATGGAGTGTGTGAAGAACAAAATTCGTGAAATCGCACAGAAAAGCCTCGCGTGAAGACTTCATACATCATGCAAGATTGAAGTTTTAGTGGTTTGGATGTAGTCCGGAAGAAGGTTTCGACGTCATGAATATCTTAGGGTTTCTATCATTTTTATGTAATAAACAGGGCATCTCGAATATTGTGACTTATCTATGCTTACACATACATGTGTATGTGTGTGTCAGACAATTCGCTCGTACAAGACAATTTGGTCGTACCAATAAATTTTTTGCTTCACTTATCAATTGTTCTTGCTTAATATTTTTCTCGTTCTCCAATTTTTTTAATTCTATTTTTCACATTAATATTATTCACATTCTATTTTTCACTTCAAGTGCTCTCCTAAGTTTCATATTAAAATTTTCACATTCTCTACTCTTTTTAAAACTCTATGAAGCTTAGCCTTGTGCCTGAGCTATCTGCATATCAGCATCTTGCATAATCTGCTGGTAATTCCCCCTCATCACATGATTAAGAAAATTAGTCATGTCAGCTAAGAAAATATATCGAGCCAAAACCTAATATTACACAGATGGAAACAAAGCACTCGTTAGCTCTATTGCGTGTTATCTGGCTTAATGTTTTCTATTTTGTTTGACAAACCCCTCGCTTTTGTTTATTTTATGTATAAATAGGTTTTTCTGTACTCATCATGATGCCAGGCACGGCCCATCTAACCACGTGAGGGGCCCGGCAGGCGGCCTATCATGCCTGCAGGGCTACACCGGCCCATTTGGCCAGGTTGACATCTATCTTTCCCCTTTTCTCGCTTCCCTTTCCAAATCCCTAGCCCTCTATTTCCCTTTGCCCCTCCAAATCTCGACGGCGAAAGCATGACAGCGAGGTGGGCGTCGGGCGGTGGCTGTTGTGGTTCTAAGTCTGATAGTAGAATTGGGTGTAGGTATGAGGAGGCAAGATCCTAGCTACGGTGAGGTTGTGCATGCAAGATTTACGAGTTCAGGCCCTTCTCGGAGGAAGTAACAGCCCTACGTCTCAGTGCTCGGGGGCTCGGTCGATTGGATTATGCGTGAAGTTACAGGGGGTGCGAACCCTTGTGCCTGAGGAGGAGGGTGGCTTATATAGAGTTCGCCAGACCCCTCCAGCCCTCAGTTACACATGATTCAATGTACATAAAGATAGGACGTTACTGGTAACGCCAGCAATAAAGGCATATAAATGATCATTAAGACTACAGAGTGAACGCCTGACTGTTGCCGTTTTGAGTGACTTTAGATCTTCTGTCTTCCGAGTGATTTCTGATGTGGTCGAGTGAGTACACTCCAGTCGAATGGAATTGGGTTTTCCGAGTGGAATGCTTCTGGTCGAGTGAATGGTATTGTCCTTTGAATATCCCTGACTTTAAGGTAATGTCCTTGGGAAGGGTGTCTAGGTCAGGCCTATTAGCCCCCGAATGGTTCAGGGTTCGAGTGGAAAAAGGAGTTGAAGATGGTTCCGACCCACTTTTCACGCTTCGGGAGCGTTTTGCTTAGATTAATGAACCACGTAACAACTTCGACTTCATTTTCAGTCGCCTTGATCCATTCCTAAATTGTCGAGTGAATTTTGTTGATAAGCTTCAATTGTGGACATGGTATGAGATCTTTGGCGCGATTGACTGCACTGTCGTTCCCGGATCTCACGGGATTCGAAATTTGGAGAAGCGCGCGGGACGGAGAGGCCTGCAGTAAACGGAACAGATTTGGCAGGGATGCCTCGATCCTCGCGCCACCTTTCTCGCCACGTACCGAGCGCACGACTGTTGCGGGATTCGATGGGATTGCTTGGGCCCACAAGTTAGTCACTCGGTAACAAGTCCATATAAGGCGTCCGGGCCGGTGCGTTTGGCACTGTGCTCTTCATCCCCTTCTTCTTCCCCTGTTTCCCCACCGCATTCGCCATCACCTTCGACGCCGCCGCCCCGTCCAAGCGCAGCCTGCTGTGATGGGAAAGGAGAAAACGGCGGCCCTGGAGCATGCGAAGAAGGCAACGGCGGTAGCGAAGGGCAAGAAGACGAGTTGGGGCGGGTCGTCATCTAGGTCCGGCCTGCCGCCTGGCTGGATCCAGGGCGACTGGATCAGATCCACGATCCGGAAGGAAGACATGGAGGATCTGGTCGAAGGGGGCTTGATTGCCCACCAGTCCTGGCGATTGCCGGGGAACGAGACCGAGCTGCAGCCGCAAGAGGGTGAGTGCGTCCTCCTCGCGACTCATGTCAACCGCGGTTTCTCCTTGCCTCCACATCCCTTTTTCCGGGCTTTCTTGAATTTCTTTGGAGCTCAACTTCATCACTTTTCCCCCAACACCATCACCTATCTTGCTGCATATGTTTCCCTGTGTGAGAATTTCTTGGGCTGTCGACCGCACTGGGGTCTTTTCAAACATATATTCACATGTCGCTCTCAAGCCATAAAAAAAGTCCAATCCGAGTGATGAGAGAACACATGTGATCCAGATGTGCGGGGGTCTGGGAATTCAGATGAGGGGTAGGAGCACTTTTCTGGCTATGACGCTCCCCGATTCAGTTAGAGGGTGGCTGTAACACCCCTGTGTAATAGCCACTGTGATCAACTGCTAATATTGCCAAGTCATATCATTTGCAGAGACTAATCATAGTGGTTAACCAAAATAATTCAAACTCCATTCTGAAAATCAACTCAAATTCCAAAAGTGCAAAATTAAATCTGCTCAAACACCTTTGAAAAAATGTTCATTAATTAGCAAATATTCCAGAAGCATTCAAAAAAATATCACCAGTAGCACTTGAATTAATTGAGTGACTCAAACAAATTGAAACAGCACCAAAACAGCAATATTAAATCCATTTAAAATCATATTAAATTCAAATGAAATCCAAATCTGTTCAAACAAGTTTTCGGTGATGGGTAATATTGCATTACATTATTTGGACCAAGTTCCATATTTTACAAAAGTGCTGAACTGGGCTAACTATTTCAAAACAGAAAACAAATAAAAGAAAAACGCAAAACAGAAACAGAAAAATAAGACGAGGCACTGTGCACTGGGCCTTAGTGCACGGTGCCCCGACCGCGGCCCACCTGGCCCAGCTCCGTCTCCCTCCTCCCCGTGTCAGCCTTGCCATGGCTGCGCGCGCGCGCCAGCCAAGCGGCGACATGGCGACGGCGCCGATGCCCACCGACAGGGAGGAGATAAGGCCGAGCCTCCGTTCGTTCCCCCTGGCCGCCCCGTTCATTTCCCCTTCCTCTCTGCTGATCTCCCCCTCGATCCCCTTCGTCATCGAGCGCCGTCACCGCCGCCCTCCGTCGCCACCGCGGCCATCTGCGGCGCCTCACCTCGCCAGGATGCCGTGAGCGTCCGGCGTCGTCCTCCACGACGAACGGTGCCCGCTGCTGGAGCGGGGAGCCATCACAGCCCCGGATCCGCCTCGCCCCCTTCCGCTTCGGCTCCGGCTTCTTCTTCTCCGACTGCGGCGACGCAGCTGCAGCTACTAAACCCCCCAAGGGCCACCGTGAGCCGCACTGTAAGCCGCCGCGTCGAGCCCCTCTCTTCCTCCTTTCTCCCCGCGCTCGTAGATGCCGTTTCCGTAGTACCCGATCTGCGTGCCGCCGACGAGCTCACCACCGTAACCACACGCGCCGCCGAGCTCAGCCGAGCACGGCATCGTGCTCAGCACGCTCGCAGGAGCCCGATGAACCCCCCCTAGCTCGCTTTACCATGCACCGTTGCACCACTTTCGTTTGGTCCCGAAATCCGGCGCCGCCTGCGAGCTCACCGCCGACGATTCCGGTTGAATCCGGCGACGAGACCACTCCCACACGACGCGCGAGCTCCTTAGCTTTCAAACGCACCTAAGCACGGCTCGAACCGAGCCCTGTAGGCGATTTCCGACGCATTCCGGCGATTGGCCGCCGCGAAAACGGACGCCGGCGCAACTCCGGCGACCCAGCTGACGTGGCTGGCGTGGGGTCCACCCTGGGACGCTGACCAGTGGGCCCCTGGCCATTTTGACCATGTTGACCACGGCCAACCGTGGTTACTATTCACCCTAAGCCACTGACTTGTGGGCCCTCTCTGTTAAATCAGTCTAATTAAACTGTTTAATTAAAAGATCTAATTATCTTAGTCTAAACACTCACTGACAGAAGGGTCCCACCTGTTTAATTAACCCTGTTGATTAATTTAATTCACTATTAGACAAATAGAGGCTGACATGTGGGTCCCACTGGACCCACATGTTAGGTTTGACCTTGGCCAGCCGCTGTTGACTTGCTGATGTCAGCATGGCATCATGCTGATGTCATATTTCCCTTTTATGTTAATATAAATAAATTTCAGAAAATCTAATAAACTTTAAAAATTAATAACTTTAAACCGTAGCTCAGATCGAAAAAGTTAAAACATGAAACTTGCTCAGAACGACGAGACGAGTCTGATCGTGCCGTCTGTTTCCTTGCCGGAACCTCCTACGTAGAAGAACTCGTAACTCCGGGCCCGAATCCGGTAGATGAATAGTGCACATACACCGGTTAATAAATCCCAGATTAATTCTAAAGATAACTAAAATGACTTAGAGGCATATTTAGGCAACCCTGCACTGCATCATAGCATCGCACGCACTGTGTTGCATCTGATTGCATTATATTTACTTGTTTCCTCCCCCTCTTCTCTTTCGGTAGACCCCGACGTTGCCGTAGCTCCTGAGGCAGACGCCACTCCGGAGTACGACTACGTCCCCGACGACCCTGCCCTTGCCGTCGAGCAGACAGGCAAGCACCCCCATTTTTAGCATTTCGATATCACCTATTCTTTTCCCTCTTATGCTTGCATTAGATGTTACTGTTGTTGTTACTATCCTATATCTGTTGCATAGCCTATTTACTTGTAACCTACTGTTGATACATGCCTGTTATCCTAAACTGTATAGCATAGGATGGGTAGAGCCTTATCAGAGACCCACTTGTCCCGACTGCCCCGCTGGATAATCAGAAGACCCGATTATCGGGATCGAAGATTAGACCCGGGCACCGCACTACTAGAAAAACGGCTATAGCTAATATGGATATTAATGGCGCACCATGTATGTGGTGCGCCACTGCTATATAGCAGTGGCGCACCACATACATGGTGCGCCATTAATGGCCATATTACTAATGGCACACCACACCCACGGTGCGCCACTACTAACATTTTTTTTTATTTCTTTTTCAAAACTAGTAATGGCACACCAAGGGAAAGTGCGCCATTACTAGGCGCACCACACCCTTTGTGCGCCACTACTAACAATTTTTTTTTTCAAAACTAGTAATGGCGCACCTGGGGATAGTGCGCCATTACTAGTTTTAACTAGTAATGGCGCAACACACCCACGGTGCGCCACTACTAACAAATTTTTTTATTATTTTTTTTCAAAACTAGTAATGGCGCACCATACACCAGGTGCGCCATTAGTAACCCTGGTTACCAATGGCGCATTCTTAGGAGGTGCGCCATTGGTAACCTGAGAGCAGCTAGATATTTTGGACAGCCACCTACCACACTCACTTTCCCCACTTCATTCTCTCCACCTCTACCAAGCTTGGTCTCGGCTGCCTCCTCCTCCTCACCTCATTTGCACCATAGATTCACCCAAATTAAGTGGTTAAATTTCCTTTTTTTGATAGGTAAGTAAGGGGAAAGCTTTCTTTATGTTCTAGATCTACTTTTTTCTCCCTCCAACAACGTGCACACTTTTTATGGCCTAGATCTACGTATGTTTGTGGTGTTGCATATGTTTGTGTTTGGAGGTACCGGTATTTGAAATGCGATAGTTGCCAATATTTTGCCGGAATGTTGATTCATTTCCGTTTCGGCGAGAATTTGGCACTATGCATTCTTTTTGGTCCTATTTTTAGGCAAAGTCATGCCAATTTTTTTTTTGGTTCTAAAATATCGTTTTGCTCTACCCCGCAGGCGACCATGGTCCGCACAATGGCCGAAGGCATCGTGAATAGGTTTTTGAGCTCCGCGAAGGCCGAGATGCTTCAAAAGAACGAGACGGAGATAAGATGTCCATGTCGAAGATGCAAGCTGAGGAGCCTTATGGACCCGGATTCCAGACAGGTGCGGGACCACCTGCTCGTGCGTGGTATCATGGATGGCTATCAATGGCAAGGTGATGAAGATGATTATGAAGTCGTCCATGGGGGCCGGGCAAGAAATAAGGAAGGGCAGCAAGACAATAGCGGCGAGGGCGAGCGAGAAGACGAAGAATCTCCAGGACATGATCACGAAGTAGATGCAGGACACAGTCATCATGTAGAAGATGCCGGACATGATGATGAGGAAGATCAAGACGAAGGGCATGATCATGAAGATGAAGATGCCGGAGCAGATGACGATGGACCATCGATGGGCTGGGTGCAGGACCCTCATATTCAAGAGCTGCTTCTCAATCAGACGGGTAACGCAAGAGCTGCCGCCCGAGAGAAAGCCAAGCTGGATCAACTGGAGATAGACGTGGTTACTCCATTGTATGAAGGATGCAGGCCCGAGGATACCCACCTGAAAGTAACGCTCATGGCTCTGGAGATGAAGGTAAAACACAAAATGACCGACGCATGCTTCGACGAGAACATGTCATTCTGGCACGAACGTCTTCCCAAGGGGAACAAGTGCCCGACCAGTTTCAAGGAGGCGAAGAAAAACGTGTGTCCTCTGGATTTACCACACGTGAAATACCATGAGTGCATGAACGATTGCATCATTTATCAGGACGAGCACGCGGAGTCTACCATATGTCCGGTGTGCGGCGTCACTCGATACAAGAAGAGGAAGAAAGCTCCTCGAAAAGTGGTGTGGTACTTTCCGATCACTCCTCGTCTGCAGCGGTATTTCGTGGACCCTAAGCTAGCAAAGCTCCTGCGTTGGCACGCGGATAGGGAGGAGAAGAAGCGAGAAGATGACGGAAATGATCCGGAGATAAATAAAAAGACAAGATGCTGAGTCACCCTAAGGATGCGAGCCAGTGGCAAGCGTTGAACTTCGAACACCCAGAATTTGGGGATGATCCAAGGAACATCATGCTGGGCGTGAGCACCGATGGAGTCAATCCGTTTGGCAGCCAGAGAAGCACACATAGCACCTGGCCTGTGTTTGTGTGGATGTACAACCTTCCCCCTGGGTGTGCATGAAGAGGAAGTACATTCACATGAGTATGCTAATTGAAGGGCCGAAACAACCAGGGAACGACATCAATCTGTATCTGGGGCTGCTGAAAGAGGAGCTAGACACGCTGTGGAAAATGGCAGCCAATACGTGGGACGCCGCAGCGAAAGAATATTTCCCTATGAGAGCCGCATTGCTCACGACGGTGCACGACTATCTTGGTTACGGATATGCCGCGGGGCAGGTGGTCCACGGATTTTGTGCATGCGTCAGATGCATGGATGACACAACGTATCGTCAGCTAGATGGAGCGGCAAGGAAATAGACGAGCTATTGAAAAATTGGAAAGAGTGCCCACCGCCGGGAAAGAAGCGAAAGGCGCCAGAGCCGCTGCTGAAGGTATGGAAAATGAGGTCGGTTTTCTGGGACTTGCCGTACTGGAAGATCCTCCATGTGCCTCACAGCCTTGATGTCATGCATATCACGAAGAACATGTGCAAGAGTCTGCTTGGTACCCTGCTCAACATGCCAGAGAGGACAAAAGATGGGCCGAAAGCAAGGGCAGACTTGCAATCAATGGGCATCAGGGAGGAGCTTCACGCAAAACGCCCTAATGATGATGATGATGATGATGAGGCAAAGGACACGGAAAGTCGTCGCAAAGGCAAAA
Organism: Thinopyrum elongatum; assembly: GCA_011799875.1. Lineage (NCBI taxonomy): Eukaryota > Viridiplantae > Streptophyta > Magnoliopsida > Poales > Poaceae > Thinopyrum > Thinopyrum elongatum. The sequence continues at coordinate 544,518,183 of CM022301.1, forward strand.
AGGCCAAGAAGATCGAATACGACTGCCCTCCCGCGTGCTTCACTCTAAGTCAGGAGGAGATCGAGCAATTTTTCACCTGCCTCATAGGAGTAAAACTTCCTTACGGTTACGCGGGGAAGATAAGCAGATACCTAGACTCAGCGAAGCAGAAGTTCAGCGGGATGAAGTCTCACGACTGTCATGTGCTGATGACGCAGATACTTCTAGTTGCAATCTGTGGGATCATGGACGCGCACATCCGTGAAACGCTATTTGGCCTATGCAACTTTTTCGACGTCATCTCTCGGAAGTCGGTTGGCGTGAGGCAACTCAGAAGGCTACAGGAAGAGATCGTGGTGATACTATGCGAGCTTGAGATGTACTTCCCGCCCGCATTCTTCGACGTTATGGTGCATCTGCTGGTCCATATCGTAGAGGATATCATCCAACTCAGGCCGACGTTCCTGCACAGCATGATGCTGTTCGAAAGGATGAATGGTGTCATCAAAGGATATGTTCGCAACAGGGAACGTCCAGATGGAAGCATAGCCAAGGGCTTTCTGACCGAAGAGTGCATCTCCTACTGCACGAATTATCTAGGCATCGAGAACCCCGTTGGTCTGCCCGTCAACAGGCACCTCGGCAGGCTCGCTGGATGGGGTCACCGCGAAATGCATGTCGACTTCAAGGGTCGACTCGCCGACTTTGAAAGAGCAAACCTAGTCGCGCTACAACACATAGACATGGTCGATCCTTGGGTGGTAGAGCACAAAACCTTTATTGAGAAGACGTACAATGACCGAGGCCAACAGAGGACGGACGGAGATATAATCAAAGAGCACAACTCATGTTTCACGCGTTGGTTCAAGGACAAGCTTCTGTCATACCCTTTACATGAGGATTCTTCTGCGGAAGAAAAACTCATATTCGCCTTGTCACAGGGCGCCGAGCACAACCTGATGACCTATGAGGCATACGATATCAACGGCTACACATTCTACACCGAGGAAAAGGACATGAAGAGTGATGATTATCAGAACTCCGGGGTAACGATGGAATCCTACACTGGTAACGACAAGGACAGATACTACGGAAGGATCGAGGAGATCTAGGAGCTGAGCTACGCTGGAGAGAAGGTCCCGATGTTCCGTGTCAGATGGGCCAAGAGCGTCCTAAAAGAAGACCGGTATTTCACCACCATGGTTATACCCGAAGCCAAATCCAAGACCGCGGGCGCAAACGTCACCACGAAAAATGAGCCATGGGTACTGGCTTCCCAAGTGGACCAATGCTTCTTCATTACTGACCCGTCAAAGCCCAGTCGTGTTGTCGTGAGGTGAGGCAAAAGAAAGATCATCGAAATGGATGGAGTCGCCAATGAGCAAGACTTCGACAAGTACGGCGACCTGAAGATGGAACATGATGACGACGATGAAGTACCATACACCACAAGAAGAAGCAGGACCACCCTACCTAAAGGACGTCCGTTCAAGAGAAGAACTCCATTTGCGAAAAAGAAGGGCAAGAAGATTGTGAAAAGATAGCTAAGATCGATTGTATTTAAATTGTAGTTTTCATTTCTCGATTGTATTTCGACATATGGAAATGGCATTTCTTCTGTTCTAGTCCTCTATCCAGTAACCTATTTTGTTCAAAACAGTGGGGATTAATGTTGTCTGTACTTACCTTCCTTTAATATTTTGTAACTTCTCCATCACCAAGTTGAAGTATCGACCACTTTCTTCTTGGATTTGGAATTTTTGTTCTTCTCCTTCTTGTTTTGTTGCAAATCATCATTTACAGGCACCTTGGGCTTCTTTGTGTTTTCTTCTGGTATTTTAATTGTTTTTATTTATGTTTATTCTGGTAAAAAAAAGTTATTAATGGCGCACCAGGAGAAGGTGCGCCATTAGTATCAAGGTATTTATGGCGCACCCCTAGGAGGTGCACCATTGATATACCAATTTTTATTTATGTTTATTCTGGTATTTTATTTTTTAGTGTTCCTTTTCCTGCTTAAATTTGCAAACATTTTTTGAAAATGCAAACATTTTTCTAACTCACAAAAAGTATTGAATTTGTTAATATTTTTTGAACTCATGAATATTTTTAAATTTCATGGGCACTTTTTGAATTCATGAATATTTTTTCAAATTTGATGATATTTTTTCATATTCACAAATGTTTTACCAATTCACAAATGTTTTGCAACGCAAGTATTTGAAAATTAGTAATAACTACTTATATCGTAACATTTTAAAATTTATGGTCATTTTCTAAAAAATTATTACATGCACCTAAAAATCCAAAAAAAAGATAGTAATGGCGCACCAGGAGAAGGTGCGCCATTGCTATCACGGTGTTTATGGCGCACCCCTAGAAGGTGCGCTATTGGTATACGTATTTTCATGGCGCACCCCTAAAAGGTGCGCCATTGCTAACCCTACCCCCACTCCCACTTGCTCCCCTCTCCCTCTGGCCTCTCTCCCTCCCTCGCCAGATCCACGCGCCCTACGTCGACGCGCGCCCCACCTAACCCGACGACCCCCGCGGGATCAAGCACGCCGCCGTCCGCCCGCGCCTGCTCCACCACCGCCGGCATTGCGAGGTGCGCGCGCCCCACCTAACCCGACGACCCCCGCGGGAGCACGCCGCCGTCCGCCCGCGCCCGCTCCACCGCCGCCGACATTGCGAGGTGCGCGCGCGAGCCGATCGTCCTCCCCTCTCCTCCTCTCCTCGGCCGCGCTCTCCCTCCCTCTCGCCCGCTGCTCACGCCCCTCCCTCATCCCTACAGGAGCGCGAACCCAAGGAGCCGCACAGCACCGGATCCACCTCATCTTCTTCCTCGGGTCGCCGTCGTCTTCCTCAACTCCGGCCACCTCTGCTGCTACTAAGCTCTCGCAGGGCCTCCTTGCGCCTCCCCGGTGAGCTCCGCCTCCTCTCCCCTCTTCCTTCTCGGTGACCTCGCTCCCGGGCTCCGCTGCCTCATACCTAGCACAAATTATGGATGAATTTCTCTGCTGCTCTTGTAATTGTGTTTATAAGTCATGGCTCATGGGTGTGCAATGCAACTTAGCTTCTGAAAAGTGTTTGATTGGGGTGGTTTAGGGAGAATATGTGTGTAATTTGTGTTGATAGGATAAGCTGATCGATGTGGTCTTCAAAGTTGTAGTCTTTTTCTTTTGATGTTGGTTCAGTTCAAGATGCTATCATGTGCTAGATTTGATAAAAAGAGTTTAGAAAGTAACAGCGCGCGATCAAACTAGCTATTAGGGTCTTAGTTCATTTCAAGTTGCTGTTGTACTACTTTAAACAATGGAAACAATATTAAAAGTGTTCAAACAGAATCAAATTCAAACTTATAATAGTGCTACATAGTAGGATATGAACATATGCACCACCGCAAAATAATACACTGGACTGCTATTCTTGCCTAACATTTTCACTGAAAATTCACCTGGCTGGTCTTTTATATCTTGGAGATCGTCGCATGCAGTCTTACTTAGTTACCTGGTACTCATGTTATTTCAGCGGCTGAATGCAGTTATCAGGGCTATACTTTGGACCTTGTTGGTGCCTTTCCCAAGCCAGCATGTCAAATAAAATGCCAAATCATGGTTAAAAAATTAATACCAACCATGGTAAATAATGCAGAAACCTGCACTATTTTTTCTCGAGAGAACCGAACCCAAAGTACATGCTATAAAAATCGTATTCACTGTTGCTGCTGTACTACTTGTGATGATGCTGCTACTGTAGAGTTGATCATTATATTCACTGAATTTTGTCAACTTGTGATGCTGCTGCTACTGTAGATCTTCTGAACTTGTGATCTTCTGAAATGACCCCTTTCTCCTGAAATGTTGATTAATTTCCATTTCGGTTGAGAATGGGGCACTCCTAGGTCAAGAAAATTAGCAAATGTCATGCCCAATTTTCTTGACCTAGAAGGTGCCCGATTCTCAACCGAAACAAAAATTAATCAACATTTATAGTTTGACCTAGAAGATGCCCAATTTTTAACTCTAGTAGTGTACTCCTGTTAAATGCAGTCTAGTTACTCCTGTTGTTCGGATTCACGATGTAAGCTCCTGTTAAATGTTTTTCTAAAAGAGAATAGCTTTGCGATGGAAGATCAATCCCTTTTAAGACATCAACAATTTTACTCCTTGGCAGGAAAGGGGTTTTATCGGTATTATCATAAAAGTTAATCCTAACAAAACTCCCCTCATTAGAATTAATAAGGGGACCTCCAATACCAACCTAGTACACCAAAAATATAAGACTGAGTTAGGTTACAGGGAGAAGTACAGGGAGAAGTTGCGCAATGCCAAAGACATAGCTGTTTACAGTATGCGCTTTAATATAGGAGTAGTAAATTAAGGAGAAATTTCAGATTGTTTTTTTTTAAGAATACCAAGTTCAGATAGATAGATTCTGATGCAAGCATCTATATAAATGCAAGAAAATAACAATCACAAGTGTACCTTCTTGATTTTGCAAGTGGACAACTGAAGGTCTCCACAGTAAAGTTCAGTAGGCTTTTTTCCTAGACTGCATTTAAGAAATAACTCTAGTAGCCTTTTTTCCTATTTAGAGTGAACATGGCTAACAACGATGAGGCCGGCGGTTCGGGCAAGGCATTCTGGGAGCTGTCCCAGGAGATGGAGGAAGAACCTCACCGCTATGAGGACGCCGCGGAAGACACCGATCCCGACTACACAACCCCTAGTGGCGTCAGGGATGACACCACTGATGGTGCCGCCGAGGATGCCACCACTGATGATGGCAGCGCACGCACAGATGGCAACCAACCGAAGAGGCAACGGAAGGACCGGCGCCCGAACGTGCTCGGCACCGTCAAGGAGGAATTTACTGAAGTGTCCTCCAGTGGGCATCCAACGGCGCCCAAAGAATTAGTCAGTGGGTACGCGGGACAACTCGGGTGCATTCTCCGGAGCACCGTCTCGATCAACACCAAGAACCTAAGGCATCGTGACCGAGGGAATTTGCGCAACCTCCTCTTCACGAAGCTGCACGAACGATACAAGTTCCCCGGTGACTTCGCAAACACACACCTCTCAGGGAATAAAGTGAACAGTGCCGCCCTCACGAAGATGAGCATGGCCCTGGCTACTTGGAGAGCCGCGATGAAGAGAAGGATTCTAAGAGGTGATAGTTATGAGAAGATCAAGGAGACAAATCCTTCGATCAGCGAAGCTGACTACCGGGAGTTCAAGATCAAGTGCGAGAGCAACGCATCTGCGGAATCAAGTCAGTGGGGGAAAGATATGCGGGACTTGAACTTAGGGGTCCACAAACTTGGTCCCGGCGGTTACAGAGTGGCGGAACCTATATGGGACAAGGAGGACGCGGAGCGTGCCGAGCAAGGCCTACCGCCCCTCTTCGATAAATACCGTGACAAGCAGACCAGGAACTATGTCAGGGCCCGGTACAAGGTGGACCCGGTAACAAAGGAGCTTACCACGGATCCGAAGACCAAGGCGCTTGAGCTTGTTCTGGTAAGGAATACACTCCCGCGTAATTAGCTCCATATGGTTGCATTCTAATTAATGAAGCCAAATTTCTAAATGGTTCACGTTCCTTCCACAGGACACTGAAAGCAGTAGCGCGGGGTCGTCTCAGAGCTCCCCTTGGGACACCACTTTAAATAGGGCGTTGAACATAATGAAACACAAGGATAAGTTCAGTAAGCCGTCGTCAGCTTGTCGTGTGGCCGGCAAAGGCTTGTCCACGAAATGGTCGGAATACTATAACGCTGGGCGAAAGGAGAGAAAGACCAGCTCAGAAAGCCAGGAGCGCGAGGTTCAAGAACTCAAGGCACAAGTGGCGCTGATTCCGGAGATAGTCGAAGAGCAAGTGCGAGACCAACTGGGAGCGACGATCACCGCCATTATGCCTACCTTGGTTGAGGGGCTGCAGGCGTGGATTGTAGGCGGCCAACAGGGGCCGCCCCCGATTCCCAGCTTCACGGGCAGCAACTCGCACAATGCGCCGGCGCCCTTGGTGTCTCCGGCGGAGGCGGCATTGGTGTCTCCGGCGTCGGCACTGGCATTGGAGCTTAATGCACCCGGGTGTGGGAAGAATACGCCGGCCGGCACCTCGGCAGCAAGCGGCCCCTCCGTCACTTGCACGCCCGCCATTTGCGGTGCCTCGACATTAGCCGAGCTCGACGCCATCACGGTAACTAAGCCTCTCGGCCGATGACTTCATCTCCTTGCCTTTGACTGGGCATCCCTGACGCCCTACATGTTTTCGCAGGGCGCCGCCGACATTCCATGCACTCTCCTGCACTTCGTGGATGGTGAGTTGATCGATGTTGCCAAGGCCAGAATCGTTCAACCGGGCAACCGCGTGTTCCACGGTAATCCGATGCCACCCACCGTGTATAGGGTTCAACTGGTTCGGGTGCTGCGGGGCTGCGACGACTTGTTACCTCTGTATCGACCTCCTGGGGCCGACGAAGATGATGTGATGACCCTCAGCGCCTGCATAAGCTGGTCCATGCTTTGGCCGAAGAGCCAGATTCGTTTGGGGGCGGGGGACACCACCCCACAGACAACACCGCCAGTCGTGCCGGCGCCAAGCCATGGCAAGACCGCCGCAACGCTACCGCTGTCAGCTGATCCGGACATGCATATGGCACAGGATCCGGATGACGATGATGGTACATTTACCAACGTCGATAAGTACTTCAACGAACATGGGTACGGTGACGAATTCTTGGGGCCTCCTTCTCAAGAACCCAACCCTGCAAAAGACGATCGCGATCTAGCTGGTACCGCGGAGAAACCCAATTGCAACAGGCGTCGTCTAGCGTTCAGTTCTCAGGAGACGCCTCCAGCTGCCGCCTTCATCGAGCCTTAGATCGCCGAGGTGCGAAATATTATCAGCCCCAACACACTCAAGAAGGTGGTCTCTGAGCAGAACTCGATCCCATTACAGCAGAAGAAGCAGAAGGGACGGAAAAGAAAAAATAACAAGGGTGCGAGCCAGCCGGCACCGAGTACGATCCATGCTCAGGACGGGCCACCTTCACCTAAGGATATCTCGAGGAGGGTGCATGTGGCGGGTAGGCCGATGCTACCGACTAATCTGCTCAATGCTGCAACCGGTGCTATGCGGAGTCTGCATGACAGTGTTCTTTCTATGGAGAAGCGGCGTCTCTCCGAGAATGATGTGGCATACCCGGTTTTCGTGGCCAAGGTGCTAGAGGGCAAGGGCTTTGTCGATAGCACCATCGGGGGTATGATCATCCTGCGGTTTGATGACATCTTCGCTATGTTTAACCTTCATCCGCTGCACTACACCTTCATTCGGCTATTTTCGCTCAGTATGGAGATGCGGATCAGTAGAGACAAGACCCCGGACATCGTGATAGTCGACCCCTTCTACATGCGTGCCAAGATCTTGGGCAGCGCTGGGGACCGGCAAGTCGCGAGTTCATACCTCGAAGGCGTCATTCTGGCGAACCCAGATAAGGATAACTTCCTCGTGCCTTACTTTCCCGAGTAAGTCATCCCCTCACCGCCCCGTAACATCTGATTTCTTAGATTTTGATCGTTCTTTTTTTTCTAACATTCCGTGTTTTGTGCAGTGACACACATTGCACACTCATCCTCTTAAGCCCGAAATATTCCATGGCCACGTATTTCGACTCGGACCGTCAGTCGAAGAAAGACTACACAAATATCAAGAAAGTTCTTGATGATGCTCTCCCCGGCTACGCCAAATCTGGAGGCACCTTTAGGAGGCCAATTTGTAGGTACGGCAAGCACGTGTTCACCCACGTAACGACGTTCCCCTGCGTCAAGCAGCCGCCTGGCAGTCAGAAGGATGCCTACTACGCCCTCCATGACATGCGGGCGATCGTACGGGACCATAATCACCTTCTGCTACCAACTAATCTCAAAGATTGGGCCGCACGCTTGTCGGCAATCCAGGACGCGGACATCAGACAAGAATTCTTTCGCATCCAGTCGGGGTTTGCGGAAATGATCTATCAAGATGTCCTTCATACCTCGGGGCAGTTCTACCTCAAATATCAACCGTCCAACAGTGAAATAGAAACAACGCTACAAATGCAAGCTGACAAAGATCGCGATTTCATGACCATCACGAAAGACGGCGGCTTCATCCACGCCCCGGTCCCTGAGTCGAGTCGAAAGTAATGATGCTATGTAATTCTGAAATATCGATTAGCTCATGTTGTAATTAAACTTTAATGAACTTGTATGTCTCTTTAGTTTGGACAGTCGTTCAACTTATATGTAATTGATGCTATTTATTAGTAGGACCATGAATCGTGCTATTAATGTGTTGCTTTTCTCTTCCGATCCTTTTGTTGCATACTTATATATTGCTTATATATTGTCTGTGAATTGCTACTAATGTTTTGTTTGTCTAGTGCATAGAGATGCCGTCGTATGTCGTGTACAAGGGTAAGGTTCCGGAGTCTACGACGATTGGGAGGAGTGTCGAAGACAGGTTCACCGTTTCAGCGGTAACAGTTACAAAGGGTACACCACTAGGGTGGAGGCGGAAGCTAGATACACACGCTATCTAGCGGGAGAGAGGAGGGAGCGGAGGAGGAACCGGATGAAGACCAGTTTCATCGCGATGATGCTCATCGTGACCGCAGCTCTCTTCTATGTGATGGTAGTTTAGATGATCGATATCGACTTTGTAATGTGACGACAAACTCGGCTAATATATATGATGAACTTTGCAAATGTCTCGAGACCTAAACTTGGCTAATGTTTGAACTTTGTTCGCTATTTCGAATTTCGAGACTAATATGATGAATTCTATTGTGTGATGTTTAAATTCTGTGCTGTGTAACGTATTTTGTAACCTGTGCAAATACCAGATATTTTGTAACCAGTGCAAATACCAGAAAAGCAAAAAATAATAATTCCTAATATTCATAGTAGTGGCGCACCATATTGAGCATTAGTGGCGCACCGAGGCTAAATACCAGTGGCGCATCATGGGGCATAGTAATGGCGCACTTGGGGGCATACGTGAAGGTAAATATGGCCCCCTAGGAGGCATAGTAATGGCGCACTGTTGGACATAGTAATGGCGCACTATGTGGTGCGCCACTATTATCTGGGATACTAATGGCGCACCAGAGGTGCGCCATTACTATTTGTTACTAGTGGCGTGTTAATAGTGGCGCACCTATAGTGCGCCATTAATAGAAAAAACAGGTGCGCCACTAAAAGCCTTTTTTCTAGTAGTGGCACGTCACTTCCCCCTATGTTGCTTGACACTACTGGGTTACTATCGCGTGCCGAGGGTGATACCTCGACAGCACTTCAGATGTTAACCTTGTAGGTTAGTTAATCGGTCGTGGTAAGCGAGGGTGATTCCTCCTACACCACCCCTGATACCGACGCCATTTTGCAACACCTCAAGTGTGGACCTCGAGGGTGATTCCTCCTTCGTTCACCTTGATGATAACATCGAGCGGGAATTCCATCGAGGGAGATTCCTCAGGGTTCCCCTTGGTGTCAGACACACAGGAACTTGGTTACTACGACTGAACACTAAACCATGATACTATGATACTAAAGACGGGTCGACCCTGAGGGGTACCCGCGCGAGCATGAATGCGAAGTGATGTGGAGTCGGGTTGACCTGAGAGGTGCCCATGAGATATCTACGAGGCATGGCCGGGCATTCTTAGCCCTTGCCGCAAGTCCTCGAGACGGGGCGACGGGGTCACATCGATCGTGAGTCTCTGCTCGTTTCCGTGCGCTCCTAATCCACTAACGATTTGGATATTTGATCCGAGGGGCCTCTGGCCTGATAGCACTAGCCATCACGTGGGCATAGTATGGGCGTTCTGCGTCGTATACTTCAGCCGGAGCTTAATGGACGTCAGCAACTGATGCGGCACACGCTGGGTTGGACTGGGAACGCAACCGCGCTTGTATAAGGGGTTGCTAGGTCTGCTCACCGGCGGTGCACGTAACGTGCAGGAGTTCCCGGGGCGAAGGCCCAAGACCCCTAGGGCATAGGTTAGACCGGCGTGCTGCCCTCTCTGTTAAGTATTTGGTCGGGTTGCGGCGTGTTGCTTAGCCGAGGCCGGGCATGACCCAGAAAAGTGTGTCCGGCCGGAGTTAAGCGAGCGTGGTGGGTAAGTTGGTGCACCCCTGCAGGGAAGAAACTTCTATCGATAGCCTGTCCTACGGTAACGGACACTCAGAGTTGTATCCCGATCGGTACAACTAGAACATGACCTGAGATGAGAACTGGATAGTACGGCTCTGGGATTGCTTTCTCGCAGGGAGTCGAGGAAGAATCCCCGGCCGAGGTTGATGACATTACTGCTATAATTTACATTATGTTATTCTGCTCTCTTCTAATGCTGCGAGACCGTTGAAGATGCTGAAGATGCTAGTCTTCGATAGGACTAGGCTTTCCCACTCTATTCTGGCATTTCTGCAGCCCAGTCCACATATACAGCCCCCTTTGAAAATGTTGCATATGTAGTGTAGATCCTTGCTTGCTGAGTACTTCGGATGAGTACTCACGTTTGCTTTATTTTCCTTTTTCCCCCTTTATCCCTTTGTCGCATCCAGACGACGGAGCCCCGGAGCCAGTTGTCCCCACCGACGACCACTACTACTACCAGTCCGGAGAGTACTACTACTACGTGGAGCCATCTGACGACCAGGAGTAGGATCGGAGGGTCCAGGGCAGGAGGCCCACGCCTTTTCGATCGTAGTATTTTATTTTGCCCCGCCTCTGTGAAGGCTTATCTCTCTTTCTGTAATATATCTGTACCCAGATATCTGATGCTTCCACTGACACTTGTATGCCATCGAGCTATGTATTCGAGCCCTCGAGGCCCTGGCTTGTAATATAAAGCTTGTATGAATTTATTTATGTTTTAGAGTTGTGTTGTGATATCTTCAAGTGAGTCCTTAGGCTTAATCATGTGCATTTGCGTGTATGATTAGTGCACGATTAAGCCGGGGTCGTCACAGGTTGGTATCAGAGCCACGGTATTCCGAAGGAGATCAGTTCGGACCGTGGCGGTCTTTTCACGTCCAAGTTCTGGGAAAGTTTCCAAGAAGCTATGGGCACCCACATTACATGGAGTTCAGCTTATCATCCTCAGTCCCAAGGCCAAGTCGAGCGAGTTAACCAAGTACTTGAAGATATGCTTCGCGCTTGTGTTATATCATTCGGTAAGAAATGGGAGGAATCTCTCCCGTATGCTGAGTTCTCTTATAACAACGGCTATCAAGCCAGCTTGAAAATGGCCACCTTCGAAGTGCTTTATGGACGTAAGTGTCGAACCCCTCTGAACTGGTCAGAAACTGGGGAACGACCTCTCGTGGGACCGGACATTATTCAACACGCTGAAGAACAAGTCAGAATTGTCCGAGAGAATCTCAAAGCAGCTCAAGACCGCCAGAAGAGCAACTATGATCGCAAACGATGGGGTCTGACTTATCAACCAGGTGATCATGCTTATCTTCGTGTCACTCCGATGAAAGGCACCCGTCGTTTCGGAATCAAGGGCAAGCTAGTTCCTCGCTATATTGGTCCCTTTCGCATTGTGGCCAGACATGGACAGGTGGCATATAAATTGGAGTTGCCACCACAATTCTCTCATATCCACGACGTCTTCCACGTGTCGCAACTTCGCAAATGCTTCAAGGAATCTCTGCACCGCGCAGTGGATCACGAGATGCTTCAGTTGCAAGATGACTTATCTTATAAGGAGCATCCGATCCGCATCCTTGATGAAGCTGAACGTCGAACTCGTCAGAAGACGACCAAGTTCCTGAAAATGCAGTGGTCGAATCACACTGAAGATGAAGCCACTTGGGAACGCGAGGATCATCTTCGGGAAGAATATCCCGACCTCTTTCCTTCCACCTCCTAAATTCTCGGGACGAGAATTTCTTTTAGAGAAGGAGAACTTGTAACACCCCTGTGTAATAGCCACTATGATCAACTGCTAATATTGCCAAGTCATATCATTTGCAGAGACTAATCATAGTGGTTAACCAAAATAATTCAAACTCCATTCTGAAAATCAACTCAAATTCCAAAAGTGCAAAATTAAATTTGCTCAAACACCTTTGAAAAAATGTCCACTAATTAGCAAATATTCCAGAAGCATTCAAAAAAATATCACCAATAGCACTTGGTTTAATTGAGTGACTCAAAAAAATTGAAACAGCACCAAAACAACAATATTAAATCCATTTAAAATCATATTAAATTCAAATGAAATCCAAATATGTTCAAACAAGTTTTCGATGATGGGTAATATTGCATTACATTATTTGGAACAAGTTCCATATTTTACAAAAGTGCTGAACTGGGCTAACTATTTCAAAACAGAAAACAAATAAAAGAAAAACGCAAAACAGAAACAGAAAAATAAGACGAGCGGCACTGTGCACTGGGCCTTAGTGCACAGTGCCCCGACCGCGGCCCACCTGGCCCAGCTCCGTCTCCCTCCTCCCCGTGTCAGCCTCGCCATGGCTGCACGCGCGCGCACCAGCCAAGCGGTGACACGGCGACGGCGCCGATGCCCACCGACAGGGAGGAGATAAGGCCAAGCCTCCGTTCGTTCCCCCTGGCCGCCCCGTTCATTTCCCCTTCCTCTCTGCTGCTCTCCCCCTCAATCCCCTTTGTCACCGAGCGCCGTCACCGCCGCCCTCCGTCGACACCGTGGCCATCTGCGGTGCCTCACCTCGCCAGGATGCCGTGAGCGTCCGGCGTCGTCCTCCACGACGAACGGTGCCCGCTGCTGGAGCGGGGAGCCATCACAGCCCCGGATCCGCCTCGCCCCCTTCCGCTTCGGCTCCGGCTTCTTCTTCTCCGACTGTGGCGACGCAGCTGCAGCTACTAAACCCCCCAAGGGCCACCGTGAGCCGCACTATAAGCCGCCACGTCGAGCCCCTCTCTTCCTCCTTTCTTCCCGCGCTCGTAGACGCCGTTTCCATAGTGCCCGATCTGCGTGCTGCCGACGAGCTCGCCACCGTAACCACACGCGCCGCCGAGCTCAGCCGAGCACGGCATCGTGCTCAGCACGCTCGCAGGAGCCCGACGAACCCCCTAGCTCGCTTTACCATGCACCGTTGCGCCACTTTCGTTTGGTCCCGAAATCCGGCGCCGCCCGCGAGCTCACCGCCAATGATTCCAGTCGAATCCGGTGATGAGACCACTCCCACAAGACGCGCGAGCTCCTTAGCTTTCAAACGCACCTAAGCACGGCTCGAACCGAGCCCTGTAGGCTATTTCCGACGCATTCCGGCGATCGGCCGCCGCGAAAACGGTCGCCGGTGCAACTCCGGTGACCCAGCTGATGTGGCTGGCATGGGGTCCACCCTGGGACGCTGACCAGTGGGCCCCCTCGCCATTTTGACCACATTGACCACGGTCAACCGTGGTTACTATTCACTCTAAGCCACTGACTTGTGGGCCCTCTCTGTTAAATCAGTCTAATTAAACTGTTTAATTAAAAGATCTAATTATCTTAGTCTAAACACTCACTGACAGAAGGGTCCCACCTGTTTAATTAACCCTGTTGATTAATATAATTCACCATTAGACAAACAGAGGCTGACATGTGGGTCCCACTGGACCCACATGTCAGGTTTGACCCTGGCCAGCCGCTGTTGACTTGCTGATGTCAGCATGCATCATGCTGACATCATATTTCCCTTTTCTGTTAATATAAATAAATTTCAGAAAATCTAATAAACTTCGAAAATTAATAACTTTTAAACCGTAGCTCAGATCGAAAAAGTTAAAACATGAAACTTGCTCAGAACGACGAGATGAGTCTGATTGTGCCGTCTGTTTCCTTGCCGGAACCTCCTACGTAGAAGAACTCGTAACTCCGGGCCTGAATCCGGTAGATGAATAGTGCACATACGCCGGTTAATAAATCCCAGATTAATTCTAAAAATAACTAAAAGGACTTAGAGGCATATTTAGGCAACCCTGCACTGCATCATAGCATCGCACACACTGTGTTGCATCTGATTGCATTATATTTACTTGTTCCCTCCCCCTCTTCTCTTTCGGTAGACCCCGACGTTGCCGTAGCTCCTGAGGCAGACGCCACTCCGGAGTACGACTACGTCCCCGACGACCCTGCCCTTGTCGTCGAGCAGACAGGCAAGCACCCCCATTTTGAGCATTCCGATATCACCTATTCTTTTCCCTCTTATGCTTGCATTAGATGTTACTGCTGCTGTTACTATCCTATATCTGTTGCATAGCCTGTTTACTTGTAACCTACTATTGATACCTGCCTGTTATCCTAAACTGTATAGCATAGGATGGGTAGAGCCTTATCAGAGACCCACTTGTCCCGACTGCCCGCTGGATAATCAGAAGACCCGATTATCGGGATCGAAGATCAGACCCGGGCACCGCACGTCACTTCCCCCTATGTTGCTCGACACTACTGGGTTACTATCACGTGCCGAGAGTGATACCTCGACAGCACTTCAGATGTTAACCTTGTAGGTTAGTTGATCGGTCGTGGTAAGCGAGGGTGATTCCTCCTACACCACCCCTGATACCGACGCCGTTGTGCAACACCTCAAGTGTGGACCTCGAGGGTGATTCCTCCTTCGTTCACCTTGATGATAACATCGAGCGGGAATTCCATCGAGGGTGATTCCTCAGGGTTCCCCTTGGTGTCAGACACACGGGAACTTGGTTACTACGACTGAACACTAAACCATGATACTATGATACTAAAGACGGGTCGACCCTGAGAGGTACCCACGCGAGCATGAATGCGAAGTGATGTGGAGCCGGGTTGACCTGAGAGGTGCCCGCGAGATATCTACGAGGCGTGGCCGGGCATTCTTACCCCTTGCCGCAAATCCTCGAGACGGGGCGACGGGGTCACATCGATTGTGAGTCTCTGCTCGTTTCCGCGCGCTCCTAATCCACTAACGATTTGGATATTTGATCCGAGGGGCCTCTGGCCTGATAGCACTAACCATTACGTGGGCATAGTATGGGCGTTCTGCGTCGTATACTTCAGCCGGAGCTTAATGGACGTCAGCAACTGATGCGGCACACGCTGGGTTGGACTGGGAACGCAACCGCGCTTGTATAAGGGGTTGCTAGGTCTGCTCACCGGCGGTGCACGTAACGTGCAGGAGTTCCCGGGGCGAAGGCCCAAGACCCTTGGGGGCATAGGTTAGACCGACGTGCTGCCCTCTCTGTTAAGTATTTGGTCGGGATGCGGCATGTTGCTTAGCCGAGGCCGGGCATGACCCAGAAAAGTGTGTCCGGCCGGAGTTAAGCGAGCGTGGTGGGTAAGTTGGTGCACCCCTACAGGGAAGAAACTTCAATCGATTGCCTGTCCTACGGTAACGGACACTCAGAGTTGTATCCCGATCGGTACAACTAGAACATGACCTGAGATGAGAACTGGATAGTACGGCTCTGGGATTGCTTTCTCGCAGGGAGTCGAGGAGGAATCCCCGGCCGAGGTTGATGACATTACTGCTATAATTTACATTATGTTATTCTACTCTCTTCTAATGTTGCGAGACCGTTGAAGATGCTGAAGATGCTAGTCTTCGATAGGACTAGGCTTTCCCCCTCTATTCTGGCATTTCTGCAGCCCAGTCCACATATACAGCCCCCTTTGAAAATGTTGCATATGTAGTGTAGATCCTTGCTTGCTGAGTACTTCGGATGAGTACTCACATTTGCTTTATTTTCCTTTTTCCCCCTTTATCCCTTTGTCGCATCCAGAAGACGGAGCCCCGGAGCCAGTTGTCCCCACCGACGACCACTACTACTACCAGCCCGGAGAGTACTACTACTATGTGGAGCCGTCTGATGACCAGGAGTAGGATCGGAGGGTCCAGGGCAGGAGGCCCACACCTTTTCGATCGTAGTATTTTATTTTGCCCCGCCTCTGTGAAGGCTTATCTCTCTTTCTGTAATATATCTGTACCCAGATATCTGATGCTTCCGCTGACACTTGTATGCCATCGAGCTATGTATTCGAGCCCTCGAGGCCCTGGCTTGTAATATAAAGCTTGTATGAATTTATTTATGTTTTAGAGTTGTGTTGTGATATCTTCAAGTGAGTCCTTAGGCTTAATCGTGTGCATTTGCGTGTATGATTAGTGCACGATTAAGCCGGGGTCGTCATAGTGGCAGTCGACCTGGTTCTATTGCAAAGACCAGCCGACTCCAGGTCAGTCGACTGGGCTTCCTCCCTTTTCCATGGATCGAGTCCAGCCGCCCTCTATTTTGAAAGTGAACCCAGAGGAGAAAGTAGAAGTGAATATGCTAGTTGACCGAGTAGTCCAGTTAGTCCGCGATGGGGTGACTGGTATGGACTTGCTTGAAATATTTCTCAGTCGACGCATCCAGCCAGTCCTGGCTCGTGATCATCCTATGTGGATGTACTCGGGTATTGATGACACCACTCGGATCCACCCGGAGGAGGTCACCGGGGAGGTAGTGGAGCAGTGGCTGCAAGGCACCACTGGTAACAAAGATAACCCAGGGGGTCCAAGAGCGTCCCACCATTCGACAAGACCAACTAACCGGATAAGGTACAATCTTCAGTGCCGAATGTCCTTTGCTCTGATTTCCTATTTAGGCTTCAATCCGATTGATATTTGTATGATTCTTTGCTCTGTAGATATATACTGAGATGTACTCGATGCCCAACGGGGAGCAGATCCAGGAAGGAGAGGAGAGCGGAGGCGAGAGCGGCGATTGGAACTCTGATGACGAGAGTGATGAAGGGCGCGAAGACTCGAGCGGTGGTGAGGAGGTCGATTCTCCACCTCGCATGGAAAAGCGTTGCAAGCAGAAGCACGACCCAGCAAGTATCCGGGGTAAAGTGGCGGCACTGACTGGACAAACTTCGAAGCGCACTCGGACACATTCTCCGGTGCCGACTAAGAAGGCTCCGAAGCAGCCCAAGACTGCGCCGTCAAAGCCACGGAAGGCCTTGCCCAAGATCAAGGTTGATGTTCCCGTCGCCTCTGCGTAAGTGTTTCATTTTCACCCTTTGCTCCAAGAATCTTATATCAGTTGTCGACCCATTCTCTTGCTTGACCGAGTGAACCTTGAAATTTGCAGTGCTGCTACCTCTGGGACTTCTGCTTACAAAGATGATGATGACGAGGAGATGGAGGACGCGGTCACATCCAAAGCGGGTATGACTCCTATTATCTTGTCTTTTCTTTGCTAACCACTTCTACAGTCGACTGAACTCTTGTGGTCGATTCTTTTGCAGCTCCGCAAAATGTTATTGAACTTCCAGATGACGATGAAGATGTGCCACAGAAGCTCGTGGGAAGGAGGAGCGGGACCTCGGGCAAAAAGGCACCAGCTAACAAGACGCCTCAGTCGACACCGACGGCAGAACCAGCTATCCAGCAGCCCGGGGACCTCAACCGTGCTTCTGTTACTTTTGCAATTCCCATGTCGAGTGGTCGTCCTTCAGCGTCGACTGCACAGGCCCCTGCTTCATCTGTGCAACTTCATGCCTCAAGCTCTCAAGCTGCTGCAGCTGATCCACCGTCTCCACTTTTCACCGCCCATCACGTCCCAGAGGACCAAGTGAGTGCTGCCAAGGAAGCCATATGCCAGGCAGGCATTATGATGGAGCAGATGAAAGTGGTGCACGAGGCCAGTCAAGCTGCCTATGATGCCAGCTCAGCACTCCAGGCCAATGTTCAGGTTAGCTTACTTCCGACTGAACTCCATCTTGACGCTTGTTCTGTTAGGATATGATATTTAGAAACTGCTGCTTTATTATCTGCAAGACGTCCGTGGATGAGCGTTTTGGAACCTTAATTGCACACCCATTGTCAGTCTGTACACCCACTGGGTGTTTTCATTTCTGTTGAGTAGTTTTTCCACTTGAGTCGACTAGGTTGTGTCGATTGAATCTCTGAACCAGTGGGGGCACACTGAGTGCACCCACTGGGTGTAGTCCCCAAGACCGCCGTCGAATGTTTGATTCGGCGGGGGTCTTTGAACAGAACTTTTCCACTCGGTCTGAGCAGATCATGTCGAGTGGAACCTGGACCAGTGGGGGCATGCTGAGTGCACCCACTGGGTGTAGTCCCCGAGACCGTAGTCGAATGTTTGATTCGGCGGGGGTCTTTGAACAGAACTTTTCCACTCGGTCTGAGCAGATCATGTCGAGTGGAACCTGGACCAGTGGGGGCACGCTGAGTGCACCCACTGGGTGTAGTCCCTGAGACCGTAGTCGGCTGCGGGCAGTCGGCTATGGTCTGAGTTTTTTTTTCTGACTGGACGGACCAAGTCAATTGAAAAGTCGAACCAGTGGGGGCACGCTGAGTGCACCCACTGGGTGTAGTCCCTGAGACTATTGTTGAATGTTTGATTCGGCAGTAGTCTTAGAACTCTTTGAACTTGTTACTTTATTGCTCGGAAGCAACCAATCTTTGTGTCTGCCGACTGACTATCTTCTGAACACAGAAATCTTGTGACCTTGGAGCCCGGTTCGCTGACTTAGAGCAGAAGCAGATCCAGCTCAATCTTGATATGGAGTTGGCTCAGAATAACTTGCAGAAGGCTAAGGATGACGCTGCTGGTAAGGAAAGCTTGTCGACTGGTTCTCTTGCCATCTTTTCTCCTCCTTTTTCTGATTCGAATGTTATTCTTTCTAGAAACAATGAGACGGGCTTTAGAGAAGAAGGACCTTGACCTTGCGGCTGCGAAGAAAACAGCAGAAGAAAAAATGGCACTCGCTGACCAAAAGCTGGCCTAAGTCAGAAAGTTGGAGGAAGAGAATACCAAGCTGAAGGCTGCTCTCGATGAAGCCAACAAAGAGGTAACTCGACTGAAGAAGGATAAAGGGACCCTGACTGACAAAGTGGAAGACATCACCCGCAAGAGGGACGAGCTAGAGAATTATCTGGGAGGACTCGCCAAGAAGTTATTCCTCATGCTTGAAGGTACTTTTCCCTGTCCGATTGATTTGCTTTCGTTGACTCATCATATAACTGTCGAATCATTATTTCTCTGTGAGTGCAGAATTCTGTTAAAACTTCGAGGAAGAGACTGGACGAGTCGAGACAAGCTTGGACCCCATCAACTCCCCTGTTAAAGATGAAGCTGCCATGAACGTGCTCCGACTGGAGTCTCGCCTTGCCAGCGCCATGAATTACCTTGCTCGACTGAAGGTTATGGTAGGATTTTACAAACTTAGGCGAGTACAGGACTGCAGCTAAGCCTCCGAGTGAGAGGGTTGCTCATCACTCGGTAGGATTTTTTAAACTTAGGCGAGTACAGGACTGCAGCTAAGCCCTCGAGTGAGAGGGTTGCACATCACTCGGTAGGATTTTTTAAACTTAGGCAAGTACATGACTGTAGCTAAGCCCCCGAGTGAGAGGGTTGCTCTTCACTCGGTAGGATTTTACAAACTTAGGCAAGTACAGGACTGCAGCTAAGCCTCCGAGTGAGAGGGTTGCTCATCACTCGGTAGGATTTTTTAAACTTAGGCGAGTACAGGACTGCAGCTAAGCCCCCGAGTGAGAGGGTTGCTCATCACTCGGTAGGGTTTTTTAAACTTAGGCGAGTACAGGACTGCAGCTAAGCCCCCGAGTGAGAGGGTTGCTCTTCACCTGGTGGGATTTTTTTAAACTTAGGCGAATCAGGTTCGCAGCTAAGCCCCCGAGTGAGAGGGTTGCCCATCACTTGGTAGGATTTTTTGAACTTAGGCAAGTACAGGACTGCAGCTAAGCCCCCGAGTGAGAGGGTTGCTCATCACTCGGTAGGATTTTTTAAACTTAGGCGAGTACAGGACTGCAGCTAAGCCTCCGAGTGAGAGGGTTGCTCATCACTCGGTAGGATTTTACAAACTTAGGCGAGTACAGGACTGCAGCTAAGCCCCCGAGTGAGAGGGTTGCCCATCAGTTGGTAGGATTTTTTGAACTTAGGCGAATCGGATTCGCGGCTAAGCCACCCACTGGGGGATTTTGGACACATGCATTAGTAACAACAATCATTTAGGAGACTGTAAAACCATGTCTTTGATGAACGAACTGAAAGGTACTCCTTATTACATCTCATCAGTGTGAACACTTAAGTATAAAAACGGCAGAGTAGCTCCGCATTCCAAGCGCGTGGCTCGTCTTTATTCTGCTCCACATTGTAGAGGTGATACGCTCCGTTGTGGAGCACCTTGGTGACGATGAAGGGACCTTCCCAAGCGGGGGCAAGTTTGTGAGGCCGTTGCTGGTCCACTCGGAGCACAAGGTCCCCTTCCTGAAATGCTCGACCCTTCACATTTCTGGCATATAATTGATGAAGGTCTTGCTGATAAATGGTCGATCGGATCAAGGCCTTCTCTCTTTCTTCTTCCAGAAGATCAACAACGTCTTCTCGAGCCCGTTCTGCTTTGGCTTCTGAAAAAAGTTCTAATCGGGGTGCATTGTGAAGCAAGTCACTCGGCAGCACAGCCTCAGCCCCATAGACCATGAAGAAGGGGGTTCGACCGGTCGACCGATTTGGTGTTGTTCTTAATCCCCAAAGGACTGACGGTAGCTCATCTACCCAAGCGCCAGCTGCATGCTTGAGGTCGCGCATCAATCGAGGTTTCAGCCCTTTGAGAATCAAACCGTTCGCTCTTTCTGCTTGTCCATTCGACTGAGGGTGGGCGACTGAAGCATAGTCGACCCGAGTACCTTGGGAAGCGCAGAAAGCTCGGAACTAATCTGAATCAAAGTTTGACCCATTATCCATGATGATGCTGTGCGGAACTCCATATCTAAATGTTAACCCTCTGATGAAGCTGACAGCAGTACTTGCTTCCAGGTTTTTGATAGGTTTAGCTTCAATCCATTTAGTGAACTTGTCGACTGCGACAAGCACATGGGTGAAGCCACTCCTGCCAGTCCTCAGAGGTCCGACCATATCTAATCCCCAAACAGGAAATGGCCAGGCGAGTGGAATAGTCTTCAAGGCTGAAGCAGGTTTGTGGGACATGTTGGAGTAGAACTGATAGCCCTCGCACTTGTCAACTATTTCCTTTGCCATCTCATTTGCCCGTGGCCAGTAAAACCCTGCTCGGTATACTTTGGCCATGATGGTCCGAGAGGACGCATGGTGACCACAGGTCCCTGAGTGGATATCATTGAGAATCATTCGGCCTTCTTCTGGAGTGATGCATTTCTGAACGACCCCAGTAACACTCTCTCTGTAGAGCTGTCCACCCATTACCGTGAAGGCTTTGGATCGACGGACAATCTGACAAGCCTCTTCTTCATCCTCTGGAAGCTCTTTCCTGAGAATATATGCAATATATGGCACTATCCAATCGGGAATGACGACCAAAACCTCCGTGATCAAGTCGACCACAGCTGGGATTTCAACTTCAGTCGGATCAGTGGAGCTCTTAGGCTGTGGGTGCTCTTCAGTGAAGGGATCTTCTTGAACTGATGGTGCGTGAATATGCTCCAAAAACACATTGCTGGGAATAGGCTCCCGCTTAGAACCTATTTTTGCCAAGTCATCGGCTGCTTGATTCTTCAGTCGGGTATATGGTGGAGCTCTAGCCCTTCAAACTTCTTTTCTAACTTTCTCACTGCATTGCAATAACCAGTCATAGCTGGGCTCCTGATGTCCCACTCCTTCATCACTTGATTAACCACTAAATCTGGTTCGCCGTAAACCATTAGGCGACGGACGCCGTGTGAAATGGCCATACGCAACCCGTACAGAAGTGCCTCATATTCAGCTTCATTGTTGGAGGAATCAAAGTGAATCTGGAGAACATATCTGAGGTTGTCGCCTCGTGGAGATACCAGGACTACCCCAGCGCCTGAACCATTCAACATCTTGGACCCGTCGAAGAACATAGTCCAATGTTCCGACTGTATCTGGGTCGGTAACTGCTGTTCAACCCACTCGACGAGGAAATCTGCTATTGCTTGAGATTTGATTGCTTTATTTGCCTCAAACTTGATATCCAGCGGAAGGAGTTCAATCGCCCACTTTGCCACTCGACCAGTTGCATCTCTGTTGTTCAAAATTTCTGACAACGGAGCATCACTGACGACTGTAATCGAATGATCTGAGAAGTAATGTGCAACCTTCTTTGTGGTCAAGTCAATTCCATAGACAAGCTTCTGATAATGTGGATATCTCTGCTTGGATGGGGTTAAGACTTCAGAAATATAGTACACTGGGCGTTGAACCTTGTAGGTTTTACCTTCTTCTTCCCGCTCGACCGTGAGTACTGTACTGACAACCTATCCAGTGGCTGCTATATAAAGCAGTAAAGGCTCTTTGCTGATTGGAGTAGGAAGCACCGGCTGGGTGGAAAGCAGGGCTTTGAGCTCTGCAAACGCTGTGTCAGCTTCAGGAGTCCACTCGAACTTATCAGATTTCTTCATCAGTTGGTAAAGAGGAAATGCCTTTTCACCGAGACGAGAGATGAATCGACTCAAAGCGGCCAAACAACCAGTAAGCTTCTGAACGTCGTGTACACGCACATGGCATTTCATTCGGAGGATTGCACCAACTTTCTCTGGGTTTGCATCGATCCCACGTTCGTAAACGAGGAAACCGAGTAACTTTCCACCTGGAACTCCAAATGTACACTTCGACGGATTAAGCTTGATATCATATCTTCTCAAATTGGCAAAGGTTTCAGCAAGGTCAGTCAGCAGGTCGGAACCTTTACGCGACTTAACCACGATGTCATCCATGTATGCTTCCACATTCCGACTGATTTGAGTTAGCAGGCACTTCTGTATTATGCGCATGAATGTGGCACCAGCATTCTTGAGACCAAAGGGCATGGTGACATAGCAAAAGCACCCGAATGGGGTGATAAAAGCGGTTTTTATTTCATCAGGTCCATATAGTCGGATCTGATGGTACCCGGAATATGCATCCAGGAAGGACAATCGCTCACATCCCGCAGTCGAGTCGACTATCTGATCGATGCGGGGGAGAGGAAAATGATCTTTCGGGCAGGCCCGATTGATATGCTTGAAATCAATGCACATACGAAGTGAATCATCTTTCTTGGGAACCATGACAACATTGGCGAGCCACTCGGAGTGGTAAATTTCGCGGATGAACTCAGCCGCCAGAAGCCGAGCCACCTCTTCGCCGATTGCCTTTCTCTTCTCCACAGTGGACCGACAGAGATGCTCTTTAACGGGTTTTGCCTTTGGATCGACTCGCAAACGGTGCTCAGCCAGTCCCCTGGGTACACCCGGCATGTCAGACGGCTTCCATGCGAAGATGTCCCAGTTCTCACGGAGGAACTGGAAGAGCGCTTCTTCCTATTTGCTGTCGAGTGTTGTTGAGATATGAGTCGGAGCAGCATTGGGATCGGTCGGGTGAATGTGAACAGGCTTTGTTTCACCGGACGACTGAAATGCAGACTCTGAAGCAGGCTTCTTAGCACGCAACAAATCACTCGGATCTGCAGTCTTCTTATATTCTTCCATTTCTACTGCTGCCATCTATTCATCGGCTATCTTAGAGCCCTTCTGGAGGCACTCTTCTGCTCGTTGCCGATTACCAGTGACTGTGCTCATGCCCCTGGGGCCAGGCATCTTCAGCTTGAGGTACACGTAACACGGTCGAGCCATGAAACGGGCATATGCAGTTCTGCCCAGAATAGCATGATAGGCACTGTGAAAATCCACAACTTCAAATGTCAACTTCTCCTTACGGTAATTCTCTGAATCACCGAAAACCACGTCAAGAGTGATTTGGCCGAGTGAATCAGCTTTCTTTCCTGGAATGACACCGTGGAATCGCATGTTGCTCTCATTGAGCTTGGACATCTGAATGCCCATCCCACGGAGGGTCTCAGCATACAAAATGTTCAAGCCGCTGCCACCATCCATCAGGACTTTGGTCAGTCGGGTGCCCCCAACGACTGGGTCGACCACCAACGCTTGCCTCCCGGGGGTGGCAACGTGCGGTGGGTGGTCAGATTGGTCGAATGTAATGGGAGTCTTTGACCATTTCAAATATGTCGTCGTTGCCGGAGCAACCATATTTACTTCTCTATTGATGACTTTCAGTCGACTTTTGCTTTCAATGTCAGCAAAAATCACCAAAGTGGAATTGACGTTAGGAAAACCGTCATCATCTTCTTACTTGTCCTCATCCTTGTCAGACTCTTTTTCCTTCTCATTGGGCTGTTTCTCTCGGAACTACTGGATTAGGAGCCGACATTGTCGAGTGGTATGTTTGGGATAAATCAGATTACCCTCTTCATCCTTCTTGGTGTGAATGTGACATGGCAAATCCAACACATCATTCCCTGCTTGATCTTTCACCTTCTTGGGGATCCAGGGTCCTTTGGGCTTCCCCTTGAATTTTCCTTGAGTTACAACTGCAGCTTCACCAGGACCTGCTGGCTCGGCTTTGCGTTTCTGCTTTCGACCTCCTCCGGTGTCTTGGGCAAGTGGCTTGCCCTTTCCACTGCGGAGTCGATCCTCTTCTTCACCATTAGCATACCGAGTGGCTATTTCCATCATTCGGTTCAAAGACATATCTCTTATCCGACCGAATTTCAGGTTAAGCTCTCGATACCGAACGCCCTCCTTGAAGGCGCAAACTGCTTGGTGTTGGGATACATTTTCTACTGTGTGATGTAAGGTGGTCCATCTTTGGATGTAATCCCTCAGAGTTTCATTCGGCTTCTGTACACAATGTTGCAATTCTGTCAACCCTGCAGGTCGTTTGCACGTGCCCTCGAATGTCCTGACAAACACTCGGGCTAACTCTTCCCAGCTGAATATACTGCTTGGAGCCAACTGATTCAGCCATGCTCTGGCCGATCCTTCCAGCATGAGAGGAAGATGTTTCATAGCTACCTCATCATTTCCACCACCGATCTGAACAGCTACTCGGTAATCTTCCAGCCAAGTGTCAAGCTTCGACTCACCGGTGAACTTACTAACCCCAGTCGCCAACCTGAAGTTGGGAGGGATCTCAGCAGCTCTGATGGCTCTACTAAAACACACGGGACCTGAAACATGTACTCTGCTTCCACTCGGGCGATCTCTGTCTTGCCCTTCTCTGTGTGCTCGGTTCCTGTCGACCAAACCTTGCACCAAAATTGACCTCGCATCAAACCCTGGCTCTCTTGGGTCGACTGGCACCCTCCGCTCTTCGTTGTACGGGCGCCTGTCATCATAATGTCGGGGCACATATGACCCGCCTCTCGGAGGGGGCGTAGGCACTCGACGGCGGTCACCACGGCCGAGCCGATGATCGTACTGCTCGTGGTTCCGACCCAAGTACTGCTCTTGGCGATGCCCACGTCCCTCACGCCGCGGAGGCGATCTCTGGCTGTGAGCCGATTGGACTATGTCAGCCACCACAGATCTGCTATGGATTCTGTTACGCGACTGAGATACTGTAGTGTTTTGCTCTCCTGCTGCCCGGAGCAGAGCCCGGATCTGCATCAAACCTCGTCCAGCCTCCGACTGGGATGGCTGGATGGACTCTGCTATATGAGCTGCAGCCATAAGATTCTGAATAGGAGTGTGGTATACCTAAGGTTGAGGCGGGAACAATTGCCGCCGTCGACTGGACTCAGGAATCTACTGCCGAGCACGTTCGTCGAGTGCATGCTGAAGGTTCTCTAGTCGAGTGCGTTCAGCCAAAGTGGCCAAGCGTGCTGCCTCCAAGGCCCGAGCCTCAGAGGTCTCTCCGACGATGGGCGTGTGGAGTGCCTCCTCGTTGCGGCGGTGGAGATCCTACCTCCACTGGGAAGAGAGGGTTTCGGGGTGGTATTCCTCGTGAACATGCGACGGATCGCCACCGTCGTCGCCGCCACCGTTGCGACGCATGCCAGGTGGGCTGCGCGGTGTGTCGACCATCAGGACCTCTGCTGCAGGGTCGCTGCTGTCGCACTCGGACAGGGTCTCGACGGAGCCAGTCGACAGATCGAACAGGCCGTAGAGAGATTCATCGGGCTCGATTGAAGTGACTTGAGGGGTGGCCGACTGATGTGCCACCGCATGCTTCACCCACCGCTGAAGCCGCGATCGACCGGATCGCTTGCGAAGGCGAACAGTGGGGAACGAAGACACTGCGGGAGCCGACCGATACTGGGTCGACGGCTGCCGCAGAAGGACGCCGCGGACACACACGCGAAAGTGCGTCGCCCCGCGGACGGGGAGTGTCTCGACGTCGAGGGGGGCCTCCTGGAGCCAGGCCGAGTCATCGGCGATGAAGACGAGCGCGCCGAGACGGATCTTGCGGCCCTTAGCCGAACCTCCACCAGAAACCATGATGATGGGAATCGGAAAATATCGCAACCTCACTGGAAAGTCGCTAAGACACCGGCCCCACGGTGGGTGCCAACTGTCGTGGTTCTAAGTCTGACAGTAGAATACGGGGTAGGTATGAGGAGGCAAGATCCTAGCTACGGTGAGGTTGTGCACGCAAGATTTACGAGTTCAGGCCCTTCTCGGAGGAAGTAACAGCCCTACGTCTCGGTGCCCGGGGGCTCGGTTGATTGGATTATGCGTGAAGTTACAGGGGGTGCGAACCCTTGTGCCTGAGGAGGGGGGTGGCTTATATAGAGTTCGCCAGACCCCTCCAGCCCTCAGTTACACATGATTCAATGTACATAAAGATAGGACGTTACTGGTAACGCCAGCAATAAAGGCATATAAATGATCATTAAGACTACGGAGTGAACGCCTGACCGTTGCCGTTCTGAGTGACTTTAGATCTTCTGTCTTCCGAGTGATTTCTGATGTGGTCGAGTGAGTACACTCGGGTCGAATGGAATTGGGTTTTCCGAGTGGAATGCTTCTGGTCGAGTGAATGGTATTGTCCTTTGAATATCCCTGACTTTAAGGTAATTTCCTTGGGAAGGGTGTCTAGGTCAGGCCTATTACCCTACCCCAGGTACATGTCATCGTCAGTGGCGGCTGCGACGAGAAGAGCGGTGGCGACCGCAAGTTAGGTGGAACCCTGGGTCCTGGAAGCAGGGGGTGGATTCAGTGGCACAGGAGGCAGTGGCGGCGGATCCAGTGGAACAGGGGACGGGGGTTTCCTGGGCGGCGGCGGGCCGGGAGAACCGACGGCTAGGGTCTCTTCAGTGCTACACTTTGGTGGCAATAAGGTAAGTTCTTTACCGTTGTTCTTTACATCCCAGCATTTTCACCCACAATTCATGACATGTGGCCCTGAGAAGCTCCATCTATGTGGTCATCAGGAAACTCCTGGTGGCCGTGTCTGCACAGATGCAGAGAATTTTGGTAGCGCATTCTTGGGATGTGGGTTTGAGGTTAGTCTACTGTGCATGATCTTCAAAGTAGTACTGCTATTGCGGTCAAGCTGCAAAAAAGTTCAGTGTTTACCGCTTGCAGTGACAAGTTCAGTTATAATTGACTTGAATTGCTCATGATTTATTTAGGATGCTATCACTTGTGATTATGTTGAATGGGTTGATGGGGAGTGGGATAGCAAAGCAAAATCAGTCATTAAGTATCTTGCCATGAAGAACAAGAAACTGGAGACTAAGATTACAGAATATGAAGCAGAAATTAAAAGGAATGAGAAATAAAAGAGAGCAATGGTTAAGATGCAGAAGGAAATATTGCTCTATAGGGATAGGATTTTAGGATTTGGAGGTCTGCTGTATCTTGGCCTGTTTGCCATTATGATTGGTGTCATAGTTAGCAAGTAGATTGTTCACAAAGTTTGATGTACTACGCAGTCATGTATTGCCATCATTGTTATTGACATGATGAAATGATGATGAAATATTTGCTATTCAGTTCATGGGCACATTGTAACAGAGATTGCAGCAGAAATAACATGGGGCCATCATGATAGCGTGTTCTATATTTGGCAGACACTGCACATTTGGCATGTTCTATATTTGGTAAGTGATGCACATGGGCACATCACTTAGCAGCACTACTGATTTGTGAAGCAGCACAGTTCATTGTCCTGTTACAACATATGAGCAACATCTAGCAGCACCTACGCCATCGATGCAACACTGAAGCAAAGCAACAGTAGATATTCAATATTCTGAAATTTAACTGAACTTGACACATAGGGTGAACACTAGATATTCAGTTCTTCAGTCACAAAGAACCCAACCAAACTGTACCGATTGCATAACTTATATGCTTACATATACCAGCATACCTAACCAACATCAAACCAAAAATATTTTTAACTTATATGCTGAAACATATAACAGCATACCTAACTAAAGATAACTCTAGCAGCTTCCTCCTCCTTCAGCAATTGTCCCCATCTTCACTTCTTCAGAAATTTGAGGCGGCGTGAGCGGCGCACCACACACGGAGAAGTCTTCTTCTTGACCGCTGTCCTCTTCGACAGCTGCGCCACCTCATCCTGAGCCACCTCCTCTGCTTCCACCTTCACTATGTCAGGGAGAAGGGGAAGGAGCTCGACGTCAATGGGCAGTGTCTTGTCACCCTGGACGGCGACCGGCACAACCACCTACACGGCGTCCTCCTCGCCCTCTTCATCGTCATCAGGGATGACCAGTACCTCGTCCATGTCGTCCTCCATGATGTCAGAGCCCATCGGCTGGACTGGCGTAGGCACGCAGCGGACCTGGTAGTCCGGGCTGACGGGCGCTGGGAGAGCGAGCTTGACGTCGACGTGCTCCGCCCTCAACGCGACGCGTGCTAGATCATTGCCTTGGATATCGTCATAACTTTGCGCTTTTCTATCAATTGCTCGAAAGTAATTTGTTTACCCACCATATTATTTGCCGTCATGAGAGAATCCTCTAGTGAAACCTATGGCCCCCGGGTCAATTTTCCATCATATTACTTTCCGATCTACTATTTTCCATCATATTACTTTCCGATCTACTATTTTGCAATCTTTTATTTTCAGATCTATATACCAAAAAAAAAAATTTATCTTTTGTTTATCTATCTCTATCAGATCTCACTTTTGCAATTAACCGTGAAGGGATTGACAACCCCTTTATCGCGTTGGGTGCAAGTGTTTGATTGTTTGTGCAGGTATTGGTGATTTGTGTGCTCTTCTCCTACTGGATTGATACCTTGGTTCTTAACTGAGGGAAATACTTACCTCTACTGTGCTGCATCACCCTTTCCTCTTCAAGGGAAAAAACCAACGCAAGCTCAAGAACTAGCAGGAAGAATTTCTGGCGCCGTTGCCGGGGAGATCTACGCCAAGTCAAGACATACCAAGTACCCATCATAAACTCTCATCTCTTGCATTACATTATTCGCCATTTGCCTCTCGTTTTCCTCTCCCCCACTTCTAAAACAATTTTCAGAAAAACATAAAAATATTTGCCTTTTTATTCACCTTCTTTCCGTTGCCTTTTTCGTTTGCCCTTATGTCTTACTTGGTTTGTTTGCTTGTTTGCTTGCCATAATTATGTATTTTATTCAAAATCAGGAAGCAAAGAGTTTATGGATCCTCATCCACTTGCTAATCTTTTTAAGATATCCAATTATGATGAACCAATTTCTAGTGATTTGAGTGCACTAGATTATCTTTATGAAGTTTTGCTTGAAATTCGTGAATCTGAAAACTGTGATGAAGTGTTAAAAGAAGAAATTTATGAAGTGATTCATGATAGCTCCTTGGATGAAAAGCATGATCGCAATGATGTTATTATAAATTCTATTAATGCCGATTGTGCTAATGATATGCAAAACCCTAAGCTTGGGGATGCTAATTTTGCTATGACCACCACTTGTTGCAATGATCATGATTGGGGTGATTTTTCTTATGATCTTGAAAATTTATTTAAGCCTCATGATGAATATGTTTGCAATAATATTGAAAGTGGGTTTGGAAGAGTGTCAACTCTAGGTAATAATGATCCCACTACTTTGGAGTATGATCAATCTTATGAAATTTTTGATAAAAGTGGGTTTGGAGAGGTCATGACTTTAGTTAATGTTAATCCCACTATCTTGGAAGAGTGTCAACTTTGCATGCATGTGGATCATCTAGAGAATATGTTATGTGATAGCTATATTGTTGAATTTGATTATGATCCCACATGTAATTATTATGAGAGAGGAAAATATTGTGGTAGAAATTTTCATGTTATTAAATTACCTCTCATTATGTTGAGATTGCTATTGCTTCTTTCTTCTTCCTTGCATATGCTAGTTTTTGCTTGCCTTGATAGTTTGTTTGCTTATAAAATGCCTATGCATAGGAAGTAAGTTAGACTTAAATATGTTTGTTACATGTTTTATGATGCTCTCTTCGTGTTTCAATTGCTATCTTTCATGTGAGCATCATTAAAATTATCAACGCCTAGCTAAAAGGCTTTAAAGAAAAGCGCTTGTTGGGAGGCAACCCAATTATATTTTTGTTTCTACTTTTTTGGTTCTGTTTTTCAATAAATTTTTCATCTAGCCTCTGGTTAGATGTGTTTTGGTGTTTTAATTAGTGTTTGTGCCAAGTAAGGCCTTTGGGATGGCTTACGTTGATAATTGATTTGATCTTGCTGAAAAACAGAAACTTTTGCGCCCAGTCACAGAATTTTAGTAATTCCCTGGAGCGTTGAAAAACCCTGAATGTTTTACACGAGATTTATATACAAATTTACTATGTTGTCCTATTTTTCAGAATTTTTGGAGTTACATAAGTATTAGAAAAGTTCAGATCTTCGCAGACTGTTCTGTTTTTGACAGATTCTGTTTTCTTTGTGTTGTTTGCTTATTTTGATGAATCTATGGGTAGTATCGGGGGGTATGAACCATGGAGAAGTTGGAATACAGTAGATATTACACCAATATAAATAAATAATGAGTTCACAACAGTACCAAAAGTGGTGATTTTATCTTTTTGTACTAACGGATCTCATGAGTTTTCTATTGAGTTTTGTGTTGTGAAGTTTTCAAGTTATGGGTAAAGATTTGATGGACTATGGAATAAGGAGTGGCAAGCGCCTAAGCTTGGGAATGACCAAGGCACCCCAAGGTAATATTCAAGGACAACCAAGAGCCTAAGCTTGGGGATGCCCCGGAAGGCATCCCCTCTTTCGTCTTCGTCTATCGGTAAATTTACTTGAGGCTATATTTTTATTCACCACATGATATGTGTTTTGCTTGGAGCGTCTTGTATGATATGAGTCTTTGCTTTTTAGTTTGCCACAATCATCCTTGTTGTACACACCTTTTTAGAGGGACACGCATGAATCGTGATTTATAAGAATACTCTATGTGCTTCACTTATATCTTTTGAGCTAGGCAATTTTGCTCTAGTGCTTCACTTATATCTTTTTAGAGCACGGCGGTGGTTTTATTTTATAAAAATTATTGAACTCTCATTCTTCACTTATATTATTTTGAGAGTCTTTCTAAACAGCATGGTAATTTGCTTTGGTTATAAATTTAGTCCTAATATGATAGGCATCCAAGAGGGATATAATAAAAACTTTCATATAAAGTGCATTGAATACTATGTGAAGTTTGATTCCTTATGATTGTTTTGAGATATAAAGATGGTGATATTAGAGTCATGCTAGTGAGTAATTTTGGATTGTAGAAATGCTTGTGTTTAAGTTTGTGATTCCCGTAGCATGCACATATGGTGAACCGTTATGTGATGAAGTCGGAGCATGATTTATTTATTGATTGTCTTCCTTATGAGTGGCGGTCGGGGACGAGCGATGGTCTTTTCCTAAAAATCTATCCCCCTAGGAGCGTGCGCGTAGTACTTCGTTTCGATGACTAATAGACTTTTGCAATAAGTATGTGAGTTCTTTATGACTAATGTTGAGTCCATGGATTATACGCACTCTCACCCTTCCACCTTTGCTAGACTCTCTAGTACCGCGCAACTTTCACCGGTGCCATACACCTACCTTTTACCTTCCTCAAAACAGCCACCATACCTACCTATTATGGCATTTCCATAGCCATTCCGAGATATATTGCCATGCAACTTTCCACCGTTCCGTTTTATTATGACACGTTCCATCATTGTCATATTGCTTTGCATGATCATGTAGTTGATATAGTATTTGTGGCAAAGCCGTCGTTCATAATTTTTATACATGTCACTCTTGAGTCCTTGCTCATCCCAGTACACCGCCGGAGGCATTCATATAGAGTCATATTTTGTTCTAAGTATCGAGTTGTAATTTTTGAGTTGTAAGTAAATAAAAGTGTGATGATCTTCATTATTAGAGCATTGTCCCATGTGAGGAAAAAAATAAAAGAGGCCAACGAAGCCCACAAATAAAATATAAGAGGCCAAAGAAGCCCACCAAAAAAAAAGAGAGAGAGAAAAGAGAGAAGGGGCAATGTTACTATCCTTTTTCCACACTTCTGCTTCAAAGTAGCAACATGATCTTCATGATAGAGAGTCTCCTATGTTGTCACTTTCATATACTAGTGGGAATTTTTCTTTATAGAACTTGGCTTGTATATTCCAATGATGGGCTTCCTCAAATTGCCCTAGGTCTTCGTGAGCAAGCAAGTTGGATGCACACCCACTTAGTTTCTTTTTGAGCTTTCATAAACTTATAGCTCTAGTGCATTCGTTGCATGGCAATCCCTACTCACTCACATTGATATCTATTGATGGGCATCTCCATAGCCCGTTGATACGCCTAGTTGATGTAAGACTATCTCCTTCTTTTTGTCTTCTCCACAACCACCATATTCGATTCCACCTATAGTGTTATGTCCATGGCTCGCGCTCATGTATTGCGTGAAAGTTGAAAAGGTTTGAGAACATCAAAAGCATGAAACAATTGCTTGGCTTGTCATCGGGGTTGTGCATGATTTGAATACTTTGTGCGGTGAAGATGGAGCATAGCCAGACTATATGATTTTGTAGGGATTACTTTCTTTGGCCATGTTATTTTGAGAAGACATGATTGCTTTATTAGCATGCTTGAAGTATTATTTTTTTATGTCAATATTAAACTTTTGTTTTGAATCTTATGGATCTGAATATTCATGCCACAATAAAGAAAATTACATGGATAAGTATGTTAGGTAGCATTCCACATCAAAAATTCAATTTTTATCATTTATCTACTCGAGGACGAGCAAGAATTAAGCTTGGGGATGCTTGATACGTCTCCAACATATCTATAATTTTTTATTGTTCCATGCTATTATATTATCTATTTTGGATGTTTTATATGCATTAATATGCTATTTCATATTATTTTTGGGACTAACCAATTAACCTAGAGCCCAGTGCCAGTTTCTGTTCCTTGTTTTTGAGCTTCACAGAAAAGGAATACCAAACGGAGTCCAAACGGAATAAAACTTCACGATGATTTTTCTTGGACCAGAAGACACCCAAGGGACTTGGAGTCCAAGTCAGAAGAGCCACGAGGCGGCGACAAAGGGTGGAGGGCGCGCCCTAGGGGGGCGCTCCCCTGCCTTGTGGGCCCCTCGGGACTCCTCTGACCTAGCCCTTCCTCCTATATATGCACATATATTCCAGAACCACCAAAGGAAGCCACGAAAACACTTTTCCACTGCCGCAGCCTTCTGTTCCCGTGAGATCCCATCTTGGGGCCTTTTCTGGCATCCCGCCGGAGGGGGGATCGATCATGGAGGGCTTCTACATCAACTCCATTTCCCTTCCGATGATGCGTGAGTAGTTTACCTCAGACCTACGGGTCCATAGCTAGTAGCTAGATGGCTTCTTCTCTCTCTTTGATTCTCAATACAACGTTCTCCTCAATGTTCTTGGAGATCTATCCGATGTAATCTTCTTTTACGGTGTGTTTGTCGAGATCCGATGAATTGTGGATTTATGATCAGCTTATCTATGAATATTATTTGAATCTTCTTTGAATTATTTTATGCATGATTTAATATCTTTGTATTTCTCTTCGAATTATCGGTTTGGTTTGGCCAACTAGATTGGTTTTTCTTGCAATGGGAGAGGTGCTTAGCTTTGGGTTCAATCTTGCGTGATTTCACCCAGTGACAAAGTAGGGGTAGCGAGACACGTATTGCATTGTTGCCATCAAGGATAAAAAGATGGGGTTTTCATCATATTGCTTGAGTTAATTCCTCTACATCATACCATCTTACTTAAAGCATTACTTTGTTCTTTATGAACTTAAAACTCTAGATGCATGTTGGATAGCGGTCGATGTGTGGAGTAATAGTAGTAGATGCAGGCAGGAGTCGGTCTACTTGACATGGACATGATGCCTATATGCATAATCATTGCCTTGGATATCGTCATAACTTTGCGCTTTTCTATCAATTGCTCGACAGTAATTTGTTTACCCACCGTATTATTTGCCTTCATGAGAGAAGCCTCTAGTGAAACCTATGGCCCCCGGGTCTATTTTCCATCATATTACTTTCCGATCTACTATTTTCCATCATATTACTTTCCGATCTACTATTTTGCAATCTTTTATTTTTAGATCTATATACCAAAAAACACAAAAATATTTTATCTTTTGTTTATCTATCTCTATCAGATCTCACTTTTGCAATTGACCGTGAAGGGATTGACAACCCCTTTATCGCGTTGGGTGCAAGTGTTTGATTGTTTGTGCAGGTATTGGTGATTTGTGCGCTCTTCTCCAACTGGATTGATACCTTGGTTCTTAACTGAGGGAAATACTTACCTCTACTGTGCTGCATCACCCTTTCCTCTTCAAGGGAAAAACCAACGCAAGCTCAAGAAGTAGCAATCGCCGGCGAGCTCCTCCATAGCTTGCTGTCAGACCAGACTTCTCTCCATGGAGGCGGCTACAGCGGTGGCCGGCAAGGGTTTCTCGATCTAATGTAGGTGGGGTTAAGAGGGGAGCTCGAACCGACGCGCGTGGGAGGTGGGTGAGTGTGGGGTGGGGAGTGGTACTTACTTATTTAATGGCAGTTAGGACGTGGGGAGGGGAAATGTACAAGATGATTTCTACCTCCGGCCCCGGTCATAACACACTGGCATTGCAATCTATGTTTCCCACCCTAGGCACTGGGTTTGAGCCCCATGCAAAACCAATTTATTTAGGTCGGCTTTTGTTGCTTATTTAGAGATGTAAAAGGTTGACAGACCAGCAATTGAGTTTAGCCTCACATGACAGTCACAACATCCTACATGCATAAAACCAAACATAGGTCAACCAAAGCACACTCCCACTAAACAAAGTGCCGATGAAGTTGCTACAATATATAGGAACCAAACACGCGAAATGTCGAACTAAACTTGATGCCATAATGTGAAGGATATACTGGCCAGTTCACTCGATTCATCCATAAAATAATTGAAGCAAGTGTTCTACTCTTCTTCCTTCTCGACATTTCTGCACATGATAAAAGACAAGATAAGTTAATGATGATAAAGAAAAAAATTAATAATCCACAATGCATACAAACACTTACTTCTTATTTAGTTTGCATTTCTTGCTACGTCTAGTGTGTCCTAGCAATTTGCAAGCGCCGCACCAGATTTTCAACTCATCATAAGAGAGTGGTCTACCATTTTTCGAGACAGGGCGGTTCTCATCTACCTTTGTTGCACCTTTGCTTGACACTTTCATAGGATCTTGAACTGCAACCATGTTGCCTTCACCATCATCTACATATTCAATTGTACACTTACTGAGGTCATACGTTTTCTTGCTCAAATTTTCATGTAGCAGATCATACTCATGACTCTTAGCTATCACGGCCTTCAAACTCTCCTATAACTGATCCCACAAAGCTGGGTGTTTGCATGCCGCATGCATAGCTTCTGACACTAACACACTGACCTGGCTATATTTCATTCTTTCCCCTGCCACAGTCCAACCAAATCCCAACAGATCGCTTGTGCGCCTCGCGGGCAGTCCCAACCTTGCTTCTTTTGTGAACCGAACAAGAACTAAACACTTTGGTATTTCAGATATATTCAAGTACTTCAGTACATGGAATATATGCTTGCAAGGTAGACCCTTTCGAATCATTCTTCTGCAGCTGCACCTTATAGTCTCTGCAGAATTTACCAGTGTATACTCCACCCAAAAACGGCTCTTCCAGTTATTCTTCCAGGCCACGATGTACTGCTGTGATTCGTCTCCGAGCTTTATTTCTACAATCTCCATGCCGCCAATTTTTCTAAGATCATCCTGCAACATATTGAATTTTGCTAGAGTGAAGACGTGAGAAGCAGCTATCTCAAGTTCCCTGGAGCTAGTAACTGGCACCGGTAAACTCTGTGAGGCCGTGTAGTCATCTCACGCCTCGTTCTCACGGATACATAGAACGGCATTCTCATAGTGCAAAATCATATCCACCAGGGTCATTTCACCGTCTAGGTGGAGGTGAAGGCATGAGTTTAGACTTTCACTCCTCTGGTTGCTTTTCATGCCAAGCCAAAACCCCTCTGTCAGATAAGCTGCGGCCCACAGTCTCCTCTTCTTATACATCCGTCTCAACCATGTTACTGTTTTTTCCGTCTGCCATCTTTTCGCAAATGCGTGCCATCTCTCCCCAAACATGGACGTGGACGTGCTGT
Organism: Thinopyrum elongatum; assembly: GCA_011799875.1. Classification (NCBI taxonomy): domain Eukaryota; kingdom Viridiplantae; phylum Streptophyta; class Magnoliopsida; order Poales; family Poaceae; genus Thinopyrum; species Thinopyrum elongatum. The sequence continues at coordinate 544,554,654 of CM022301.1, forward strand.
AGTACAGAAGAGTTCAGAACTCGTTCAAGGACTTGTGACTGAGGTGAACCTTCATATTTTTTTTCTATATGCCATGTACATATATGGTGCCACGCGTCTGGAAAGACTTCGCAAATTGCCTTGATCATCGCAGCGTCGGCATCCGTGATTACACTCTTTGGCAGCTTCTGACACATGGACCTCAAAAAAGTCTGCACAAGCCACACATATGTCTCTTCGGTCTCGTCCGAAACTATAGCACAACAAAAAACAGTGGTCTTCTGGTGATTGTTAAGACCAACAAAAGGTATGAATGGCATATGATACGTCTCCGTCATATCTACTTTTCCTAACGCTTTTCCTCTTGTTTTGGACTCTAATTTGCATGATTTGAATGAAACTAACCTGGACTGACGCTGTTTTTAGCAGAACTACCATGGTGTTGTTTTTGTGCAGAAATAAAAGTTCTCGGAATGGAACAAAACTTTGCGAGGAATTTTTATACAATGAAAGAAAAATACTGGAGCCAAGAACCACCGGAGGGGGGCACCTGGATGGGCACAACCCACCAGGGCATGCCACCCCCTCCAGGCGCGCCTAGGTGGGTTGTCCCCACCTGGTGGCCCTGCAGACCCTGAAACCGACACTATAAAATCCTATTTTTCCAGAAAAAATCAGGGAGAAAGAATTATCGTGTTTCGCGAGACAGAGTCACCGCCACCTCCTGTTCTTCATCGGGAGGCCAGGTCTGGAGTCCGTTTGGGGCTTCGGAGAGGGGGGTCTTCGATCTTCGTCATCACCAACCCTTCTCCATCGCCAATTCCATGATGCTCCCCCCCGGGAGTGAGTAATTCCTTCATAGGCTTGCTGGTCGGTGAGGAGTTGGATGAGATTCATCATGTAATCGAGTTAGTTTTGTTAGGGCTTGATCCCTAGTATCCATTATGTTCTGAGATTGATGTTGCTATGACTTTGCTATGCTTAATGCTTGTCACTTTGGGCCCGGGTGCCATGAATTCAGATCTGAACCATTTATGTTATCACCATTATATCCATGTTCTAGATCCGATCTTGCAAGTTATAGTCACCTACTACGTGTTATGATCCGGCAACCCCGGAGTGACAATAGTCGGGACACTTCCTGGTGATGACCGTAATTTGAGGAGTTCATGTATTCACCGTGTGTTAATGCTTTGTTTCGGTTCTCTATTAAAAGGAGGCCTTAATATCCCTTAGCTTCCAATATGGACCCCGCTGCCACGGGAGGGTAGGACAAAAGATGTCATGCAAGTTCTTTCCATAAGCACGTATCACTATTTACGAAATACATGCCTACATTATATTTATGAACTGGAGCTAGTGCCGTATCGCCCTAGGTTATGACTGTCACGTGATGAAAATCATCCAACGAATCGTCGATCCAATGCCTACGATTTTCCTACATATTGTTCTCGCTAAGTTACTACTACTATTGTTACTATTGCACTTGCTACAAAACTACTGCTATCACTGTTACTGTCACTATTACCGTTGCTACTATTATCAAAACTATCATACTACTTTGCTACGTATCACTTTGCTGCAGATAATTAATTTCCAGGTGTGGTTGAATTGACAACTCAGCTGCTAATACTTGCAAATATTCTTTGGCTCCCCTTGTGTCTAATCAATAAATTTGGGTTGAATACTCTACCCTCGAAAACTGTTGTGATCCCCTATACTTGTGGGTTATCAAGACATTTTTCTGGCGCCGTTGCCGGGGAGCATAGCTATATTTATTGAGTCACTTGGGATTATTATCAAATTATCACTATGAAGAATCTGAAGGATGCTAAGACTAAGATTTTTCCCTCTAAGACGAGTGGAGGTAAGGAACTGCCATCCAGCTCCGCTTTAGATTCACCTTCTGTTATAAGTAGACTTGCAACACCACCACATGCTATCAATTCTGATATGTCGCAAGTTATTGATGATGCTACTTCTGCTATGAATGCTACTCATGATGATGCTAGTACCTTGCTTGATGATAATGTGCCACAAGGAGAATTTCTTGATGAACAAATTGCTAGAGTAAGGCAGCATGAGATTGTTGAAACTGATGATGAGCTTGAAACTAAAAATCTTGAAACACCTATTAGAACTAGCCCTCCTAGATATGAATTGCCAAAGGTACCGGAAGGTTATGTTATGAATGAGGAGGCAACTAGAGACATTCTTGCTTGTAAGGACAGAGATGATCTAGAAAAATTACTATGCAAGTATAAAGAAAAGACTCTGAATGCTAAAATGAAATGTGATCCTCAGTTTGCTACTTCACCTATCTTTGTTGATGATAAGGATTATGAATTCTCTGTTGATCCAGAGTTAATTACTTTGGTTGAATCTGATCCTTTCCATGGTTATGAAACTGAAACTGTTGTGGCACATCTTACTAAGTTGAATGATATAGCCACCCTTTTTGCTCATGATGAGAAAATTCGCTACTATTATATTCTCAAATTATTTCCGTTCTCATTAAATGGTGATGCTAAAGCTTGGTACAATACTCTTGCTCCTGGTTGTGTGCGTAGTCCCCAGGATATGATTTACTACTTCTCTGAAAAATATTTCCCTGCTCATAAGAAACAAGTTGCCTTGGAGGAAATATTTAACTTTGTGCAAATTGAAGAAGAGAGTCTCCCACAAGCTTGGGGGAGGCTTCTCCAATTGCTTAATGCTTTGCCTAATCATCCTCTTAAGAAAAATGAAATACTTGATATCTTCTATAATGGACTAACCGATACTTCTAGGGATTTCCTAGATAGTTGTGCTGGTTGTGTTTTCAGGGGACGAACTATTGGGCAAGCTGAAGAATTATTGAATAACATATTGAAAAATTATGATGATTGGACTCTTCCTGAACCACCGCCTAAACCCACTCCGAAGAAGAGGGGTATCTTATATCTCAGTCCCGAAGATATGCAAGAGGCAAAGAAATCTATGAAGGAAAAAGGTATTAAAGCAGAGGATGTTAAAAATTTACCACCTATCGAAGAAATACATGGGTTTGAAACATCACCACCACCTAAGGTGGTAGAGGTAAATTCTTTAATGAAATTCAATGATAGTAATATTCCTTATAATAAACATCCTAGCCAATGCCTTTATGAGTTGATAATTACATTAGAAAGCAAGATCACTTCAATGCAAATGTTATGAAACAATTGAAATACAATTCTGATATGATTGCTCGCTTGAGTGACTTGTTATTTAGAATCTCAAATGATGTTAGAGGTGTGGGAAAGCATGCTTCTATGGTTCAAACTCAGTTAGAACAAGTTGCTAAATCTCAAAGAGAGTTGTTAGATGAAATGAATAATAATATCAATGATCATGCTATTAGAGTAATGACTAGGGGAGGTAGGATGACTCAGGAACCACTTTATCCTGAGGGACACCCAAAAAGAATTGAACAAGACTCTCAAAGAGTTAACACTGATGCATGTAGTCCTTCTAAAAAGAAAAAGAAGAAGAAAAATGATAGGACTTTGCATGCCTCTAGTGAACCTGAAGTAGAAAAACCTCCTGATAATGATAATGAAGTTTCTATCTCTGATGCTGAAACTCAATCTGGTAGTGAACACTCACCTTCTGATAATGAAAAAGATAATGATGAGGTTCATGAAGATACCCAACCAAGTAATAAAGGACCAGACAATGATGTTGAGATAGAACCAGCAGTTGATCTTGATAACCCACAACCCAGGAATAAAAGATATGATAAAAGAGACTTTGTTGCTAGAAAACACGGTAAAGAAAGAGAACCATGGGTTCAAAAACCTATGCCCTTTCCACCTAAGTCAACTAAAAAGAAAGATGATGAAGAATTTGAACGCTTTGCTGAAATGCTGAGGCCAGTCTTTTTGCGTACTCGCTTGATTGATATCTTAAAAATGCCTCCTTATGCAAAGTACATGAAAGACATCATCACCAATAAAAGAAAATTACCGGAAGCTGAAATCTTCACCATGCTTGCTATTTATACTTTTAAAGATGGAGTACCTAAAAACCTTGGAGATCCGGGAATACCAACTATACCTTGCTCCATAAAAAAAATATGTGAAAACTGCTTTATGTGATTTGGGAGCTGGTGTTAGTGTTATGCCTTTCTCTTTATATAAAAGACTTGATTTGAATAAACTCACACCTACTGAAATATCCTTGCAAATGGCTGACAACTTAACAGCCATACCTATCGGTATTTGTGAGGATGTGCCCGTTGTTGTTGCTAATGTTACTATTTTGACTGACTTTGTTATACTAGAGATGCCCGAGGACGACAACATGTCGATTATCCTTGGTAGACCCTTTTTGAATACTGCAGGGGCTATTATTGATTGCAATAAAAGCAAGGTCACTTTTCATATCAATGGTAATGAGCATACAGTGCACTTTCCGAAGAAACAATTCCAAGTGAATGGTATTAATGTTATTGAAAAATCTCCGACAATCACTATTGGAAGTTTTCAACTACCTCTACCTACTGTCAAAAAGAAATATGAAATGCTTATTGTTGGGGACATTCATACCCCCATTGTGGTAACTTAGTGTTTTACGAAAGTTCTTCGGTTTCATGCTAATCAAAAGTGGTTGTTAATAAGACCTGATCAACCTTATTAATGGATCATTTTTGAGAGGTATGACGTTGATGAATTTAGTGAGCACTACTTTCTGTCCCTACCGTTTTTTTTCTGTTTTTACTAGTTAAATAAAATAAAATGCCATGTTTCGTCTGTTTTCTGAATTTTCCATGCAATAAAAAATGACCCAAAAATAAAAGTTCTCAGAATGCTCTGAAAATTTAATATGATTTTTTTCTGAATATTTAAGAATTTTTGGTGCAAATAATATCAGAGGGAGGTGCACCAGGTGGGCACAACCCACCTGGGCGCGCCAGGACCCCCAGGCGCGCCCTGGTGGGTTGTGGCTCCCACATGGGCCCCCTCACTTATCTCTTCATCCCACATCACCACCTACCTCTAGAAAAAAAATCACCTTTGCTCTCTCTCGTGTTCTTGCTCTCGAACCCGCGGATTTCGATCTCTTTGCTCGAAACTCCGTTTCTGAAACTGTTTCGGGGGATTGTTGCTTGGTATGTGACTCCTCCGTTAGTCCAATTAGTTTTTTCTTTAGTGGTTTATATTTTGAATAATTAGCTACTCTTGGTGCTGGTGTAGATGAGCTTTCATGTTGAATTCTTAGAGTTCTAAGTAGTTTGAATGCTTGATATGGCCTCTATGCATCCCTATGAGTAGTTGCTACCAATCTTATAAAGTTTTGTTGACAAAAATTTGTGACACAATTTTTTTTTCAGAAAATTGTACGCGAATATGATGAACCTCTTTGGAAGGAGTTCTTCGAGGCGGAGGTCCTCGGAGGCATCTTCTAGTAGCAGCTCCGCTCGTCGGTCTTATGTTGAACCGAGCGAAAGTTCCATACAAGATGCCGCTACCAAAACATGCTTATGGCCATGCGACGATTATATGGTGAGCGTGGGTATTAAGGAGGAATTTGAGCAGTATGTTCACAATGCCGAGCTCGGTCCCTACATTTCAGATAAGTGCAACCAACACCTCACTCTCACTGAATCATTTGTCAAAGGATTTAAATTCCATCCCCGTGAGTCTAGGGTGTCATTTAAATTGTATGAAAATCCATTTACCATTTCTTTAGAGAGATTTGCTCACCACTGTAAAATCCCATTTTGGGGTTCGCTTGACGAACCACCAAGGTCTGAGTTTGAGATGTTCTTGACTAGTCTTTGTTATGGTGAAAATAGGGGAGTGACGCAAGGTAGAATAAAGAGCATTCATTTTCCCGCAATCCAATATTTCGCATTATTCAATGGAAAATGCATTGTAGGGAAACAAGATTGCAGTACACTTTGTGCTCTAGACTTGAGCCTCATACACACCGCTCTCACCGGTGATAAAAGTTACAATCTTGGGGCGATTGTTGCACATAGGTTGCAACACAACGCTGGTAGTGGATATTTTTATGGTGGAATTTATGCCACACGCTTAGCAAGAGAGCTGGGTGTTTCACCTTTGCCCTATGATCCTATTTTACCCACGCAGTACCTAGACTTTGATGCTATGAAACATCATAAGATACTTAGAGGTGAACCCCATAATTTCACTTATAAATTACTGTTTAATAAGGATTCCGTTGTGGACACATATTTGCCTGCACCTGCTCTCTTTAATGTTCACAGTAGGGGAAGATATTATGTTCTCGAGAGCGAGGCCCGAGCTCATAACGCGGCAGTGCTGGCCGTACAGCAAGCTGCAGCAGCACCAAGAGCCTCTGTGAGTTATCACTCTGACCATTATGCGGGCTACTGAAGATTACCAAGTTAGGCCAAAAGCCTAAGCTTGGGGGAGTACGTATTTCCACCGGCATTACATTCATGTTCACACATTTCATTCCAGTTGTCGGTGTCCACACTTTTTCATTTGTATTATCCATGTTAGATTTATCTTCTTGCATTCTTCTTGTGTGTTTGAAAAACATTGAGAAAATCCAAAAATATATTTCTTGCTTCTTTTTTATTTTTCTTCCTAGTTTAAATTGTTATAGCACTAAAAAGAAAACCCAAAAAGTTTTCTTTGTTCTTCTTTTACTTGTTGGGAGCTTTCTCGTGTAAATAGTTTTTCTCGTTTTTGCTTTTCCCTTTTATTTGCTTGTTTACGAAAAACCAAAAACTCCAAAAATATTTCAGTGTGTTTCTCTGAATTTCTTTTTCCTTTTTATCGAGTCGTACTGAGGAGAAGACCACGATGAAAATGTTGAGTGGCTCTCGTATGCATTATTGTTGATCTAACAAAGAGCACATTTTACCTTGTCTTCTCCTTTTGAATAAAATGTTTGCAGATTCCAGCTTAGTCCACGGCACTCTTGCACTATTATTATTTTCAAATCGTTTGGTCGTGCAAGTGAAAGGCAATAATGACGATATTTGATGAACTGCCGTGGCAAAGAGAAACGGGTATGAACTCGACTTGTTCTGTTTTTGTAAATATGTTTAACCTAGTATCCATGATTCAGCCTATTATGATCAAACATGTTTGCAATGATAATTAGAGATTATAGTTTCTCATGCCATGAATAAGTATCTAGGAGTGGATAATGATTTATCTTGGATGTCAACATTGCGTTAAAATGATTGTGATGTAGTATGATGATATGGTATCCTGCTCTGAATGTTCGAGTGGCTTGACTTGGCACATGTTCATGCATATAGTTGAATCAAAACCAACATAGCCTCTATGATATTTATGTTCATGGTGTTCATATCCTACTCATGCTAGTATCCAATGTTACTTATGCATAATGCATGTTCATGACCGTTGTTGCTCTCTAGCTGGCCGCTTCTCAACCTATTTGCTAGCCTTCACCTGTACTAAGTGGGAATTCTGCTTGTGCATCAAAAACCTGAAACCCAAGTTATTCCAGATGAGTCCACCATACCTACCTATATGCGGTATTACCCTGCCGTCCTAAGTAAATTTGCATGTGCCACCTCTAAAAACTTCAAATAAATATCCTCTTTGTGTGCCTGGATTGTTCATAGAGCGACAGGAGGTAGTCGGTATCTTCCATGCTAAGCGGGTTATTCTCATGATGAGTGTTTATTCACTCGTCCTTGCACGAAAGGGGCGGTAATAGGGATTCCCAGTCCCGAACTCAAAATGCAAATAATTAAACAAAACTCCCCCGGGACTGTTGTTGGTATGGACGGCACCCGTTGTTTCGGACAAGCCGTGGAGTGTGACTGTTGGTGGAGGGGGAGTAAACCTTTACTTTTATCGCTTGGGAACCGCCACTAATGTGTTTAGCATGGAAGATATTGATAAATGATGGTCGAGAAGTAAACAAGAAGGGTGCACCTCTCAAAATTTCATTTACCTCTTTTTTTAAACTTGAGCTCTGGCACCTCTGCAAATCACTGCTTCCCTCTGTGAAGGGACTATTTATTTACTTTTATGTTGTGTCATCACCTTCTCAAATAAGCGCCAGAACCTGAGAGCACTACTGTCATGCTTATGCATTGTGTGTAGCTAATGTTGGGTGCATCATGACTGGATCTTTTCTACCATGAATTACAATGTTTAGTCGCTGCTCGGACTTTGGAGGTGCTCTGCATTTATGTTTTGCGGTCTCAGACAGGGCTAGCGAGATACCATTATTGTCATATTATATCATAGTTGTTTTAATAACGTGTTGTTGTTCGAGATATCTTATTATTGCTCGCTAGCTGATTATGTCATTGATATGAGTTAATATAATTTTTAAGAGTTATTGTTGACATTGTTAGTTATAATCTTTGCTGAAAACCTGGGTGCTACTTCAGATTATTTATGCAAACAAGAGCAAAAGAGTTCGTAAAAGTTTTTCTTTTTCACTTTCAGTTTATCAACTGAATTGCTTGAGGACAAGCAAAGGTTTAAGCTTGGGGAGTTGATACGTCTCCGTCATATCTACTTTTCCTAACGCTTTTCCTCTTGTTTTGGACTCTAATTTGCATGATTTGAATGAAACTAACCCAGACTGACGATGTTTTCAGCAGAACTACCATGGTGTTGTTTTCGTGCAGAAATAAAAGTTCTCGGAATGGAACGAAACTTTGCGAGGAATTTTTATACAATAAAAGAAAAATACTGGAGCCAAGAACCACCGGAGGGGGGCACCTGGGTGGGCACAACCCACCAGGGCGTGCCACCCCCTCCAGGTGCGCCCAGGTGGGTTGTCCCCACCTGGTGGCCCCGTAGACCCTGAAATCGATGCTATAAATCCTATTTTTCCAGAAAAAAATCAGGGAGAAAGAATTATCGCATTTCGCGAGACGGAGCCGCCGCCACCTCCTGTTCTTCATCGGGAGGCCAAATCTGGAGTCCGTTTGGGGCTCCGGAGAGGGGGATCTTCATCATCACCAACCCTTCTCCATCGCCAATTCCATGATGCTACCCACCGGGAGTGAGTAATTCCTTCGTAGGCTCGCTGGTCGGTGAGGAGTTGGATGAGATTCATCATGTAATCGTGTTAGTTTTGTTAGGGCTTGATCCCTAGTATCCATTATGTTCTGAGATTGATGTTGCTATGACTTTGCTATGCTTAATGCTTGTCACTTTGGGCCCGGGTGCCATGAATTCAGATCTGAACCGTTTATGTTATCACCATTATATCCATGTTCTAGATCCGATCTTGCAAGTTATAGTCACCTACTACGTGTTATGATCCGGCAACCCCGGAGTGACAATAGTCGGGACACTTCCCGGTGATGACCGTAGTTTGAGGAGTTCATGTATTCACCGTGTGTTAATGCTTTGTTCCGGTTCTCTATTAAAAGGAGGCCTTAATATCCCTTAGTTTCCAATATGGACCCCGCTGCCACGGGAGGGTAGGACAAAAGATGTCATGCAAGTTCTTTCCATAAGCACGTATGACTATTTACGGAATACATGCCTACATTATTTTTATGAACTGGAGCTAGTGCCGTATCGCCCTAGGTTATGACTGTCACATGATGAAAATCATCCAACGAATCGTCGATCCAATGCCTACGATTTTCCTACATATTGTTCTCGCTAAGTTACTACTGCTATTGTTACTATTGTACTTGCTACAAAACTACTGCTATCACTGTTACTGTCACTATTACCATTGCTACTATTATCAAAACTATCATACTACTTTGCTACTGATCACTTTGCTGCAGATAATTAATCTCCAGGTGTGGTTGAATTGACAACTCAGCTGCTAATACTTGCAAATATTCTTTGGCTCCCCTTGTGTCAAATCAATAAATTTGGGTTGAATACTCTACCCTCGAAAACTGTTGCCATCCCCTATACTTGTGGGTTATCAGCATACCATAGCGGTTCATCTTGTATGTGCTGTCAAATACAAGCACGTCGCCGAAGTCCTCATAGTCATGACGAGACTGGGAGTCACACCAGAACATTCTATTCATATGTCCTTCCTTATTTAGCTTGTACTCGAAAAAGAAGCTATGATCACTCTCTTTCCTACTGGCCATGATGCCTATGGCTGTCACAGCATCACCTTTTGAAAGCAGCTTCCTCTTCTCCCTGGAGCAAAGGTTGTATATATCACGCCTGGTAAAACCAACACCGCCATACCATACATGTTTGCTAACGAAGGAATCCATAATGTCATGAATTCTAATCCCTGCAGCTCCCATGGACATTATCTCAGCTTTCTAGTACTCTTTGATTTTTCTGTGGGACCAAAGAAAACGTACCTCGTCCGGTCTTGCCAACATATGGCTATGCTTGTCGTCAAAACCTTCAACATACCAAGCCCCACACTTTTCGTCAAGCTTGATGGTCAGGTGCGCTTCGCACTTGCAGCGTGTCTCGGGTCTGAGCCTACGGGTGCGTCCTTCCTCGGTTAGCAACTTGCTGTCATGTTTCCCTTCTTTGGAACAAAGATACCGCCTATAACGCATATGATGTGACTCGGTTTTGCTATACCTGACCTTATCCTTTCTAATGTTGAAACCATTATCTCTAGCATAGCTGTTGTAGAAATCAAACGCAGCATCTTGAGATATAAAAGTCATTTCTATTATCTTCATGAACATATCCGTCTTATCATCTGCATGGGTAGTATTTTGGAGATTCTTTTTCGCCTCATCTTCTGTCACCTACACAATCATAACATAGCCATGTAAACAGTTTTCTATGGTTTAACATTACTTCCATACAACATTGATTACATACATACCTCACTCATGATGACCGACGACTATGAGTCCCCAGAATCAGGTGCATCTAATGATTTGTCTTCAAGGCCTGTCTCCACGTCAGATTCACCGTAATAGTCGTACGCATTATGACATGCGGAAATGAGCTGAAAAATACAACAGAAATACATAATTAGTTATCATATAATATTCCAGGAAAAATTCAATTTGCATGCCAACAAAAAATTCCACTTCCGTACCTGACTAATGTAATCTTCATTCGAGACCTTGGAGTTGTTTCCAGACCATCATCATGCTCATCCATCTATAAATTTTCAACACAAAAATATAACGTTGTCGGATGCCACCAAAAAATTACATCATGATAATGCCACTCACATTAAGATCTTCCCCTTCGTTCCCATTCTCTGACAAATCTCCACGATCTGAATTTTCATCATCTAACCAACCTTCTATCTAGTCTTTCATCAGTTCTCCAAACTCCATGTCTACCATGATATCAGTTAACTCATCGTCCGCCATTTCCTACAACAAATAGTACGTATCATCACATGTGCAAACAATAACAATAATGAAATAGAGAACACATAGCACACGATCACGAATGTTAAGTAAACTACCCCAACCGAGGGCGTTTAGATCTTGCAAACCTAGTAAGGAAGATGGCCACGGCACCCTTCGTGATCACTTTGGATCGCGAGGAGCAGCACTACCAAACCTAGCTAGATTTGCGATTACCTGTGTCGCCGGATACCTTGGTTAGCCGCCGCATCAAATAATGATAGCCATCGTGCACACAGCTGACTACAACCAACGCTATGTAAACCCTAGAAAAAGAACCCAGATCACGAGGAGCACCACTACCGGAACAACATCCACGATTGCTTGCGCCGCCGGGTAGCTAGGTTACCCGCCCCGCTAGGTTAACCACTACCACGAAAACGGCGGCAGTTCGTTCGATGTCGCAGCGACCGAGACTAATGGGGGGGGGGCGCGGGATGCGGTACCTGCGAGCGATGGAGATTCACGATGGTGCCGTGCCCGCTGTCCGACGAGATCGCCTGCGATGAGATGGCCGCCGCTGGAGATCTACTGCGTGAATTATGGAGCTGCGTGAATGATTGGATTCGGCAGGTCTTACGTGGTCGTGGGGTCGTGTGATGTTTTTTTTTGGGAGGGTACTGTACGTATATGGTCTGGGTTATACATGGTTAGACAGGGCTTGGATCTGGGCTACGGCGGGCCAGGAAAAAAAATTCGCGATGGACAAGGATGCTCCTCGGATATTAGGTTAGGGGGGAGCACTGAAGCAGGGCTCAAGTACAAACAGGCCTCGACATCGCCTCAGAGCATTACTCATGTGGTTTTAGTTTCACATCACACTCTTGTGGCTTTTCGGCCAACCAAGTAAACACGACTTTTTCTGTCTAAAATATTTTGAATGGTTGCCAGCTGAGTTTGGGGAGCGGAGATTGCATGTGCGGCTAGACATAACTGAATGTTGTGTAGGAATGAGATGTATCAGGTGCTTTGGATTCAAGAAAACCAACTGCATAGAGTAAACTAAATTGTAGAGCATGTTTTTATGGGCGCCGATTGTTTGGGAGAAGTTTCTCCTACCAAGTAGGCAACTCCAGGAGTTGATTCTTGTTCTATTTCAGTTACTAGGGAGTTCATTTGTACTGACGAAGAACTCTCTGCTGCTTGCAATGAAAAAACAATTGTAGCCACCCAAAACATTTCAGCTAGTGATTGTTCAATCTCGTTCCTATATTCTTCGCAAAAATATTTCCATCTTTTGCATTAGAATTAGGGGAATCCAGTTTATGCCATTAAGCAAAGAAAAATTAATACTAAATTCCAGCACTATTTCTAGTATTTCGGTTATTTGTCGTGGTCCATGGCTCCATGCACTACTAAAAAGGCTATTAGAGACACTCATCCGTCCAATCGTCCAAGTTTGAAAGCTGGGTAATTTGGATATGATAAAAAATAGTTTTTGAAAATCATACAAAGCTAAGAAATTCAAGAAAAAATCAAGATGCTTTTGAATTGTGCTTCCTTAAATCTTATGCAACAGTGCTCATATCAAAGAGATGCTTGAGTTACTTCCTTTTTTTTGGTATTCTTTTATATTTTACCTGAATATTCAATGTTGTTTAGGTTTTACACGACCGGACGAAGAAGTAGTTCAAGACGCCCTAAGCCTTTTAGTGTAACCTTACTATTCATAACTATTCCAAAGCCCACACCTATTTAAGTCAATGCTGAGGAGATCATTACTATGCGTATTGATTAGGATGAATTGTGGACTTGTAGATTTGGTCCGAAGCCATGTCTATTTAAGGGCCCTAAGATTACAGTAACATTGATAAGGCTACACACTTTGTCTTTGTTTCCTACATATACAAAATTGGACATATCATATTGTACATATAGAATCAGTTGAGGCTTTGTTTAGGACTTGAAGAGTGCATTCTAAACAAGAATTAAGTATATCTGTGGTAATTTGGTGCAGCCTAGTGTAGTTTTGCAAGAACGTGCCCCTAGCAACCACCAAGTTTCCCACTGGATTGGACTAGGGAATTCGTCCTCACTTTTCCATACGAGTAGTAGTACAAATAAACACGGGTGATCTACATGTATCATATAAGAGAGAGAGAGAGAGAAAGAGAGAGAGAAAGAGAGAGAGAGAATACGGGAATTGTTTGCGTACCATATATTCCAGATATGTTTCCCAAAATAACGAGATGGACAAGGTGTTAAGTATGGATAAATTGTTCGAATAGTAGTTTGGTATTTGATTTTGAGAACAAGGATAGTGGATAGGCTATAGCATCTTATGTAGTATCTAATTTGCATGGGTTATACCCACTAAATAAATGGTGTGACCTAAATAAGTGTTTTTGAAGTATACAACTTGGTTGCATGAGCCATAAAAATCGTTATGTCCATGATACAATTAGCTAAACATAATGTTCAAAAGTATGTCAACCATGTATGTCTTTCCCACTGTAGAGTTCATCATAGGATGTTGTTGTGGTGCTAAGCATGAGTTCATGATCGTCAAAAGAAAAGAGGAATTCACGATGAAGCTCATGGTAGTTATTGCACTACATTTTTAAGAGACTAGCAGCATATTTCTACATGAAAATGTGCATATCCATTAATTGAACATGTGCCATACTAACAACAACTATATGTATCTTGTTTAACAGTAGCAACGTCCTTCATCTCACACCAATTATGAATCTTGAATCTTGGCCGATTATGGCCCCCTCTCTTCACACTGTTGCTTTATTGTGGGAGCGGTTGTCCCATAGCTATTCAACAAGCAAGCAATGAATGTATATGGTTGGTGAAGCAATACGCATCACACACACCTAGCTACATAAGGCTATGCCATTCATGGCTCAATATGCATTTCCTATAGCTAGCTGGCCTGGTGTATTGGTAACTAAAATTTACACATATATAAATATCTCTGCATTTCGATTCATGGTGATTAAAGAATGGCATGGGGTGATGGAGTACATGTTGACCGGGTAGAATAAGATGTATCAGGATACCTAGACTTGGTACCTTAGGAACACTTTGCACATTTAACTGATTTAAAGTTAGATGTTGTGGTCATTTATGGCCACGACTTTCTTCAGTAAACATCATTTCTACTATCAACGACACTTCTACTGGAAAATCTCGTTTGAGACATGAGACATTCGCATTTGACTAGTAGACATTGCCAGTACAGTTTAGAGCTGCTTTGCCATGGCAGAGACCACTACGAGGCTTACACCGAGGTTTGAGGTTAATCTAGGATTGTTGTTTGTGCTATTCCCAGAGCTCAAACTTTGTGTTGTTCCATGAGCCTGGTGTAAAGTTAATCTAGGATTGTTATTTTTACTATTGTTGCATGTGTGACTAGAGTTTTCTAGGGTGCCCAAAATCTTTTTAATTTTTTCTCTGTCATATTTATTATTCCCTTTATATTCAATGAGAAGCCAGATGGGACCTTCATACTAAGCAGGCATTCAAAGAAGATTTCCTTCTCTTCTTTGGTAAGAGCGTAGCTGGCAGGACCTTGATACTGCTTTGGATGCATGCCATCTTTTTCGTGCATACCTTGCTGGTCCTCCCATGCCTGCGGTGTATCTTTTGTCTTCCCATACACGCCCAAGAAGACTAGCACGTTCACGCAAAGATTCTTCATCACGTGCATCACGTCGATTGCAGAGCAGCCCTCTAGGACTTTCCAATAGGGTAGGTCCCAAAATATAGATTTCTTCTTCCACATGGGTGCGTGTCCATCAGCATCATTCAGAACAGATTGTCTGCCAGGACCCTTTCCAAAGATTACTTTTAAATCCTTGACCATATCAAGTATATGATCACCAGTACGGTGGTCAGGCTTCTTCCGGTGATCTGCCTCACCTTTGAAATGCTTGCCTTTCTTTCTTAAGAGATGCTTGATCGGAAGAAATCAACGATGTCATAGGTACACATTCTTCTTACATTTATCCAAATATATACTTTGGGTCTCATCTAAACAGTGTGTGCATGTGTGGTATCCCTTGTTTGTCTGTCCTGAAAGGTTACTAAGAGCAGGCCAATCATTGATGGTTACAAACAGCAACGCTCATAGGTCAAATTCCTGCTGTTGTACTCATCCCACACACGTACACCTTTTATGTCCCACAACTATAAAAGTTCTTCAATTAATGGCCTTAGGTACACATCAATGTCGTTGCCGGGTTGCTTAGGGCCTTGGATGAGCACTGGCACCATAATGAACTTCCGCTTCATGCACAACCAAGGAGGAAGGTTATAGATACATAGAGTCACATGCCAGGTGCTATGATTGCTGCTCTGCTCCCCAAAAGGATTAATGCCATCTGCACTTATACCAAACCATAAGTTCCTTGCGTCATCTGCAAACTTCGGCCACTTTCTCTCGATTTTTCTCCACTGCGACCCATCAGCGGGTACTCTCAACTTCCCGTCTTTCTTACGGTCTGCTTTGTGCCATCGCAACAACTTGGCATGCTCTTTGTTTTGGAACAAACGTTTCAACCATGGTATTATAGGAGCATAACACATCACCTTGGCAGGAATCCTCTTCCTGGGGCGCTCGCTCTCAACATCACCAGGGTCATCGCGGCTGATTTTATAGCGCAATACACCGCATACCGGGCATGCATTCAAATCCTCGTACTCCACACCGTAGTAGAGGATGCAGTCATTAGGGCATGCATGTATCTTCTGCACCTCTAATCCTAGAGGGCAGACAACCTTCTTTGCTTCGTACGTACCGTCGGGCAATTCATTGTCCTTTGGAAGCATCTTGTTTAACATTTTCAGCAACTTTTCAAATTCCTTGTTAGATACACCATTCTCTGCCTTCGATTGCAGCAATTCCAGTGTGGTACCCAGCTTTTTCTTGTCATCTTCGCAATTTGGGTAAAACAATTTCTTGTGATCCTCTAACATGTGCTGCAACTTCAACTTCTCCTCACTTGCGCTGTTTCTCTTTGCATTAGCAATGACCCGACCAAGATCATCAGCGGGCTCATCTGATGCCTCTTCTTCAGCTTCTTCCCCCATTGTAGTACCATCGTATTCAGAGAACCTAGGATAGTTGTCATCATCCTCTTCTTCTTCATTGTCTTCCATTAGAACCCCTCTTTCTCTGTGCTTGGTCCAACAGTTATAGCCGGACATGAAACCGGATGTAAACAGGTGGACGTGAAGGACTTTTGAGCTAGAGTAATTCCTATCATTCTTATAGACACCACATGGACAACACATAAAACCATCCCGCTTGTTTGCCTCAGCCGCATGTTGAAAACTATGCATGCCATTAATGAACTGGGGAGAGCGTCGGTCATCGTACATCCATTGCCGGCTCATCTTCATCACACAACACCGAAAAGACCAAATTAATACAAGTTCATACATAAAGTTCATACACACTTATTCTCATAAAACAACATACAGCTATCTCGCTAAAGCATTTAAATGCAACAACAAATGCGATCAAAATTGCAACTAAGGTAACAATTGATCCAACAACATAATGATACCAAGCCTCTTTATTAATGGCATATTTTCTAATCTTTCTAATCTTCAAGCGCATTGCATCCATTTTGATCTTGTGATCATCGACAACATACAACTCCAATTTTATCTTCTGTTCTTCAATTCTTTTCAATTTTTCTTTTAAATACTCGTTTTCTTTTTCAACTAAATTTAACTTCTCGACAAGAGGGTCGGTTGCAATTTCCGGTTCACATACCTCCTAGATAAAAATATCTATGTCAACTTGATGGGCATAATTGTCATAAACACGAAATGCAACAAATAGTTATACAAGATAATATACCACATCCGAATCATAAACCGGACAAGGGCCGACGGGGACGGATATCAAAACCATGGCACTACGTATAACAAACAATCATACAAGTAAGAAAATTATACAAGCAACTACCTAAATCATGCAAATAAGATTTTTTTTTCTTCACAAAAAGGTTAACAAGAGCCTCACCAAGGTGGTGCCGGCAACGGGACGGCGCGGGCGATCGACGGCGGTGAGGACGGGGACGGGAAGGCACTAAGTAAACCACACCTACACATATGAACTAAGAAGTTAACTTGAGCTCAAATTGCATATAAATCAAATAAACTCTCACATAATTACTCCCAAACTAAAACCCACAAATGACTATTCTTATAGAGCATTGCACGAGCTAAACCAGCAATGAGAGATGAAAGGACAAAGTTGCTAACCTTTTAGAACACTTGAATAGATGGGGTGCCTCAAATCTTGACAAATCTTGGCAAAAATGAAGGATGAGCTCAAGCTAGGGGAAGAACAGAGAGGAGTGAAAGGAGAGAAACACTATTAGAAAACAGGGTTTTGGTCCAAGCTCGATCTACACATTATTCCCGGTTGCATTACGAACCGGGACTAATGTGAGCATTAGTCTCGGTTCAAGCGGCTAGGGCGCCGGGCAGACATCAATCCCGGTTCAAATGGGACCTTTAGTCCCGGTTATACCTTTAGTCCTGGTTGGTGTCTCCAACCGGGACTAAAGGTCCACCAACCGGGACTAAAGGGGTTCTGAAAGTTTCTTTTCTGTTTTTCCATTTGTTTTTTGTTTTTTGTTTCTGTTTTAAATTGCTTATATCTTTTAGGATATTTGATATTTTTGAGTGATTCTTTTTGCATTAGATTCTAAATTTTTTCTAGGTTCTGTTTGTGCCATTAGTTTTCAAATTTGAATGATTTAGATTTGAATTTGTTCAAATTTGCTTCAAACCCTAGATTGTGAATAATTTGAGTTTAAAAATAGTTTTTAATTTAATTTTTTTGCACCTAGTCACATGTTAGATTGTTGTCATTGTAAGATTTATTTGGTTATTTTTAGAATAATTTAAATTAGGATTTTAATTAAAATAGTATTGTTTTGCTTATATAGTTGTTTTAGTCCTTTAATTGTTGTTTTCAAATTATTTAGTTCGTTCTTTATGTAGATTTTAACATGCTGTAGTATGCTTCTGTTAGACAATAGTAGATAAAATTTTATAATTAATTAATATTAAATATTAATTTTGCTACTGTTTTGTATTAATAGTTGTTTAGCCTTTAATAATAGTTGATAGAATTAGTTTTGCTATATTTAAAAGTAATTCTTTTTGTCACATTAATAGAACATGACTCTGGCTTGGTTAAAGATGTAGTTATGCTACTACATCTACTAGTTAGGAAAATTAAAAAACATAAATTTCGACATGTTTTGCAAAAAAGTGTTATGAAAAAGTAAAACGACTATAACTTTTGCATACGATGTCGAAAAAAAACGTATAATATATCAAAATGTTCAGCACGAGAAGCCGGTTCTGATTTCGACTGCCGTAGGCCGTTTTGCCAACTTTTAGAATCCTCAAATTCTGAAAGGAAAAAAAAGTTATCCTCAAATTTAAGTTTTTTTGAATTTTTGGTCAAACTCTGGTCAAACTATGATCAAACTACTTTTTCAATAAATATTAGTGTTAATAAATAACTTTATAAATTACTAATGTCATATTTGGATTCCTCACATTTTTCTGATAATAATGGATATATTATTTGTCAAATTTGATTTACAGATTTAAAGATATTAATTATGCCATATTAAATGAATAAATGGCAAAAAATGAATAAAATAATATTATTACTTATTTTATTTTCATTGAAATTCAATATTATTATTACTTATTTTATTTTAATAATTGTTTGGAATTCAAAAAATTTAATCATGTGACATCAAGACCTAAGGGTTAATAGGATTGGCAGCTTACTATTGTCAGGAAAACAACAAGTGCAAACTTGAAAACTAGGGGGAATAGAACTCAGAAGTTAAGCGTGCTTAGGCTGGAGTAGTGAGATGATGGGTGACCGGCCGGGAAGTTAGACGATTTGGAATGAGTGCTCCACACTTGAACAGTGATTAGAGATTAAGCGTTCTTAGGCTGGAGTAGTGATGAGGGGTGATTAGAGATTAAATTGTCAAATAATTCAGAAATTTGAAAATCGGAAAAGAAAATAAAAAAAATATTTTTTTTTTCAAAAAAATATTTTTTTTTTTCAAAAAAAATCCTTTAGTCCAGGTTAGTGTTACCAACCGGGACTAAAGGTGGAGCCTTTAGTCCCGGACAGCGGCCACATGGAGCTCCTTTAGTCCCGGTTCGTAAGCCAACCGGGACTAAAAGTAATGGGCATTAGTCCCGATCATTTTGTCCCGGTTGCAAATGAAGGAAATATGCCCTAGAGGCAATAATAAAGTTGTTATTTATATTTCCTTATATCATGATAAATGTTTATTATTCATGCTAGAACTGTATTAACCGGAAACTTAGTACATGTGTGAATACATAGACAAAACAGAGTGTCCCTATTATGCCTCTACTAGACTAGCTCGTTAATCAAAGATGGTTAAGTTTCCTAACCATAGACATGTGTTGTCATTTGATGAACGGGATCACATCATTAGGAGAATGATGTGATGGACAAGACCCATCCGTTAGCTTAGCATAATGATCGTTAAGTTTTATTGCTATTGCTTTCTTCATGACTTATACATATTCCTCTGACTATGAGATTATGCAACTCCCGAATACCGGAGGAACATTTTGTGTGCTATCAAACATCACAACGTAACTGGGTGATTATAAAGATGCTCTACAGGTGTCTCCGAAGGTGTTTGTTGGGTTGGCATAAATCGAGATTAGGATTTGTCACTCCGAGTATTGGAGAGGTATCTCTGGACCCTCTCGGTAATGCACATCATATGAAGCCTTGCAAGCAATGTGACTAATGAGTTAGTTGTGGGATGATGCATTACAGAACGAGTAAAGAGACTTGCCGGTAACGAGATTGAACTAGGTATGATGATACCGACGATCGAATCTCGGGCAAGTAACATACCGATGACAAAGGGAATGACGTATGTTGTTATGCGGTTTGACCGATAAAGATCTTCGTAGAATATGTAGGAGCCAACATGAGCATCCAGGTTCCGCTATTGGTTATTGACTGGAGATGTGTCTCGGTCATGTCTACATAGTTCTCGAACCCGTAGGGTCCGCACGCTTAACGTTCGATGACGATTTGTATTATGAGTTATGTGATTTGATGACCCAAGTTTGTTCGGAGTCCCGGATGAGATCACGAACATGACGAGAAGTCTTGAAATGGTCGAGAGGTAAAGATTCATATATTGGAAGGCTATATTCGGACATCGGAAAGGTTCCGAGTGATTCGGGTATTTTTCGGAGTACCGAGGAGTTACGGGAATTCACCGGGAGAAGTAATGGGCCTTATTGGGCCATACGGGAAAAGAGGAGGCAGGCCAAAGGGGAGGTGGCGCCCCCCCCCCCCATGGGTCCGAATTGGACTTGGGGAAGGGGGCGGCGCCCCCCTTGCCTTTTCCTACTCCCTCCCTCTTTTCCCTCTTTCCTTCTCTCCTACTCCGAAAAGGAAACAGATTCCTACTGGGACTTGGAAGTCCTAGTAGGACTCCATACTCTTGGCGCGCCCCTAGGGGGCCGGCCTCTCTCCCTCCCTCCTTTATATATGTGGGAGGGGGGCACCCCAAAGGGACACCAAGATTTGTCTTAGCCGTGTGCGGTGCCCCCCTCCACAGTTACACACCTCGGTCATATCATCGTAGTGCTTAGGCGAAGCCCTGCGCCGGTAACTTCATCATCACCGTCGCCACGCCGTCGTGCTGACGGAACTCTCCCTCGTCCTCAACTGGATCAAGAGCTCGAGGGACGTCATCGAGCTAAACGTGTGCTGAACTCGGAGGTGCCGTACATTCGGTGCTTGATCGGTTGGATCATGAAGACGTTCGACTACATCAACTGCGTTAAGCTAACGCTTCCGCTTTCGGTCTATGAGGGTACGTGAACATACTCTCCCCTCTCATTGCTATGCATCTCCTAGATAGATCTTCCGTGAACGTAGGAATTTTTTTGAAATTGCACGTTCCCCAATAGTGGTATCAGAGCTAGGTCTATGCGTAGATGATATGCACGAGTATAACACAAAGAGTTGTGGGCGATAATAGTCATACTGCTTACCACCAACGTCTTACTTTGATTCGGCGGTATTGTTGGATGAAGCGGCTCGGACCGACATTACATGACCGCGTTCATGAGACTGGTTCTACCGATATGCTTTGCACACAGGTGGCTGGCGGGTGTCTGTTTCTCCAACTTTAGTTGAATCGATTTTTACTATGGCCGGTCCTTGTTGAAGGTTAAAACAGCATACTTGACGAAAAATCGTTGTGGTTTTGATGCGTAGGTAAGAACGGTTCTTACTAGAAGCCCGTAGCAGCCACGTAAAACTTGCAACAACAAAGTAGAGGACGTCTAACTTGTTTTTGCAGGGCATGTTGTGATGTGATATGGTCAAGACATGATGTGATACACATTATTGTATGAGATGATCATGTTTTGTAAAAGTTATCGGCAACTGGCAGGAGCCTTATGGTTGTCGCTTTATTGAATGAAATGCAATCGCCATGTAATTGCTTTACTTTATCACTATGCGTTAGCGATAGTTGTAGAAGCAATAGTTGGCGAGGCGACAACGACGCTACGATGGAGATCAAGGTGTCAAGCCGGTGACGATGGAGATCATGATGGTGCTTTGGATATGGAGATCAAAGGCACAAGATGATGATGGCCATATCATGTCACATATTTTGATTACATGTGATGTTTATCTTTTATGCATCTTATTTTGCTTAGTACGGCGGTAGCATTATAAGATGATCCCTCACTAAATTTCAAGGTATAAGTGTTCTCCCTGAGTATGCACCGTTGCGAAAGTTCTTCGTGCTGAGACACCACGTGATGATCGGGTGTGATAGGCTCTACGTTCAAATACAACGGGTGCAAGACAGTTTTGCACATGCGGAATACTCGGGTTAAACTTGACGAGCCTAGCATATGCAGATATGGCCTCGAAACACTGAGACCGAAAGGTCGAACGTGAATCATATAGTAGATATGATCAACATAGAGATGTTCACCATTGAAAACTACTCCATCTCACGTGATGATCGGACATGGTTTAGTTGATATGGATCACGTGATCATTTAGATGACTAGAGGGATGTCTATCTAAGTGGGAGTTCTTAAGTAATATGATTAATTGAACTTTAATTTATCATGAACTTAGTCCTGGTAGTATTTGCAAATTATGTTGTAGTTCAATAGCTCGTGTATAGCTCCCCTGTTTTATTTTTGATATGTTCCTAGAGAAAACTAAGTTGAAAGATGATAGTAGCAATGATGCGGACTGGTTCCGTGATCTGAGGATTATCCTCATTGCTGCATAGAAGAATAATGTCCTTGATGCACCGCTAGGTGACAGACCTATTGCAGGAGCAGATACAAACGTTATGAACGTTTAGCAAGCTTGATATGATGACTACTTGATAGTTTAGTGCGCCATGATTTACGGCTTAGAACCGGGACTTCAAAAACGTTTTGAACGCCACGGAGCATATGAGATGTTCCAAGAGCTGAAATCGGTATTTCAGACTCATGCCCGTGTCGAGAGGTATGAGACCTCTGACATGACAAGTACTTTGCCTACAAGATGGAGGAGAATAGCTCAATCAGTGAGCATATGCTCAGAATATCTGGGTACTACAATCGCTTGAATCAAGTGGGAGTTAATCTTCCAGATAAGATAGTGATTGACAGAGTTCTCTAGTCACTATCACCAAGTTACTAGAACTTCGTGATAAACTATAATATGCAAGGGATGACGAAAATGATTCCCAAGCTCTTCGCGATGCTGAAATCGGTGAAGGTAGAAATCAAGAAATAGCATCAAGTGTTGATGGTTGACAAGACCACTAGTTTCAAGAAAAAGGGCAAGGGAAAGAAAGGGAACTTCAAGAAGAATGGCAAACAAGTTGTCACTCCCGTGAAGAAGCCCAAAGATGGACCTAAGCCTGAAACTGAGTGCTTCTACTGGAAAGGAAATGGTCACTGGAAGCGGAATTACCCCAAATACTTGGCGGATAAGAAGGGTGGCAAAGTGAACAAAGATATATTTGATATACATGTTATTGATGTGTATTTTACTAGTGTTCATAGTAGCCCCTGGGTATTTGATACCGGTTCAGTTGCTAACATTAGTAACTCAAAACAGGAGTTGCAAGATGAACAGAGACTAGTTAATGACGAGGTGACGATGAGTGTTGGAAGTGATTCCAAGGTTGATAAGATCACCATCACACACTCCCTCTACCTTCGGGATTAGTGTTGGACCTAAATAAATGTTATTTGGTGTTTGCGTTGAGCATGAATATGATTGGATCATGTTTATTGCGATACGGTTATTCATTTAAGTCAGAGAATAATTGTTGTTCTGTTTATATGAATAAAGCCTTCTATGGTCATACACTCAATATAAATGGTTTATTGAATCTTAATCGTAGTGATACACATATTCATAATATTGATGCCAAAAGATGCAAAGTTGATATTGATAGTGCAACATATTTGTGGCACTGCCGTTTAGGTCATATTGGTGTAAAGCGCATGAAGAAACTCCATGCAGATGGACTTTTGGAATCACTTGATTATGAATCATTTGATGCTTGCGAACCATGCCTCATGGGCAAGATGACTAAGACTCCGTTCTCCGGAACAATGGAGCGAGCTAATGACTTATTGGAAATAATACATACCAATGTATGCGGTCCGATGAGTGTTGAGGCTCACGGCGGGTATCGTTATTTTCTGACCTTCACAGATGATTTGAGCAGATATG
Source organism: Thinopyrum elongatum (assembly GCA_011799875.1). NCBI lineage: Eukaryota > Viridiplantae > Streptophyta > Magnoliopsida > Poales > Poaceae > Thinopyrum > Thinopyrum elongatum. The sequence goes on from CM022301.1 coordinate 544,578,740, forward strand.
GGTATATCTACTTAATGAAACACAAGTCTGAAACATTTGAAAAGTTCAAAGAATTTCAGAGTGAATTGGAAAATCATCGTAACAAGAAAATAAAGTTTCTACGATCTGATCGCGGAGGCGAATATTTGAGTTACGAGTTTGGTCTTCATTTTAAAACAATGTGGAATAGTTTCGCAACTCACGCCACCTGGAACACCACAGCGTAATGGTGTGTCCGAATGTCATAACCGTAGTTTATTAGATATGGTGCGATCTATGATGTCTCTTACCGATTTACCACTATCGTTTTGGGGTTATGCATTAGAGACAGCTGCATTCACGTTAAATAGGGCACCATCTAAATCCGTTGAGACGACACCATATGAACTGTGGTTTGGCAAGAAACCTAAGATGTCGTTTCTTAAAGTTTGGGGTTGCGATGCTTATGTGAAAAAGCTTCAGCCTGATAAGCTCGAACCCAAATCGGAGAAGTGCGTCTTTATAGGATACCCAAAAGAAACTATTGGGTACACCTTCTATCACAGATCCGAAGGCAAGATATTTGTTGCTAAGAATGGATCATTTCTAGAGAAGGAGTTTCTCTCGAAAGAAGTGAGTGGGAGGAAAGTAGAACTTGATGAGGTAATTGTACCTCCTCTCAATTTGGAAAGTAGCTCATCAGAGAAATCTGTTCCCGTGATGCCTACACCAATTAGTGAGGAAGCTAATGATCATCATGAAACTTCAGATCAAGTTTCTACAGAACCACGTAGGTCAACCATAGTACGTTCCGCACCAGAGTAGTACGGTAATCCTGTTCTGGAAGTCATGTTACTAGACCATGACGAACCTACGAACTATGAGGAAGTGATGATGAGCCCAGATTCCGCGAAATGGCTTGAGGCCATGAAATCTGAGATAGGATCCATGTATGAGAACAAAGTGTGGACTTTGGTGGACTTGCCCGATGATCGGCAAGCCATAAATAATAAATGGATCTTCAAGAGGAAGACGGACGCTGATGATAGTGTTACTGTCTACAAAGCTCGACTTGTCGCAAAAAGGTTTTCGACAATTTCAAGGTGTTGACTACGATGAGATTTTCTCACTCGTAGCGATGCTTAAGTCTGTCCGAATCATGTTAGCAATTGCCGCATTTATGAAATCTGGCAAATGGATGTCAAAACTGCACTCCTTAATGGATTTCTTAAAGAAGAATTGTATATGATGCAACCAGAAAGTTTTGTCAATCCTAAAGGTGCTAACAAAGTGTACAAGCTCCAGCGATCCATCTATGGACTGGTGCAAGCATCTCGGAGTTGGAATATACGCTTTGATAAGGTGATCAAAGCATATGGTTTTATACAGACTTACGGTGAAGCCTGTATTTACAAGAAAGTGAGTGGGAGCTCTGTATCATTTCTGATATTATATGTGGATGACATATTGCTGATTGGAAATGATATAGAATTTCTGGATAGCATAAAAGGATACTTGAATAAGAATTTTTCAATAAAAAGACTTCAGTGAAGCTGCTTAAGTATTGAGCATCAAGATCTATAGGGATAGATCGAGACGCTTAATAGGACTTTCACAAAGCACATACCTTGACAAATTTTTGAAGAAGTTCAAAATGGATCAGTCAAAGAAAGGGTTCTTGCCTGTGTTGCAAGGTGTGAAGTTGAGTAAGACTCAAAGCCCGACCACGGCAGAAGATAGAAAGAGAATGAAAGTCATTTCCTATGCCTCAGCCATAGGTTCTATAAAGTATGCCATGCTGTGTACCAGACATATTGTGTGCCTTGCCATGAGTTTGGCAAGGGAGTACAATAGTGATCCAGGAGTAGATCACTGGACAGTGGTCAAAATTATCCTTAGTTACCTAAGAGGACTAAGGAAATATTTCTCGGTTATGGAGGTGACAAAGAGTTCGTCGTAAAGGGTTACGTCGATGCAAGCTTTGACACTAATCCGGATGACTCTGAGTCTCAATCTGGATACATATTGAAAGTGGGAGCAATTAGCTAAAATAGCTCCGTGCAGAGCATTGTAGACATAGAAATTTGCAAAATACATACGGATCTGAATATGGCAGACCCGTCGACTAAACCTCTCTCACAAGCAAAACATGATCACACCTTAGTACTCTTTGGGTGCTAATCACATAGCGATGTGAACTAGATTATTGACTCTAGTAAACCCTTTGGGTGTTGGTCACATGGCGATGTGAACTATGGGTGTTAATCATATAAAGATGTGAACTATTGGTGTTAAATCACATGGCGATGTGAACTAGATTATTGACTCTAGTGCAAGTGGGAGACTGAAGGAAATATGCCCTAGAGGCAATAATAAAGTTGTTATTTATATTTCCTTATATCATGATAAATGTTTATTATTCATGCTAGAACTGTATTAACCGGAAACTTAGTACATGTGTGAATACATAGACAAAACAGAGTGTCCCTAGTATGCCTCTACTAGACTAGCTCGTTAATCAAAGATGGTTAAGTTTCCTAACCATAGACATGTGTTGTCATTTGATGAACGGGATCACATCATTAGGAGAATGATGTGATGGACAAGACCCATCCGTTAGCTTAGCATAATGATCGTTAAGTTTTATTGCTATTGCTTTCTTCATGACTTATACATATTCCTCTGACTATGAGATTATGCAACTCCCGAATACCGGAGGAACATTTTGTGTGCTATCAAACATCACAACGTAACTGGGTGATTATAAAGATGCTCTACAGGTGTCTCCGAAGGTGTTTGTTGGGTTGGCATAAATCGAGATTAGGATTTGTCACACCAAGTATCGGAGAGGTATCTCTGGGCCCTCTCGGTAATGCACATCATATGAAGCCTTGCAAGCAATGCGACTAATGAGTTAGTTGCGGGATGATGCATTATGGAACAAGTAAAGAGACTTGCCGGTAACGAGATTGAACTAGGTATGATGATACCGACGATCGAATCTCGGGCAAGTAACATACCGATGACAAAGGGAATGACGTATGTTGTTATGCGGTTTGACCGATAAAGACCTTCGTAGAATATGTAGGAGCCAATATGAGCATCCAGGCTCCGCTATTGGTAATTGACCGGAGATGTGTCTCGGTCATGTCTACATAGTTCTCGAACCCGTAGGGTCCGCACGCTTAACGTTCGATGACGATTTGTATTATGAGTTATATGATTTGTTGACCGAAGTTTGTTCGGAGTCCCGGATGAGATCACGGACATGACGAGGAGTCTCGAAATGGTCGAGAGGTAAAGATTCATATATTGGAAGGCTATATTCGGACATCGGAAAGGTTCCGAGTGATTCGGGTATTTTTCGGAGTACCGGGGAGTTACGGGAATTCACTGGGAGAAGTAATGGGCCTTATTGGGCCATACGGGAAAAGAGGAGGCAGGCCAAAGGGGAGGTGGCGCCCCCCCCCCCCATGGGTCCGAATTGGACTAGGGGAAGGGGGCGGCGCCCCCCTTGCCTTTTCCTACTCCCTCCCTCTTTTCCCTCTTTCCTTCTCTCCTACTCCGAAAAGGAAAGGGATTCCTACTAGGACTTGGAAGTCCTAGTAGGACTCCATACTCTTGGCGCGCCCCTAGGGGGCCGGCCTCTCTCCCTCCCTCCTTTATATACGTGGGAGGGGGGCACCCCAAAGGGACACCAAGATTTGTCTTAGCCGTGTGCGGTTCCTCCCTCCACAGTTACACACCTCGGTCATATCGTTGTAGTGCTTAGGTGAAGCCCTGCGCCGGTAACTTCATCATCACCGTCACCACGCCGTCGTGCTGACGGAACTCTCCCTCGTCCTCAACTGGATCAAGAGCTCGAGGGACGTCATCGAGCTGAACGTGTGCTGAACTCGGAGGTGCCGTACGTTCGGTGCTTGATCGGTTGGATCGCGAAGACGTTCGACTACATCAACCGCGTTAAGCTAACGCTTCCACTTTCGGTCTACGAGGGTACGTGGACATACTCTCCCCTCTCGTTGCTATGCATCTCCTAGATAGATCTTGCGTGAACGTAGGAATTTTTTTGAAATTGCACTTTCCCCAACAGCAGAATCGGGACTAAAGGCCCTCTGGAACCGGGATTAAAGACCCGTTTTCTACTGGTGAAACAAAGAGGATGAGCTCGGGCTGGACGAAGGGTTTATATAGGGACATCTTTAGTCCCGGTTGGTAATACAAACCGGGACTAAATGTCCACCTCTAGTACCGGTTGGTGCTACCAACCGGGACTAAAGGGCCTCGCGGGGGCTCCAGCCTGACGCCAGCCTGCTACCACCCCTTTAGTCCCGGTTGGTATCACCAACCGGGACTAGAGGTCAAAAATGAACCGGGACTAATGGTGGCCGTGGCATCTTCCGCTCCTAGCCGTTGGAACCGGGACTAGTGGTCCCATTAGTCCCGGTCCAAAACCCGACCGGGACTAATGCTCCGAACGAAAGGCCTATTTTGTACTAGTGTCACTTATCCAATTAAGTATTGTCACCAAAGTCTACCTCATGTGACAACCTCGCTTGGGACTAGAAGAGAGGAAGGGGGAGGACAGACCACTATATAGGACTGAGAAGAAAAAAATAGACGACTTCCCTCCATGCAGTCTCGTATCAATTTATTTCTAGGATATTGGTTTAATTGGCATTTTGAATATATAGGACCGAACTTCATCTTACAATTGGCAGGTAAAGAATCTATTTTCCTTCAATATAGGGTAGAGCTGCTTATCTCTTACAAAATGGAGGACATTCATTTACAGTCGGTATGTCTATAAAATAAATGCACCATCATAAGATGAGAACACACACTCATTATAGGAAGGATGGCTGGTAAAGTGTTTGAATTCTTATTAACTCAGTTGTACAATTAATCAAAGATAAGAAGATGCGGTTCATCACCAGCTATATATATGTGCAAACAACCTTTATGCATCATGCTATTGTAAGAAATTTAGGGTTTGTGGTCTACCCCCTATTCCTCTGCGCTTATCCGTGGTGCCGCTCACAATTTGCATCTCTGAGGCTAGGGGGTAGGGACCTTCTTATACTGTTTTTCCAAAGAGTCCACCTCTTACACAAGATATAAGATTCCTAGTCTTTTCCACTAGTTTCCGGGATAGAGTCCAGATCAAATTACCAACCACGATCATATTTGTCTATTAACGGATTCTACCCGTTATGTCCCAAGAGCACGCGCTTGTGAGAAACGCGCCATAATAGAGTGTAAATTCCTCTAATTACGTAGATCAACATTAGGGCTGTAACCTAACTATACGATCTAGCTCCTTCCAATCATCAGTGTACCCGGGTAGTCTTTCCAATATAAATAGTATATTGTATTCCACTGATAATCGACCAGCTTCCTTAATCATATATTACTTAAGTACATTCCAACAAGTGACAATTCCATGATAAATATGTAAAGTAATTCCATGTATAAATACATGTATAATTCCATAATGAGGTATTCCGAATATTAGTAATTCCTAGTAATTTGAATATAGTTGCAGGACACATAATCCCAACATCTCCCACTTATCCAAAACGATCATTCAAATATTCGTAAACTCATAGCCTTAACATGCTTACCAAATACCTCATGACTAATAGGCTTAGTCAAGGGGTCGGCAACCAGGTTAACACTATGTTGAAAATCCAAAGAAATATATAGTGATACCTTCCCTCAGTATGCTTCCTTGCTGTGACACTTAAGATCACTAGAGACCTTTAGTTTCCGCCTAATTATTCCAGCATAGTTGTCCTCGACGCCTCGAGTATTATTTCCTCGAGTGTAATTCCACCTTTATAGGCACCTTGAGTATTTTGTTTCCTCAAGTGAAATTCCGCATCAATTATTTTCCATCACATATATAATAATATGATTAATTCCACATCGAGTCAAGTATAAGATAATCATGTTGAATAAATTTTTTAAACCACTTAAATATCAAATCCAATCAGTAAATGAAGTTCCGTTTATAACCATGTTTTGAACGAAATTCCTGACTTCGGTCAGTGAACCTGCACCATTTTAGTACTAAAAATAATAATTGAATATGCGTACCTGGACTTATTTCTCATCTCGTAGATACAGTAATAACTTCCTCAATGTGTTCACCTCTAATATAAATTTCCGAACAAGTGGCAGGTTGTGATGCACTTTCCACAATCTTATATGATGTGTGAGATTCCCTTAGCTGCTTGTCTTTCCTTCCACTGCTTGAATGCAACATAAATTCCGGTAGCTAAGGTATGATAATATAATGAAGATACATACGAATTTCAGTACCATTTATTATTCCATTTTCCTCGAGAGTTCAAATATAATTCCTCACTGAGTATGATTCCCTTTATCAAAGGTATTTTAACATATTTGCAATTTCTCATAGAGAAACACTTCAAAATATTTTCTATGTATTTCCACTCCCGAAACATTGGAAGCTCCACAAATTCATTTGTAGATGACTGCCTTGCTTCATTTGGAAAACCATATGAACTGTTATTCCATTGATGTGAAGCTTATTAAAAGACCATACATTAATTTATTCGATTAGCAAACCATGTCTTTAGTTCCTCTTTCCCAAAATTCCAGAAGAAAGTTTCCACAAAGTATATTTTCCTTTGTGTAAAGAATTGAATAACAAGAGTGACATTATAATATTCCAACGAGACAAACTATCCTTAAAAAAAACGCTTACAAACAATGGGCTTGTGGTTGTTTGGTATGAAAATAACTTCCCAAACTATATATTTCCTCGTTGAGTTTATTCCTTCCCGCATTTCTTCCACCCATAGTTGACATTGATGAAAACAAAACTTCTTAAGAGTCTTCCTCTAATATTTAGAGTGACTTCCCCCAAAAATCACATAACAATTATCCAGAGATTACATTCCAATTTAATTCCTCCCACTTATCCTAAGTCATGTTGGGAGTGTCACTTGTAGTTTCCTTGGGGTCAAGATCATATTCCAGTATGATTGTCAATAATTCCACCCTTGATCATAAAAATGACCGTGTTCCTACTTTCCACCAGTATTCCTTTTCTAGATAAGTAAGGAAACACCCTTTGATCCACTAGAATAACCATGAAAAATTCCTGGTGTGTGCTTTGTAGTAACTAAGAATTTCATGCCAAAATAGAAGATTTCCTTCCAGTCAAGTGACTGTTCTAGAAGTAGAATGATATCAACAAACGACAGTATATATGCACTGCTTCTTCCAGAAAAATGGTAGTAACAGTATTCAATTCCTCCATTTAAATGTGGAGTGTACGGTCTTTCACAATGATGAATAGTTCCATGCTCTTTACATGTTCAATTGGTATATTCCTGAAGTGTACTTCCCCCACCAATCAGTTGTTAAAACTTCGAAATCTTTTAATCAACTAATTTTCCACTTCAGTACATATTATGACAAGCACAAACATTCCGACATAAGTATATCAGGAGGAAAAATAGCGGGAACCTTTTTATCTCCTTCCACCTTAAGAAAAGGCGTGCAAGTCAAAATATCCATTATATATGCTTCACAAGTACCACATTCCTCCCACTAAAGTTTAAATTCCAGAATTAATAAGAAAATAAATTCTGTTTGTAGAATGTATGACCAAGCAGTATATATGACATTAATGACAATATTCCAAGCATTTGTTCCTCAATATTCCTCTCTATGGAGTTATCCTCACCAAGTAAACAATTTGGGTTACCAAATTCCAATGGAACACGAAGACAGACTGGCCATAGTGTGAAAATCCGTAATGCAATAATTTAACCATTGAAAAATATTTCCTCTCTTCCTTTTCCAAATAGTATGGCATAGTCAATATGTTCCAAAATAGAATAATAAATCAAATCAATTCCCATTGAAGTTGCACAACGTGTCCTATAGCAATAATAGTTTTCCTCCACAAGGGAGTTTGATGGCATAATTTCCATTCCAAAGTACATCATTTTTCCTTTGAAATCATTGCATGCCAATAAAGTTTCTATAACATTCCAACAATAAATGATGTACATAAACCAACACCGTAATCCAACTATTTGAAAAAATAGTGACAGATAAAATAGTGCAAACATTGGCAATAGACATACCGTTAAGTGAGAGCAAATTTCCTTTTCCACATAGTGGTTCCCATCTTCCTCCATAAATAAGTGATGCTTCATAATATACACTTTCATGAATTCCTTTCATGCGAAGTTATAATTACCATAATTTTCATCCACTTCCTCTTTGCCAATTCCAATGATAAATATTAAAATTTCCTTTCCAAAGTGCAGTCAACTATATTTGACCGGATCCTTCCCTTGAAAAGTTAATATCTTCCTCCATATAGTCTCACAAATTACAAATATCAAATGGAGTAGTTTTGATCAATCCGGCTTAGAGTTTAGAATAAATAAAATACAACGAGTAATATGTTTCCTCTGCCACCCATACACAGAGTGCGCTGAGATGCTCATGAATAAGAAACACTTTCATTCTTCAATGAAGACATAATACCATAAATATTATTGAGCAGTTTATGAGAAATATTTCAATGAAAAAATATTCCAGATTGCACATAATTTCCATGCAATCCGTTTACTCATTAATTGAACAACCAAAGATTAATATAATGATTCAGAATAGATGAGCCATTTGGTATACATATGCCCAGTGTCGGCATATATTTCCTTTTCCTCGGCATTGACATTTTAATTCAAGATTCTCCGGCGATATGTAGACAATATGTAGACTGGGCAAAGATAGACGACAATGATAAACTTCTGTCACGTGAATCAATTTCCTGCGCCTTCCCTGAGAATTGCCACAAGAATCTGAGCAAAAAGAAAAAATTATTCATCCCCGATCCACGTGCGTGTGAAGATTATGTGCGAGCTTTGCTTTCCAAGCTTCCTGGATCTTCCAACCATGGCGTGAATTAGCTTGCTCTTTGATTTCCTCGGTCCACGTGCTAAGCCGAAGTAGTAGTACTACAAGTTTGATTCCGTCTAACCGAGTCAGCTAGGACTAGTAGATCTCCTCGATCAAGGATTTTCAGCAGCGATTCTGGCTTTCCTGCAGCTTGTCTCCTTGCCAGCAAAAAACGATCTGCTAGAAGCCTTGGAACTTGTTTCCTTTGATTTGATCGGCGGGAAAAAAAATAACGCCATGGACGTGGGCCAATCTGCACCAGACTTTGAGTGCCTTGATCTGCTTCGGTGCTGCCGTCGCGCGTGACTACTGCGATTGAGAAATCGATCGCTAACACGCCGCAGTTACCTGATTGAAGAAACATGTCGATCCCACCGGCCAGCAAAGTTGGCAGCGGATTCAATCACGAGTGGCGATAAACAATGACGAGGGAGTTGCCCAGCGGACTAGGATCCGAGCGGCGGCTAACAGGCGGCAGAGTACGCAGCGGATTCTGGGTTCAAGCCACGGTGGTCGAACATGGCTATTTAGGGTCTGTGGTCTACCCCCTATTTCTCTGCGTTTATCCGTGGTGCCGCTCACAATTCGCATCTCTGAGGCTAGGGGGTAGGGACCTTCTTATACTGTTTTTCCAAAGAGTCCACCTCTTACACAAGATATAAGATTCCTAGTCTTTTCCACTAGTTTCCGGGATAGAGTCCAGATCAAATTACCAACCACGATCATATTTGTCTGTTAACGAATTCTACCCGTTATGTCCCCAGAGCTTGTGAGCAACGCGCCATAATAGAGTGTAAATTCCTCTAATTACGTAGATCAACATTAGGGCTGTAACCTAACTATACGATCTAACTCCTTCCAATCATCAGTGTACCCGGGTAGTCTTTCCAATATAAATAGTATATTGTATTCCACTGATAATCGACCAGCTTCCTTAAGCATATATTACTTAAGTACATTCCAACAAGTGACAATTCCATGATAAATATGTAAAGTAATTCCATGTATAAATACATGTATAATTCCATAATGAGGTATTCCGAATATTAGTAATTCCTAGTAATTTGAATATAGTTGCAGGACACATAATCCCAACAGCGATCTCATAAAGAGAACAATACAATTGAGGGAGAGTGCCAAAAGAAACATGGGTGGATGTAGGGGAAAATGTAAGTCGGTGCGGCTTGAGAGTATGGAGAAAATCTTGGTCGTATGCATTCTCTGGTCTCCCAATACTACACTAGTTCACTATGAAGGTGCATCACCAAGGTATATACCTTAGAGCATAGAAATGGGAGGCATTACGGAGCAGGGCCAGGCTTGCAAAACTAGTTGCATTGTACCAAACTCTAAAATGGGGCCCTATGTCATGGGATCGAGGGTCCTTGAGTACGTCCGGTCGACGCCGAAGACACAGACTCAAAGTGCTCTTATCCGGGCCTCCTATGTGAACGATTGATCGACATTTGCCATAGCGCCATAGCGGGTGGACACTGGACGAAGAAAGCGTCTAGCTAGGAGACTAAGAGTTACATTGCATTGCACTGGGTTGGGGATATAACCAGATATTTTGCCAAAGCAAATGGTTGTTACAGAAGATTATCTGCATTTACAGACTTTTCAAGCAAGCCCTTTTCTTGCGGGTAAGTAGGCCTTAAAGTGTACTGGTATTATTATTTCTCAAGTATAGCCAATGACTCGTTATAAGCCTTAAAACTGCCTTTTTTTTTTTGCAAAAGAACTTCTCATCGATTCATCTTCAATCATGGTAGTACAGTGAACACCAGAAATAATAAAAATTGCATCTAGATCCATAGACCACCTAGTGACGACTACAAGTACTGAAGCGAGCCGAAGGCGCGCCGCCGTCATCGCCCCTCCCTCGCCAGAGTCGGGCACATCTTGTTGTAGTAGACAGTCAGGAAGTCGTCGTGCTAAGACCCTATAGGACCAGCGCACCAGAACTGTAACCGCCGCCGATGAAGAATAACGTAGATCGAAAGGATCCAACCCGAAGACACACGAACATAGACGAACAACAATCAGATCCGAGCAAATCCACCAAGGATAGATCCGTTGGAAACACACCTCCACATGCCCACCAACGATGCTAGACGCACCACCGGAACGGGGGCTAGGCAGGAAGACCTTTATTACTTGGTGTTCAGAGAGCCGCCGCCGTCTCGCCTTGCCTTCCTGAGCAGGACACAAACCCTAACAAATCTCAAAGGAACGACTAATAACGGAACCCTCCCGCCGGCCCTTGCCAGGATCCATCGTGCCCCATGGCCCTAGGGCCACCGGAGACGAGGCGGACCTGCATGGAGCCGGCGAGAGGCACAAACCCTAGCTGTTTTTTAGGAGGAGGCGGCGGCTGCGTTGATTCCCTGAATTGACCTTAGGCATCGGGTAAAAAGGATCCATATTTTCTTGATTTCAAGCATAGTTGACCAGTATTATGGAATAAGACGGTACCAAGTGATCGCGTCGTATACTACGTATGGCCGTAGTCTACATTGGATCATCGAGCCATTTGTTTTCTCTAGGAGACATCATGAGACAAAAATACAAACCACTAAACCCAACGTGTTGTGTGTATGTGCCCTATAGTGACAAGTTTGGGTCGATTCGTTACATGTAGGAACCTATTGTATATGATTGCTCTCCTGTGTTGCACCGACCAACCGAGTCGTCATCCACGCGCAGCCTGCTGCAGCATTGCACCTCTTCCTTCTTGCTCCTAGGGAAGGAAAAAAGACTTTGATTATTCAAAGCCTATTTTGGAGGTCCAGAAGTGAGAGCTGGTTTGTCTGCCAGGTCTAGCACTTTCAGCAGTGCAAGCAGATAGGTTGAAGTGAAGCGGTAGAAAATGCAGGGGCCTGCTCGGCCGCATGGATTGCACGCGTTTGGCCTGGTTTTTGTTGTGGTCTACCGATTGGAGTGAAGGGTTGACACATATGTCAAGGATCAAACTAAATAGTCCCAAATTTCCAACATCATGGGGTAGAAAGGATCGGACATGGAGGGAGCTGTGCTTCAATGATGCCGTCATCTTCTCCTTCGTCTGTGTCGCTTCTAGAGAGAGTGTGGCTAGAAATCGAAAAGTTTGGGGCGTTGTCATGATCTAACCACTAGCTAGAATTGTTAATCTTAAACCCATTAACAAACTTGAAGGTGTAGACCCACAACAAACTTGGATGTTATGAGGCCAAGATTAAAAATCATGCTCATCCACTAGAGCCCAAGGTCGGTCTCATTTTGTTCTCCAGTTAAGGTAATTAATGTATACGAATTGGAGATCTTTGTAAGAAAATAAATAAATGATAATAATTGGTGAGAAGTGAAAAAGATGTCTATATACCAACAAGAGTTGATGTCTTCTTTTTTCTGAAGGAACAATTAATGTCTTCTCAATGGTGCAAATAGACGATGAAATACACAATGAGAAAATTCCCTAAAATAGAAAACCACCAAAAATCCAGTTATAAACCAAATGGCGTGACAAAGCACATGTCCGCTTCTAACTGCACTCTATTTATGTCACGTCAAGTTGATTCTTTTCATCTTTTGCCATTGACTTTGTTAGATGTGTGATTGTGAGCCCCACCCCCCTATATGTGATTGCAGCTCCAATAAAGCCCGCATGTGTGAAACTGATTGAAAAAGGACTAAAATAATTAGTATCTGTATGAATATTTGGTACATGTGTGGAAATGTTAATGAAATTGATTGAAATGCTACTAAAATAATTGGGATTTGTGTTTCTAAAATATGACGAAATGTTTGAAATAGATGAAATGATTTTGAAAATTTGGTACCAGTATGAGATGATTCTCTTGAAATGACACCGGAACAATTTGACAAATAAATACATGTCGTTGATTGATCATATTCATTGATTCTTGATCCAATGGAAAGACTGCTGATCGATCTTGTCTGTTGACTCTATCCGATGGGTGTGAATGGCCTAGTTATCTTTCTGGAGGCAAGTCACCCTCTTACTTTCCTCTCAAAACAAGCTTTCATCCAGTTTTATAGATAAAGCACAAACAAAACTAAAGCACGGGCCGAACGATGCAAAGTGGTGAGGAAGCACTGCTACAAAGCAGATCCCATGATAAATGGATCACATCGTATGCGCGCGACTACCCTATCGAAATAGAATATAGGAACATCTGAGTACAACGCTACGCTACGTCGTAGTACACTTGCGCTCAACGACAACACCCTCAAAAGGGAGAACAGCGCAAAAGCATCATCGCTATCGAGTCCACAGCAGACAAGATTCCTCACCCGAAGCCCTAGCACGTAGAGGAGAACTAGAACGACGTCTTCAAGAAGAGAACGACACCCGCGAGTGTCGCCGTCATCGGCGCCAAAGCGCAGAACTTTCGCTCGTCGGCTCATCCGTGTCACTACGAGGGTGCTAGGACAATCGCGACGAGATCAGATCCCACTGTCAACAACAGAAAGCATGCCCGAGCCACTTGCCGCTATACCTCTCATCACCCACACGATCAGGAGTAACAGCCACCAACCGCCGCCATGGTGTCCGCCGGAGAGCCAATCATGCGGACCGCCATCCAGGGTAGCCGCTCGGGTATCCATGTCCGAGCACACTCACCCGCCCGCATCACGGTGCCCCAACCACCCCAGCCAGTCCCGATGGACCGGAGGGGGGGGGGGGGGCATAGATCCATGACTGCCGACGACCGTCCCCGAGCTAGCTCGTACGACATCATGTCTGTGGCCAGCGGCGCCGATCCGAGCGATAGAGTAGCGGTGTGTCGACAATCCCAACGCCCACCGCACCCACGAGGGGAGGAACTTCATCGTCTGCGAGCACCACCTGGACCAGGCCAAATCCCACCTCGGACCAAAGACTGACCACAGGCCCTAGGTCCATCGCCACCGTTGGCACGAACCCATAAGAAGGACGATTTATCCCTCAAAAAAAGAGAGGACGATTTACCCCTTAAAAAAAAGATATTTCGCAGAAAAAAGAAGAAGAGGATTTCCGCCACCACTCTGCGCCGCCTGCACCACCACAGGGGACCGACGGCCGTCGGGACTCGTTCCCTAGCCAACGAGACGGACCGCATCCACCGGCCGGCTGCCGCCGCGGCCCACCACCCTCAAGAGTCCTAGCCGGGCCTCCAGCCACTCGGAGCCACGCGCACGCAACCGTCCGAGCAGCCCGCCACCGCGCAGCCGTTAGCCGCACGCGTCGTCTTACCGCGCCGCCGCGCCCCAAGCGGAGAGGATCCAGGACCCCGCCGCCACCCACGCCGGCCGGGCTGCCCCGCGGCGGCTCGCCAGGGCTTGCCCCCGGTCACCCGCGGGGACGACGCGGGGAGGAGGGGGGGAGGGGATTTCTGACTTTCCTCATCCGGTTCCGCCGCCGCTGCGGCCACAACAGCGAGTCTTCCAAACTCCGGTGAGCGCACAAATGCCCCGCCTTCTTCTTCTCCGTCGTAGCCTCAGCTATTCCACCTCCGCCGCTGACATGGTCGTCTCCTCCATCCGCCTCCTCTCCGCTACGAACCCCACCAAATCAGCCCCAACCCTCACTCCCCTTCACCTCATTAACCCCAATCCCGATCCAGGAGCAACTCCTCCCCCTCCTCCTCCCACCATCACCATCCTCCTGTCCCCGGCGGACCGCCTCCGCGGGGTCTTCCTCCAGAAGCCCCCCGGCCGCGCCGCCCTCCACCGGGCCCTCTCCTCCACGGGCATCGATGCCCTCTCCCCGGAGGTTCTCTCCGATGCCGTCAGCCGTGGCAACCTCAGCGGCTCCGCCACCGTCGACCTCCTCGACTGGGCCATCTCCAGCGCCAAGCTCCCCCCTTCCGTACAGACCTGCAACATAGTCGTCAGGGCTCTGGGCAGGAGGAAGTTCTTCAGCTCCGTCGAGCCTGCCCTGGAGGTAATGCGGAAAAATGGCGTCTTTCCGGACCTAACCACGCTGCAGATCATCATGGATACTCTGGTTGCTGCCAGGCAGGTCAACAAGGCCGTCCAACTGCTTGAGAGTCACCAATTTGGGTTAGGAATTGGGCAAACTTGCCACAGAAAGGAGGCCTTCTCTGCTCTCATCGAATGCCTCTGCCGGAGGTCACATGTTGGTGTTGCCAGCTCGCTCGTACAAGCCGCCCGTGGACAACCATTCAATCTTGATAAACAAGTGTACAATGACGTGCTTGGCGGTTGGGCGAGGTTTGGGAGGGTTGATAAGCTGGAGCATTTCTGGGCAATGATGTTGGAGGATGGGCTAGTGCCAGATGATGTTTCGCATTGCCATCTCATCGAGGCATTGGGGAGGGCAGGGCAGGCCGAGGAGGCACTCAGGGTGTTTGAGAAAATGGTGCAAGAGGGATTTGGTCCAACTACGATGGCCTACAACGCACTTGTTTTCAATTATATCTTACTCGGAGATTTGGACAGGTCCATCAAGTATTACAAGGATATGGTGGACAAGAATTGCCCTCCAAACAGTGACACATACTGCAAGATGATTGGAGCCCTTTTGAAAACACGCAGGGTGGCTGATGCACTGCAAATGTTTGATGGCATGCTGGCTCAAGGAGTTCTTCCAGATACAGGCGTAATTACATCATTCATCGAGCCACTTTGCACATTCGGGCCCCCTCACGCTGCTCTGATGATCTACCAAAAGAGTAGGAAGGCTGGTTGTATGATATCCTTGAAAGCATACAAGCTTCTGCTTGAAAGGCTTGCCAGGTTTGGGAAAAGTGGGACAGTGTTGAAGATTTGGGAGGAGATGCAAGAGAGCGGGTTTCCGTCTGATAAAGAAATATACGAGTTTATTGTAAATGGGCTTTGCAATGTGGGCAAGGTTGATGCTGCTGTTTCCGTGGTGGAGGAATCACTTAGGAAAGGCTTCTGTCTAGGGAGAGTTGTTTATAGCAAACTGAACGACAGGCTGTTGGAGATGGACAAAGTGGAGACTGCATACAATTTGTCAAAGAAAATCAAACATGGGCGCACACTTGCTAATTCACGCAACTATTGTCGTGCTAATGGTTGGCACCTGTGATTTGTGAACATATTTGGCTGGCACGCAACTATTTGGTATGCTGGTCAAAGCAGTTCCATATGGGTTTAAAAGTACCCTCATTTGCATTCTGCGGAAAATCTGGCGAAGGTAAAATGCAAGTTTGGCTGGTGAAAGGTATAAGAGTATGTACTTATTCTTGACTGTCCATGTTTCTGACATGTTTGGCTATTTCATGCATACCATGTTATTGTTTATATCTTTTTACTTGCTAGTTTTGATGGGGTTATTCTGACTAAATCTTGCCTGATGAGTAGTGGATTAAGTAGCAGAAAGCTACATAAAACATTGAGACAAACAATCAAATCGGTAGAATAGAATGGACAGACATGTACTGTTTTGTTGTGTACCTCTGCTGCTCTGGAGAACTACAAACATCAGATGGAATCTGAAGTTTCAGAACTTGGATTCCTCGGGGAAATGCAGAGAAACTATAAAAAAAAATCCGGTGGGTCTCAAGTATCAGAACTTGGGTCCCTTTGGGAAGTAGCCTGATGTATCCTTGAATAACTGGACTTCAAGTTAGAAAAGAAGAGTAATACTTGAAAGTTGAACCGGTAGGCTGACCCTTAACTGAACTTGTTATATGATGCCAGTTATCATATATTAAGTTCAATTGTTGTGGGTTATCATATAACAAGTTAACTAATTGCAAACTGGCACATTCTACCTGGAATGGAACATCACATCTGCAAAATTCTATGCTAGTTATCCTGTTGCTACTGCCTTTATTCAATTGTTGTGGGTTTTATGTATGGTTGTATTCATTCATAATTTTGTTTATTATTTGCAAATTTTCATAGCGTTGTTCTCATTGTATATATGGCTTTGGTGTTACTCTTTGTTCTGCACGCTGTAAAATTTTCTGTTTATTTTTGTAGGTTCTGTAACTACCTATGCCATTATCTTCACACGATGTAGGCTGTTGAGTTTTCATGAAGATGCAATCATGGATTCAAGAGATAATTGCCCAGAACAGTTGCTACCAGGATGAGGACTGATATATCACGTGAGGTCAAAGAAGAGAACTGGTTGAACAATTACACAAGAAAAAAATGAAAAGACATGGCATCTTATTATAGAAATGATGAAATCCGTGGGGCTTGCAGCCATGGAATGAAATCCCATACGACAAATCTCCTCTGTGGCTTGTCAGGTGCTATTTTCGAGAAAGGTATCAGCAGATACTGTGTTTGAACATGATTGCTAGCAAGGAATAGAGAGGATGAAATGTACGTTCAGTCATTGTTTTCCCAGGTCATTTAAAGCCTCAGGTATATGAACTGAATACTAGCAGCTATTCCTCTTAGTTTTGTGCATTTTTGTTAGTTAAAATCTGAGTTTTGCAGCTAGGACAAGTGTTAAATAAGCTATGGCAACCTGTATAATGTAGTTGACCGTGTTTGTTATCTTCTAATGATATTTGACAACTTATGCATAGAAATGCATATTTCAGTTTTTATAGCTATTAACACTTGCAAGTTAGTGCACTGCTAGCTAAATTCTGGTTAGTAAGTCTGTGCCCGCCTCCTGCTGATATTTGGTTGGGACTGAGACAGGTTTAGTTGTACTGCAACTGTATTGCATATTTGATTTGCCTATCCTTTTTTTTTTCTGAAGTTGAGCTGGTAGGTTTCAGATGTTCAATGATGCGGTGGGAAAAAATTGTTTGAAGAAAGATGTGTGTGGCTGTCCGAAAGAAGTATTTGCACAAACAAATTATAATTAAAGTGTTGATGAAATTTTGGGTTCTCAAATTGGAACCAAAAACCAACCCATACCTTTAGACTCTTTTGGAATTTCCAGAACATTTTTTTGCTTGTTCCCTTTCACTCTTTGGGGACTCCCCACCCCTTTTCCCTTTTCTGTGGATGTATGTGTGCAGTTTAATTCCTGTATGTTTGCATGTTTGTCCTATCAAGATTCTCTGTTTCTTTCTGTGAACTAGTGGTTTTAGTTCGATCTGAATCTGGGTTATTTATATATATTGACAATTTGGCATGTTCCACTTTCTGATCTGCGAAGGTCCACAACTTCTTGTCGCCTGGTATCATCTGATATTTGGATCCACCCATCAGAGGTATGCTTCAGTTAGTTTCTGCATTTCTAGATTCTCCTCCATGAATAATATGGAACTTTAGCCTGACTCGTGTGTCTGTGTGTGTGACATGTAGCTGCATGCTTGACAATGGATATTGTGTTAGTGTCAATGCTGGAACGGCTCTGAGGCCCCACTTGATTTTATGTTCATGTATCTATGCTCAGATTTGCTTAGTGTGTCATCTTTGGTATCAACTTGGAAGGCGATTATCCATGGATATGATTCAGCATTTAATGATGTTTTCTTAACATCTGTGCCGAAGACTATACTTGTGTTTGTGAAATGAACACTCTGATAATTGGATTTCTTGGATGCTTCTTCTACCAATTTAGGACTTCTATTATTTCCTTGGATTTATCGAGTTTGTAGTGTTGTTAGTAAGGTGGTGGTGGCCATCATGAGCATTTACTTCTGACACCTCTTGTATGAGAATGAACTGGCCCTGTTATCCCTGCCATGAGTAAATTAGCAACCCTCTGAGCTCTTGTTTATCATTGATCTAATGATCCTGGTCTTATTGCAGTATAGATTGTGAGATAGAAACACCATTGTCTTCCTTTCATGTTTTCGTGTGCTACTTATTTCTTGATGCTTGTGAAAGATATTGAAGAACAAACAAGTTGTTTATTCCCTGAAATACCTTTCAACTATTGTGTATATT
The DNA here is from genome assembly GCA_011799875.1 of Thinopyrum elongatum. Lineage (NCBI taxonomy): Eukaryota > Viridiplantae > Streptophyta > Magnoliopsida > Poales > Poaceae > Thinopyrum > Thinopyrum elongatum. Next base: position 544,597,484 of record CM022301.1, read on the forward strand.
CATATCTGAAAAATGAGGTTCCTTTCCAATTCATATACACAGGAGGAAGGCACATTACGAAGATTCGGCTCCTTTCAGTTCCTTTAGTTGTCCCATTGTTGTTAGGATGCTACTGGTTTGACGCGGGAGCTAAAGACAAATCGATGATACACAAACTTGAAGTGTCGATCACATTGTTGTCATTGAGATATTTATGTCTGGCCAGTTTAGTTAGATTAAGCTATTATGTTACCGGGTGTATTTTGGTCATTTTGTTTCAGGGACATGTGAGGAAATTTTGCCGAAAACAATCTCCATATATTGTCAAAGCCATGCCCTGTGAATTACTTCTGATGGAGAAATTTTACTTCCATCAAATCAAATTATGTAAGCACTGCTTGGCTTAGGCCTAGCAACTTATTTCGGCCAAGTATTCTACGATACCATTTGGTATTTCGTTATGGAGAAATGTGAGGGAATGTTGCCAGAAAGTTGTGGACTTGATGGATATGTCCAGCAAGTTCTTTGTGGTTGTATGTGTATACTGTGGAGTCGGTACCTTCTCTGTTCTTGTTGCCCATGCAGAGCAGGTTCCCAAACAACAATATACAGGCAAGTTACGTTGAAATATCATGACATCATTTGAGTTAAACAGAAAACTAAGTTATGTCCTGAATCCTCTGCAGCACTGCCAGCAAAATATCCTCTGCAGCATAATGTTCATGCTGCTTAAACCCTGAAAAGAAGCTATTGTTACATTAACCTTTAATAAAGCTCAACATGCGCAGGGGTTGATGTTTACATGATATTTGTAGGTAGTAACGTCTTAGACTATGGGACTAAGAGCACAATTATTTTGTTTGCGCAAAAGGTAGCACATCATAACTGTAACTATAAAACAGCAAATAGTCTGAAGACGGGCGAAAAGGTTCACATAACAATAGAATATCTCTTCTTTTTTTTAAGGGAAGAAAGCCCATCGTGGCATTCTCAAATATAGTTTCATTACATCATCTACTGGACGAGAAACAATAAAGCCCGGCCGGGTGATCGACTGGACATTGGCAGCTAACAAACGGGCTACAATATCACTAGCTCAATTATCACATGAACAAAAACTGTAGCTATGAAGACTAGAATCCTCGTAATTTGGCCATCCATCCTTGAGTTGAGCGCCCTTTGCTTCTGCAGTAGCTGCGGATCGAGTTAACTCTCGCCGACGGCGGGCATGCTCCTGACGTCGTACATGGCGACGCGCACGGTTCGGAGGGGGTCGTCGCGGGGGAAGTTGCCGTTGTACTACATCACATCGATGTAGCCGTCATCTGCTGCTGCGTCGGAGACGACGCGGGCGGCGAGCCAGAGCACCAGGCAGTGCCCCGTCGGCAGCATCCCGGCGCGCGTGCGCACCTTCACTGTCATGCCTTTCTTCACCAGGATCGACGAAGAGCGCGGCCGGGCCGGCATGGTTGGCATGTTCTTGATGTACGCTGCTCCGGCGGTGGAGAATAGCTCCGTGGAGGATCGGCAGGGTGACGCTGACTTGTTGGGAACTCCCGAGACCCTTTTGACGGCGGAAACTTTCATGCTGGACGCGGCCGGGTTGAGCGCGGATCGGCGCGGCGGGGCGGTGCACCTCTTGGCAATCTGCCCCAGCGGCACAGAGGCGATCTCCTCGGCGGTGGCACCGTCCCCCTTGGCCACGACGGCAAGCTGATTCTTGTTCTTGGTGGCCACTGCGGCTGGCGCGTGCTGCAGGATCGACGCAGGCGAGGTCACGACTCCGGCTCGCGGGCGCGGCATCGGCATGGTCATGGACGACGGCTTCGTGGTCGCCGGTCCGGCTGGCTCATCCGCGGACGGCTTCTTCTGGATCGACGCGGCAGTAGATGATTTGTTGACGATCCCTCCTTTGGGCGCGGCGGCGGGCTTCCTGCGCGGTGGAGCTCGCGGCGGATCGCGCACCGCTCCGAGGAAGAGCGCTTCGCCATGAGAGCCGGCATGGCTTGGCCTACTTTGGTGGTGGGTGGTTGCGGAGGAGGAGCTGATCGGCGACAAGATTACGATGAGAAGAGGGGAGACGCTGTGCTATTTATCAAGCCAGCACGATCGAGGAGGCTCGCCGTACGTACGTACGAGTTGGCGTCGGAGTGGGACGGGAAGCGTAGGAACCAAGCAGCAGCAGGGTGCCATCGAAGCCGAATTGGCGCGGATTGAAATTTGGATCCGACTGTATGTAGATTGAAATTTGAAGCCGAATTGGCGCGGATTGAAAGTTGGCTGGATCAGCTCGCCGAGATCTGAACTAACAGTCAGTCTAACACGTCGCCCTCGTCTCTGCCGTGGTTCACCGCCACCGGCGCCGCGCCCTCTACTCCCCCAGGCCGTTTCGCCACCGCCGACGACGATCCTACACCAGCAACGGCGCCACCGGGTCCTCCAGCCAATTTCTCCGCCATAGTTACATGATGAAGTCTGCCATCACATTTCCTTCATCCACATCACCCAAATGCTGCCATGACACGTGCTAAGAAACTAGTGACATGGATTGTTTTTTTGAGCTGCATTATGCCTTTACTTCGTCATCAAAAAGTCATTAAAGTAACGATATTTACGCAAGATGCGTCATTTGGGCGGACGCAATAGATTCCTGACAGAAGGAGTCCGAGCGCTACCATCAGGCGGCCTCCACCAGGGAGCGGCGGAGCGCAAGGCGGATGACATCTCCTCCTCGGGGCCGCGTGGGATGACCTCGGAGTCAACGGATCTGGAGGTGTAGGACTCGGATCGGCTGCCCGCCATGCTGGAGAAGGTAGGAGATCGCCATACGGGAGCTTGTGGGCCAAGGGAGTGGACTGGAGGGGAGCGGAGTGTAGTGGAGTGGAATGCGGCTAGGGTTTCGGCCGGAGTGCGGATAGGGTCCATTTTATGTGGGTTGGGTGGGCCAGTGTTGGCCGGATACGACGTGGCGGGCACGTCCGGGCATCCCCATATCCGCCCCAGATTTGTGCTGGATATGAGGAGTGCCAGTCAGTCTAGCCGTTTGGGCAAGCTACGGGGAGGCCGGTTGAGTGGCGTTTTTCTGTCCGGGCACTGACCGAACAACCCATCCGAACGTTTGGGCGGGTATAGGGGTCCGGTTGTAGATGCTCTTAGGATGCTTTGAGACGTTTTAATATTCATGCCATTTGTCGCAGTGTGTGCACTACTTAAAAGCTTATTCGACACACTTGTTCGTCTGGTCACCCAAGTATGAATGTTAAGCAAATTGTATATGACATAAATTTATTGGGAGATCATATAAAGCATAAGAATTCAAGAAAAAATAGAGAAATTGAGGCCACTTTTGACTTGTACTTCCTTAACTCTTTTGCAATAGCTCGAGATGCTTCAATTATTTCCAAAGTTTTAATATTACTCCCAATCTTCTCTCAATATTCAATGATAGTTTGGTTTCTTATATGATTGGATAGAGAAGGTGTTGATGATAGCATACTTGCAAGACTCAAAATTTTTACCTGAATACAAAAGAGCACACTTGCTACATCTATGTTCTTAAGAGTCAGAAAAGTTAATTTTGAGCTCGAGTACATGTGCACCTCTTACCCGGAGCGTCAAAATTTGCATCAATTTTTGTGCGTAAAACTTTCTCTTATTTGTTTCTCCTAATAAAACATTTGTCGAAACTTTGCAAGTCGATATCACATAAGAACTATTATATGCAGAAAATGTTTTGGAATTGTTTTGGCGCAACAAAAATATCTAAAATAATAAAGCTTATTATAGACTTTTTTTGTTTGAAACATTTATGTTGCATCAAAAAACAAGACTTTTCCTTCACGAAGTAGTACCTGTGTGACGTTGACATGTAAAGTTCCAAAGTCAAATATTTTCTTGTTTGGGAGAAATGAAAAGGACATATTTCTATGTAGAAATAGCACAGATGTTGATGTGAAAGTTGATGGTCCAGAGATTAGTTTTTTTTATAGTTACAGTTATGTTCGGTGTGGGTTTTTGGGACACGGGTCTAGGCGCACCCGATTAAGCAAAAAAAACAAAAAAATAGTGAAAAAAACTGTGAAACTTTTTTGCGACAAAAATAGTCTAGCATAATACTCATGTTTAAAGTTTTGGTATGAAATGAGCTATGTCGTATTCTGAGCGAAAAAACAAAAGTGCAGCTACAAAAACCAAGAATGCTAGTGTTTATATAGTATTGATTCTGTTATATCTTGCTCGGAATGCGGCGTAAATCATTTTGCCCCAATACTTTTACCGTGAGTACTATTCTAGACCATGTATGTTGCGAAAAAGTTTAAAAAATATTTGACTATTTCTCTATTTGTTTTTCAATTTGGGTCCGCCTAGACCCGTTGTGCATTTTTGTTCCTTTATATAAGGTGTATTTGTTTTTTTAAGTCAAACGAGTCCATGCATGTTTGACCGAGTTTTTAGAAAAAAATATCAATATCCACAATACGAAATTTATACCATTTGATCCATCATGAAAATTAGTTTCATATTTTATCTATTAGATATTGCAGATGTTGTTATTTTATTCTATAATCTTGGTCAAACATTCAAATAGTTGACTTGCACGGAGATCAATACACCTTCCATTCTGGAACGGAGGGAGTATCATGTAAGCATCACTCCATGTGCATGCTGAACTCTGGACAAGGTTAATGAACCACTAGTTTTTTTTAGGATTAAGCAGCATGAAGAACTTGTTCCAATGATCCAACCCTTTTAAACATAGACAAAGCAGTAGAGAAGCATCAAAGCAAGATGGAGAGGCAGCAATGTCAGTAGTTGACTATAGCCATTGTCTATCTACTATGCGTTCCAGTGTGCCCTACAACATGGAAGAGAATATCCGAGCAGCATGAAATTAATAATGCATCAAGTCCAGAATTTGTTGGCAACATTTCCTCGCATTTTTTCATACCAAAATATCAAAAGGCGGCGCAGAACAGATTGTTCAAGATAGTCCACATAATTTGCCAGAAACAAAATCTCTTGATCAGAAGTGATTTACAAGGCATAGCTTTGACAATACATGGACACATTTTTGGCTAAATTTCTTGACAAGTCTTCGAAACAAATGATCAAAATTCACTTCATCTACATAAACTGGCCACGCATAAACATCTATCCAAATAGCAGCGCTTATTCGATCAACACTTCCAAGTTTGTGTGTCTTTGATTCCTCTTAGCTCTCGTGTTAAGTCAGTAATCCTTATGATGTGCCTTCCTTTTTAGTGAAAATTTTGGCATAGTATCACATGGCCAATATGTTTGCTAATGGCAAATCTAGATGTACCATGAATGTTAGAAGTGTTTTTGTTGATTATTAGTTGATTTGAGTAACCCATTTTTTCACACAAATCTAGATGTACCGTGTAACTTCAACATGAATTTAGCACGTACAAGCCATTTTATGTCATTGACAGGAATATTTTGTTAGTTGTTAGTTGATTTACGCACCCTATATTTGCATGTATACTAGATGAATGCCACTCATGTCTCCTAGACAAATTAATTGAGTTCCCGTATCACTTTGTGCACATCCTTGCTGTGAAATGCAGAGCCCGAGGGTGAACTTTCCTTTGTTGAAAAAAACATCCATGTAGTGAACATTCATGGCAGTAACAAAGTATACATCTCTAGTGATGAATGACACTATTATTACAGTATATATACTTAATTTGAATTTTAAAGGGTACATTTGTAGTTCTTTATCACACAAGAAAATAAATATATATTTTTTGGGGGTGAGGGGAGGCCATTTATGATAAGTGGGCAGTGAGTGTGTGGTTGGTGAAGTGATGTATGAGCTTCTCTTGATCCTTATAAGTATAGACAAGCCCGGGGATCAGCTCAGGGTTTGTAGGCATTTCTTACTTGCATTACTCATGTAGTTTAGTTTCACATCACACTCATGTGGTTTCTCGGTTAACCAAGTAAACACTATCTTGTTTGTGTTAATTATTTTCAATGTTGTTGTTTTGGTAACTAGCTAGGTTTGGGGGCGCATATTGCATTGGTGGCTTGGCATAACTCAATGCAGCGTAGGAATGAGATATATCAGGATGCCTTGAATTCGTATTAGTCAACTAAATAGAATGAACTAAACTGTAGCACGCCATTTTGGGGGCGATGATTATTGGCGACAAGTTTCTTCAACCAAGTAAGCAACTCTAGGAATTGATTGTCCATCTAGTTCGGTTCCTATGAGTTTGATTACTGCTGACGAAGAACTATGTGGTGCTTGATGATGAAGAAGTATCAGTACCTTCCAAAAACATCAATTCGTGCGAATTTTTTCCTCTGGAAATAGTTCCATCTTTTGCATTAGAATTAGGGAAATCCATTTTATTCAGTTACGCAAACGAAATTGAATACACAATTCCTCCACTATTTTCAATATTTGTGTTATTTGTCGTAATCCATGCACTACCCACAAAGGCTATTAGAGACACTCATCCAACCAAACACAACCAAATTTTAGCGGGAGGCAGACACCGACAATTACTAACCAAAATCTAACTAACAATGCACTATCTTGTAAATGTTAATAAGAAGATAACTGAAATATGAGAACGTCGTTTTGGTGACCGAGCTCACTGGAGCTCGGAAATTTTGAAAAATTCAAAATTGAAACTTTCTGGTTTAAAAAAAATATGAAAAAAATTGTGCAAGTAAACAAGGATGTTATGTGTATGTGTGTACATTTTTAGGATGAAATGCCTTCAAATGTGATCTGTGCAAAAAAGAAAAATTCATGGCCTGGGGGATGAATATTATCATGTGTTAAAAAGCCTCAGATTTTTTTCACAGCCCTCATTTCAACGTCTTTTTTCCTAAAAATTTACACACATGTGTTTTATGCCTTCATGCATATCTGTATTTTCTTTGAGATATTTTGAAACATAAAAATATGAATTTTAATTAAATTCGAAATCTGAATTTGGAGGTCTCCATGGAGGTTGAGCTCCAAAAGCAATTTTCGCTGAAATATGCATTCCTATCCATAAGCTGTCAAATATCATCAGAAGATAACTGGCACAGTCCACTACATTTTCTCAAACACCCTGACTCCCGTGTGCTTCCTCGGTCTGTGCCCTGCTCTCCACAATGCCTCGATGAGATGGCAATGTGAAACATCATCGAGCACTAGCCCATCCTCTAGCATCATTGCCCGGAAATGTTCCAGCTTATCCACCCTCCCAAACCTCGCCCAACCGCCGAACACGTCATTGTACACATGCTTATCGAGATCAAAAGGTTCTTGTATGAACGAGCAGGCACCTCCGGCAGAGGCATTCGATGAGAACAGAGAAGGCCTTGTTTCTATGGCAAGCTTGCCCAATTCCTATCCCAAATTGGTCGCTCTCAAGCAGTTGGGCGGCCTTGTTGACATGTCTGGCGGCAACCAGAGTATCAATGATGATTTGCAGCGTGGTTAGGTTCGGCAAGATGCCATTTTTCCGCATTAGCTCCAGGGCAGGCTAGACGAAGTTGAAGAATTTCCTCCTGCCCAGAGCCCTGATGACGATGTTGCAGGTCTGTACGGAAGGGGGGAGCTTGGCGCTGGAGATGGCCCAGTCGAGGAGGTCAACGGTGGCGGAGCCGCTGAGGTTGCCGCGGCTGACGACATCGGAGAGAACCTCCAGGAAGAGGGCGTCGAGGCGGTCCGCCGGGGACAGGAGGCTGGTGGGAGGAGGAGGGGGGAGGAGGTGCTACCGGATCGGGATTGGGGTTAACGGGGGCTGGGGCTGATTTGCTAGGGTTGGTGGCGGAGAGGAGGCGGATGGAGGAGACGACCATCTCCGCGGTGGAGGTGGAATAGCTGAAGCTACGACGGAGAAGGCGGCGGGCCATTTGTGCGCTCACCGGAGTAATAGTTTGGCAGACTCTCGTTGTTGTGGCGTCCGGCAGCGGCGGCGGAATGAGATCCTCTGTAGATGGTGACTTGCCTCCTGGACATGAATTAGCCACTTACAGCCATCGGATCAAAGTTGACGAACGAGACCGGCCAATAATCCTGCCACTGGATAAAGAATCGACAAACAAGATCGATCAACGATCTTGTATTACGATCTTGTATTAATTTGTCCAATTATTTCAGTGACATTTCAATAAATCAAATCATCTCGTACAGATACCAAAACTTGAAAAACGTTTCCATCATTTCAATCATTCAAACATCTCAACGTATTTCAGAAACACAAATTCCAATTATTTCAGTAGCATTTTAATCATTTCCATAAACATTTTCTCACATGTACCAAAATATTCATGCTAATTCTAATTTTTTTCATACTTCAATCAATTGCTATTCGTCAAGACTATTCCTCGCTTGCTTCATATTCACACATTTAAATAAAAACCTACGTGTAGCGGCCCGCCAGGCCTATTTCTCGCTCGACGCGAGACCTAACTTGGTTCCATCTTTGGTGTGGCGCTACCGTGCCAGCCCAGTACTGTAGTTGTGCGTGAGTTCTTTTCTGTAGTTTTCTTTATCGGGCATTCACTATTTTGCATCAGTATTCTTCGGGTTTTCTTTGTATTTTCTCTGTTTTCTTCGGTTTTTCCTTTTGCTTTCTCCTTTTGCTTTCTCCTTTTCTTTTTTTGGTTTTCTTGTTCTTTCTTTAGTTTTCAACGGTTTTTTGGTTTTCTTTGGCGTATTTTTCAAAACATGACCACTTTTTTATACACATTGTATTATTTTTATGTACATCAGGATCATTTTGTATACACTTTAAAAAATGTATGATCCTCGATCCATATTACATGTCACTGCTTTAGTACAACTTTATACTAAAGTAATTTGGAGCAGAGGAAGTTTTTTCTAAAAAAAAATATGTTTTTGTGTCTACTTTCCTTCATACATATTGTATATTTTGTGTACATCTATTTTTTTTTCAAATATAAGATTAACATTTTTAAATGACCTATCTTTGAACTATTTTTTGAATACGTGTAAAACAAATATATAAATACACCTTGATGAACATTTTTTTGAACTACGGGAACATTGTTTCTACATTGTACTATGGGAATATTTTTTTGAACTACGGGGACATTTTTTCTACATTTTACAAACATTTTTAAAAATATGATGAACATATCACATACATATTTTTGAATCTATAAAATATTTTTTGAATTAAGTAAATATTTTTCTTACATTGTCTATTTTTTAAAAATTGCAAGAACATTTTTCGAAATGGGTCAACATTTTTCAAATGTCAAATACATTTTTTAATGTTATCAACATTTTAGTTGATGTGCACAAACATATTTTTACATTGTACAAGCATTTATTGAACCCACATGAACTTTTTTAAACTTTTAAAACATATTTTTATGTTTTAGAAATATAAGTAAAAATAAATAAAAAAAGGAAAGAAAAAAAAGAGTGTGTTGTAGAGCTAGCGCACCTCCGCGCTGGGCCGACCCGTTTAGATGGCGTGTGAGGCGAGCACTAAGTTCGGCTCGCAAATGTTAATCCCTCACCCAGGAGGCCGGGACACGAGCACTTCGAATTCAAGTATTTTACATCCATTGGCCATCACTCAAGGATCCGTGATCCCGTGATATAGGACCGTGTATTCGGTTTCCCAGTACGGCCCTGCTCCAGAATGCCTCCCATTTCTATGCCCTATGATATATACCTTTGTGATTTGTGATGCAACTTCATAGCGATCCAAAGTAGCCCAGAGTTACGTTTTTTCTCTATGTTCACTCACATTTTTTGACACTATCCTTCGATCGTATTGTTCTCCTTATGAGAGAGCAGGATGCATGGAGGTTGTTTGCATATATAGCCGGTGAGGGACCGCATGTTCTTATCTTTGGTCAATAGTACAACCGAGTTAATAAGATCACTTTACCAGCTATCCTTTTTGTAATGAGTGTGTGTTCTCGTCTTATGAGGGTGCACAAATCTTATAGGTATGGAAGCTGTAAATGAATGTCCTCCATTTTGTACTGAGATAGGCAGCTCGTCCTATTCTTTACCTACCCCTTGCAAGTTCACTTTCGGTCCTATATATTCAACATGACAATTAAAACAATATCCTAAAAGCAAATACATTGGAGTAATGTCGGCAGTTTAATAGCACTAGCTCTGTTGATTTTCATCTCACACGACATCTTCCCCTCCTCTCTCTCCATGCTTTGCCAATCCAGGCGATTATTAAGTAGTTTGCATATTTTGACATTCCACTTTCTTTTTGGAAGATTTTTTGTGTTTATATTCTATTTTCGCAGTACTTATCTAATTAAGTATTGCCACCAAAGCCTACCTCACGTGAAAACCTCACGTGGGACTAGAAATAGAAAAAAAAACTTGCATGACATGAACTTTTTTTGTGAAAGAATATTGTATTACTCATCAATCAGGGACCACATCATCATTGCCACCTCCTCCACGTTCACCCTCCTAGAAATTACACCCAGGGAGATGCATCGTATCCACCGCATCTGCCTCCATTCTCCTACCCCCAACCCGAAGATCGTTTGATTTATCGTTGGAAACTATAAATATTTTTGGCAACTATAAATATTATTTACTATGAGGAACTGCAATTTTAAGAGACACTTTGGTGATTAGCAGGTTTGTGGCAGGCTTATGCAGGCTGCCGCACTACCTCGCACAACTCTTAGTGCTCTTCGGCGGGCAGCCCCATTGCTGCAATCATTTTTGCTGGGTGCATTTTTTGATTGTTGCAAGCATTTCACCAACCATGTTCCATGCGCTATTGTTACAAAATTTGTTTCCGTATGGACACATGGAACTAAAAAGCTTTCATACTTCATAATGCACAACAAGAACATTGCAACACTTGATCTCACTTTTCCTTCCTCATGCTAAACCAAACGTAAGGAGAACACTTCACAAAAGATACAATTCCCTCTGGGAAACCCTATGCTACTACTGCCGTGTATGTCATGGATGACAAGGTTTTACTTTTCTGAGATGATGCATCATCTGCATGCGCTAGTATGTGATCTCTGGCAGATTTTTTTCGTTCTCGGGGGTTCTATTTTGGCCATCAGCACACAATGGGTATGGTTGCGATGCCAATCGATCATGCTCCTTCTCATTTGGGAAAACTGATATATCTTAGTAAAATATAATTAATCGGGCAAGCACTATCTACAAACCGTATACACACGTATGGCATGTGTTGCTACAAGTGCCCCATGCTTGTAGTTCTTAGGAAAATATACATGCGTGGCCGTAGGGAGATGCATGACAGATTGTATCCAATGAGATATATATTATACCATATGTTGTCAAACGGTACAATTGTGATAAATACAAGTGCGACACTGCACCTACCACCTACTATTAGTTACATATCCTCTTTGATGCACGTTAAAGTTGACACCCTCAAACTTTCTTTCATGAACAAAACACTTCTTAGGTCCTTAATTATTCTTGGTATTAAAAGAAGCAAGTAAATATTACAAGATCCAACAACATTTCCATGCGAATTTCTTACTTCAAACGTTGGATTTTGAAACCACGAGAATTCCATTGTTAAATAAATAATAAACATGGTCCCATAATGCATGTTATAATAGAAGAGAATGCTCTCCTGGTCTTTGCATCATGAAACCTAGAATCATGTGTTACTTGGTTTTTTCATGCCGAAACTCAATATAATACTCACTTGTTAATTCGTTTGTTCATGCCGAAACCTATTTGAGAGTGTAGCAATTTCACTAATTTGTTGAGTTGGGAAATAAGATATTTGGGAGTATTAGTTGTTTACACGGAATGGTGCTTTTGCGGAATAATGTATATGTATGCTAGTGATGTGAACGTTTAACATATAATAATATTTGAGAATGTATTTACTCATTAATTTGTTAAGCCCATGCACATATGTTGCACTTGAGCCTTTCTACTCACCAACAATAAAATAAAATTTCATCAAGTGATATTATTGTCTTGGATGTTAGTTGATTTTATCATATTCATGGGTATATTTAATTTAAACTGAACACAAAAGAATGAAGCTTTTTTTAATGAATGCATGGACTATTCATTCCTGGATCAAGAATAATATTAGGCATGGATTCGAGTGCTTGACCATGTCTCACACTGGAGTATCTTCTAATCCCGTCGAGAAATTGAATAGTAAACACACATGAAGTTTATTTCATTATGATTTATTCATGGCACCAGATTCAAACAAAGAGCTTTTTCTAAATTTAATAGTAAATACACAATGGATACCTTATTCTAGCTTATTGGCACTTTGCAACACATACTAGCAAAAGATCCGAACATGCCCATATATCCACTAGGTTAGGTGCCCGATTGTGCTTTGCCATGGAAAAATAAATACTCCCTCCATTCTTTTTTCACTAGGTGCATTCATTTTTGAAATATATTTAAAATTATTAGATGTATTTCCTTTTTACCGAAGAGATTCCAACTCTATGCCAATAATTATTTTTCTAATTAATATTGTGACTAAAGGCCATTTCAGTCACAAACTATCCTAAAATTAGTGCCTCAATCACCATGCACAAAACAATACACCCAATAAAAACAGAGCGAGTACATGAGAAAATCAGTCATTTATCTCTCTCTACACCTCTGCTCCAACCGACTTTACATTGTAATGAAAATTTCCCTCATCTATTGATTTTCCTTCCCCCCACCCCCCCTCCCATGTGTTGGTGCATCATCACATGTCTCCCACGAAAAACACATGCTCCCAAATTGAACTTGGAGTTATCTATCGCACTAGACAAGCATAACCTTCCTTCTCTCCCATTTCCTCTGTCGACACCTCATCTTGTTTTCGCCCCTTCTACACGTTGCAATTATATATCCACCCCTTTCTCTCCCCGGTCAATATCCTTTCTCCACTTCACCTAGCTTTGAAAGAGCACAAATATTCATATTCCTCTACTCACACATATGAACAAGAAAAATGATTTGTTTGTCTTTGTGTGTGTGGGGGGGGGGGGGGGGGGGGGGGGGGGGGGGGGGGGAGGGGGTAAGAATTGACTTCTTGTTTGGGTTTTCTCTTATCATCTTAGTAACCAAGCCAGTCACACTCACATACTAAGCAATTAACCTTATACTCAACGGGACACATTTGTGCAAAGACTGAAGTCACTCACTAATAGACTAAATAATAAACTCTTATCAAGAAAAAAATGCATGGAGAGTGGTGTTTGTTAACAAGTTGGGAATAGGAAGAATGTTTTGATTACAAAGTTATGGTTGTTTGTACGATTGGTTTTAGACATGCTACATCTAACGGTTGTCCTCTTTTTTCTTCCTAAGTCATCTTATTTTTCTTACTACTATCACACCGCATCATGTTTGGCCGATAGGACCAAGCCTTCATGCTAACCCCCACCCTAATCACCTCCAACGCTAATGCACAACTCCAATGAGGTATCCTACTACACCTCTGCAACAATCGCCAATTTTTTAATACACTTGCAATACGTATCAAATTTAACAAGGGTGCCAATTGGAAACTGGAGCATGTACATTAGTGTACACATATCAAACCTAAAGATGTTACCGACTGTGTTGCTATAGTGCAAAAAGGTGTTACTATTGGCATATTGTAACACATATAGTATGCATTAATATGGCAGAGTTTTACTAGGAATAGGGTCACCTATTATGTGCTACAATTCCTCGTCCTTGTAAGTACTTCTGTGATATGTAGTAGCACATATGAGTGTTACTTGATCCTAGTGTGATGTAGGGTAGTCAATTTGGTGTAGTGTCTTGCTTTGATACCTAACACCACATATGGAACCTCTTGACTCCAACACAACAATGCCTCCCATTTTCCATGCATTATGATTTTAGAAAGGAGGTGCTTGCCCATCCTTAGAGTGAGGACCTTAAGTCATACAAATGGGAAGTTTAGAAAAAGGAATTTGAGATAGGGCCTCAAATGACCAAAGATTATGATACCTTGGCGATACACCTTTGAAGCAAACAAAATTATTCTTTGGAGACGAGAGTATACCTAGCTAGAATCAAGATTAGTTCCATGCTCACAAGCCATGCTCGAGTTATTAGTTTTGTCCCCATTCACTCACTTTTTATTTCAACATTCTCCTTCACATTGTTCTCTTTATGAGCGAGCGAGATGCATATGAAGTTTACATATATAATTGGCAATTAATTGCATCATCTGCGATCAATAGTAAAATTGAGTTAACAAGAATTTAACAGTTTACTAGCCAGCCTTCCTATAATGAGTGTGTCTTATTGTCTTATGACAATGGATCTATATGTATGTCAATTGTAAATGAACGTCATCCATTAGTGCGTTGATATATATCTCCATATTTGAAGGAAAAAACTAGTTTGCCCAGTTGTAAGCTCATGATAGGTGCTATTTTAACATGGCTAATGAAAGCGGTATCCTAGTAATATCCCTTGTAATAAAAGCAATATCCTAGAAATATCCCATGCTCACAAGCCGACAAAGTAATACCGACCTCTCCATGAATGTTAGAGCATTGTCTATACTCAGAAGCCTAGGTACGCATCACAATCCTATTTACTTATGATGTGTGTTTGGGTGTAAAGTCGGCTTAATTAGTTACCCTTTGCTTAATGAGCAAGGGGAGACACTTGATATCACAAACAAACATGACTTTGTGAGGCATGATAGGGCACTTTTTCATTTTTATTTTACTTTGTGCGTGGAGAGGCAAGGCAGACTATATCTAGCCTCAAATTAAGCCTAAGCCTAAGTTCCTAACGGGCATTGGTTCCCCAGAAGGCCACGTCATGCTAGTTGTTGGCGCTGGCTTGCTTTGGTGATTTTTGTAGGCTGGTGCATGTGGAACCTAGTGCACACACTACTATTACACCCATGTGAACCAATAAATCCTCATGCAGTTGCACCCCTGACCGGTGTTGACCCAAAAAACGATTATCGAACCACACTTTCAAAACTTAAATGCGCAACTGGTGTACATAGCACTAAGGCAAAGCACCCTAATATATCTCATTCTTAGCTTGCCGTGACCATTCATTCAGACTGAAGCATGACACGGGGGCTAGCAGTGAATAGAGGAAGTTGTTAGATGCATCCACAAGCTTATTTATTTTGTGAAAGTGTTGGATTAGCTTGTTAGGTGTGTTTTACTTCTGTTGTGGAAATGATTTGGTAGGATGATGGTATGGAATGCGTTAAGCTTCATCCAGTGTATTGACCGGTTTGGAGTTCACGAAGGAAATATTAGGGCTTCCCCACACGATTGTAGAGTCGTCGTGCATCTGATTCTTTCCTGTCCTTTATGCTGCCCAAATTTCTAGCTAAAGTTCTCTCGCGTCTTGTCCAATTTTTGGTCTTGTTTTTAAGAAAAATAAAACTTTAGGGTGTTGACTACGAAAGCTCGTAGGTTTGCTGCTTCTACCAACCAAATTTGAAAGAATGAAATTTCAAAAGTTCATTTTTCTAAATGTTTTAAATTTCTATAAATTTAAATATTTGAGAGTTGAAACTTCAAATTTTTCTAAAAGTTACAAATTCTGAAATCTAGTCTGAGATTTTGTTTTCAATGCCTGATACATTAATTTCTAGAAGTTTCAAAAGTTGGAAACTGCCAAACTAGAAATTATCATGTATAGAAAGTTCCATAAAGGAAAATAATATCGTCTTAGAAATTGACGCTTCTAGGGAGGACGCCCGCCAATTGGGAACCCTCCTGTGGAGCTCAACAAAACCATTCAACCTTGTCATTTCTTTCATGGCAAGATGACTTTTGTATTTGCTACCAAGTCAAGCGACTTTTGTGTTCTTGGGAAACTTTGTTATGAGGGGTTAAAATCAAACAACTTTAACATTTAATTTATTTATTCCTTTTGTCCAAAACACTAGGAAAGTTAGCCTACATATAATAAAGGTCCTTGAGATCACCTAGATTGCACGGTATGGTGTCGTCTGGTTGTTTGACAGGTCAAGCCTTTGTAGTAGTGGCAGCCCTACAATGGTGTCATAAAGGAAAATAAAACATGGTGTCTTCTTTTAACCTTTTTGCTTGAGGGTCTATGACCACACATGTTACATTCCACTTTACATAATCCCTATGAATGCACTAGAGAATATAGTAGTCCTCTAATTATCTTCAGGTCATTAACTCTGAAACACTCATTGTCGTCTAATTATCTTTAGGTCATTAACACCAAAACACCCATTAGGGCCTAAGATGCCCTTTCAACAGCCAGTAACGAGGTCCACTTAATCTTGACCTGAAGCTAGCTTTATAACCTTTTTTCTAAGGCGATGCTCCAACATTTGTTCTACAATAACTTCTTCACAATCAAGAGTCGTAGAGCTGAGTGGATTCAACAATATATTTTTGGTCCAACTTGTAAAATGGACCAAGTATCTTTCTTTTTTTGAGAATGGACCAAGTAATTTATAACACCAACTCAAGAAATGCATGGGGATAAGACAGAAGTTCCAAGAGCACTTTCTCCCCAACTTGAAATTCTCCATGAGAGCATTAGTGTCAGCATAGTGCTTTTTGCCAAGTTGAACTTGTTCAAGATTCTGCTTCAGCAATCCAGAGGATAACTGAAGCAACATGAATAGAACATTTAGAGGATAATTGACACCCTTGGCAGAAATAACCTGGACAGAACAGATGCTATAATTTGGACCATGAACACACAAAACCTTGAATGGGGAACATTTCACAGAGACATGGAAAATCGAGGTTTTTACCAAAATTCTGCAAGATGCATGGAGCCAGCCAATGGCAGTATTCATGTGCAATCTAGTATTGTACACATGGAACAAACACCCAATCTTGTTAGAAACAATTGTCTTAGGAACACCATGCTACCTTATTAGCTTTTATAATGAAAGATTTTTCTACTAATATCAAAGAATAAGGATGACTTGATAAAATGGTTCACCACCACGAGAATAACATGATAGGTAATTTATAATACAAATTAGTCCTGGTCCTATAAAATCTAAGGTTATCCAAAATTGAGTAGTGCATGGTTTCGTAACCAAAAAAATCCAACGAGGACCAACGACTAGTTTGGAAACTACAAATCTAACTGGTCTCTCTTCCTATATATATATATATATATATATATATATATATATATATATATATATATATATATATATATATAGTAGTTGCCAGATTGGAGCAGAGCTGACAAAATAATAGTATTTCTGCTATTTTGCTTCTTTTGATATAGTAAGAGGTACACGTGCAATGCACCTAGAAATTTAGATGACCAAGATATGAACGAATATAGGCAAACCACACTATAACACATAAACATGTAAGATTGGAGTCATATATGCACATCGTACATGTAAATTTAATTCTCATAGTTCATCCCATTGAAAATTATATTATAGCTATAAAATATTCAAAGATTGCATGGTATAATATTATAGCTATAAAATATTCAAAGATTGCATGGTATCTCGTATTGCAGTTTTGGGTGGCTAGTATTGTTTCTTCAAAGACAAATGAATTTATGAACGTGTTGGCATAGCCTTGAAAAAAAACATAAAGTAAAAGTGAATGGTAATTATTTTTGAAGAATTATTTTGGGGGAATTAAAGTATAAAAGAGTGTAAAACAAATAAGAAGTTCACGTCATGTGAGGTTTGTGTATAAAAGGAATGGTAATTCACTTAGAAGAAAAAGGTTTGATAATTCAAGTATGTAACATTCTAGAACATAGGAGAAGTGCTTCTATTTTGGTGCTTGTGCATTGTGGTTAAGCTCAACCATGGAATCTTCTAGATAGTACATGTTACATTCCACTTTACGTAATCCCTGTGTATGCACTAGAGAATATGAGTAGTCCTCTAATTATCTTCAGGTCATGAACTCTGAAACACTCATTGTCGTCTACTACCTTTGTCCTGGTTTACTAGTCCCTCTCGTATTCTGTGTCATATTTTGACCATGACTTTAACTAACAAAGTATAAGTTATACGTAACAAAAATAATATCATTGGAAAATACATTCAAATATGAATCCAACAACATAACTTTTTGCGACATGCATTGACATTTTGCTAGTCAAATATATAGTCAAATTTTGGCATAAAAAATAAAGGGGACCAATAACCAGGACGGAGGTAGTAATTATCTTCAGGTCATTAACACCAAAACACTCATTAGTGTCTAAATTGTCCTTTCAATAGCCAGTAATGAGGTCCACTTAATCTTGACCTGAAGATAGCTTTATAACCTTTTTCTTTTCTAAGGCTACGCTCCCACATTTGTTCTAGAATAACTTCTTCACAATCAAGAGTCGCAGAGCTGAGTGGATTCAACAATATATTTTTGGTCCAACTTGTAAAATGGACCAAGTACCTTTCTTTTCTTGAGAATGGACCAACTAATTTATAACACCAGCTCAAGAAATGAATGTGGATAAGACAGAAGTTCCAAGAGCACTTTCTCCCCAACTGGAAATTCTCCATGAGAGCATTAGTGTCAGCATAGTGCTTCTTGCCAAGTTGAACTCACTCAAGATTCTGCTTCAGAAGTCCAGTGGATAATATAACTGAAGAAACATGAATGGAACATTTAGAGGATAATTGACTCCGTTGGCAGAAATAACCTGGATAGAACAGACACTATGATTTGGACCATGACCATACAAAGCCTTGAATGGGGAACATTTCACAGAGACATGGAAAATCAAGTTTTTTTACCAAATTTCCCCAAGATGCATGGAGCGCCAATAGGAAATATTCATGTGCAATCTACTGTTGTACACATGGAACAACACCCAATCTTGTTAGAAACAATTGTCTTAGGAACACCATGCAACTTGATTACATTTTATACTGGAAGATCTACTAATATCAAAGTATAAGGATGACTTGATGGAACGGTTCACCACGATGAGAATAACATTATAGATAATTGATAGTCCAAATTAGTCCTGGTCCTATAAAATCTACCGTTATCCAAATCGAACAGAAGCTAAAAATCCAATGAGGACTCAACGAATAGTTTGGAAACTACAAATCTAACTGGTCTCTTCCCCCAAATATATATATAGTAGTTGCATGAGCAAAGCGCAACTTGACGGAATAGTAGTCTTTCTACTATTCTGCTTCTTTCGATACATGCACAACCAATTCACTGAGATTATTGTAATTTTAGTATTCTAGGTTATTGTCGTCCATGAGCATATTATATGAAAGTAATACATGGTAGGCAAGAAAACATTTGTAGCATACGCCATTACTACCATTTTCCTCTAATTAATACAGTACAAACCATACTGTTCTAATGAAGGTAAACAAAAATAACAACTAGAGGAAGATTACCATTCAACATTATTATAACTCGGTAGCCATATCAAAATCGAGATCACAGGAACAATATGAATAAATCAAATTTCACCTCATTATCTTTATGCTTCATTGCCTTCCACCACCAGCGCCAGTCTAATTCCCTACTATCCTTAAGCCTCGCCTGCTACTGCGTCGAACAAAATAAATGAAGGAGCTAGTCAGGGTTTGTTGCAAAAACCTTTACAGATAAAAGAAGAGTAAGTCAGGGGGAAGGGGCGGGGGGGGGGGGGTCGGGTTTTTAAACTGAAAGGGTGAAGGGGCCTATTTTAGGAGATGGAATACTAAGTTTGGAACAGACAAGAAGCTTTGCTGATACCTATAATAGTATATCAAATTATAAGATTGCTTGAGCAGTAGCCAAAGCATAATGGTCCAGTTGCTGAAAAGCTATACTCAACAAGAGAAACAAATCACAACCCTAAATCAAGGCGATTATAATGGATTAAGAAGCAAACAAAGACCTCAAAAGTTAAACTATCAATCATCCGCACGCATACAAAGAAAATACATGGCTAAATAAAGGCAATTATATTAATTCCTGGTAAATATTTCAAAAAGAAAAACAATAATCTCTGAGGTCCATTGTTGTTTGTCCTAGTATTAGATCGGATTCAGGTATTCTGTACAATAAATTACCTTGAGAAGTAGTCTTGAAGAGACTGAGACTACCACGATAGTAGGCAACAGGTGAGAATAACGGTGTTTCAGTGCCAAACTTCACCACATCTACCAGTGTTTTGTTCTTCAAATCAAGCGCAAGAACCCATGTATTGTCGCCTCCACGGTCACCACAGGTCAACATGTAAACAACTTGGTTATCGTGGATGCTCAGACCAGGTTGAAACACAAAGAGGTCATGTAAGGTTGGCTCTGCCACAACCCCATTGATACCATCATGTGAAGAATGCAATTTAGAAATCAGCTCTGAGCATTCAGAGGCGATTTCAATATCCTTAGCTTCAGCTTCAAGGTCCTGGTGCCAATCAGCCCACGAGTTGGTCATCCTGGTGTTGCTGAATGTCTTGACCGACTAGCCAATCAGTTTTGTTTTGTCGCCGTCAGAAGGTAGATCCAATTGGATCTCCACAAACTTGAGGCACCTCTTGGCCTCTATGTAGGCAATGCCACGAAAGGGCGTTGGAAACCCTAGTGTGCATCCACGGCCGCCATTAGAGTCGATCTGCTTCATCGGTAGGGGCAGAGGCACGGGCCGTAGCACGGGTCGACGATGGAGCACGTCGCATAGGAGGATGTCGCGCCAGAGATCAACAAAGCCCATGGTACCATATCGACCTCCGAGCGTGATCACGGTGGATGTCTTATGGCGTAGGAGATCAGAACGGTTCTCCGGGATTGTGACCAGAAACTCCCTCATTAGAGGATCCACCATCACCTTCTTGGATTTCCAGGACCCCGCCTCGGAATTGAACAAGATGAGTTCGCACACGAAGGGATTGACCTTGGAAACCAGCGCGGCGACGGTGTACTCGTCGCCGCGGGGCAGGAGGCCGACCTGGCAGGGGTAGAAGACGAGCGGGTGGGGGTGCGGGAGCTCGGTGAGGATCCCGCGGCTGGGGTTGTAGATGAAGTAGCACTAGTAGAAAATAGGGCTTTGGTTGAGGCCAGGATAAGGGCATTAATCCCAATTCACTCATGAACCGGGACCAAAGGGTGCATCAGTCCTGGTTCGTGAGGCGAGGGCGCCGACCGGGCCTCAGGGGCCATTGGTCCCAGTTCGTCTGACCCCTTTGGTCCCGGTTCCAGACACGAACCGGGACCAATGGGCCTCGCTCCTGGCCCAGCACCTTTAGTCCCGGTTGGTGGCTGGAACTGGGACCAAAGCTTGTCCTTTAGTCCCAGTTTTAGCCACAAACCGGGACTAAAGAGAAGCCTATATATATATACCCCCGCCCCTGCTCGCTCAGTGCTCTATTTTTTGGCCGGCCGTGTGGGAGAGGTGTGTTGCTCTAGCTCTCACCTCCTATGCACATGAGGTGTTCGATGAAATGCCCAAGCCACACTTAAGCTTTCTCCTCTCCAAGCTCCTTGTCCAAGCTCCATTTTCATAAAGATTTCTCTAGGTTTGCCGGTCCGTCCTATCCCGTCCCCGTCCTCACCGCCGTCGATCGCCCACACCGATCTCGTCGCCGGCACCACCATGGTGAGCCTCTTCTTCTTATCTTCTTTCTAAAAGAAAAAATTCTTACTTGTATGATTTAGATAGATACTTCTATAATTTTCTTAATTTTATTATTGTTTGTTATTATATAGTGCGATGGTTTTGGTATCCGCCCCCATCGGCCCTCGTCCTGTCTATGATTTGGATGTGGTATATTATCTTTTATAACTATTTGTTTCATTTAGTGTTTATGACAATTATGCCGACCAACGTGACATAGATGTTTTTATCTAGGAGGTATGTGAACCGGAAATTCCAACCGACCCTCTTGTCGAGAGGTTAAATTTAGTTGAAAAAGAAAACAATTACTTGAAGAAAAATTTGAAAAGAATTGAGGAGGAGAAGATGAAATTGGAGTTGCATGTTGCGGATGTCGTCGATGATCACAAGATCAAGATGGATGCAATGCGCTTGAAGATTAGAACGATTAGAAAATATGCCATTGATACTGAGGCTTGGTATCATTATGCAGTTGGATCAATTGTTACCTTAGTTGCGATTATGATCGCATTTGTTGTTGCATTTAAATGTTTTACATAGTTTCAATGTATGTTATAATTACATGCTCTAGAGAGCTATATGTTGTTCAATGAGAACTATGTATGAACTTTATGTATTTATTTTTTCAGTAATAACATTTGATCACTACTGTACTTTGGTTTTAATGTGATGATGAACTTCTATTAATTTGGTCACTTCTCTATTCATGATGTTCTGTAATGGTTTTTGACATACTTAATTATATATAATGCACGCAGATGAACCGGCATTAGATGTATGGTGACAGACGCACCTCCGAGTACATTAAGGGCCTGCATAATTTTCTCAAAGTGGCTGAGGCAAACAAGCAGAATGGTTTTATGTGTTGTCCCTGCCCTATCTGTGGGAATACGAAGTCTTACTCTTACACGAAAACCCTTCACATCCACCTGCTTGAGAAGGGTTTCATGCCACACTATAATGTTTGGACCAAGCACGGAGAAAGAGGGGTTATGATGGAAGACAACGAAGAAGAAGAGGATGATGACAACTATCCGCCCCCTGAATACGGTGATGCTGCAACGGGGGAAGCTGAAGATCAAGACGAACCAGACGATGTGCCCGATGATGATCTTCACCGGGTCATTGTTGATGCAAAGGGACAATGCCAAAGTGAAAGGGAGAAGTTGAAGTTCGATCACATGTTAGAGGATCACAAAAAAGGGTTGTACCCAAATTGCAAAGATGACAACACGAAGCTCGGTACCACACTGGAACTACTGCAATGGAAGGCAGACAATGGTGTATCTGACAATGGATTTGAGAAGCTACTGAAAATATTGAAGAAGAAGCTTCCAAAGGATAACGAATTGCCCGACAGTACGTACGAAGCAAAGAAGGTTTTATGCCCTCTAGGATTGGAGGTGCAGAAGATACATGCATGCCCTAATGACTGCATCCTCTACCACGGTGCGTACGAGGATTTGAACGCATGCCCGGTATGCGGTGCATTGCGGTATAAGATCAGACGAGACGACCCTGGTGATGTTGAGGGTGAGCGCCCCAGGAAGAGGGTTCCTGCCAAGGTGATGAGGTATGCTCCTATAATACCACGGTTGAAACGTCTGTTCAGAAACAAAGAGCATGCCAAGGTGATGCGATGGCACAAAGAGGACCGTAAGAAAGACGGGAAGTTGAGAGAACCTGCTGACGGGTCGCAGTGGAGAAAAATCAAGAGAACGTGGAGGGACTTTGCAGGTGACACAAGGAACGTATGGTTTGGTTTAAGCGCGGATGGCATTAATCTGGGGAGCAGAGCAGCAATCATAGCACCTGGCCCGTGACTCTATGTATCTATAACCTTCCTCCTTGGTTGTGCATGAAGTGGAAGTTCATTATGATGCTAGTGCTCATCCAAGGCCCTAAGCAACCCGGCAACGACATTGATGTGTACCTAAGGCCATTAGTTGAAGAACTTTTACAGCTGTGGAATGGAAAAGGTGTACGTGTGTGGGATGAGCACGACCAGGAGGAATTTGACCTACATGCATTGCTGTTTGTAACCATCAATGATTGGCCTGCTCTCAGTAACCTTTCAGGACAGATAAACAAGGGATACCACGCATGCACGCACTGTTTAGATGACACCGAAAGTATATATTTGGACAAATGCAGGAAGAATGTGTACCTGGGACATCGTCGATTTCTTCCGACCAACCATCAATGTTGAAAGAAAGGCAAGCATTTCAAAGGTGAGGCAGATCACCGGAAGAAGCCCGCCGTCCGTACTGGTGATCACATACTTGATATGGTTAATGATTTACAAGTAATCTTTGGAAAGGGTCCTGGCGGACTATCTGTTTTGAATGACGCTGAGGGATGCGCACCCATGTGGAAGAAGAAATCTATATTTTGGGACCTACCCTATTGGAAAGACCTAGAGGTCCACTCTGCAATCGACGTGATGCACATGACGAAGAATGTTTGCGTGAACCTGCTAGGCTTCTTGGCCGTGTATGGGAAGACAAAAGATACACCGGAGGCACGGGAGGACCAGCAACGTGTGCACGAAAAAGACGGCATGCATCCAAAGCAGTATGAAGGTCCTGCTAGCTACGCTCTTACCAAAGAAGAGAAGGAAATCTTCTTTGAATGCCTGCTCAGTATGAAGGTCCCGTCTGGCTTCTCGTCCAATATAAAGGGAATAATAAATATGGCAGAGAAAAAGTTCCAGAACCTAAAGTCTCATGACTGCCACATGATTATGACGCAACTGCTTCCGGTTGCATTGAGGGGGCTTCTACCGGAAAACGTTCGATTAGCCATTGTGAAGCTATGTGCATTCCTCAATGCAATCTCTCAGAAGGTAATCGATCCAGAAATCCTACCAAGGTTAAGGAGTGATTTCTTACAATGTCTCGTCAGTTTCGAGCTGGTGTTCCCACCATCCTTCTTCAATATCATGACACACGTCCAGTTCATCTAGTCGACGAGATTGCCATTC
The DNA here is from genome assembly GCA_011799875.1 of Thinopyrum elongatum. Classification (NCBI taxonomy): domain Eukaryota; kingdom Viridiplantae; phylum Streptophyta; class Magnoliopsida; order Poales; family Poaceae; genus Thinopyrum; species Thinopyrum elongatum. Next base: position 544,621,995 of record CM022301.1, read on the forward strand.
TGGGCCCTGTATTTCTACACAATATGTTCCCCTTTGAGAGGTTCATGGGAGTCTTAAAGAAATATGTTCGTAACCGTGCTAGGCCAGAAGGAAGCATCTCCACGGGCCATCAAACAAAGAAGGTCACTGGGTTTTGTGTTGACTTCATTCCTGACCTTAAGAAGATTGGTCTCCCTCAATCGCGGTATGAGGGGAGACTGACTGGAAAAGGCACGCTAGGAGCGGACTCAATAATATGTAGGGACGGGCATTCTTGGTCTCAAGCACACTACATAGTTCTACAGAATTCTACCTTGGTGACCCCGTATGTCAATTAACACAAGAATATTCTGCGCTCCAAACACCCGGAGTAGTGTGACGACTGGATTACATGTGAACACATCAAGACTTTTGGCAGTTGGTTGCAAACACATCTCATGGGTGACAACACTGTTGCAGATGAGCTGTACTCGTTGGCCAGGGGACCATCTTCGACTGTATTGACTTACAAAGGGTACAAGATAAATGGGAATACATTTTACACGATCGCCCAAGATCAAAAGAGCACCAACCAAAACAGTGTTGTCCGCTTTGATGCAGCAACCAACAGGGGAAAGGACACATATTATGGTTACATAGAGGACATATGGGAACTTGACTATGGACATGATTTTAAGGTCCCTTTGTTTCGGTGCAAATGGGTCAATCTGTCAGGAGGCGGGGTACAGGTAGACCCGCAGTATGGAATGACAATAGTGGATCTGAACAATCTTGGGTACACAGACGAACCATTCGTCCTAGCCAATGATGTGGCGCAGGTTTTCTATGTGAAGGACATGTCTACCAAACTGAGAAAAAGAAAAGATAAGGAAGCTAATACATCATACGATGAGCCAAAGCGCCACATAGTTCTTTCAGGGAAAAGAGACTTCGTGGGAGTGGAGGGCAAGACAGACATGTCTGAAGATTATGAAAAGTTTCATGAAATTCCTCCCTTCAAAGTCAAGGCTGACCCAAGCACCCTGTTAAACGATGAAGATTATCCATGGTTACGCCGCAATAAGCAAGGGACACACGCGAAGAAAAAGTGAAGACTTTCTCTCCACAACTATTCTGATGATGCCTTTGATCTAGAATATCACTGCAGTTATATGTGAAGAAATGAAATGCCTTTGTAACATATGAGTTTTCATCCGAAACCCTGATACTTCGAAAGAGATTGTTCATTTTGTACATGAAGTGCATCCAGTTTTTGTCGTAACCCTCTCAACTTTTTAGCACATGCTATGTGGGTGAAATGATGATACCATGCCAACTTTCAACCTTTTCAGAGTTCATTTGTACTGCTTTTCAATTTCAGGTTCATTTAACTCAAAGAAAAGATTAAATGCATGAAAAATAGCAAATGAAGTCATAAAGGGTTGAAAATTGATGATGTGGCTTTGAATGGTGCATATTGAACGCACAAAAAGTCTGGAGTTTAAATAAGTTTAAAAATATGAAATGCCTTCGTAACACATGAGTTTTCGTCCGAAACCCTGATACTTTGAAAGAGATTGTCCAGTTTGTACACGAAGTGCATCCAGTTTTTGCCGTAACCCTCTCAGCTTTTTAGCACATGCTATGTGGGTGAAGTGATGATACCATGCCAACTTTCAACCTTTCCAGAGTTCATTTGTACTGCTTTTCAATTTCAGGTTCATTTAGCTCAAAGAAAAGATTAAATGCATGAAAAATAGCAAATGAAGTCATAAAGGGTTGAAAATTGATGATGTGGCTTTGAATGGTGCACATTGAACGCACAAAAAGTCTGGAGTTCAAATAAGTTTAAAAAATATGAAATGCCTTTGTAACATATGAGTTTTTGTCCAAAACCCTGATACTTCGAAAGAGATTGTCTAGTTTGTACACGAAGTGCATCCAGTTTTCGTCGTAACCCTCTCAACTTTCTAGCACATGCTATGTGGGTGAAATGATGATGCCATGCGAAGTTTCAACCTGTTCAGAGTTCATTTGTAGTGCTTTTCAATTTCAGGGTCATTTAGCTCAAAGAATGAACTAATAGCAAAAAAGAATGAACTAAAAAGCTTTTACAAAACTCTAATAGCAAAAAGAATGAACTAAAAAGAATCAATTTTTTTTTGTTATGATCAACTAAAACAAAACTATAATATTCTTCAACAGCAAAAAGAATCAACTAAAAAGCTTTTATAAACCTCTAGTATTTTTGAAACTAAAATTATATAAAATTTATGCAACTAAAATTATCAAAGTATTTTTTGTTCAAAACATTAATAGCAAAAAGAATTTTCATAAAGTATTTTTTTGTTAGAAACTTTAATAGCAAACTAAAATAACAAAATCTGTTTTTTTGTTAGAAAGTTTATAATTTTTGTGACCTAAAGCAAAAAGAATCACTCAAACTCTAAGTATTTAGCTGTAAGTAGAAACAAAAGAAAATAAATAAAGAAAAAACAAAACAAAAATACTGGATTTTTTTTAAAAAATGTCGCCTACTGGGCCACCACGGCCTGCATACGACTAGAAACCCAACCCGCTAGTTGGGCCAGGATGCAGGCCCGCAGCAGGCCCAGTAGGCCCACAGGCAGAGAGAGTGCGTTTAGGCCCGCAGGCCTGCATAAGAGAGGAGCTCGAAAGGGTTGGCGCAGCCACGCTTATAAACCACTCTCAAGGCCTCTCAGCTAGCGAGGTGGGACTAAACATCCACCCGCCCGACGCCGTGCCAGCCGCAGACCTTTCGTCCCGGTTGGTGGCACCAACCGGGACCAATACTTTGTGTATATAAACAACACTTAGGAATTTTTCATTTTTCATCTACCAGTTGCCCCTGACGACGCCGAGCACATCGACGCCGCCAGGCTGCCCGAGCTCGCCGTCGACGCCCTCGCCCTGCCCCGACGCGCCGCCCCGCCCCGTGCCGTCGACGCCCTCGCCCTGCCTTGCCCCGAGCTCGCCGTCGACGCGTCGCCCCGCGCCCCTGCACTGCCCCGAGCTTGCCATCGACACGCCGCCCCGCGCCCCTGCCCTGCCCCGACGCGCCGCCCCGTGCCCCTGCCCCGACGCTGCCCCGCGCCCCGCCCTGCCCCGATGACGCCGCCCCTCCTCCCCGTTCGGTCCGGCCGGCCCCCTTTCCTCCTTGTCCTCCTCCCCTGTTTTTTTTCATGATTTTGTTGATAGATGATGATGTTGTTGATAGATGATTGTTAGATGATGATGTTGATGATAGATGATGTAAGCTTTTTTTTCATATAATTTTTTTTTTCATATGATGATTTGTTTTGTTCATAGAATATTTTTTTGTTCATAGCATTTTTTGGTCCATGTATATATGTATGTGTATGTATGGATGGATGGATGGATGTATATATATATAGAAAATGATCATATGATGTTTTTTTTTGTTCATAGAAATTAGTTAAAATTTACCAAGTTACTAAGTTAATAAGTTAAAATGTTCATATATTCAAAATGAGTTAATTAAAAGACTCACTCTAAGTTAAAATTTACCCCCTCCCCGATAACTTCGACATGAGGGGGGACGTCGGACATGCATGAGAGAGAGGCGGTCCGCTCGCCCGACCAACTATCGAGGCCACCCAAACCACCCTAGAAGAAAGAGCGTCGTTGTCGATCTACCCCCTCCCCGATAACTTCGACATGAGGGGGACGTCGGACATGCATGAGAGAGAGGTGGTCCGCTCAGCCACCAACTATCGAGCCACCCAAACCCTACAAGAAAGAGCGTCGTTGTCAATCTACCCCTGTCCGAAACTTGACATGAGGGGGGACGTCGGACATGCATGAGAGAGAGGCGGTCCGCTCGCCCGACCAACTATCGAGGCCACCCAAACCCTAGAAGAAAGAGCGTCGTTGTCGATCTATCGTTGCCGGCATAGGTCAATGGGGTAGAATGGATAGTTTGATCGCCTGCATAGCGATTATTTTTTGCAAAGTGTCCTCTCCTGAAAGTATAACCCCGATAACTTCGACATGAGGGGGGACGTCGGACATGCATGAGAGAGGCGGTCCGCAACTAATCCATTGCTCATATATGCATATGATTCCTTGTTGTGATTAGCTAGGTCTATGTTTGCCACTAATCCATCTCTCATGTTTGTATATTGTCATGTTGTAATATTTGCAGAAACTATGGAAAGAGACTTAGAACAAGAACAGTTGTTGGGGGATATAATCCTCGCCGGAGGTGATCCCTTTTTGTTTCTCAACGACACCGATGGTCAGGAAGGAGAGGATGACGGCTCCGGTGATCCAACAATGGAGGAGGAAGGAGATCATGACGGCTCAGGTGACCGAATGGCGGAGGAAGGAGATCATGATGATGGCTCCGGTGACCGAACGGAGGAGGGAACCTTAACTGTTGCAAAGTCCGGCGAGGTATATATATATATATATATATATATATATTAATTAATTAAGCCTGTGCTGACTTGATGCATTAATTGTTTTGGTATGTACATATATATATTAATGCTTCTTTCTTCTTTTAGCCCTCCAGCTCGAGCCAAACTTCCGTAAGGAGACGAGGCCCAAAGAAAAGGTTGCGCCAGGATGAAAGGTTCACGATCACAGAAGTGGCGAAAGATGGCCAACCGATTGCTCCCAAGCGGACCAAGGACGCATTTGTACATCAGTGCGGAGTTGTTGTTAGGGACAGCGTCCCGATCAGCATCATGCAATGGAATAAGAATAAGGACGACCCTGAAGTTTCTTATGTCCAGGATAGACAGAAAGATGATCTTTGGACCTCGCTGATGACAAATTTCAGCCTACCGCCAGAGGAGGAGCCGAATAACCCAGTTATAGAGCGAAAGGTCAAGGCGTTTGCTCTTAAGAAGATGGCAGAAATATTCAGGAACTGGGAGAAAGAGTTGAACACAAAGTTTGTCGACAAAGAGAAGACACCAGAATTCATCGGTCGATATGAGAAGATAAGAGATCACTAGCCCGCATTTGTGGCCTACAAGAAATCGGAGAAGGGTAAGAAAAGGTCACTGACAAACAAGCAAAATGCTGCAAAGAAGAAGTATCACCATCACACAGGATCAGGTGGCTACTACAAAGCCCGGTCGTTGTGGGACAAAGCTAAGCAAGACCTGCTTGCTAAAGGGGTCCAACCAGTGACATTGCACTGGCCAGATCGTTCAAGGACTTGGTTCTTCGGGGTTGGGGGAACTTTGGACCCAGAAACAGGGGAGTGTGTTTGGACGGACAACCAACTTGCAATACCCATCAAGAAGCTTCAGGCAGCAATCAAGGCAACGCAGGAAGGGACGTTCATTCCTGACAGAGAGAAGGATGAGCTGACAGAGGCCCTCGGGAATCCTGAACACCCTGGACAAACACGAGGCACACCAGGCTCCGTTCCGTGGGTGCATGGGTTTCCCGACAGCGGTGGTTATAGAAGTCGAGAGAGAAAGAGAAAATTGGAAGCAAGCGAAATGCAGAAGCTCAGTGCAAGATTAGCAAAGCTAGAGGAACTTGAGAGCCAGCGAGCTACCGGCCAACCATCTCAGCGGCATGAAGATCCTTGCTTCGACGCTGCCCAGAAGCTACCCCACCATCTCAGGGGAGAAGCAGCGTGGCTTCCACGGAGCTCATTCAGCCTGATTTCACGGCTCCTCGCTACCCCGTGGATAGTATCACCGAGGCTGAACATTGCGAGCTAATGACGAAATGCCAGAACCTGACCTTGAAGGCGGCGGTCGGCTCTGTTGTACCTCCTCAAGCTGAGGGAACTTTTCATTGCCGTCCGATTCCACATGGCTATGCTGTTGTGATGGTGGATGAAATAATGGAGGGATTTGAGGAGCTGGAGCTTGACTACCCTACAGGTGAAGGGGAGATTCATCTAGAAAATGCTTTAAGTAGTACCTGTCTATGGAGAAAGGAGTACATCAAACTTCCAAACTGGACGCCTCCTCCTCCTCCTCTTCCTCCTGCGAGTCAGGGCACTCTGCCTCCTCCTCCGCCGCGTCAGGGCACTCCGCTGTAGGAGATATGCCCTAGAGGCAATAATAAATGTTATTATTTATCTCCATGCTCATTATTATGTTTATGTTCCATGCTATAACTGCTGTGGTTCCCGAGCCCGTATATCCATAAAGGCTCTAGGGAAAACCCATGTGCACGTGTGGAATAATAAATGGTAAAATGTATTCCTAGTCATGCCTCTAAGACTAGCTCAAGTGTTGCATGATGATTATGTTTTCCCAATCATGGGCATGTCTATGCCAGCAGCTTTGAGGGCACAATGTTAGAAGAACATTTGTGTTGAATCGACCCGATTGATGTTATGCTATGAGTTACATTCGTCACAAGTTAATGGTTAATAACACAGAGATGGTTAACGTTTGCATGATTCCTTAGACCATGAGAGTATCGAGTTTCTTCATGCTTGCTTCATGAACTTTGGGGTTTGTTAAACGTCATACGTAAATGGGTGGCTATTACGGCGGCTTACGGGTTCATGGAAAAGTATGTCAAGTAACTTGATAGCTCGAGATTGGGATTTGCTCCTCCGACGATGGAGAGATATCTCTGGGCCCTCTCAGTGTTACAGTATCCATCATCGTCTGGCCAGACACTTTGTGATTTGATCACGGGGATGCCGGAACACGGTAACGAGATAAGAGAACAATACCGGTAACGAGGTAACTAGCATAGTGGACAAGTTGTTGATCCACGGGAATGCCAACATGTCTCACCTCGGGTATTTGTAACATATCGCGAAGCAACAGGAATAGCACACGGCAACTGGAGGTTCACTCGAATATTCATTCGTGTGGGTATAGGGGTCAATATGGGTGTCCACGGCTCCGATGTTGATCATTGATCGGAAGGGGTTCCAGGTCATGTCTATACTTCACCGAACCTATAGGGTCACACGCTTAAGGGTCATCTATCTGCTGAATACTAGACAGGGAGTCTGAGAGAAAATCACCGAAAAAGTTTCGGACACCGAAAAAAGTTTCGGACAGCGGAAAAGTTCCGCAGAGAGAGGTCACCGGATGAGTTCCGGTGAAACTGAAAAGTTGTTTTGGGGTATTCCATTAAGTCAAATTGGTTTCGGCACATGCCTGATAATTCTTGGAGGGTGCCAGAATCATTCTGGAAACTTTTGGGAATTTTCTGGAAAAAAAAACGGAAATGTTCCGGAGCTGCCGGAACCGCTTCAGATGCTTTTCGCAGATGAAAATCACTAATCTGGAATTGTTCCAGAATGCGTTGAAAATTATTTTAGTTGGTACTGGAAATGTTCTAAGCCCACATAAATATTTTCAGTTCGAACGGACGCTGAAAAATGTCGTCGTGAATAGTGAAAGTGCTTTTTGGGTTACTTTTTGGAAAGCCATTATTTTTGGGCTTTGTCCCAAGATATTTTTGGGGGATGACATGGAAGGATAAGGCCCCTTTTGAAGGGGCCCTACAAGGAGTGGCCGGCCACATGGGGGCTCCTCCATGGAGCCCCCACTTGTCCCTTGGTTTCACTCTTTGGTCCTTGGGAAGGACTTCTTTTCATGTGGGTTTTGGGTTTTCTTGTAAAACAACCCTACCCCTTGGGATTTCCTATAAATAGAGGTGGAGGGGCAGCCCTCCACACTCACTCCTTCTCACATACACATGCCATGCAATGATCTAGCTTCTCTCTCCCTCCCCGCGAAATAGTTTCGTAGAGCCGAAAGGCTGTCTGGGTTCCGGTGGGAACTAGTTCTGGACGGCGAAGCCCTACCGGATAGATGACACCGTATGTGTGCAACTCTGTAGAGAGGTCGTAGTTTCGATCTTAGTGCCCGAGGGGCTGTTCGAGAGTGCCTCCCGAAGGGCTGTCCAAGTGACGGTCCCAGTTCTGTGAGTCCTCCCGAAGGGCTGTCCGAGTGACCGTCTGAGTTTCGAAGGTCCTCCCGAAGGGCTATCCGCGACACCGTCTGGGGGACTATTCGACCGCCTCCCGGAGGGCTGCCCTGGGCGCGGATGAGGTTATAAATCCTCGTGGTTGGGAGGTTGTAAATCCTAGCTGCGGGGATCTGCACCGCCGATCGTCATCGACTCTACTTCCGCTGCGCTACGAGTCGGTAGCGAAAATGATCAAACCATGTATGCAGTCTCCATAGTGGTCCTGGGCTGGTCCGTAGGTCAGAATTTTTTTGTTTTCTGCTGCGTTACCCTACAGTGGCATCATGAGCCGTGCTATGCGTAGATGCAGGTTGCGATCTAGAATACATGGAGATGTATGGGTGTTGCACAATATAATTAGGTAGTAGATGAGTTCTATTACTGAAAATTATTTGTGCGGGTAGCAGATGAAATCTGTTACCCGAGGTTCTTGTTGCTTCCCTGGAATTTGCATTTTTCTGATCTTGATAACAGCATGGTGGAGTTTCAATGTTCTGGCAATCCGCGATCCTGATTGATCAACGAAGTGCTAACAGTTCATTGAATTCCACCGTAGTTAAAAAGAAATATGAAATTTCGAAGACGAAAGGGCAATGCAGATATGATCTGCACGGGGGTCATGCGTATGACGAAGTTTAGTATGGGGCTCGAGATTTTATTATCTCGATTTTCATACACCCTGGAAAGTTAATCTAGCGACTTGAATTATCATACTTGATGATGGACGTTGGTAGCTTCGGTTTGTTTCGAAACCTTAGAAGCCACGAAAAACAAGTTTTTGCATGAACCGATTAGAGGCGTCTAACTTGGTTTTGCAGGATGGTTTGCATGTGATGTGGTATAGCAGTGCTCATAATAATTTGATTATGTATGAGATGACTATATGATGTAAATTGATTAACATGACCTGCGTGTCATGATTCGGCATGATGGCTGGAGCCATATGATTGTCACTTTATTGACCTGCGTGTCAACCTTAAGTAATGCATTATTTTATTAGCTATAGAGATAGCAATATTATCTGGTGCATCGACAAGGTGGTGGCAATCTTCGCAAAGGTGAACACCGACGCGAATGCCGAAGACGAAGAAATACAAGACTTCTCCGTCATAAAGGGCTATACCATATCATGCTATTATGAATTGCCTGAGATGTTTATCCCTTATGATGCACCCTTCTTGATTGCGCAGTAGTCGTTTTTTATTAGGGTGATCTCTCACAAAAATATCAAGTAGTTAGTGTTCTCCCAAGTGTAGCACCGTCACGGCACCTAACTTTTTGGGGTATCACATGGATACATGGGTACGAACGATTAGGAATGTGTGAGGCGGGTGAGTTGAGACCTCGCAGCGAGATCACTTGGTTGTCTTGACGTTCTAGCTTGAAAGTCCTGAGCTCGGAACACGCCCATCAAAAGATGAACAAGAGTCACATAGAGATGTGATTGGCAAGTTGGCCTACCGATTGCAATTCTCGTCACTTGAGATGGATACATCCTTGGCATTGAATTGTAATATGGATCTTGAATCGCTCACAATCAATTATGAGAGATATTGATTTGAGTGGGAGCGCATTGTAGAATTAACTTGTTTAATTCTCAGTGTAATTAATTTTTAACACTGTCTAAAGTGTGATTTGCATAATAGTTGTAGACTTATGGCTCGCATTTCAACCTTGCCTATTTAAAATTGAATAGCTATTAAATATCTGGTTAAATCTTTACGGTTGGTAACGTAATGTGAGGATTGTCCTCAAGAGTGCCAAGAAGGACTTTGTCCTATCGCATACTTTCGGTATTCTCTCGCTTATGCTATGGATCATGTGACTCTCGTCCTTTGATCCAAAATCTAGAATTCCGTTTCAGTCAAGTGCAATATGTTTGCTTCCATGAGACCCGAACTTCGAAAGTTTGGATAGTTATGTGATATTCATGGAATCTGAAAATCATTTTCAGAGACAGACAAAGGCTAAAAGATATGAGATATCCAAAGCAATGTTTGTTTGCAAACTATTAGTAAAGGAGTTTACTATGCATTAGACTGATAAGAGAGGGATCTAGAAGAACGCCTGTCATATGATGATAGGTGAATAAAACAACAACTTAAAGAGAAAGGAAGTATCCGAAGGGTGTTAGTGAAACTTTCACGCCTAGGAAGTCCAGGGCTAACGCCACTCTTAAGTTGGGTGCTTCTTCTGAGAGTAGGAGAAATGCTAAAAGTTAAACTGTTAGAAGTATAATGGCAATAAGAAAGAAGACTAGAATATCCAGCTCATGTATGAATGTCATACAAGTTTTTGATGTATAGAAAGCTGGTCAAAGATATAGTTCTTGGAAATTATGATTAAATTGTTAATCACTGATTCTTGGGTATTGTGAGTTAATCACAAAAATACCCGCTCGATTGCATTCTGTTGCAACTCGATGTAAGAACTACTATGGCCTGAAAGACTAGCCAGGGATGAGGTTTAGGTATACACAGGGAACATAGTAAATGTTACTATACCTTCCATCAGTGTATTACTGTCTGTATTTATTTTCATAATTCATTTAGAGTTTTACAAACACTAGCCCATTGCATAAGGTATCTTGCAAGAAGGTTGTTCATAAGAGAACTTTTTATGTTCCAAGTTATGAATAACATAAGGGCCATACTTTCATTGAGAATGAGATGTATGTTATGAATAATGATATTAATATATTACCTCTGGATTTACTTTCATAATTCATTTTAGAGTTTCATACACTCTAGCCCATTACAAAATGTTTGTTGCAAAAGGGTTGTTCATAAAAGAATAATTGTTGTTCAGTATTATGAATAACATGAAGGGTCGTGCTTCCATTCTCGATGGGATGTATGTTATGAATATTGATGGTAATATGATACATCCATAACACTGACGCTAAATGTCATAAGACTAAGAGAATACCACATAAGTGTGGCACTACATTTAGTCACATTGGAGAAACCCGCATGGATAAATTCCATTATGATGGATTTTGAAGTCGTTTGATTTTGAATCATCTGACACTTGCAAATTTCCTCCGAAAAGTTTAGTAACTAAAATACCGTTCACAGGCCATAAGGAACGAGCAAAGAACTTATTGGTGATCATACATTTTGATGTATGTAGTTCAATAAATGTTATTGCAAGTAGTGGATTTATCTATCTTCAGAAATGACTCAAGTAGATATGTCGATATTTACTTGATGAGACGTAAGTCTGGATCTTTTGAAATCATTCGAAAGGTTTTCAAATATGAAGTAGAAGTTATTGTAACAAGAAAATTATGTTTCTACAATTCGATTGCAGAAAGGAATATTTGAGTTACAAGTTTAGCGAATGTCTGATGAGTTGTGAAAGGGGTTTCATAACTTGCACCTCCCGGAACACCACTGCAAGTGGAAAGTCCGTGAAGATGTAATCGAACCATTTATGACATGGTAAGATCAAAGATGACATAAATAAATTTGCCATTACCCCTTTTAAAGAGTGATGCTTTAGAGACTGCGGCTTTTACACTAAAAAGAGCTCCATCAGGTCTGTTGAAATGATGCCATGGTATGGTACGCCCAACCATGTTATATCTTTTCTTATAATTTGGAATATGGGGCTTGTGTAAAAGGTTACAAACCTATTCCAAATCAGACAAGTGCTACTTTGTAGATTATCCCAAGTAATTGGGTATTCCTCCCTCACTATACCGAGGCAAATAGGTTTGCCACAAAGAACGGTATGCTTTTTGAAGAAAATGGTTCTTTCAAAAAGGTGAGTGGGAGAACAATGCAACTCGACAAGATAACAGTATCTTCGTCATCAGATCAAAGAAAAGAGACCTTGGAAGTAATTCCAGAGTTTCCTACTGCGACTGATACGGAAGTCTCTACAATAAAATGTATGGACTTCGGTCGAACTTGCAGCTGAACCACGTAGGCAAAAGCTCGTGCAAACCTCTCAGGTGCGCAAATGAGATATTGTTGTTAGACAACAATATACCTACAATACACAAGGAAGCGTTGATGGGCCCTGACTCCGGAATTGGCTAAATGCCAATACAATCCGAGATAGTCTCCATATAAATGTTTCAAGATTAAAATCTTGATACACCTTTCGGAAGACTTAGAGTCTGACGAATATTTATGGAACTAAAAACTGATACGGGTAAAAATGTTTTATCCATAAAGCTTGACTTGTTGCAATATACAAGTTCAAGGAGTTGACTACGATGAGGTTGTTTCACCGTAGCGATGCTTAAAGTCGGTTCGGGTTGAACTAGCAATTAATACATATTTCAATCATGAGATATGAAACATGGATGACAATAGGATTTCCATCTGATGGAAATGAAACCAAGGACTTGCATATGTTACAGTCCAAGGTATTTTGTCAATCCAGAGAATGCTAGTAAGTATGCAAACTTCAGAGTTCCAGCAATGGACAGAAGAGAGCAAAATGGAGTTGGAATCTTCGTGTTTTGATGAAATAGTCAAAGGGGTTTGACTTCATCAATGGGTAACAAAGATGCTTATGATTCAAGAAAGTAAGTGGGAGCATAATTAAATTTCTAAAAACGTTGTGTGCTTGACACATTGTTAATTGGAAATAAATTTCTTGACACGAATTAGGACTTCATTTGAAAATAGTTTTTCGATGAAGTGCTTGGGATAAATAGCCTTTATATTAGGCATGATGATATATGGAGATAGATTTACCTAATGGGGCTGAGCAAAGATACATATTGACAAGATGCTAAAACCTTGTAGCATTAAAAACGTCAAGGAGTGATTCTTGCCGAAGTCACATGGAAAGAGTTTTGCAAGACTCGGTGTCCCAAAACACTGATGAGAAAAATACATGATGGAGATTCCACACACTCTTGTGTTTAGATTAATAATGTATTCCATGGTATGTAAAAACAAACCAGATATGTCCAATACTCCCAAAGTTGTTGCGAGTATAGATACCAAAGTGATCAAAAGTACTGATCATGGGACAACAGTGAAAAAGGGTCATTGAGTACTATAGTAGCACTGATGACATGTTTTCTCGCAAGCGGAGATCATGAAGAGTTTGTTGTAAAAGCTTACATCGACACAGTCTTCATCCATGCTCCAAGCGATTTTCGATTTAAGTTAAGGGTTTTTGTGCAATACACAATATGGTGGCACGGTAGTTGGAAATTGTTCCAAACAAGTTACTGTGGCAAATTCTATAACAGAGGCAAAGTATGTTGTCGCTTTTAAAAGCGACAAAGAAGATGTTGAATCATATAGTTCATTCATGAACTTAGTATGGTTCCAAGATGGCTTTTGTCAATGGGACACTATCTACGTAGTTGCTCCATAACTCAGTCTGAGGAATCCAGGTTCGACCTGTGATTCACATACATACAAAACCAAGTCCACACAAAATATGAATTTTGTGAAAGCATGAAAACGCGAGGATATGAAAAGATACACACGGAGCTGAAGTCGTCAGATCCGTTGGACATCAGGCTATACCACAAGCGAAGCATATTTACACTGGTGTGCTACAGGTGTAAAGTGCATTAGCATTAACTAGATTATTGACTCTAGTGCAAGTGGGAGTCTGTAGGAGATATGCCCTAGAGGCAATAATAAATGTTATTATTTATCTCCATGCTCATTATTATGTTTACGTTCCATGCTATAACTGTTGTGGTTCCCGAGCCCATATATACATAAAGGCTCTGGGGAAAACCCATGTGCACGTGTGGAATAATAAACGGTAAAATGTATTCCTAGTCATGCCTCTATGACTAGCTCAAGTGTTGCATGATGATTATGTTTTCCCAATCATGGGCATGTCTATGCCAGCAGCTTTGAGGGGACAATGTTAGAAGAACATTTGTGTTGAATCGACCCGATTGATGTTATGCTATGAGTTACATTCGTCACAAGTTAATGGTTAATAACACAGAGATGGTTAATGTTTGCATGATTCCTTAGACCATGAGAGTATCGAGTTTCTTCATGCTTGCTTCATGAACTTTGGGGTTTGTTAAACGTCATACGTAAATGGGTGGCTATTACGGCGGCTTACGGGTTCATGGAAAAGTATGTCAAGTAACTTGATAGCTCGAGATTGGGATTTGCTCCTCCGACGATGGAGAGATATCTCTGGGCCCACTCGGTGTTACAGTATCCATCATCGTCTGGCCAGACACTTTGTGATTTGATCACGGGGATGCCGGAACACGGTAACGAGAAAAGAGAACAATACCGGTAACGAGGTAACTAGCATAGTGGACAAGTTGTTGATCCACGGGAATGCCAACATGTCTCACCTCGGGTATTTGTAACATATCGCGAAGCAACAGGAATAGCACACGGCAACTGGAGGTTCACTCGAATATTCATTCGTGTGGGTATAGGGGTCAATATGGGTGTCCACGGCTCCGATGTTGATCATTGATCGGAAGGGGTTCCAGGTCATGTCTATACTTCACCGAACCTATAGGGTCACACGCTTAAGGGTCATCTATCTGCTGAATACTAGACAGGGAGTCTGAGAGAAAATCACCGAAAAAGTTTCGGACAGCGGAAAAGTTCCGCAGAGAGAGGTCACCGGATGAGTTCCGGTGAAACTGAAAAGTTGTTTCGGGGTATTCCATTAAGTCAAATTGGTTTCGGCACATGCCTGATAATTCTTGGAGGGTGCCAGAATCATTCTGGAAACTTTTGGGAATTTTCTGGAAGAAAAAAACGGAAATGTTCCGGAGCTGCCGGAACCGCTTCAGATGCTTTTCGCAGATGAAAATCACTAATCTGGAATTGTTCCAGAATGCGTTGAAAATTATTTTAGTGGGTACTGAAAATGTTCTAAGCCCACATAAATATTTTCAGTTCGAACGGACGCTGAAAAATGTCGTCATGAATAGTGAAAGTGCTTTTTGGGTTACTTTTTGGAAAGCCATTATTTTTGGGCTTTATCCCAAGATATTTTTGGGGGATGACATGGAAGGATAAGTCCCCTTTTGAAGGGGCCCTACAAGGAGTGGCCGGCCACATGGGGGCTCCTCCATGGAGCCCCCACTTGTCCCTTGGTTTCACTCTTTGGTCCTTGGGAAGGACTTCTTTTCATGTGGGTTTTGGGTTTTCTTGTAAAATCATCCTACCCCTTGAGATTTCCTATAAATAGTGGTGGAGGGGCAGCCCTCCACACTCACTCCTTCTCACATACACATGCCATGCAATGATCTGGCTTCTCTCTCCCTCCCCGCGAAATAGTTTCGTAGAGCCGAAAGGCTGTCTGGGTTCCGGTGGGAACTAGTTCTGGACGGCGAAGCCCTGCCGGATAGATGACACCGTGTGTGTGCAACTCTGTAGAGAGGTCGTAGTTTCGATCTTAGTGTCCGAGGGGCTGTTCGAGAGTGCCTCCAGATGGGCTGTCCAAGTGACGGTCCGAATTCTGTGAGTCCTCCCGAAGGGCTGTCCGAGTGACCGTCTGAGTTTTGAAGGCCCTCCCGAAGGGCTGTCCGCAACACCGTCCGGGGGACTGTTCGACCGCCTCCCGGAGGGCTGTCCTGGGCACGGATGAGGGTATACATCCTCGTGGTTGGGAGGTTGTAAATCCTAGCTGCGGGGATCTGCACCGCCGATCGTCATCGACTCTACTTCCGCTGCGCTACAAGTCGGTAACGAAAATGATCAAACCATGTATGCAGTCTCCATAGTGGTCCTGGGCTGGTGCGTAGGTCGGAAATTTTTTGTTTTCTGCTGCGTTACCCTACATCCGCCTCCTCCTCCGCCGCGTCAGAGCACTCCGCCTTCTCCTCCGCCTCGTCAGGGCACTCCGCCTCCTCCGGCGTGTCAGCGGACTCCGCCTCCTCCGGCGTGAAAGCGGACTCAACCGCGTCAGCAACGGCGGAAGAGAGACGCCGCCGCTCCGGCGGCTAGCAGTCAAGAGGCTGGAAGAAATACAGATTTGGTCCAAGCCTGAAGCCTCTTCCAAAGTTACCATATGAGAGGACTGGCAAGGAAACCGATGAAATCGTGGAAGCCGAAGTGCAGGCCCATTTTGAACGGAAACCTCCACCTCCGAAGGAAACGGTAGATCCGGTGAAAGTGAAGCGCACTCTGGATGCCCTTAAGCGACCACCAAGGTCTCCACCGCAATCCAACTATGATCGCTGTATTAGAATAATATATGGTGAAGCGCGGTGGTCGGGAAGTACTACCAGTGCTGCAAGGCTAGCAAAACGAAGAAGTGGGAAAACAATTCCTCAGCTTGGCGAACAAGAGAAGCAATCGTGCCCCACGCTCAAGGTGTCTAGCGATATCGTCGCTAATCATCCGGGGCTACTGCCCGGTACCAATCTTGGTGATTACGTGGGCGATGATATACAATTTGAAATGTTAGAGACAGTAGAGATCTTTAGATACGAGCACGGGAAGCCTCTCGTCAAACCTGATCATCCTACTCTAACAACGATGATGCGAAGATTGCATGAATGGTACATGGATACCTGCAGGAAGTCTGGGACCGATAGTTTGATGCTGAGAATTAAAGAAGAGCACGACCTCATTGGAGTCGACCTGATGCCTATTGAATTTGTGGAATTATTTCAGTTATTCAATCAAGAGGCCCTCGACAAACAACTCATGACTTGCTACTGTCTGTAAGTATTACTTCTGTAATTAAGTCTCTAGCTCAACTCGTTCATTGCATATATATATAATTATCCTCACTATATTATGCAGATTGAAGATCGTCGAATGCAAAAAAGGACAAGTCTATGACATTGGGTTCATTAGCCAAAATACCGTAAATGAATGGTCGGTAAAAGAGAGAGCCGAACTTACTGAGGAAAACTTGCTAAAATCATTCCTTCGACATCAAAACAAAGGAAAAATACTCTTTCCTTACAACTTCAAGTGAGTGTTACTGTCTTGTGCATATTCGGTTTCGCTTACTCGAGGTTAAGTAATGTAATTGATGAGTTATGCGTGCGCAGTTTTCACTTTATTCTGCTAGAGATTAAGCTTGACGGGGGAGTAGTAACTGTTTTAGACTCGAGACGTAAAGATCCCCAGGAGTATGCGGACATGACTGCAATGCTCCA
Organism: Thinopyrum elongatum; assembly: GCA_011799875.1. NCBI lineage: Eukaryota > Viridiplantae > Streptophyta > Magnoliopsida > Poales > Poaceae > Thinopyrum > Thinopyrum elongatum. Next base: position 544,638,994 of record CM022301.1, read on the forward strand.
GAAGTAAGTTCGATCATTATCGCACCATATCGGCAACTTTCGTTCATTTCCTGATATCAAGTAATCATTTTCTTTGCCTAGCAGGGTTTGGAAAAAGTTCACTGGAATGGTTCCGGGTCTGCAGAAGGAGCTGCGATTTACACACCCCAAAGTAAGTAGTACTAGCTAGTTCCACGCATCTCTCATTGATTCTAGTTTCATCAATACCATTTATCATGCTTGATTATCAGTTTGATTGAACTCTATTCTCGTAAAGTGCTTGTGGCAGGAAGGTGAGAATAATTTATGTGGATACTACGTTTGCGAGTTCATGCGCCACTCAACCTCTGAGCGGGGCTACTCTGACAAACAATATGAAGTACGTAAACAATATTCACAATTTTATTTTATTACCATCAATTTTGTTGGGTTTCATTCATATATATGTATTGACCCCCTTCTTTAAATTAGATGTGGCAGATGCGGGATGAACTACTACCACATGATCGCATACGAGCAATTCAAGAGGAATTGACAGGATTTTTTATTGACCACGTCATACATGAGAAGGAAGAATAACATATGGAACTTCAAATGGATTTTCGGTAGATGATGTCAGGGATCGTAAGAGATGTTATATTGTATATATGTAATAGCGTCAGATAAAAATACGAAAACTTGCTGTTCGATCAATCTCGAAGAAAGAGAGGTCACTTCTCTCTGTATATGTTCATGACGATCTTGTGTAATTAATGGTTCCTTCATTTGCTTACTAGCGTCGAGTTCTCTCTATATGTAGTAGCTAGTGTCGACCAAGCACGAAGAAAGAGAGGTCACTTCTCTTTATATGTAATAGCTATAGCTAACACAATATGAAACCCCTAATTAAACCATCCAAAACCCCTAATAAATCCACCCTTTCAAAAAAACAAAAAACAAAAACCCCAGCGTTTGGGAGCTGCTGACGCGTGGCTGCCCTTTAGTCCCGGTTGATGTTACTAACCGGGACCAAAGACACTCCTCCCTGGACGCCCCACAGCGGTCACGTGGACCTCCTTTGGTCCCGGTTCATAAGCCAACCGAGACTAAAGGTTTTGGTCATTAGTTTCTTTTGTCTCGGTTCCAGAACCGGGACTAAAGGCCTCTGAAACCGGGAGTAATGCCTGTTTCCTACTAGTGTAGTCGTATTCCTGATCTCGGGAGACGAATCGTCCTTGGCTTGCGATGACGACCGGGAAGAGGAAGAAGTCGTCCACCATGGACAGGACGAGGGGCTTCTCGTCGAAGGCGCTGTCGCCCGGATCCGGGCAGTGCACGAACAGGATGGAGGGGCGCGGCGGGTGCTCAGCCAGGAAGGACACCTCGATGATGATACCGGACCGACTGGTTTTGCAAAAGAGAGTGGTGTGGTTGCGCTGCTTGGCGACTGAGACAATCGATTTGAGAATGAACAAGCCCGTGGTAGGATTATTGCTGGCCATGGCGATCTGACTTTCATACTTGGATGGAGACAGATCGATCCGGCCAAGGGGTGGAGAAAAAGGATTCAGGAGAAAAGCGATAACTGTGGCTGTGATGGCGCCGGGAAAATCGGTGGTGTCGTCTGGTCCATGTGGCAATTTTCTTTTTCTTTTTGAGAAACACGGTGGAAAAGCAGGCCTTTCATGTACACGTACATATACACTCTCTTTTTTTAGGATATACACTTTTTTTTAGAACGTATGTACATCCATCCCACACTTGTGAGCATCCTTGAGAGATTGTAGGCAAAACCTAACCGCCGCCATAAGGAGAGCCGCTTCTTCCCGCGCCGTCTTCCGGCGGCTCTCCTCCACTGGCGATCTTTTGGTCGTCGATGGTGAGGAGGGTCGCCGGATCCCGCGTGTGTGGATTGTTTTAGCTTTAGGTTTTAGGGCTCAAGAAGTTTAGGTTTTAGATCGTTCGACGTCTTGGCTTCGGCGGCAGCAACGGCGATGCTGAATAAAGAAGCTCCGGATTCTTCTCCGACGAGGCGATCATCTCTATTGTTGGTGAAGGATCTGGGAACCAGCCTGTTCAAGCAGGAATGTCGTGGCGGCGGCAACATCCTTGTGGTGGACATGTGTCCTCGGGCTCCACCGTTGCGACGACGTCTGCTCCAACGTCGGCGCAGAGCTTGGGAGGTAGTCGAGGAGCGGATGCAGATTGTGGTCTGCATCGACGACATCTGGAAGATGGAACGTGTGCTGGGCTCGTGGTTCGTGGATGGCAGGTATGGTTTCGTCCTCCGACGTCTTAGTCATGTGGGGGTGCCAGATCTGGAGTTCGATGGCGTGTCCAGGGTGTTGCCCTGGTCTGATTCGTTCAACAGTAATGGTTTCGTCTTTGGCCAGCCACCTTGGAGGTCTGCAAAGCTGCATATCAGTGATGGAGCCACGACGAGCTCGGGTGAGAAGGTGATCCGTCATTTTTTTTTTTGGTGGCAGCTATGGTGGTGCTGGAGGCAGGTGAGGGACGTTGGTGTCAAGCTCAGAGACGTTATGTTGTTTTTTCAGTTTTGTCATGTCGGTTTTTATGTGACTTGTACTTTAATCTTTATGATATGAATGAGACACATATTACCATGCAAAAAAAGCATCCTTGAGAGATTGAACCAACAAATCTAGAGATATATCCCCCGTGCCAAATATAGGACTTGAATCGATAGGCTGAGTTCAACCACAAAGATTGCCATGTAGCAATATTTGAATAGACTCAAAAATCGTACCAAAGTTGGTAAATATTAAAATTAAGGCAAACTTTAGGATGGTCTCTCTTAACTTCCTTTTTCACATGAGAGGTAAGAGTTCACAATAGATCCGAGCCATTGATTTGCTTAAGCAGTATCTGATTAACTCTTAACTTCTTACCTCTCATGTGAAAAGAGAGGGCAAGATGGAGCATGTTAAAATTACTCATTAGACCAGGAAAAGTCCTGAAGTTGTGTTTGACGGCACTCAGTTACAGAAGGTCGCAGGCTGGACCCCCGACCCCACCCTTGCGACGTCTCCCCGGGAGGCGGCTGGGGCGACGCGAGCCTCCTCCCCCGTAGTCCACCCCCTCCTCCCTCCCCCCTGCCGCCGTTGGCAGGCACCCCGGATCTGACGGCGGCGGGTCTTCCAGCACCCATGCGCGTTCCTCCTTCCTAGGGCAGGGGGCGGCGGCGGTGATGATAGGCCGGTGGCGGTGGCCGGCGGCGAGCGCGGTGGTGGTGCTTCCACTTGGCGACGGGGCGGACTGGTGGTGCTGGCTGGCCGATGGCGCGCCCCCGACCCAGATCTGGGCCCGTAGGGCCCCATCTGGGTCCTAGCGGGCCGGCTCCGGCGCGGCCACGATGCCCACTGTGCGGGGATGCGGGGGAGCGGCTTGGACAGGGTGCGGTGACGCCGACGGCGTGCCTGCTGCAGCGCGAAGGCGGGAGCTTTACGGGCTTATGAGGGCCCAACCAGGCCTGGTATGCTCCTGCTATTGTGTCCGGTCGGCTACCGTCATTGACGGTGGAGGTTGAGCCCTCCCGCATGCCGACGGTGCTGCTGCCCCTTGTCCCGACTCCTCTTCTTCGTTGTGCAGTCCCCACTTCGCGTTGCCGTGGTGAGATCGCGTGGGATGTTTCAAGACCGTGTTGGCGCAGGGTGGTGGTCGGTTTGGTGGCGAGCTCCAGAGCGCCCGGGGTGAAGGCTGGGATCGGGAGAAATCCCGTCAGCCTGGCCGACACCGACGCCGTGGCGCCTGAGGGTGCCGCCAGGCCTTCCTGGAGGGCGTCGGGGCTACCCTTCCTCTCTCTTCGTCGCGTATCGGGAGAAACCCTTGGCAGCAGCGTCGTCATCGTCACGTCCCTTCTTGGAGGTGTTGATTGGTACTGGCGCTTCGGAGTCTAGGAGCTTGGTGGGAGATCTCCGGTGGGCGCAGTGGTCGCGAGGCTTCTTCGTTTTTGTCGATCCGTCGTTGTCGGCATTTGTTCCTTTTGTATTTTCTCTTTCGTTTCTTTTGGGCGTGACTGTGCTGCTTCCGCCCCTGCACCTATCGTTGGTTGTATCGGTTGGTTGCTTTGTAATACAAAGTGGGGAGATACCCCTTTTCGGAAATTACTCATTAAGTAATGTTTTCATTGTACATAGATTGTCTAAGAAACTTATTGGCTTTTACTATAAGGTGTCTCACTTGGTCTATAGCTAACTGTATCAAATCTGGTACCTAGAATTAAGGCCAACACTCTGCTCGGGTGGATGCCTCGATTGGTCACCCATGTGACGACTGAGCGCCCAAGCACCAGCCATTGGATTCTCGTGATTCGTGAATGTTATTTGCCCCCACTCCCCACCGCACTCCCTACAGGAATTACCCTAGTTGTCGACAATAATAGATATGCTGATGGCTTTTTATCGGGGCTGTCGGCATATATACACATAAACCGACGAACGGACAAAAACCGTCGGAAAATCTTGGCCGCCGGCAAAGCTTCGACTATGCCGAGGGTGACTGTGACACGTGACTACGACGTTGTTAGGGGCATGCCGTCTTTTTTTTGTCGACGGCCAAGGTAAAGCCGTCGGCATAGGTATCTATGCCGACGGCCTAACAGCTCCATACCGAGGTAATCGTTAACGACGACTTTGTGCTGATGGCTTTTGGCAGTCGGCTTAATAAGGCAACGATCCCCCCCCATCCTCACATCTTGTCTCTGCTCCACACAAGAGCGCATGGGAGCCGTAGCTGGTGGTGAATGCATGCCACCCCATGCCCACGATAGGGTTGAGGGGCACGGCGGGTGCTCATCCAGTAAGGACACCTCGATGATGATACCGGATAGACTAGTTTTGCAAGAGAGAGAGTGGTGTGGTTGTGTTACTTGCCGACTCAGACAATCGATTTGAGAATGAACATGCCCGTGGTAGGATTCGGATTGGTGGCCATGGTGATCTGCGTTTGCAACAAAGAAAATAGCTGGTAAATCTTGAGATAGAGCCCCCGAGCCAAATATAATATCCGGATAGATTGGGTTCAACCACAATGAATCGAACCATATGAGCTGCTTAGTTTGCCATGAAATATCGTACCAATGTTGGTAAATGTTAAAATTGATGTTTCCATCGTACATAAATTGACTAAGAAATTTTCTGGCCTACTTGTGATCAGTTCAATCTTGTAAGCCACGACAAGGGGTTGTTCTTGCCTCGAATCAATATAACCCAATGCGGCTCCTCTCGGGACGAGTAGGGACATTTTCTCTAACATGGTATACAGAGCTAACATCTTCCAATCTATCTAGCTAGTAACAGAAATCAATCAACCATCATACAAGCCCCTTAAATTTTGGGGGCCCATGTATAGGTCAAGTTTTCTGTATATATCCTTTTTTTTGGATCTTTATATAACATATTAAAAAAATGGGAGTATGCTTAAGTTATACTAGCAAAAGTGTCCGTGCGTTGCAACGGGAGAAACAAATTATCACCCCTAGCGCCTCCATCCGTGTTGCCACTTCTTTTCTTTATCATCATTGTCAGTCACGATGTTCACTACACGGTGAATGTTCCACCTAAGCTTGGAACCAATAAAGAATTGCATCGTCTGCATGGACAGACCAGCGAATGATCGCGTTTGAGATGCCGGCCACATCTGCACAATCTAATGCTTGCGCCTTGTGTTTGTGTTATCCGGATTTTACATCGTAATAGTTTAGTACCAGTCCATGAAGGACACAAACAACCACCAAATTTAACTTTAGTTTAAAACGATCAACACCTTTTTTTGCGGGCTAACACGATCAACACAAAAAACAGTGGAGGTTGCGAGTTTGATTCCAGTCACGGTCAACTATTTTTGCCTCATCTCCTAAACGGGATGGTGGGTTTGATTTGTTGGGCCGGGTCACACGGATAGGTTGGGAGGGCACTGTTTTTTCTATTGGTGGAACGTTACACGGACCAACGGGGCAGAGGACAAGTGGCCCAGGACAGACGATCGGTAGAATAGCCTAGCTCAGTATGAAAAATGCCATGGACATACAAAATGGGAGGACCAATAAGATTATACCTTCATTTATATAAATAGAAAAAAAATAGTATATATGCCCGTGGTTTACAACGATAGAAACAATTGACATAAATTTAGCGAGCACTGTATGTGCAAACATAACGTTCAATGTGTTATAAATTTGGCGCAAATTTAGTAAGGATTATAAGTGCAAGGAAAACATGTCATGCTGTCTGTTGCAACGAAAGAAAAAATGGCCTGAATTTAGTGAGGATCATGCATGGAAAAGATGCCACATCATTTTTATTCATAAGATATGAATGAGGGCACTACACGCCCGCCATTGATTCCAGCACCTTCTTCAAAAAAATCTATAATTACCGTCTATTTACTTCCTCTCTCTTTCCTTTCTCCTTCCTTCCTTATTTCTCATGTAATTAGTGTCTGTTTTATTTATCTTTCATTCCTTATATCATGCATGTAAGGAATCCCAATTGTCAGCCTGTTAATTACTCCTGCAATTAGTATGGCGCCCACAATAATTACCGTCTATTTCCTTTCTTCTTCCTTCTTTATTTCTCATGCAATGTCTATTTTCTTTTCTTGCCGGCTCCACATAATTACCGTCTATTTCCTTCCTCTCTCTTTCCTTTCTCCTTCCTTCTTTATTTCTCATGCAATTAATGTCTGTTTTCTTTCTTGCCGGCATATTATTTGCTTAATTTCTGAAGCAGCTCCTTGATACTTGACAACCTAAGAACATATATAAACTGGTAAATTTTTTATGTAAAATAGCAAGGTCGGACTATTTAACCTCTACTACTTAAAAATAACGTAAGGTTCCAGTTTCACCTTTCTTTCCACCACCCCTTCGTCCAACCTTCCCCGTATAATAATCAATGACCTTAATTTACTTATCTTTTGATCCAATTACAGTTTATTTTAGTTATCAAACTTCTGATCAAAATATAAAGTAAATCACGGGCAGAATTTGATGAATATTTATTTACACAATCACATACTATGGGCAGGTAAATCACTTCTGATCAAAATATAAAGGTAAATCATTTCTCTACTACTTAAAAAGAACGTAAGGTTCCCGTTTCACCTTTCTTTCCACCACCCCTTCGTCCAACCTTCCCCGTATAATAATCAATCACCTTAATTTACTTATCTTTTGAACCAATTACACTTTATTTTACTTACCAAACTTCTGATCAAAATATAAGGTAAATCACGGGCAGAATTTGATGAATATTTATTTACACAATCACATACTATGGGCAGGTAAATCACTTCTGATCAAAATATAAGGTAAATCATGGGCAAAATTTGATAAACATTTATTTACACAATCGCATGTGATAAATCACAAACCTAACGTACTAGAATATTTATATCCGTTGCAACGCACGGGCATTGTTCTAGTAAGTAAATAAATATGAAAAGCAGCCTCCAGCCTGCTCCCCTTGTCCGTACCGTTGGCCGGCCCAGCACGCCCGTTCCCATTGTCTCGGCCCGACTACGCCTCGTCTTCTATTCTTAAACAGACAGACGCCTACATTAGCGCACTCAGGAGCCTAGCCTGTGTGGTCTGATGCGGTTGCACACACCCGGTAGACCAGGGATTGAATCGCAGTGTTGACCAATTTTTTTCTCCTTTTTAATCTAAAAAACGATGGTGAACCCGACGAAAGCACTTCGTGCTTTATTAGTAGGTAAAGATAAAAGATTAGTTCTTTAGCTATTATAATTTTTAAAATTCATTGCCCCCTTTTTGCTTTTTGCACCGGGGCCTCTTCCCATAAAAGAAAAGTTGCACACCAAATAAGTGAAGATCATCACCAATGGTGCGGCCTCTACCATCTTTTCCATAGTTTAGTTGCTAGTCCAGGTTTTAATTAACAAGATATAAATTAGGACGCAGCTATTAGATATAGATTAGACCCAGCTAATAAGTGCATGTGAAGCTTAGCTTCGATGGAGGGTGATGTCAATGTGCCTATAAAGTCTAAGACACCATGTGGAGGATCAGTTAGACGGACGGGGCCTTCGAGGCAATGGATTCAGCCAGGTGTTTGATAACTCTCAGGAACAGCAGTGTCAAATGGGGGCAACAGCACTGGAGAAATTCATTTTTGGTGGTGCTCCTCGGGTGCCAAGCCGTGATTTCCAGGGTGAAAACCTAAGGTCTCACTTTCATTGGTTGTGCCTGACAATTGCCTTGTTGAAGGATTTGTTTTGAGAGGTTGGACTTCTCCAGGGTGAAAACCTAAGATTTTGGATCGGGCAACAACGGCGCTTGTGCACTGTTTCCTTCTTGGAGGCGTTGCTTTTGGAGATTTTTTTTATGTTTTTCGGGTGTTGTATCTGGTGGTGGTTTGTGTGTGGTTGCTGGGAGAGCAGTCTATCGCTGTGGTGGGACCTTTGTTTTTTTTCCTTTCTTTTTTATTTTTTCTTTGGCTGTGTGCATTCTAGATGTCTTTGCGACTGCACCTTGTAGGTACAGAGGTTGCGTGTAATTGGTATCTGCATGATATTAATATATTTCCTTTAAAAAAAAATCTAAGCGACTATATATAGCAAAGGGTAGCCACTGGTGTCCCAACACAACATTTATCTCTGGCCAATATTTCCTTAGCTAAATACTCCCTCCGTTCCTAAATATTTGTGTTTTTGAGATTTCAAATGGACTACCACATACGGATGTATATAGACATATTTTAGAGTGTAGATTCACTCATTTTGTTTCGTATGTAGTCACTTGTTGAAATATCTAGAAAGACAAATATTTAGGAACGGAGGGAGTAGATTTGATCAGGAACAAATTTATAGAAAAAATAACATTTTTTATGAAGAAGAAACATTCTTTTTTTTTCTCAAAAAGAAACATTTCATTGAAAACCGAACAATTCGTACAAAGAAGGAACAATGGTTTCATAAGGAAGGAACACATTCTCTAAAATTATATGAATAAGGAAAAACATAAATTGTGTATGATTTCGTTGCCGATGGAACAAAGCACTTTCAACATTCGCAAAAAAAAAAAAAAGGAACAAAGCACTTTCAAAGGAGTCATCCTCAAAAGATGCAAAGCTATTCCATCGTGCTAGTGGGTCGTCCATATGATTCGTGTAAAAAAAAGCAAGTTATAGGTTAGAGACTAGCTATTGAGTTTATTACTTCGGTGGAGGGAGATGTCAGTGCGCCTAGAAAGACTGAGAAGCTATGCTAAGCTATTCCATCATGCTAGTAGGCCCTTCATATCATTAAGCCAAGGAGACCTCAAGTAGTAGTAGTACACAGTACGGTTCATGCCTTTCTGAAACCTGTCCAGATCAGAGAACAGATCGCACTATGTTGTTAGCTTAATATGTAAGTTGCTCCGTACTTTCGATGTCGTCGTTCCTGAACATGAAAAACTGAATCTCAGCCAAAAGATTGTCATGACATAAGTTGGCATATGATCCGTGGAAATTGGATTTGGAAAACATACATCAAGCAGCCAAGCAAGACAAAGTACGCACAAATTACATCGAAAGGGGCATACATTGGTCCTCTAGTGCAAATGGAGAAAGGAATTTTTACTGCAAGACACACCTGTGGAACGGAGACAAAAGTTGGCCTAAGAGATCCGACGGCGTCCCTCGACGGATAAAAGTTATTCTACGATGATAGGCTGATCTTCTGCAGGAGTCCACATCTGATCATCCTCGTGAATCCAAAGCTGATCTTCTGCAGGAGTCCACATCTGATCATCCTCGTGAATCCAAATCTGATCTTCCTCAGGAGTCGTCGAGAAGGTTTTGCACCTCGGCATCGGCTCTTTGCCGCCTGAAAATCCACGGCTGAAAAGGGCGACGACCGTCAGTCCGACTGCCCAGGGGAGGGGGCTCGTGGAGAAGACAGCAGAGGCGACGAGGGGGCCAGCCAAACGGAGGATCTGGAAGTACATCCGCGGTTCCGCCATGAACGCAGCGCGTGATATCCGCACACCGGCGGCCTCTGGTGCAGCCATGGTAACGCTGGCGCAGTACTGCCCGCAGATGGGGAGTAGGTAGGCGAGCGCACCCCCGACCCCCATGGCGACGACGAACAAGCAGCGCCCGCAGATGCAGATGACGAAGACGAGCGCCTGCGCGGCCAGCACGCCGGCCACGAAGGCGACTACGCAGAAGAGCGGCCACCAGAACCAGAGTAGTGCCGCGACGCAAACGATCGCGGCGATGGCCAGCACGACGGGGAGCGCGACGGCGGCGGCGTCCTTGAGCCACCGCCAGAACGCCTCCAAGGCCGGGACCAGCTCGTGGGCCGTGCTCGCGGCCGTGGCGACGAAGCGCTGGATGAGCGGCCAAAAGCCGTCCCAGCCGCCGGCGACGGCGTTCTGTATCCACCGCCAGAAGGCCTGTAACGGCAGGACGAGGTTGTGGGCAGCGCTGGCGAGCGCGGTGAGGAGGTTGGCAAAGATGCCCTGCATATGCTCCCACAAACCGTCGAGGCCGGAACCAATGCTTGCGGTGGCCGCCTGGAGCCACTGCCAGAGCGCTTCAAACGGGACGGCCAGAGCGTGGGCAGCGTTGGCGAGCGCGGCGGGAAGGTTGGCGAAGATGCCCTGCATGTGCTCCCACAAACCGTCGAAGCTTGAACCGATGCTTGCACCGGCGGCCTGGAGCCACTGCCAAACGCCTTCAAACGGCACCACCAGTGCGTGGGCCGCGCTCCCGAGCGCGGCGACGAGGTTGTCGAAGCAGCCTTGTATAAGCTGCCCCAGGCCGTGGAAGCCAAAAGTGATGGCTGCGGGGGCGGCCTGGAGCCACTGCCACAGCGCTTCGAACGGCACCACTAGAGCGTGGGCTGCGCTACCGAGCGCGGCGACGAGGTTGCCGAAGCATAAGCTTAGTCCGGCGGCGGCGGACCGCACCAAGTGCCAGAGCGCCACGAACGGTACCGACAGAGCATGGGGCACGCTCCCGATCACCGCGACGAAGTTCCCCAAGCATAAACTGACGCCGTCGGCGGCGGACTGCAGCAAGTGCCAGAGCGCCTCGAACGGCACCACCAGAGCGTGGGCCGCGCTCCCGAGCGCCGCGACGAGGCTGTCGAAGCAAATGCTAAAGCTGGCGGCGACGTATTGCAGCAAGTGCCAGAGCGCCTCGAAAGGCAGGACGACCAGGTGAGCCGCGGCGGCCAGCCAGTGCCCGAGCACCTCGAACGGCAGGACGAGCAGGTGAGCGGCGCTCGCGAACAGGCCCGCGATGAGCTGCCACAAGCCGTCGAGGCCGAAGCTGATGCCGACGGCGTCGGCGGCGATTCCTCGAGCCATACCGCCGCCTGCGCCGCGCAGGAGCCTCCGTGCTGTCGAGTCAGCCAAGGCCATGGCTAGCGCAAGCGCAACCTTCTCCTTGATTCCTTCTTCTAGTATGTGAGAGTGGAGTGGGTGGGCGACTGATCGGCGATCGCTGCTGGAGTGAGCCGGTGAGGAGTCTTCTCTTGACTTGTGGTCAGTCTCCTTAATTAATTTCTTTCTGAGAGCGTACATACCCCAGTGGGCATTCAGGGCGGCCTCGTCGTGGGCTTCCCAAAGCATCAGCTGCTCTTCACGAAAAGAAGACAAGAAATGCCCATCGGGCAGTAGCGGCGGCTTCGTCGTGGGCTCGTAGCTTCCCAATGCTGGCTTCTTTGTTTTTTTGTCTCATGATATTTTTTTTTCATGCTAATACGTGTCTCATTTATATTATAAAGAATAAAGTACAAGTCACGTAAATACCGACATGACAAAACTGAAAAGATAGTAGAATATCTCTGAACTTGACACCAACGTCCGTCACCTGTTTCCGGTATCACCACAGCAGCCACCGAAAAAGAGAATGACGAATCACCTCCTCACCCGAGCTCGACGCGGCTCCATCGCTGATATGCAGCTTTGCGGACTTCCAAGGTGGCTCACCAAAAGTGAAGCCTTTGCCGTTGAACGAATCAGACCGGGGCAACACCCCGGACATGCCATCGAACTCCAGATCTGGCATCCCACCATGACTAAAACACCGAAGGAGGAAACCATACCTGCCATCCACGAACCACGAGCCCAGCACATGCTCCGTCTTCCAGATGTCGTCGATGCAGATCACAATCTGCATCCGCTCCTGGACTACCTCCCAAGCTCCGCGCCGACGCTGGAGCAAACGCCGTCGCAACGACGGAGCTCGAGGACACAGGTCCACCACGAGGATGCCGCCGCCGCCACGCCATCCTTGCTTGAACATACTGGTTTCCATATCCATCCACAACCATAGGACCGATGGCCTCGTCAGGGAAGAATCCGAAGAATCTTTATTCAGCGCTGTCATCATCGCCGCCGAAGCAAAGACGATGAATAACCTAAAAACATAGACTACGAGAGAGTAAAAACGATCCACATGCGTGGATCCGGCGACCCCCTCACCACCGACGACCGAGGTCGCCGGCGGAGGGGAGCCGCCGGAGAACGGCGTTGGGAGATCGGCCTCCCCTAGCGGCGGCTAGGGTTCCAGCCGCCAGGGACGAGAGGAAAACAACGACCCTGGTGCTCTTGATCGTGAGAAGTCTTGCCGAGTCCAGTTTGTTCCACGACAGTTTCCAAATGGATGGATTAAGCACACCAATGGTATAAATACATACATACATACATACATACATACACCTATATTAAACTGGCTCATTTGCTCCCGGTGAATAGTAAACTAAAAAACAATAGCAAACAAATTAAGAAATCAATTTTTATGTATGCAAGATGCTTGAGTGCGCCAGGTGCGTGCAAAATTTGGTGGCTAAATGATATTTAAGGAGCTCGTAGCAAAAAGACAAAATGAGCTCCGAACGGTGCATTTTTTCAAACTTTTTCACATGCCAGATATTTTTTTGCTAAAAGCTACTCAAATGCCCAAACACCTGGGCACATGCATCACACATTTGAGTCTCTCGCATGCCAATTTTTTTGAATATTTTAAAATTTGTTTTCTATATTTTTACTATTCATATGCACGAGCATGTGGACCCGGGAGCCAAATCACCGCATCCTCCTTTGTAACTACTACCTCCGTCTGGATTTATTAGTCATCATCGTATTTTTGGTCAACATTTGACCACATATTTGACAAGCAAAAATTAGTGCATGCCACAAAAAAAATTATATTGTTGGATTTGTATTTGAAAGTAGTTTCTAATAATATTATTTTTCCTACATATAAGTTATATTTTATTAGTTAAAAGCATGGTCAAAGTATGACCCAAATAGGGGGGGGGGGGGGGGGGGGGGGGGGAGGGGCTAGTAACGAAGACGGGGGTAGTAGGTACTATACATGTTGGCTATAAATGATGTGGCAATTTTATGTAGCCGGTTGCCGGCTATACTATTAACCATGCTTGAATAGGGTGGTTGACATTTTCCTGCCGCTTACCAATATGCTTCGCAAACCTGGCCATATGGGTCGTGCTTGTAAGGCCAGCCCGTGAGTACGGATATTTGGCCCGACATGGCACACGAATAGAAGTGATGACCGGTCTTTGGCCCGCCATGGATCAAGGCCGGTCCCCGAAGCCAAGGCGCTTAAGGCCAGCCTGGCATTGCCCTTTTATTACGTTTTGGCCTTTTTAGTGTTGTTTTGATCTTTTAATCTGAAAAATTAAGCTTTAGGGATATTTTGGCCTTTTAAATCTATTTTGGCATTTTTAGTATTCTTTGGGCCTTATTAACATGGGTCGGCCCGCAACCATGTTGGGTCGGCCCTTTTATCTGGTGTGCCCGATCCGCGCCTTGAAGCCCTCTCGGCAACACGGCATGGCCATTTTATAAAAGTACTTTACGGGTCCGGTCGTGGCAGGATAAGGCTATGTGGTGTCGGGCCAAGCCGTGCCACCCATATGACGAGGTCTGATGCTTCGCGAAGCGGGGTGACCACTTTTCCTTCATCTCCGCCTTATACCTATTTTCTCTCGCACATAACCTGCTTTTGAGTTAATTGCATCAATGATACACAAACTTGTCCCCGATGCTTATTTTAGTCCACATTCTCGTAGAACCGAAAAACTCATACATCAACTTGTTAATCGCGCTCAGTTTAGTACAAATTTAGCTACGTGGCACGCTAACTCAGCTGAAGTTGAACTGTTCAAAATTAGCCGGAGTTTGTACTGTTCATATCACTGTTCATAAATATGGATTTTTCCAATTTTTTTTTTTCATTCTCTGCAAAAAATATACCCAAAAAAACGAAAATAAAAAATCAGGAAACATGAACAGTACACATCAGTGTATTTTTAATTTTTTGCCTGCAAAAAATGGAAAACTGGAAACATGAACAGTGCACAGCAGTGTATTTTTAATGCATTTTTTTCTGCAAAGATGGAAATCTGAAAACATGAACAGCACGCGGTACTGTTCACAAATATAGATTTTTCCCAAAAAGTTTAAAATTTTCATTTTCTGCAAAAAAATCCCCAAAAAACCGAAAATAAAAAATCTAGGAAAAAAATATGAACAGTACAAAGCAGTGTATTTTTCTGCAACAAAATGGAAATCTGGAAACGTGAATAGTGCGCAGTGGTACTGTTCACAAATATGGATTTTCCCAATTTTTTTTTTCCATTTTCTGCAAAAAAAAATCCCCGAAAAAACCGAAAATAAAAAATCTGGAAAATAGGAACAGTACACACAGTGTTATGAGCTGACTCAGCTTGCCACGTGGCAGCTCCAGCCGTCCTGTAAGCTGTTTTTGTACTAAACTGAGCGCGATTAACAAGTTGATGTATGAGTTTTTCGGTTCTGCGAGAATGTGGACTAAAGTGAGCATCGGGGACAAGTTTGTGTACAATTGGTGCAATTAACTCCCTACTTTTCCATCTCTGATCTCTAGCAGTAGCTGATGTGAAAAAAATCTCTCCAGTTGCAGCTGCAAGTGTGACGATGGCACAATAAGACATCTATCAACGATGAGGCACCATGGCGCCCTCTTCCCCTGTTGGGGAACGTTGCATGGAAAACAAAAAAATTTCTACACACACGCAAGATCTATTCATGGAGATGCATAGCTACGAGAGGGAAGAGTATGTCTACGTACCCTCGTAGACCGTTAAGCGGAAGCGTTTATCAACACGGTTGATGTAGTCGTACACCTTCACGATCTGCCCGATCAAGTACCGAACGGACCGCACCTCCGCATTCAGCACACGTTCAGTTCGATGACGTCCTCGCCTTCTTGATCCAGCAAGTCGGGCGAAGTAGTAGATGAGTTTCGGCAGCACGACGGCGTGGTGACGGTGGTGGTGAACTTGTTCCCGCAGGGCTTCGCCGTGCACTGCGGAAAAACTTGACGGAGGATCAAACCTGGGAGAGGGGCGCCGCACACGGCTTGGGGATTGTCGTGGTGTGTGGCGCCCCTCCCTCTCATGTATATATATAGGTGGGGGAGGGGAGGCAGCCAGGGTGCGCCCCAAGGGAGGCTGCCGGCCCCCTTGGGCGCCGGCCCTATGGCGCTCCCCTTCCTTTTCTGGCGCTTGGGAGAAGGTAGGAGGGGGTGGCACCCCCCTTTCCCTTTTTCTCATGTGGGAGAAAAGGCAAGAGGGGCCAACCGTCTCCCTTTCCTTCCTTAGGGCTGGCGCCATGAGGTGGAGGCGCACCAGCCCCATGTGGGTTGGTGTGCACTCCCTCGTTGGCCCGTTTGGCCCAATAAACTCCCGGGACCTCTTTAGGTACATAAGGATAATTTTGACCGCTGTTGTTGGTGCAATGATAGGCCCCTTACGTTTTGGAGTTTGTTGACATAAACAGTATGGGACTTATGTGTTTGCTAGTGCACATAGAGTAATAGGTCCCTGGAGTATCGAGGAGTTTGATGTAAACGACGAAGATAATCTCCCTGTGTGGCAGCGAAGGTTATCACTGAGGATAAAGCTAATAAGAGTGACCCCTAAAAATTGCTGAAGCTTAAGCAATTAATTCGGTGCATGTTCGAAGCAAATGACTACGCTCGAGGAAGAATGAAGACGTAATATTTGTTTCGTTGTTCTTCTTCCTTCATTGAGTCATAGGACCACCGTACTATTAAGAGGGGTATAGCGTTCAAAGCTTTGATTCTCTGATGCTAAACCCAAACCTATGAAAGCTGTGAGAGAAATCTCTTTGTGCTCCGAGCAAATACTTGCCAGCAAGAGACTGTGATCTTCTTCACTGCGAGAGATTTGTCTCGGACCGAGGAGTTGGCATTACTTGTTTCTCAAGTAATGTTACCATTGCTCCAAAATTCGACCGTTGTGAATGTGTCGGTTGGCCATTGGATGGACCTCGTGTCCAAAATGGTCATTTCCCATCTGGGAAGGCTGCGGCTATAAATAGCCATCCCGCGCCGGCTTTGTCTGGTGGTTGCTCCGTTTGATTATGAGAAGATTGTTGAGCAACCCACTCTCTGAGCGATTTGAGTTCAAAATCCACCGAGAGAAAACCCTAGAGCCGAATAATTAGATAGTGGTTCAGCATCACTGGAATCTAAGTTTAGTACGCTCCACCTATTACTCTTGAGAGCTGCAAACTCTCTAGACGATTAGGTATCAATTTCTTCAGAGACCAAGAGTGATTGTGGTTCTCGAAGAAGAAGTCTGTAAAGGTTCAGAGATCGCCTTTAAGTATCTACCATGAGTGATCGGCATCGGTTGACGAATCGATTGTCGAGGAGAATAGGGTGAAGAGAGTTTATCTTCCGTGTTAAGTCACAACCCCTCCAACCAGATGTAGTCCTTGTGCAGAAGGACGAACTGGTCGAACAAATTCCTTGTCGCCATTGAGCATCATCGGTTATCTCTGTCACTCATGTTTACTTTCAATGCATTTTCATTCGTATGATCTACTTCGATGCATGTCTTAGTTATCGTTCGCCACCCTGTTTTAGTTCACCGTAGTCTGTTTTTCATTCATTCCGCTGCTGGGTTCTGAGAGATTTAAGTTTTCCGAAGAAAATTTAAAACTCCCATTCACCCCCCCTCTGGTAGACATACTCTATTCCTACAATTGGTATCAGAGCAAGGTACTCCCTGACTCTGCTCATTTTAGTCTAACGACTTTGGAGTTTAAGTATGTCTTTAGTGAACTACAAGTCGCATCTCAAGATTCCCATATTCGATGGGACGGGCTATCCCTTCTGGAAGGAGAAGATGAAGATCCGTCTTCGAGCAATAGATGATGATATGTGGAACGTGGTGCATATCAGGTTCACAGTTGTTATTACTCAAGCCCCTACCGATGAAGAAAAGAAGCTCATTCAGCTGGATGCTCAAGCCAAAGATGAAATTGGTGGTCATCTATCTCGAGCACAATTCCTTCGGTATCGCCAGTGTGAAACTACAAAGGAGTTGCTGGATGTCCTCGAAAAGATCAATGAAGGAGTTTCAACTCAGAAAGAAGCTCGAATTGATACTCTTCGGGCGAAGTTCAATCGCTTCAAGCGCATTGGAAATGAATGCTGTCAGCAAACCTTTGATCGCCTCAGTGACATAGCAAATGAACTTCAAGGACTCGGCGCCAAAGACATCACTGACCATGAAGTTGTGAAGAAACTGCTTCGATCTCTTGACAGTTCATTTGACACGCTTGTTCTGATGATTCGAGAGCGTCCTGACTTCAAAAGCCTCAACTCTGCTGATGTCATGGAAAGACTAAACACTCACGAGGAGCAAGAAGAAGAGAAAAGAGATCTGTATGGCTCAACTCAACGCAAAAATCATGCTCTCAAAGCTGTGGCTGATTCCTCTTCAGATGGAAATGCCGAAGAAGATTCAGATGATCCAGAACGACTCAGCAAAGATCTCGCACTGATCACGTAACGATTCCAACATTTCCACAAGAAGAGCCAGTTCCAGAAAAGAAGTTCAAGCAACTCTAGGGGTTCAAAATCTTCAAAACTTGCCGGAGAATACACCTGTTTCAAGTGCAAAACGCCTGGACACTTCATTTTGGACTGCCCTCTCTGGGAAGCTGAAATTCGGGCCAGTGGGAGATATGATTTGGGCAACTATCAAGGGAAAAGCAAGAGCAAGAACTATTACTCCGATGATGAGAAGAAAACAAAGAAATTCTTCAAGAAGAAGGACAACTCCACGTCAAAATCTTCGTCAAGAAATCCTTCCAAGTCCTCCTCCAACCGCAAGAATACCTCTCACAAGGCCAAGGCATACATCGGCAAGGAAATGGATTCTGATGAAGAAGAATCGTCAGGTTCCGAAGAAGAAGAAGAATCTGATGAAGGTTCCGACTCCAGCATGGCAGGCATAGCATGTGCCTCCTCTGCTACGACAAACTTCTTCAGGAGTCCTTCAAGCGACGATGAATCTCCTGCTTACTGCTTCATGGCCAAGGCTTCGAAAGAGAAGGTATCCTCGAAACATCATAAGGTTCACTCCAGTGATCAATATTCTTCTGATGAGGATGACCATGCTAAGTTGATCAAAATTGCTAATATTCAACAAAATTCTCTTGAGAAAATTGAGAAAACCCTTAGGAAATTTGAAGGGTTGTTGGTTGAGGAGATGGAGAAAAACAATTCGCTGACCGAAGAGTATTCCACTCTCAAGTCACGAATGGATGAACTCTCAACTCGTCATGATTTTCTCTCAGCAGACCACGAAAGATTGACCTATGATTACCTGAAAAGGAAACAGGAACTCGAGGCGCTGAGAGAGGCTCATGAGGATTTGATGAGAGAAAATTCTCTTCTCACCCAACAACTTAAAGAGAAACCTGAAGTGTTTGAGCCACCATGTTTAAATTGCCTTGAACGAACTAATGCTGAATCAAATGCCGAATCATCTGTGAAGGCTAACCCCTCTATCGAGGAAAATGGTTCTGTTTCTGATGAAAATGCTAGGTTAAAGGATCTTCTTCAAACAGGAATGTTCAAATCTCTCAAAGGGCATCAAACCCTATGTGATGTTTTGAAGAAATCTATCCTTCACAAAAATCCCAGAAAGGAAGGTATTGGTTTCGAAAGGAAACTGAATGAATATGGTTCTTACTGGGAACCACATCAATATCCTCAAACTATGTGGGTTCCTGCGAAGAGCAAAACGCTCGATCCAGCATTACTTTCAGGATACAACTCTCCTATTCCTAAATATCCTGATGATGATTCCCTGGACAACTATAAGTTGTTGAAGAATCAACATGGTGAGACTGTTGCTCGTTATGTTGGACCAAACAACAGAAATGGCCCCCCTAAGAAAGCAATTTGGGTGCCAAAGAAAACTGTTGATGCTTTGCCTGTTTCTGCTCGACTGACCATGCAGGCACAAAGAATTTGACAGAATGAGTATATGCATACTGGATACAATCACTATGCTCATGCGTCTGGAAAGACTTGTAATGCTTACTCTTTCAATTATGCTCGCTCCTCATCGAGTAACAACTATGCTTATCGAAAGAAATCACATCCTGCTCGTTCTTTTGTTTTGAAGCCACCTGCAAAGATGTGGGTGGTTAAGAAAGCCTAATTCTTCTGCAGGACTATGTCTCCGGGTGCACTGAATGGATTATGGACAGTGGATGCACTAGTCATATGACCGGAGACAAGTCGTTGTTTGTCGACCCCAACTTAACTGCTTCTCCTCTGAAGTATATCACTTTTGGCGACAACAACAAAGGAAAGGTAATTGGGCTAGGTAAAATTGCTATATCCAAGGACAAATCTATTGATGATGTGTTACTTGTTCAATCCCTTGGATTCAATCTTATGTCAGTTGGCAAGCTATGTGATTTAGGCATGCTAGTCTTATTCTCTATCACCAAATGCATTGTCTTCATGGCCTCTGACAATTCCTTCATCTTTGAGGGAATTATAAAGGGTGATCTTTATATTGTAGATTTCTCTAAGAGTCCATCTTTCCAAACTTGTTTGCTTGCGAAAGCAACCGAAGGTTGGCTATGGCACCGTAGACTTGGTCATGTAGGTATGAGAAATTTGCAGACTCTGGTGAACAAAAATCATCTCCGTGGGATTCCTGATGTAAAATTCGACAAGAATAGTCTCTGTGCTGCCTGTGAGGCTGGTAAATTGGCTAAGAAGCATCATTCATCCAAGATAGTTATGACCACAACAAGACCACTGGAAATTCTTCATATGGATTTATTTGGTCCTCAAAATTATGCAAGCTTCAGTGGCAGTCACTATGGTCTGGTTATTGTTGATGATTTCTCTCGATACACTTGGGTATTCTTTTTCGAAGACAAGTCTTGTACTCAAGATATCTTCAAAAGCTTCGCTAAGAAGGCCCAGAATGAATATGACCTGCGAATTAAGCATGTCAGAACTGACAATGGAACTGAGTTAAAAAATACTCACATTGCTGAATTTCTCGATGATCATGGTATCACTCATGAGTTCTCTGCTGCATACACTCCCCAACAGAATGGAGTTGTTGAACGAAAGAACAGAACTCTCATTGAAATGGCAAGAACTATGCTCAGTGAGTACAAAACTCCCATTCGCTTCTGGGCTGATGCTATTAACACTGCTTGTCATGTTATCAATCGTGTTTATCTTCACAATTTCCTTAAGAAAACTTCATATGAGCTTATCACTGGCAAGAAACCAAACGTTTCTTATCTACGTGTTTTTGGTGCACCTTGTTACATTCTTGATATAAATCATTCCTCCAAGTTCGCCCCTACGGCACATGAAGGCTTTCTTCTTGGTTATGGCTCAAACTCGCATACGTATCGTGTCTATAACTCTCACCACATGAAAGTTATGGAAACGGTAAATGTGCGGTTTGATGAATCTAACGGCTCTCAAAAGGAGCACCTGCCAAATGTGATAGATGAACCACTAATATCAGATGCTATTCGGCAAATGGCCATTAGGAGCATCAAGCCTGTTGAAGGAAATGTACCTAAGACCTCTGATGATGATGCTCCTATGACTCGAAGCAGAACTCGTCAAGCCACTGCCAAAGCATATGCTCCTACGAATGGAAACTGCAATCAAAATCCAAATGCCGATCAAAATGGCAATCCTGAAGGGAATGGTGACACAAATTCTGATGCTGATGATAATGACCTTCACGAAGAAAATTCTCATCCTCGTGTGGCTAATCGAGTTGATCCTTCACTCATTCTCGATGAAATTGAGAATCCAGGTTATCAACCCACAACTCGTTCTCGCACTCATTTGGCTAACTACTGTGGAAGTTTCTCCTTTGTTTCATTGGCAGAACCTACCAAATATGAAGAAGCCATGAATGATCCAGATTGGATGAATGCCATGCATTAGGAGTTGGTGCAATTCGAATTAAATGATGTATGGGAACTGGTTGACAAACCGAATCCCAAGAAGCACAATATCATCGGCACAAAGTGGATCTTCCGCAACAAGCAAGATGAAAATGGTATTGTAGTAAGAAACAAAGCACGATTTGTTGCTCAAGGTACACACAGGTAGAAGGTATTGATTTCGGTGAAACATATGCTCATGTTGCACGCCTTGAGGCAATTCACATTCTTCTCGCTTATGCAAATTACAATGATATTCTGCTTTACCAAATGGATGTGAAAACTGCTTTCCTCAATGGTGAAATTGATGAGGAAGTTTATGTTCGACAGCCACCTGGCTTTGAACACCCTGAGTTTCCTAACAAAGTTTTCAGGTTGAAGAAAGCTTTATATGGGCTAAAGCAAGACCCTTGAGCATGGTATGACACCCTCAAGAAGTTTTTGCTCGACAAAGGGTTCAAGCCAGGATCCACAGATCCCACACTTTTCACTCGTGATATTGACAATGATTTATTCGTTTGTCAAATCTATCTGGATGATATTATCTTCAGCTGTACTAACAATGCTTGCAGCTTAGAATTCGGGAAAATGATGTCTGATAAATATCAAATGTCCATGATGGGTGAACTCAAATTCTTTCTCGGACTGCAAATTCGTCAACAAGCAAATGGCATATTCATTTCTCAGGAGAAATATCTGAAAGAGTGCCTGAAGAAATTTAAAGTGCAAGATTCCAAAATGAAAGGGTATAAGACTCCAATGCCCACGAATGGTAAGCTAGATGCAGATGTGTATGGTAAGGATTACGATCAGAAAGCCTATCATTCGATGATTGGATCTCTTCTTTACCTATGTGCATCCAGACCTGACATTATGTTGAGTGTTTGCATGTGTGCCCGCTATCAAGCTGCATCGAAAGAATCGCATCACCAAGCGGTTAAGCACATTCTGAGATATTTGGCTCACACCCCCACTTTAGGTTTATGGTATCCTAAGGGAGCACAGTTTGATCTTGTTGGTTCTTCAGACTCAGATTGGGCTGGTGACTTGGTTGATAGGAAATCTACCTCAGGGACATGTCATTTCCTCGATAGATCATTGGTCTGTTGGTCATCAAGGAAGCAAAATTGTGTATCTCTCTCTACGGCTAAAGCCGAATATATTGCTGCTGGCGCTTGTTGCACTAAGTTATTGTGAATGAAGTAGACATTGAAGGATTATGGCATCAAGGTGAAGCACATTACTCTATATTGTGATAATGAGAGTGCCATCAAAATGCAGACAATCCTGTGCAGCATTCTCGCACGAAGCACATTGGCATCAGACATCATTTCATTCGTGATCATGTGGCTCGAAAGTATATTATCATCAATCACATCAAGACCAAAGACAATCTCGCTGATATATACACCAAGCCTCTCAATGAGAAAATATTCTGTGCATTACGGTGTGAGCTAAATATCCTAGACTTCGCAAATGTGCAGTAAGCTAGACTCGGCACCCGTGCTAACACTTTCACATCTTTGAAGGAATGGGTGCATAACACTCGAAGTGTTTGAGAATTTCGACAAAGTGAAATTTTCTTTCTGAGAGTGAATACATTAACGAAGAACTAGGCTAACCGGGTGCCATGATAATTGTGCGACGCTCGGGGTCATACAGTTCTTATACGGTGGGTTACGCCACCACAATTTTCCTTCGTTGTTTTTCTCTTCGTTTGTTGGATTTGGTTTCTGTCCGAATGCATTTCTCTCAGAGCTATTTGTTCGTGTGCTTGTGTTTCTGCCTAAGTGAAATGCCTAGGACCCTGTTTTCCCTCTAATCTATCTCTTCTAGTCTATGTTGTTCCGCTACGAATGCTCAAATTTATCTGGAACGAAACTTATCTGGTGTCCTTGACCATGATTAAGATTCGGTCCGAACATTAATCTGTTTTGGCGAAAGCTGTCCAAAATTTGGCGTTTCCTGCCACGTGCAACATATCAACTGCCAGTCCATCCTATCTGTTGAATTGCAATCGGCTCGTCTAGAGACCGTCCGATCAAAAACCTCAGCGTGCGGTTATTTCCATTCGCCTATATAAACCGCGTCGCTCCTTTCTTCCACCTTACTCTTTTTCTCCTTGCTCTCTCTCTCCATCGAAACCCTCATCGCAGTGCTCCACCTTGAGCTCGACGCCGACGACCCCTTCGCCGCTTAACTGCCGGAAATAGGTCATCGGAGTCATTCCACGCCGCCACGGGACATCTTCTTCCTCGCGCCGCCGTAGCTGCTGCACGTCACCGAGCTAGGGTACGTGTAGTGCGAACTCGGGCCTCCATCTCTCATGATTCGAGTTCATCCACGGTTAATTTTCTCCGATTTTACCGCATATGTTAGATCTAGGTTTTTACCTTTCTAGTGCGGATGTGGTTTCTAGTTTTTTCCTCGCATCCAAATCTGTCAGATCTAGGGTTTGCGTTATGTTTTGCTCGAATGATATGCCTAGCTCGCTGTCTAGTATTATTCTTCGGACCTACTAGCTCGATCTATATGTTTCATTCATTCAAAACATCTCTCAAAGTCTATATCTGGTTCTTCCTCAAAAATGTCTTTTGTTCGAAAAATCCTTCGCTCTGAGCATTTGTGACCCTGTCCCCATTTTCCCTCGTACCTATTCTCTTTCACAAGTAAATGCAGTCTGTTGAAGATTCTGCTAAGCCACACAGTATGGCTAATGATGAAGAGGCATTCATGGGCACAGCTGAGAATCAAAAGCGCCAAATGCAAAGGGCTCAACGGTAGGCCCGTCCTCTAGCAAAAGAAAAAGAGCCGAACCAAATGCAAATGAGCAAGAAGCAGATGCTCCGAAGAAGAGGAAAAGTGGTAGGCAACCACTCACAAATACAACTCAGTATATCTCTCATGATGATTACAACACAGTACCTGGAGAATATTCTACTCAGAGAAAAGAACATGTGCAAAAGATTAGGCGTCACTGGGTACGGAAGTGGTTTAACTACAAGATGGTTCATCCTCGGTACACCAAGAACTTTGATTTCCATCCCGCATGGGGTGACTGTCGTGAAATTGGACTTATTCGGGCAGGTGAACCCCAGCAAAGGCCTCCACCACCTCTTGACACTCATGAGTCGTCCACCAAGACTCCAGACTCTTATCCTGAAGAAAAGGCCAAGCGCCTCAAGAATGCTGGAAAGCGAGCCAAGAAGGCCGCAAAAGAACAGGCCAAGGAAGAAGAAAACCGTCGTCTCATCAAAACAGACGTCGAGAAGAAAAAGGCAGAAGGAAAAACAGAACGCCGAACGAAAAATAAACATGATCCAAAATCTGCTGCTCTGAAGAAAAAGAGTGCACCAAGGAAAAGACCTGCTAAGCCAGCTGAACCTGAAAGTGATTCCTCTGATCAAGATGATCCTCCACTCACCCGAGAAGAAATTAGTGCAACTCTCTCCAAACAAGTGAACGTAACTACATCCACTGTTCTGCCTGATCTTCGAGCGTGTGCAGTCCCAATTGCACCTCCGAAGAAGAACCCGTTGAAGAGAAAGACCCCTGCAAGCACTGTCACCATGGTTGACAAAGTAAATACAGAACCTCATCCTGATGCCATAAACTTGCAAGATTTGGTTGTTGAAGCCCCTGTTGGCTCAACTAAGCCAGGAGAAAAGCTTCCGAAAGAAAAGTTGAAGCAAATCAAAGCCCCAGCTGCTAAGAAAAATGTTCCAAGTGTTGATATTGTGAAGGAAAAGGCTGCGCAGTTTGCTCCTAAGCTAACACAACCTTTGGCTTCGGTGCGTCCGAACAAACAAATTGTAGCACAAGATGCTCCAGCTGCACAGCCTCAAGATGATTCTGCTGCACCACACTATTTCAATCAAGTGCTCATCATGGAACAACTTGACAGATTTGTGGAAAACTTTTTTGATGGAGAAGTGGCATCTTTGCCCATTCCCTCTGCAGTAATTGCTCAAGCTGCTGATCTGATCAACGACATGAGAAATGACTCAGTTGAGATCAATGACCTCACTGCCCAACTCCAGGAGCTTAACGACCGCATGCAAAATACGAAATCCAAGTTTGTCATCAAGCAACTTGAAGAATCTTATGTGGATGTCAATAAGGCTCTGACTATCCTTCGACACAGAAGATTGGGATTTCATTCGGATCTGGATCAAATCGTTCGCAAGATTTGCCTTGATCACCAAGCCAAAGTGACTAGTTACAATGATCTGGTCAAAGGGCACATAGATCCATCCAAGCAGAAGAAGAAGAAAAAGATAGCGAAGAAAAATGCTCCTCCTCTAGAAACTGATACACAGAGAGAAAAGTCTCCAGAACGAGCAATTCCTTCGCCAACTCTTGAACCAGTTGCAGATGTATCTTCCTCGCCAAGGCCAACTGAACCAGTGCCTGTGGCCTTCCCAGCTCCTGCAGAAAATCCGTCTCAGCACCAAGTGTCCGAAGAAGGGGAACTTCCTTAGTCTCAAAGTCAGGCCTCTCCAGCTCGTGTTGAACCAATTGATTCGGTTCCTCCCTATGCTCTTCAAACAACTTCTGAAGCAAATCCTCACAGGTCCCCAGCGGCTGACAAAACTTCGGTGCCTGTTTCTGCACCTGAACAAGTGTCTAATCCATCTCCTTAGAGAATTTCACTCAACACTGCACGGAGAACCTCAGATGTTGATCCTTCTGCAGCAAAATCAGCGTCAGCTCATCATTTAGATTCCGTTATCTATGGCGATGAAGTGATTTCTGTTGAAGATGAACTCAAGTACCCTTATCCTCGCGAGCGACTGCCATTGTTTTCCATCGGCGTTGGCGTCAAAGGGCCACTTTTCAATCGGAACACTCATCCGCTTTTCTTTCAAGAGAGTCCATGCAGCAAGCCCCGTACGTCTGAATCTCCTCGGTTCTGGACTCAGGAACAAGCAGTATACTATTCGCGGATTCTTTATGACAGCCTCAAGATTTTCCCTCATGAGTTCCCAGATTTTGCGGCTATGAAGAACATTGGCTGTTTCAACCAAATCCTGCAAGACACCGAGGACTTTGGTCTCACACATGTCTTTGGCTATCAGCATCCATGGAACAGGGAGATTATTCTTCAATTTTATGCAATGTTATATATCTCCGGAGATGAATCAGATAGCACAAAGTGGAATATGGAATGGATGACTGAAGGAAAACGAATCAAATGCTCTGCCATGGACTTTGTATCTCACTTTCATTTCCCTCAGTTTGAACATGGCAAAACTGAGATTCGGGTTCATAACATTGATGCAATCACTGATGAAGATTTCCGATGCACAATGGATGAAGATAAAATTCATGACTACAATGGTCCTCCCCTGCCTGAGCACTTGACATTCGATAATCAGACTCTATATCATATTCTTACTTACACCCTATGTCCGCTGGCTGGAATGAACACTGACAACGTGATATCTGATGTTCTTCACAACACCATCCATGCCATTTCAGAAGGTTATATCTTCGATGTCAAAGACATGTTCTTGCGCATACTAATGGATTCAGCTCAGTGTCCAAAAACTATCAAGGTATTTGCGCC
Organism: Thinopyrum elongatum; assembly: GCA_011799875.1. NCBI lineage: Eukaryota > Viridiplantae > Streptophyta > Magnoliopsida > Poales > Poaceae > Thinopyrum > Thinopyrum elongatum. The sequence goes on from CM022301.1 coordinate 544,665,825, forward strand.
CTGGATTTAGAAAGTGGTTGACTATGCAATGAAAATCAAATATGTTGCCAAAGTCAGTCACAAAAGATTCATTCCTCCTGTGCGTGATACGCTGAAAGTAATGGAAGATTTCTCTTCGGACAAAGCACCAGTGTCAAGCCCTTCTGATTATCATAATACCTTCAATGGACCAAAGCTACCTAAGCATGATCCTCTGCCGAACACTTAACCTCCTTCACATCTTGAGGTGAGCATGCGCACTCAACAGCTACTGCTGAAGCATATGGCCGAAGACCGTCAAGAGAAAGAGCATCTGGCAGCCGAACTTAATGCTATTCACAACCAAACAAAAGTTGTGCACATGATCACAGCATAAAACAAGAAGCGTTTATGGAAACTAGATGACCCGTTGCGCCCATTGGCGCAAAAAGCGACAGACTTAAAATTAACTTAGTAGATACTTATATCCTATTATTATAATTATTATACGGTACAGGCTAAAAGGAAGTCAAGATAAGTAGGAATAGATTGCACGAAACGGTACAGATCATACCAGTACATGCAGTACAAATTAGCAAGAAAAACAAAATTACAATTGTGCCATTGGGACAAAGAACCGCACACTCAGGACACCTATACACACGCGTCACACATGTAACGCCAGAGGTCACCATGTGGTTGACTGTTGGTCTTGTTCCACCCACCAGTTCATCGTCTTCGTCCCATTCCTTTCCCATTCTACTCGTACTGAAGTGAGAAAGCACCTGGTGGAGGTCGACGACGATGCTTTGGGCTCCATCTTGGCGGTAGCTGAGCTGCAGCTTGGCGGCAGAGCGGCTCCTGCTGCAGCTCAGAGGAGTTGCAGCTCCATCTGCATCTTGGTGGCCCAGCAGCTACCGCTGTAGCTTGGAGCCGCGGAACCGGCAAATGGTGCTGATGTTGCTCGTACCGGCGAGCCAAATCCTCAGTTGCCGCTGTCGCTCCCTGCCGTAGGTGGCGTCAGTTTTGGCTGTGCCGGCACTCCCTGAAGCTGGTAACTTTTCACGGCAAAGGATGCTCTAGCAAGACCACGGCAGCCGCCGTTGCCACTCAGGTGAGAACTAACCTCCTTCGGTGTTTGATGAATCTGTAGATTTTTTTTGTGAGCTCGTTGCTACTATGCTAATAGCCAAGTCTCGAGGGCAGTGTTGATACTTAGCTGAGTGATTCAACATAGGAGCACTAATTAGCGGCTGGGACTGCTCCAATCATCCAGCTGGGTATATTGTATAAGATACTTAGTTGAGTGACTGCCTTTAGATGTCTCAGATGCTGAAGAGTATTTTCTAATTAAATCATCTGAGTTTACTGTGCTTTCTCTGCGGGAGCAACCTGAAGCCAAAAGAACACAAAACTGTACAAACTAAAATAAAAACATGTCCACATGCCTAATAACTTTGAAAGTCTGAGTACTACTACAACAGTTCAAACAGTCAATAGTCAGAAGAGGCTAATTAAGGCACACATAATATAGGATTAAAGAATTTAGATAAGATGCCAAGGGTTCTTCACTCTATATGGCACTAACCTGAACACTAAAGTAAATAATAAGAGCATAACCAAAAGATTTATGCATTAGTGCATGAACAAATAGAAAAAAAATAAGCCTATAATATCCCATGCTATATGCACACCAAATGAAGGCCAAACAGAAGATCGCCAATAAGAAAAATAGAACTATGTGAGTATAAATTTTCAGGAAAACCGATAGAACGGTGAGATTCATTGTGTAATAATGATTATAAGCTCGGGTGTGTACATTTGAACAAATAGAAGATTAAGAAAGGGGAACATGCAACAAAAAAGCTTTCGAAAAGCAGTAGTATTTTTACCTCTGTAACAGAGGAAGTACAAAATTGTATTAGTTGGCATCTCTCCAGATGGAGAATTGCCTGGGAAAAAGGATCAGTAGGTATAATAATGGTGTTATTTTCTTGCGCAAGCACCAAAACTTCACCAAAAAGTAAAAACTATTGGGCACATTGCACCTTTATTTTCCCTGTAATCCTTGCCTTTGCTTCTAGACTGGATGATGGCGGTACAAGCTAGCCAGCATCTTCAGATTAGTGCATCCAAAAAGCACACCAAAGGTAACAGTTGGATTGATTTTATCATCCCTGAAACGCCATTATCAGAAATTCAGTTGCCGCTTAATAGTAAATAGAAGTGTACTTCTTGCTTATCACGCTTACTTAGGACTCATAGGTCTTATCTAATCCCTCTCCAAAGCAAACCATCTATCTATGCGAAATAGGCAAGAGGTAGGCAAAGATGCTATATACCTAAGAGTATATGTCAATCTAAACTAAAGTACTGCTCACAAGAAAGAGAGCATGATAACACGTCATTGCTTGCTCTAATAATAAATAAGTTGTTGGAAAGGAGGAGGAGGCTATTTTATTTATAAAGTTTAGTTTAGTGATTAGTACAAATAAGGACATGTCCAAACCTGACAGGCACAACAACCGCAAATGCATGGGGATGGTTTGGTTAAATCGGGATGAGCAGAAATGAAACGCACCATATATATTTTCCATGCTTCAACATATATCCGTGAAAAGCAGAGAACTGTTACGCATCCTCATATACTCACTAAAGAAATAGAGAATAGCAATTGTTACTAAACTATCTGTATGCATCCACATACACTCATTAGAAAAAAAGAGTAATGTGTGCATCACTACCGGAATCGACCCCTATGCCGACGGCCCGAGCCGTCGGCATAGCCCTGAAAAACCGTCGGGATAGGTGAAAGTGCGTTATATCGACTAGAGGGGGGGGGGTGAATAGGCGATTTTTACAAATTCGTCACTGAGGAATTTCAAGGTGAGGAAATTCCTAAGCGACGAACTACTTAGCAGCGGAATGAGTACTCAGATGCAAGCATAACAGAGCAGTAGCACAGTCATCATGATGAAATGAAAACAAGCACAGAGTACGAGTAGCGTAAACACAGGATAAGCAGGCTGAAGACAAACTGACTGAAGAATTTGAACTGAGGAAATTGAGAAAGTCTTCAGACAAAGTCTTCAAACAGTAATGATCAAATACATAGCAAGTATGCGAGGAAATGAAAGGGGTGAGGAAATAGAACCAGTAGCTCGGTGAAGACACTGATTTGGTAGACCAGTTCCAACTGCTGTGACAGTTGTACGTCTGGTTGGAGCGGCTAGGTATTTAAACCTGAGGACACACAGTCCCGGACACCCAGTCCTGAACACACAGTCCAGGACACCTAGTCCTCACCGTATTCTCCTTGAGCTAAGGTCACACAGACCTTGCCCAACCACTCGTGGTAAGTCTTCAGGTGACTTCCAAACCTTCACATACTCGGTCACTCGGCAATCCACAATTTCCTCTTGGATGCTCTAGACCATGACGCCTAACCGTCTGGAGGATGCACAGTCCTCAAAGGTAACAAGCGTCGGTTCCACACAGGAACAATCTCTTCAGTGATGCTCAATCACTTTGGGTTTGTAGGTGTTTGGGTTTTGGGGTTTTTCCTCACTTGATGATTTTCGCTCAAAGTCCTCGGAGGATGGGATGCTCTAAATGACAAGTGTCAATCTATCTCTCGGAGCAGCCAACCAGCTAGTGGTTGTAGAGGGCGGCTATTTATAGCCTAGGGAGCAGCCCAGCATGATAAGACATAAATGCCCTTCAATGATATGACCGTTAGGTGGGTAGATATTTTGGGACAGCTGGCACGTAGCACAGCAACGGTCGGAAATTTGAGTATCAAATTCCTCAGGGCTATCATAATCCTCACTTGTAGGCAATCCGCACTGGCGAATTTCTAACTCCTCAGTCAGAACAAATTCCTCAGAGAACAGAAGAACTTCGTCTCTGTCACTGAAGAACTTGACTAAACTGTATGAGATTTCCAATGGCTTCACTCGAAAGGATTGGGTAGGTGTAGGATTTTGAGTTGAGCATCACTTGGAAATTTTTCCTTAGTTTTACCTCGACCCCCTTTAACAGTACGGTGTTTCCTATGACTCAAGAAGAAGAAAATGAAACTACGAAAACAAAAGTCTTCACGCTTCATAATCCTCGCATGAATATCAAGTCTTCAGGGTCACACCAATTTCTTCACTTTCAAAGTCTTCAAGAAAACCAAAGTCTTCAGTTGAAGACATTCATTTTTAGGGGTCGACATTCATCGTAATTAACAAACTCCTCATAGACTTATAGACCTGTGTACACTCACAAACGCATTAGTCCCTTAACCTATAAGTCTTCAATACACCAAAATCACTAAGGGGCACTAGATGCACTTACAATCTCCCCCTTTTTGGTGATTGATGACAATATAGGTTAAGTTTTCAACGGGGATAAACATATGAAGTGTAAATACTAATATTGAGGAATTTGATTGCAAGATATAGAGGAACTCCCCCTGAAGATGTGCATATTTGAAGAATTTGCTTTGAAATAGCAAATGCACATTGTTGAGTAATATCATGGAGATCTCCTCCTATATCTTGAAATTCATACACGCATTTGTATGATATAAAGAATTTGAAATGCATGATGAAATATGGTGTCTGACGGAATTCAGCATGCGTGCATTAAGGTACTTGAGGAAATAAGCATGCAGAAAGCAGTTCAAAAGTATCAGACCACCATAGGACTTAAGTTTACAACTCATCAGAGCAAACACCTCAGAAAAGCAAGAGTTGAAACTTAACAGAAATATAACCCATATATAAGACCCGCTTGAAGACTAAACTCAAATTTCTCCCCCTTTGTCATCGAATGACCCAAAAGGGACGAAAAATGAGGACTAACGCCCCTGAAGAATATCATCATGATGTCGATGGAGGAGCGCCAGCATTGTTGGGGTCATCTGTTGAGGTAGGGCCTGCCGCAGTGTCGTTCAAGTCTTCAGCTTCATCCGTCTCGCGCGATGAAGAATATGAACTGGCAACAAGCTGAAGAACTTTGACTTTCTTGAATTTCTTCGAAGGTGGCTGGGACCAGTCAAAGTCCTGTTGGAAGCCCATCTCCTTGAGTTCTTCAGCACTATGAAGATTAGACAGAATCGCCCAAGTGCGGTCAAAGACTTCATGCAAGTAGTAGTGATTCTTCTTCACAGTATTTTGAGTGACTGTCATGTTCTGAAGAATTGCACCAAACTGACGCTTGACCCACTTGTGATTTCGATCAACTTTCTGATGAAGACTAAGGAGAAGTTCACGATCAGTCATCACACGCGGAGCTGTGGCTTGAGGATGATGTTCTGAAGCTTTGGCGGCAGAATCTTGAGTTGCAGAGTCATCATTGGTGGAATAGGAAGTAGCTTTGCGAAACTGTCCATCCAATGGACGAGTACCTTCATCAATAACAGCAGCTTTGCCCTTCTCGTCAGCTGAGGAAATAGTCCGTTTGAGGACTTCAATAGGGGGCAAATAGCTGAGATGATTTTGAAAGTCAGCAATGTAATGAATTGAAGACCTTGATCTAATGAATCTCATGATCCAGGGAGCATAAGGCTTCAACTCAAAAGGTGACAGTGCAGCATTGGCCAAAGTCCTCATGAAGAAATCGTGGTAGTTGATAGGAATACCGTGAATGATATTGAACAGCAGATTCTTCATAATGCCAACAACTTCTTCATCATCAGAGTTGTGGCCCTTGATTGGACTGAGGGTTTTGGTCAATATGCGATAGACTGTCCTTGGCACATAGAGCAATTCCTTGACGAGGAATTTGGTCCTTGGAGCTTGGCCTGGCTTCAAAGGCTTCATCAGCACTTGCATCAGATGATCAGACAGTTCAGGTTCAACATAGAGAAGCCTAGCACCTTCAGTGGGAGGACTGACTGGGACGGCATGAAGCAATTCAGAGGCCGGTGCTTTGAAATGAGTATTATCGGTCATCCAGTCCAATACCCATGAATTGACATCATCAACATTTCCAGTAATGTGCAGCGTGGCGAAGAATTGAAGAATGAGTTCTTCATTCCAATCGCAGATGTCGGTGCAAAAATTGAGTAACCCAGCGTCATGAAGAACACTGAGGACTGGTGTGAAGCAGGGCAGCGATTCCATATCTACATGAGGAATTTGCTCATGTTCAAAGATCTTATCCTTATCAACCAACAATGAGGAGTAGAAGTTCATCTGGCTTGCAGTCCAGAAACGCTTGCGACGAAGACGAGCAGAGTCATAGGGATTGTAGTCAGTGAAGAATATGTGCTCGTTGAAGAAATCCTCAGCATTAAACTTCTGCTTCTTGGAGTGAGGGTTCTATGGCTTGGGCTGAAGATTAACAGTTGAAGAATTTACAGCCTCTTGAGGTGTAGCCACTGGAGCCACTGGCTGAGGAATTTCAGCAGCAGCCTTGGCCTTCATTTCTTCAGACATATGTACATCAGCGCTAGTGACTGGAACTTCTTCAGGTATAGAGTGAAGTGAAGCTTGACGTTCATCAGAGCCCGTATGAATTTCTTCAGTTTGCACAGGAGACTGAGGAACATGATGTAGAGGGGTTGTCAGAGGTGAATTGGGGTGATGACTTTCCCAAAAGTCATCATTCAGAATAGGTGTTGTAGACCCAATATCCACATCCTCATCTTCTTCAGTTCCTTCGACGTCTGCCTCTTCAGCTGTGAACTGAGGCATGGGCGATGATACCAGTGGGGTTGAAGGGAAAGTATCCACTTCAATTTCTTCATCCATCTGCTCTGTCGAAGCAGCAGAAGGAATTTCTTCATCAGATTTACTTGGAATTTCATATTCCTCACCAAAGGGAATGATCTCCTTTGATGGCATGCTTGATATTGGAATAGCATCAATTGGGTTTTCAGATGAACTCCTCAAAGTCTTCAATTTCTTGGGGGCTGAAGACTCTGAAGATGCAGATGCTTTCCTTTTCTTCACAGCTGCTCGCTCCGCAGCCTTGGTTTTCTTCGCTTCTGATGCAGAAGGAAGGTTGATGCTTGTCATCGGTGCAGGGGGAGCAGAGGAAATTGGTTGAATTTCTTCAGGCACAACTGATGCAGTTGCCCTGGCTTGTTCAACTGGCCTGGATTGCTCTTCAGGCGCAATATTGGAGGTTGCCCTGGCATTTTCTTCAGAGACTGGAATTTCTTCATCAGCTCTGGCGCTTTCATTTTCTTCAGCAGACTGAACAGATGTTCCAGTCTGAGGAAATTTGGGTTGCGATGAAGCTGCAACACTTGGAGTAAATCCTTTTGCCATTCTGACGAATCTGACTTTGGCACCTAGCCAATCTGCATGGAATGCATGAAATTCATCACTGAGTGCTTTGATCTTAGCCTGCATAGTCACAAGTTCTTCAGGAGACATTTTCACAACATTGTTCTTCAGAAAACGCTCCTTCTTGTACTGAGCCTTCTTCACCTGCCTGGCCTTTTCAAATTTCCATTTTTCTTCATTTATGAAGGCCGTCAACATGTGACTTTGACCAGGAGTGAGGTTTAATTCAGGCAAAGGTGTGTTAGGGTTCTTGTGCCATAGATCAATAAAATCAAGGATCTTCCTTGGATCCAGCATGAGGGGCACAGTACTGCCTTTGGCTCTAGCGGCCCTTTGTTGTCGATCTCTGATGAGCTCAGCTAATTCTTCATCATCAGCTTCGTCTTCGCTTGACGGAACCTGAAAGGCGACTTGCTTCTTGTGAGGACTTGGCCTTGTGCCTCATCCAGCAGTGGCCTTTTTCTTCAGCAAGGTCGGAGTTGTTGAAGACTCAGGTGGAGCTGAAGAACTTGCAGAGATTCCTGAAGCAATTGAGATTCCAGTAGTCCTTTGGCATGTGGCAAGATGCACAGGTGCTGAGGACTTTGCAGGAGCAGCTGAGGATTTTGCAACCGAGGGAGTTTGAGCTGCTTTTGAGGAATTTGCTTGAGGAACAGGCCGTGAGGGCATTGCAGCTGAGGAACTTGTCTTGACAGCTGATTTCTTCAGCATAGCCTTCTTAGGCTTGATAGCAGAGGCCTCAGCGGCGGCAGCAACAGAATCTTCATTGAATTTCTTTACTGCCTCTTTAGCCACTTTGGCCAGCTTGGCTTGACGCTTAGCCCACTCCTGAGGAAATTCCTCACCTCTTCTGATGCTAGTGGGATCAGCTTCTTGGCCAGGAGCCAATGGAGGTCTTGGACATGGAGGGTTAACAGCAAATTTCTTCATGTACTTGGGAGTGACATAGCGATATTCCCTCCATTCTCTTGCCCATCTCCTCTCAATCTTCTGAATGCGCACTTTGCGCTGATTTTTGTTCTCCTTGCCATGAGTTGCTTCATCAGGAGTACAATATTCATCATAGATGTCATCAGGGATCTCAAAAGCAGTATTTGTTTCTGGCCTCTTTCCTCCCTTCTGAGGTCTTTTACCATCAGCCATTTTCTTCACTTGAGGGTTTTGAACAATCGACTTTTCTGATGAGGTATGCAATTTTTCTTCAAGGAACGCGTGTAAGAATGATGATTTCAGACACCGCGTACAATTGTCGTAGGGCTCTGAGAATCAAATTCTTCATCAATTTCTTCACACTTAGAGGGTTAGTCTTTATTGATTGAAGAAAAAACGTTTCTTCGTGTGTTGCACATCTAAGTCATCAATTTGCATAAGTGTTAGGATGTGTGTCCTTTTCAAAGGACATTTGAAGATTCTAAGATATTTAGCTCACACCGCAACTTGCTAAATCTCTTCTCATCCAAGGGCTTTGTGAAGATATCCGCTAGCTGTTCTTCAGACTTCACGGGATCAATAGAGATGTCACCCTTCAACACATGATCTCGAAGAAAATGATGATGAATCTCGATGTGCTTTGTCTTCGAGTGCTGAACTGGGTTATGAGCAATTTTGATGGCACTCTCGTTGTCGCAGTAGAGTGGCACATTCTTCACATTGATGTCGTAGTCCTTGAGGGTTTGCTTCATCCATAGCAATTGAGCACAGCAAGAACCAGCAGCAATATACTCAGCTTCAGCAGTAGAGAGTGATACGCAGTTCTGCTTCTTCGAGGACCAACATACTAAGGATCATCCGAGGAAATGGCATGTGCCTGATGTTGACTTGCGGTCCACACGATCACCGGCATAGTCAGAGTCAGAATATCCAATGAGATCAAAAACCGAGCCCTTGGGATACCATAATCCAAGTGTTGGAGTGTGAGCTAGATATCGAAGAATATGTTTCACAGCCTTATAGTGTGATTCCTTCGGTGTAGCTTGAAAACGGGCACACATGCAAACACTAAGCATAATATCTGGCCTAGATGCACATAGGTACAATAAAGAACCAATCATGGAGCGGTATACCTTTTGATCGAAGTCTATTCCATTTTCATCAGTGCATAGATGGCCATTTGTGGGCATAGGGATTTTGACGCCTCTGCATTCTTGCATACCGAATTTTCTCAGAACGTCCTTGAGGTATTTCTCTTGAGAAATGAAAATGCCATTATGTTGTTGACGAATTTGAAGACCTAAGAAGAATTTCAATTCTCCCATCATGGACATTTGATATTCCTCACTCATCATGTAAGCAAATTTGAAACTGTAATGTTGGTTAGTACAGCCAAAGATAATATCATCAACATATATTTGGCACACGAATAATTCATCATCATAGGTTTTGGTGAAAAGAGTTGGGTCGAGTGAACCGGGTTTGAAGCCTTTCTTCATGAGGAATTCCTTCAGAGTATCATACCACGCCCGAGGGGCCTGCTTGAGGCCATAGAGGGCCTTATTGAGTCTGAAGACTTTGTCAGGATGTTTAGGATCTTCAAAACCTGGGGGTTGAGCAACATATACTTCTTCCTCAAGCTTACCATTGAGGAATGCACTTTTCACATCCATTTGATATAAGATGATATTATGATGGTTAGCATAAGCAAGCAATATGCGAATAGCCTCAAGTCTAGCAACAGGTGCAAAAGTCTCATCGAAATCAATTCCTTCAACCTGTGTGTAGCCTTGAGCTACAAGACGAGCCTTGTTCCTCACCACTAGGCCATTTTCATCTTGCTTGTTGCGGTAGATCCATTTGGTACCGATGATATTGTGCTTGCATGGGTCCGGTCGCTTGACAAGTTCCCACACATTGTTCAGCTTGAATTGATGTAATTCCTCTTGCATTGCTTGAATCCATTCAGGCTCCAGAAATGCCTCATCAACTTTGGTGGGCTCTGTGATAGAGACGAAAGCAAAATGCCCACAAAAGTTAGATAAATGTGAAGCTTTTGAGCGAGTCAGAGGACCTGGTGCATTGATGTCGTTGATGATTCTCTCAATCTGTACTTCATTTGCAACGCGGGGATGAGCAGGTTGACGACTTTGATTTGGCTCAGCATTTTCTTCAGAGCCATTTTCTTCAGATGCGCCAGCATGCTGTTCTTCATGTTCTCGAATGATTTCTTCAGCAGATTCTTCGGTAGGAATGACATCCTCAGTAGCTTTGAACTTGATGGTTTCCTCAGGCGTCTTTTCATCTAGCACAGAAGGTAGGTGCTATCTTTGCGAGCCGTTAGTTTCATCGAACCGCACATCTACAGATTCAACAACCTTGTTGTGATAGGCATTGAAGACCCTGTAGGTGTGCGAGTCCTTTCCGTAACCAAGCATAAAACCTTCATGTGCTTTCGGTGCAAATTTAGAATTGTGATGTGGATCTCTAATCCAGCATTTAGCACCGAAGACTTTGAAATAACTCACATTGGGTTTCTTGTCAGTGAGGAGTTCATATGAGGTCTTCTTGAAGAATTTGTGAAGATATACCCTGTTGATGATGTGGCATGCAGTATCAATTGCCTCAGGCCAGAAGTGACGAGGTGTCTTGTATTCATCAAGCATGGTGCGAGCCATCTCAACAAGAGTCCTGTTCTTGCGCTCCACAACGCCATTCTGATGAGAGAGTGTATGGGGCAGATAGCTCATGAGTAATACCAAGTTCATCGAGATAGTCATCAAGACCAGTATTCTTGAACTCAGTCCCATTGTCACTACGTATATGCTTGATCTTCACGCCGAAATTCGTCGAAGCCCTTGAGGAAAATCGTCTGAAGACTTCCTGCACTTCAGTCTTGTAAGTAATGACATGCACCCATGTGTAACGAGAATAGTCATCAACAATGACAAAGCCATATAGAGATGCTGCATTTGTTAGTGTGGCATAATGAGTAGGGCCAAAGAGATCCATATGAAGCAATTCAAAAGGACGAGAAGTAGTCATGATAGTCTTCGAGGGGTGCTTGGCTCTGGTCATCTTTCCAGCCTCACAAGCCCCACAAAGATGATCTTTGAGGAATTTGACACCCTCGATGCCAATGACGTGCTTTTTCTTCACGAGTGTGTGTAAGTTCCTCATGCCAGCATGACCCAGTCGTCGATGCCATAGCCAGCCTTCTGAAGCTTTAGCAAGTAGACAAGTGGCAGGCTGTGGTCCTGCAGAGAAATCAACAATATACAAGTCTCCTCTCCTAAAGCCTTCGAAGACTTTGGAATTGTCAGATTCCATGAGCACTAAGCAACGATATTTGCAAAAGACAACAACCATATCAAGATCACAAAGCATTGAGACAGACATGAGGTTGAATCCGAGGGACTCGACAAGCATGACTTTATCCATGTGTTGATCCTTTGAGATTGCAACCCTACCTAGACCCAATACCTTGCTTTTGCCTTTGTCAGTGTAGGTGATATTCTTCAAGTGTGATGGAGATAAAGGAGTGTTCATCAGTAAGCTCTTGTCACCGGTCATGTGATTTGTACATCCACTATCGAGGACCCACTCAGTAGCTTTGGGTAAATCATCCTGTAGATGAATTAGTGCATCTTACGAACTCATATACTTCAGAGTGAAGAATATGACATCAAATTCATCAGACATATTTCATCAATTAAAGCAACATATGTATATATAGCAATGTGAGGACGTGAGAAATGAATAAATCATTTCTTCATGATTAGCTTGCGTCCTTTCAAGCATTTCAGGTCTCCAGCAAATTCTTCAGACGATTTAGTTCGTCTGGAGACCTGACTCTGCATAAGAGATTAGTTCCTTTTCTTCACCACCCACATCTGGAGGGGTGGCAAAGAGTTCATCATTCTACGAGCTCCATAGGAGAAAGGTGGCATAGACGCCAGACCACTTCGTTTCACATAAGAGGGGTTAGGGTAAGCATATGAATAAGCAGAGAAATTCTTCGAGGACTTATGAACATAATGATTTGAAGAATAATGCATATATTCATAGCCCTTAGGCTTTCCCTGCGAAACAGAAGTGTTAGCACGATGATGTTCATGTGAGGACTTTGATCCATGTGAGGAATTTGATTCATATGAAGAATTTGATCTGGGGTTCTTATTCTTCACAGGTGGTGTCATGAGGACATTCACCTGAAGACTTTCAAGGCACTTTTTGGGAACCCAGATTTTCTTCATAGGGGGACCATTCCTGCAGTTAGATCCAACATATCTAGCAAATACCTCACCATTCTGATTTTTGAACAGTTTATAGTTGGAGTCAAATGACTCATCAGATGAATATGAGGATTCACAAGTAAAGCCAGATAAAGTGGATGGATCTACGGGAGGTCCCTTCGCAGCAACCCATGAGGTTTTGGGATACTGCTCCGGTTTCCAGTAGGTTCCATCAGCATTGAGTTTCCTCTCAAAGGCAATACCCTCTTTCCTAGGGTTCCTGTTCAAGATCTGCTTTTTGAGCACATCACAAAGAGTCTGATGCCCATTGAGGCTTTTGTACATGCCTGTCACATACAATTCCTTCAACCCTGCATTTTCGTCAGTGATACTAGTGGTATCCTCAGATGAGGAATTTGTGACCACAGAGATAGTTGAAGAATTTGCAGCAATGGAAGCATTTGAACATTCAGGTGAATAATTTGCAGTTTCACGTTCAATGCATTTCAAGCATGGTGGAATAAATTCTTCCTGAGTGGAACTGATCTGTTGAGCAAGCAAAGAATCATTTTCCTTCTGAAGATCTTCATGACTCACCCTTAGCTTCTCAAGATCTTGCTTTCTTTGAAGAAATTCATAAGAAAGCTTCTCATGATCGGCTAGGAGAGTTTCATGACGACCTTGAAGGTTGTCAAACTTAGACTGTAGTTGCTGAAGATTATCAGTCAGTGTTTGAGTTCGATCCATTTCCTCACCTAACAGATCATCGGTTTTGTCTAGCATATTTTGAACCTTTTCCAAAGCCTTTTGTTGTTTAACAGCAATATTAGCAAGTTTGGAATAGATGGGTTTGAGGTTATCATCAGATTCATCCTCACTTGATTCAGAGGAGGGATATTTGAGTACCTTGGCACCTTTTGCCATGAAGCAATAGGTGGGAGCATAGTCATCGTTGCCGTCATCAGCAGTGTTGGGGAAGCCATTTTCCTCAGTGTTGAAGATGGACTTGCTAACGTAAGCAGTAGCGAGGGCTAGGCTCGCCACACCAGAGTCTGACTCCTTAGATGCCTCCTCTTCCTCATGTTCCTCAGATTCAGCTTCAGAGTCCATTTCCTTGCCAATGAATGCCCGAGCTTTCTTGGAGCTGCTCTTCTTGTGAGATGAAGACTTTGAAGATCTTGACGATGAGGACTTTGAAGATTTCTTCTTCCTCTTAGAGTCATCTGAACTATCATCCTTGTATTTCTTCTTCTTTGATTCCTTCTCCCACTGAGGACAATCAGTAATGTAGTGACCAGGTTTCTTGCATTTATGGCAAGTTCTCTTCTTGTAATCACGGGATGAGGAATCTGATTTCATGTCATCACCTCTTGAGGATTTTCCAAATCGGCCACGTCTAGAGAACTTCTGGAATTTCCTCACGAGCATTGCTAGCTCCTGACTCAGTTCTTCAGGATCACCAAGGCTGCTACCAGAATCTTCAGCTTCAGATTCAGAGACTACCTTGGCTTTCAGTGCATGAGATCTACCATAGCTCGGTCCGTAGAGATCTCTCTTCTCAGCTAGTTGGAATTCATGAGTATTTAGCCTCTCGAGGATATCAGCAGGATCAAGTGACTTGTAGTCACCACGTTCTTGAATCATCAGTGCGAGTGTATCGAATGAAGAATCGAGTGACCTCAGCAATTTCTTCACCACCTCATGGTCGGTGATGTCAGTGGCACCCAGTGCATGAAGCTCGTTTGAAATGTCAGTGAGGCGATCAAAGGTTTGCTGAACATTTTCGTTGTCGAGTCTTTTGAAGCGGTTGAAGAGATTGCGAAGAACGTCAACTCGAGAGTCACGTTGAGTTGAGACTCCTTCGTTGACCTTGGACAGCCTATCCCAGATAAGCTTAGCTGTCTCCAAAGCACTCACTCTGCCATACTGCCCTTTGCTCAGATGGCCACATATGATATTCTTCGCTTGAGAGTCGAGTTGCTTGAATCTCTTCACATCAGCAGCGTTTACGGAAGGAGTGACAGATGGAACACCCTTTTCCACAACATACCAGAGGTCGTTGTCAATTGCCTCAAGATGCATGCGCATCTTGTTCTTCCAGTAGGAGTAGTCCGTCCCATCGAAGGTAGGACACCCAGCTGAGACCTTGATCATGCCTGCAGTCGACATAACTAAAACTCCAGGTGGTTAAACCAAAATCACACAGAACAAGGGAGTACCTTGCTCTGATACCAATTGAAAGTGCGTTATATCGACTAGAGGGGGGGTGAATAGGCGATTTTTACAAATTTGTCACTGAGGAATTTCAAGGTGAGGAAATTCCTAAGCGACGAACTACTTAGCAGCGGAATGAGTACTTAGATGCAAGCATAACAGAGTAGTAGCACAGTCATCATGATGAAATGAAAACAAGCACAGAGTACGAGTAGCGTAAACACAGGATAAGCAGGCTGAAGACAAACTGACTGAAGAATTTGAACTGAGGAAATTGAGAAAGTCTTCAGACAAAGTCTTCAAACAGTAATGATCAAATACATAGCAAGTATGCGAGGAAATGAAAGGGGTGAGGAAATAGAACCAGTAGCTCGGTGAAGACACTGATTTGGTAGACCAGTTCCAACTGCTGTGACAGTTGTACGTCTGGTTGGAGCGGCTAGGTATTTAAACCTGAGGACACATAGTCCCGGACACCCAGTCCTGAACACACAGTCCAGGACACCTAGTCCTCACCGTATTCTCCTTGAGCTAAGGTCACACAGACCTTGCCCAACCACTCGTGGTAAGTCTTCAGGTGACTTCCAAACCTTCACATACTCGGTCACTCGGCAATCCACAATTTCCTCTTGGATGCTCTAGACCATGACGCCTAACCGTCTGGAGGATGCACAGTCCTCAAAGGTAACAAGCGTCGGTTCCACACAGGAACAATCTCTTCAGTGATGCTCAATCACTTTGGGTTTGTAGGTGTTTGGGTTTTTGGGTTTTTCCTCACTTGATGATTTTCGCTCAAAGTCCTCGGAGGATGGGATGCTCTAAATGGCAAGTGTCAATCTATCTCTCGGAGCAGCCAACCAGCTAGTGGTTGTAGAGAGTGGCTATTTATAACCTAGGGAGCAGCCCGACATGATAAGACATAAATGCCCTTCAATGATATGACCGTTAGGTGGGTAGATATTTTGGGATAGCTGGCACGTAGCACAGCAACGGTCGGAAATTTGAGTATCAAATTCCTCAGGGCTATCATAATCCTCACTTGTAGGCAATCCGCACTGGCGAATTTCTAACTCCTCAGTCAGAACAAATTCCTCAGAGAACAGAAGAACTTCGTCTCTGTCACTGAAGAACTTGACTAAACTGTATGAGATTTCCAATGGCTTCACTCGAAAGGATTGGGTAGGTGTAGGATTTTGAGTTGAGCATCACTTGGAAATTTTTCCTTAGTTTTACCTCGACCCCCTTTAACAGTACGGTGTTTCCTATGACTCAAGAAGAAGAAATTGAAACTACGAAAACAAAAGTCTTCACGCTTCATAATCCTCGCATGAATATCAAGTCTTCAGGGTCACACCAATTTCTTCACTTTCAAAGTCTTCAAGAAAACCAAAGTCTTCAGGTGAAGACATTCATTTTTAGGGGTCGACATTCATCGTAAATAACAAACTCCTCATAGACTTATAGACCTGTGTACACTCACAAACACATTAGTCCCTTAACCTATAAGTCTTCAATACACCAAAATCACTAAGGGGCACTAGATGCACTTACAATCTCCCCCTTTTTGGTGATTGATGACAATATAGGTTAAGTTTTCAACGGGGATAAACATATGAAGTGTAAATACTGATATTGAGGAATTTGATTGCAAGATATAGAAGAACTCCCCCTGAAGATGTGCATATTTGAGGAATTTGCTTTGAATAGCAAATGCACATTGTTGAGTAATATCATGGAGATCTCCTCCTATATCTTGAAATTCATACACGCATTTATCATATGATATGAAGAATTTGAAATGCATGATGAAATATGGTGTCTGACGAAATTCAGCATGCGTGCATTATGGTATTGAGGAAATAGCATGCAGAAAAACAGAGCAAAAGTATCAGACCACCATAGGACTTAAGTTTACAACTCATCAGAGCAAACACCTCAGAAAAGCAAGAGTTGTAACTTAACAGAAATATAGCCCATATATAAGACCATATATAAGACCCGCTTGAAGACTAAACTCAAATTTCTCCCCCTTTGTCATCGAATGACCAAAAGGGACGAAAAATGAGGACTAACGCCCCTGAAGAATATCATCATGATGTCGATGGAGGAGCGCCAGCATTGTTGGGGTCGTCTGTTGAGGTAGCGCCTGCCGCAGTGTCGTTCAAGTTTTCAGCTTCATCTGTCTCGCGTGATGAAGAATATGAACTGGCAACAAGCTGAGGAACTTTGACTTTCTTGAATTTCTTCGAAGGTGGTTGGGACCAGTCAAAGTCCTGTTGGAAGCCCATCTCCTTGAGTTCTTCAGCACTATGAAGATTAGACAGAATCGCCCAAGTGCGGTCAAAGACTTCATGCAAGTAGTAGTGATTCTTCTTCACAGTATTTTGAGTGACTATCATGTTCTGAAGAATTGCACCAAACTGACGCTTGACCCACTTGTGATTTTGATCAACTTTCTGATGAAGACTAAGGAGAAGTTCACGATCAGTCATCACACGCAGAGCTGTGGCTTGAGGATGATGTTCTGAAGCTTTGGCGGCAGAATCTTGAGTTGCAGAGTCATCATTGGTGGAATAGGAAGTAGCTTTGCGAAACTGTCCATCCAATGGACGAGTACCTTCATCAATAACAGCAGCCTTGCCCTTCTCGTCAGCTGAGGAAATAGTCCGTTTGAGGACTTCAATAGGGGGCAAATAGCTGAGATGATTTTGAAAGTCAGCCATGTAATGAATTGAAGACCTTGATCTGATGAATCTCATGATCCAGGGAGCATAAGGCTTCAACTCAAAAGGTGACAGTGCAGCATTGGCCAAAGTCCTCATGAAGAAATCGTGGTAGTTGATAGGAATACCGTGAATGATATTGAACAGCAGATTCTTCATAATGCCAACAACTTCTTCATCATCAGAGTTGTGGCCCTTGATTGGACTGAGGGTTTTGGTCAATATGCGATAGACTGTCCTTGGCACATAGAGCAATTCCTTGACGAGGAATTTGGTCCTTGGAGCCTGGCCTGGCTTCAAAGGCTTCATCAGCACTTGCATCAGATGATCAGACAGTTCAGGTTCAACATAGAGAAGCCTAGCACCTTCAGTGGGAGGACTGACTGGGACGGCATGAAGCAATTCAGAGGCCGGTGCTTTGAAATGAGTATTATCGGTCATCCAGTCCAATACCCATGAATTGACATCATCAACATTTCCAGTAATGTGCAGCGTGGCGAAGAATTGAAGAATGAGTTCTTCATTCCAATCGTAGATGTCGGTGCAGAAATTGAGTAACCCAGCGTCATGAAGAACACTGAGGACTGGTGTGCAGCAGGGCAGCGATTCCATATCTACATGAGGAATTTGCTCATGTTCAAAGATCTTATCCTTATCAACCAACAATGAGGAGTAGAAGTTCATCTGGCTTGCAGTCCAGAAACGCTTGCGACGAAGATGAGCAGAGTCATAGGGATTGTAGTCAGTGAAGAATATGTGCTCGTTGAAGAAATCCTCAGCATTAAACTTCTGCTTCTTGGAGTGAGGGTTCTGTGGCTTGGGCTGAAGATTAACAGTTGAAGATTTTACAGCCTCTTGAGGTGTAGCCACTGGAGCAACTGGCTGAGGAATTTCAGCAGCAGCCTTGGCCTTCATTTCTTCAGACATATGTACAACAGCGCTAGTGACTGGAACTTCTTCAGGTATAGAGTGAAGTGAAGCTTGACGTTCATCAGAGCCCGTATGAATTTCTTCAGTTTGCACAGGAGACTAAGGAACATGATGTAGAGGGGTTGTCAGAGGTGAATTGGGGTGATGACTTTCCCAAAAGTCATCATTCAGAATAGGTGTTGTAGACCCAATATCCACATCCTCATCTTCTTCAGTTCCTTCGACGCCTGCCTCTTCAGCTGTGAACTGAGGCATGGGCGATGATACCAGTGGGGTTGAAGGGAAAGTATCCACTTCAATTTCTTCATCCATCTGCTCTGTCGAAGCAGCAGAAGGAATTTCTTCATCAGATTTACTTGGAATTTCATATTCCTCACCAAAGGGAATGATCTCCTTTGATGGCATGCTTGATATTGGAATAGCATCAATTGGGTTTTCAGATGAACTCCTCAAAGTCTTCAATTTCTTGGGGGCTGAAGACTCTGAAGATGCAGATGCTTTCCTTTTCTTCACAGCTGCTCACTCCGCAGCCTTGGTTTTCTTCGCTTCTGATGCAGAAGGAAGGTTGATGCTTGTCATCGGTGCAGGAGGAGCAGAGGAAATTGGTTGAATTTCTTCAGGCACAACTGATGCAGTTGCCCTGGCTTGTTCAGATTCCTCAGGCACAGTAGCAGATGCTTCAACTGGCCTGGATTGCTCTTCAGGCGCAATATTGGAGGTTGCCCTGGCATTTTCTTCAGAGACTAGAATTTCTTCATCAGCTCTGGCGCTTTCATTTTCTTCAGCAGACTGAACAGATGTTCCAGTCTGAGGAAATTTGGGTTGCGATGAAGCTGCAACACTTGGAGTAAATCCTTTTGCCATTCTGACGAATCTGACTTTGGCACCTAGCCAATCTGCATGGAATGCATGAAATTCATCACTGAGTGCTTTGATCTCAGCCTGCATAGTCACAAGTTCTTCAGGAGACATTTTCACAACATTGTTCTTCAAAAAACGCTCCTTCTTGTACTGAGCCTTCTTCACCTGCCTGGCCTTTTCAAATTTCCATTTTTCTTCATTTATGAAGGCCGTCAACATGTGACTTTGACCAGGAGTGAGGTTTTATTCAGGCAAAGGTGTATTTGGATCCTTGTGCCATAGATCGATGAAATCAAGGATCTTCCTTGGATCCAGCATGAGGGGCACAGCACTGCCTTTGGCTCTAGCGGCCCTTTGTTGTCGATCTCTGATGAGCTCAGCTAATTCTTCATCATCAGCTTCGTCTTCGCTTGACGGAACCTGAAAGGCGACTTGCTTCTTGTGAGGACTTGGCCTTGTGCCTCGTCCAGCAGTGGCCTTTTTCTTCAGCAAGGTCGGAGTTGTTGAAGACTGAGGTGGAGCTGAAGAACTTGCAGAGACTCCTGAAGCAATTGAGATTCCAGTAGTCCTTTGGCATGTGGCAAGATGCACAGGTGCTGAGGACTTTGCAGGAGCAGCTGAGGATTTTGCAACCGAGGGAGTTGGAGCTGCTTTTGAGGAATTTGCTTGAGGAACAGGCCGTGAGGGCATTGCAGCTGAGGAACTTGTCTTAACAACTGATTTCTTCAGCATAGCCTTCTTAGGCTTGATAGCAGAGGCCTCAGCGGCGGCAGCAACAGAATCTTCATTGAATTTCTTTACTGCCTCTTTAGCCACTTTGGCCAGCTTGGCTTGACGCTTAGCCCACTCCTGAGGAAATTCCTCACCTCTTCTGATGCTAGTGGGATCAGCTTCTTGGCCAGGAGCCAATGGAGGTCTTGGACATGGAGGGTTAACAGCAAATTTCTTCATGTACTTGGGAGTGACATAGCGATATTCCCTCCATTCTCTTGCCCATCTCCTCTCAATCTGAATGCGCACTTTGCGCTGATTTTTGTTCTCCTTGCCATGAGTTGCTTCATCAGGAGTACAATATTCATCATAGATGTCATCAGGGATCTCAAAAGAGCAGTATTTGTTTCTGGCCTCTTTCCTCCCTTCTGAGGTCTTTTACCATCAGCCATTTTCTTCACTTGAGGGTTTTGAACAATCGAATTTTCTGATGAGGTGTGCAATTTTTCTTCAAGGAACGCTGCAAATGAGTTAAGTTGATGAGAACCTAGAGATTCAGCAGCGGACATGTGTACCTGTGAACAGAATATAGGTGCGAAGAGTTTTGGAGAGGTCATATGCGTTCTCAGAAGATTTTCAAAAGTATCAAGTTTGAGGAAGATGACCAGGGGTGTCTTGAGGAATTTCACTAAGCATTTTTGACTTAGGTTCCAGAGTTGTGTAGATTGAAAATCCACACAATTGAGGAATCTTGAAGAAAAACGTTGCTTAGAGAAACTGATCAAGGACAGAAGCAAGTTGGTGTTTAAGAACATGAAAGTTGAAGAATAAACACCTTTTGAAGATTTTGTGGAAATCATCAGAATCAACAAGGGCAGTAAAAATAAATTTTATTTACCCTTGACGAAGAACACGACGAACTGAGAGTGGCAGTGGAGATGTTCGTCCGTTCAGATCTTCCACGCCCTAACTTGGCCAAACAGCTACGGCGGCGGCGGAGTGAGGATTTCCGCGGCCGGCGTGAGTACGACGGCGACGAGGTCGAGGCAGTGAAGCTCTTCCTCACCGGCGATGATGGAGTGTAGCGGTGGTGCTAGGTCTGAGAGCTCGAGCGAGGGAGTAAGATCGAGCGGGGTAAATGAGCTCTGAGGAGGGTGAGGGGTATTTATAGTAGAGGTGAAAAACCGCTCGTCCGAAGAAAATGGACAAACGTGCCCCTGACCCTTCTTATCCTAGCGACATGTGTCACCCACGAACTGTGAAGTGGAGATCGTGTTAGATCGTGGGTGAATAGATAAATCTTATCGAGGGATAAGGAACGGTTTGAACGGCAAAAGCCAAAAATTCAGATAAGAATATTTTAATGTTTCGTTCGCAAATTCTTCAGCTGTCAAGGACACAGTGAAGACTTTGAACGGGTTTCAAATAGAACGCACATGAAGAATTTGTGAACGGACTGGATTGAGTTTAGAATTGAGGGGGAACGGGTCCGATCACATTCACTTAGAAGAAACACAACTTGAAGAATTAGCAATAAGTGAATGCTGTAGAGGACAGAAAACTCAAATATATATATATAGTCAATGAAGAACATAGACGGAAAGAGTGAAGATTTTGCAAAGTTGATGAATTTGAAAATTTGAAGAATTTGCACAATGATGAAAAACTCAAATTTTGAAGATTTTCAACTTTTTGTGGTGGCGTGACCCACCGTGTAAGAATGATGATTTCAGACACCGCGTACAATTGTCGTAGGGCTCTGAGAATCAAATTCTTCATTAATTTCTTCACACTTAGAGGGTTAGTCTTCATTGATTGAAGAAAAACGTTTCTTCGTGTGTTGCACATCTAAGTCATCAATTTGCATAAGTGTTAGGATGTGTGTCCTTTTCAAAGGACATTCGAAGATTTTAAGATATTTAGCTCACACCGCAACTTGCTAAATCTCTTCTCATCCAAGGGCTTTGTGAAGATATCCGCTAGCTGTTCTTCAGACTTCACGGGATCAATAGAGATGTCACCCTTCAGCACATGATCTCGAAGAAAATGATGACGAATCTCGATGTGCTTTGTCTTCGAGTGCTGAACTGGGTTATGAGCAATTTTGATGGCACTCTCGTTGTCGCAGTAGAGTGGCACATTCTTCACATTGATGCCGTAGTCCTTGAGGGTTTGCTTCATCCATAGCAATTGAGCACAGCAAGAACCAGCAGCAATATACTCAGCTTCAGCAGTAGAGAGTGATACGCAGTTCTGCTTCTTCGAGGACCAACATACTAAGGATCGTCCGAGGAAATGGCATGTGCCTGAAGTTGACTTGCGGTCCACACGATCACCGGCATAGTCAGAGTGAGAATATCCAATGAGATCAAAAACCGAGCCCTTGGGATACCATAATCCAAGTGTTGGAGTGTGAGCTAGATATCGAAGAATATGTTTCACAGCCTTATAGTGTGATTCCTTCGGTGTAGCTTGAAAACGGGCACACATGCAAACACTAAGCATAATATCCGGCCTAGATGCACATAGGTACAATAAAGAACCAATCATGGAGCGGTATACCTTTTGATCGAAGTCTATTCCATTTTCATCAGTGCATAGATGGCCATTTGTGGGCATAGGGATTTTGACGCCTCTGCATTCTTGCATACCGAATTTTCTCAGAACGTCCTTGAGGTATTTCTCTTGAGAAATGAAAATGCCATTATGTTGTTGACGAATTTGAAGACCTAAGAAGAATTTCAATTCTCCCATCATGGACATTTGATATTCCTCACTCATCATGTAAGCAAATTCGTCACTGTAATGTTGGTTAGTACAGCCAAAGATAATATCATCAACATATATTTGGCACACGAATAATTCATCATCATAGGTTTTGGTGAAAAGAGTTGGGTCGAGTGAACCGGGTTTGAAGCCTTTCTTCATGAGGAATTCCTTCAGAGTATCATACCACGCCCGAGGGGCCTGCTTGAGGCCATAGAGGGCCATATTGAGTCTGAAGACTTTGTCAGGATGTTTAGGATCTTCAAAACCTGGGGGTTGAGCAACATATACTTCTTCCTCAAGCTTACCATTGAGGAATGCACTTTTCACATCCATTTGATATAAGATGATATTATGATGGTTAGCATAAGCAAGCAATATGCGAATAGCCTCAAGTCTAGCAACAGGTGCAAAAGTCTCATCGAAATCAATTCCTTCAACCTGTGTGTAGCCTTGAGCTACAAGGCGAGCCTTGTTCCTCACCACTAGGCCATTTTCATCTTGCTTGTTGCGGTAGATCCATTTGGTACCGATGATATTGTGCTTGCATGGGTCCGGTCGCTTGACAAGCTCCCACACATTGTTCAGCTTGAATTGATGTAATTCCTCTTGCATTGCTTGAATCCATTCAGGCTCCAGAAATGCCTCATCAACTTTGGTGGGCTCTGTGATAGAGACGAAAGCAAAATGCCCACAAAAGTTAGATAAATGTGAAGCTTTTGAGCGAGTCAGAGGACCTGGTGCGTTGATGTCGTTGATGATTCTCTCAATCTGTACTTCATTTGCAACGCGGGGATGAGCAGGTTGACGACTTTGATTTGGCTCAGCATTTTCTTCAGAGCCATTTTCTTCAGATGCGCCAGCATGCTGTTCTTCATGTTCTGGAATGATTTCTTTAGCAGATTCTTCGGTAGGAATGACATCCTCAGTAGCTTTGAACTTGATGGTTTCCTCAGGCGTCTTTTCATCTAGCACAGGAGGTAGGTGCTCTCTTTGCGAGCCGTTAGTTTCATCGAACCGCACATCTACAGTTTCAACAACCTTGTAGTGATAGGCATTGAAGACCCTGTAGGTGTGCGAGTCCTTTCCGTAACCAAGCATAAAACCTTCATGTGCTTTCGGTGCAAATTTAGAATTGTGATGTGGATCTCTAATCCAGCATTTAGCACCGAAGACTTTGAAATAACTCACATTGGGTTTCTTGTCAGTGAGGAGTTCATATGAGGTCTTCTTGAAGAATTTGTGAAGATATACCCTGTTGATGATGTGGCATGCAGTATCAATTGCCTCAGGCCAGAAGTGACGAGGTGTCTTGTATTCATCAAGCATGGTGCGAGCCATCTCAACAAGAGTCCTGTTCTTGCGCTCCACAACGCCATTCTGCTGAGGAGTGTATGGGGCAGATAGCTCATGAGTAATACCAAGTTCATCGAGATAGTCATCAAGACCAGTATTCTTGAACTCATTCCCATTGTCACTACGTATATGCTTGATCTTCACGCCGAAATTCGTCGAAGCCCTTGAGGAAAATCGTCTGAAGACTTCCTGCACTTCAGTCTTGTAAGTAATGACATGCACCCATGTGTAACGAGAATGGTCATCAACAATGACAAAGCCATATAGAGATGTTGCATTTGTTAGTGTGGCATAATGAGTAGGGCCAAAGAGATCCATATGAAGCAATTCAAAAGGACGAGAAGTAGTCATGATAGTCTTCGAGGGGTGCTTGGCTCTGGTCATCTTTCCAGCCTCACAAGCCCCACAAAGATGATCTTTGAGGAATTTGACACCCTCGATGCCAATGACGTGCTTTTTCTTCACGAGCGTGTCTAAGTTCCTCATGCCAGCATGACCCAGTCGTCGATGCCATAGCCAGCCTTCTGAAGCTTTAGCAAGTAGACAAGTGGCAGGCTGTGGTCCTGCAGAGAAATCAACAATATACAAGTCTCCTCTCCTAAAGCCTTCGAAGACTTTGGAATTGCCAGATTCCATGAGCACTAAGCAACGATATTTGCCAAAGACAACAACCATATCAAGATCACAAAGCATTGAGACAGACATGAGGTTGAATCCGAGGGACTCGACAAGCATGACTTTATCCATGTGTCGATCCTTTGAGATTGCAACCCTACCTAGACCCAATACCTTGCTTTTGCCTTTGTCAGCGTAGGTGATATGCTTCAAGTGTGATGGAGATAAAGGAGTGTTCATCAGTAAGCTCTTGTCACCGGTCATGTGATTTGTACATCCACTATCGAGGACCCACTCAGTAGCTTTGGGTAAATCATCATGCAGATGAATTAGTGCATCTTACGAACTCATATACTTCAGAGTGAAGAATATGACATCAAATTCATCAGACATATTTCATCAATTAAAGCAACATATGTATATATAGCAATGTGAGGACGTGAGAAATGAATAAATCATTTCTTCATGATTAGCTTGCGTCCTTTCAAGCATTTCAGGTCTCCAGCAAATTCTTCAGACGATTTAGTTTGTCTGGAGACCTGACCCTGCATAAGAGATTAGTTCCTTTTCTTCACCACCCACATCTGGAGGGGTGGCAAAGAGTTCATCATTCTGCGAGCTCCATAAGAGAAAGGTGGCATAGACGCCAGACCACTTCGTTTCACATAAGAGGGGTTAGGGTAAGCATATGAATAAGCAGAGAAATTCTTCGAGGACTTATGAACATAATGATTTGAAGAATAATGCATATATTCATAGCCCTTAGGCTTTCCCTGAAGACTTTCAAGGCACTTTTTGGGAACCCAGATTTTCTTCATAGGGGGACCATTCCTGCAGTTAGATCCAACATATCTAGCAAATACCTCACCATTCTGATTTTTGAACAGTTTATAGTTGGAGTCAAGTGACTCATCAGATGAATATGAGGATTCACAAGTAAAGCCAGATAAAGTGGATGGATCTACGGGAGGTCCCTTCGCAGCAACCCATGAGGTTTTGGGATACTGCTCCGGTTTCCAGTAGGTTCCATCAGCATTGAGTTTCCTCTCAAAGGCAATACCCTCTTTCCTAGGGTTCCTGTTCAAGATCTGCTTTTTGAGCACATCACAAAGAGTCTGATGCCCTTTGAGGCTTTTGTACATGCCTGTCACATACAATTCCTTCAACCCTGCATTTTCGTCAGTGATACTAGTGGTATCCTCAGATGAGGAATTTGTGACCACAGAGATAGTTGAAGAATTTGCAGCAATAGAAGCATTTGAACATTCAGGTGAAGAATTAGCAGTTTCACGTTCAATGCATTTCAAGCATGGTGGAATAAATTCTTCCTGAGCGGAACTGATCTGTTGAGCAAGCAAAGAATCATTTTCCTTCTGAAGATCTTCATGACTCACCCTTAGCTTCTCAACATCTTGCTTTCTTTGAAGAAATTCATAAGAAAGCTTCTCATGATCGGCTAGGAGAGTTTCATGACGACCTTGAAGGTTGTCAAACTTAGACTGTAGTTGCTGAAGATTATCAGTCAGTGTTTGAGTTCGATCCATTTCCTCACCTAACAGATCATCGCTTTTGTCTAGCATATTTTGAACCTTTTCCAAAGCCTTTTGTTGTTTAACAGCAATATTAGCAAGTTTGGAATAGCTGGGTTTGAGGTTATCATCAGATTCATCCTCACTTGATTCAGAGGAGGGATATTTGAGTACCTTGGCACCTTTTGCCATGAAGCAATAGGTGGGAGCATAGTCATCGTTGCCGTCATCAGCAGTGTTGGGGAAGCCATTTTCCTCAGTGTTGAAGATGGACTTGCTAACGTAAGCAGTAGCGAGGGCTAGGATCGCCACACCAGAGTCTGACTCCTCAGATGCCTCCTCTTCCTCATGTTCCTCAGATTCAGCTTCAGAGTCCATTTCCTTGCCAATGAATGCTCGAGCTTTCTTGGAGCTGCTCTTCTTGTGAGATGAAGACTTTGAAGATCTTGACGATGAGGACTTTGAAGATTTCTTCTTCCTCTTAGAGTCATCTGAACTATCATCCTTGTATTTCTTCTTCTTTGATTCCTTCTCCCACTGAGGACAATCAGTAATGTAGTGACCAGGTTTCTTGCATTTATGGCAAGTTCTCTTCTTGTAATCACGGGATGAGGAATCTGATTTCATGTCATCACCTCTTGAGGATTTTCCAAATCGGCCACGTCTAGAGAACTTCTGGAATTTCCTCATGAGCATTGCTAGCTCCTGACTCAGTTCTTCAGGATCACCAAGGCTGCTACCAGAATCTTCATCTTCAGATTCAGAGACTGCCTTGGCTTTCAGTGCACGAGATCTACCATAGCTCGGTCCGTAGAGATCTCTCTTCTCAGCTAGTTGGAATTCATGAGTATTTAGCCTCTCAAGGATATCAGCAGGATCAAGTGACTTGTAGTCACCACGTTCTTGAATCATCAGTGCCAGTGTATCGAATGAAGAATCGAGTGACCTCAGCAATTTCTTCACCACCTCATGGTCAGTGATGTCAGTGGCACCCAGTGCATGAAGCTCGTTTGAAATGTCAGTGAGGCGATCAAAGGTTTGCTGAACATTTTCGTTGTCGAGTCTTTTGAAGCGGTTGAAGAGATTGCGAAGAACGTCAACTCGAGAGTCACGTTGAGTTGAGACTCCTTCGTTGACCTTGGACAGCCTATCCCAGATAAGCTTAGCTGTCTCCAAAGCACTCACTCTGCCATACTGCCCTTTGCTCAGATGGCCACATATGATATTCTTCGCTTGAGAGTCGAGTTGCTTGAATCTCTTCACATCAGCAGCGTTTACGGAAGGAGTGACAGAGGGAACACCCTTTTCCACAACATACCAGAGGTCGTTGTCAATTGCCTCAAGATGCATGCGCATCTTGTTCTTCCAGTAGGGGTAGTCTGTCCCATCGAAGGTAGGACACCCAGCTGAGACCTTGATCATGCCTGCAGTCGACATAACTAAAACTCCAGGTGGTTAAACCAAAATCACACAGAACAAGGGAGTACCTTGCTCTGATACCAATTGAAAGTGCGTTATATCGACTAGAGGGGGGGGTGAATAGGCAATTTTTACAAATTCGTCACTGAGGAATTTCAAGGTGAGGAAATTCCTAAGCGACGAACTACTTAGCAGCGGAATGAGTACTCAGATGCAAGCATAACAGAGCAGTAGCACAGTCATCATGATGAAATGAAAACAAGCACAGAGTACGAGTAGCGTAAACACAGGATAAGCAGGCTGAAGACAAACTGACTGAAGAATTTGAACTGAGGAAATTGAGAAAGTCTTCAGACAAAGTCTTCAAACAGTAATGATCAAATACATAGCAAGTATGCGAGGAAATGAAAGGGGTGAGGAAATAGAACCAGTAGCTCGGTGAAGACACTGATTTGGTAGACCAGTTCCAACTGCTGTGACAGTTGTACGTCTGGTTGGAGCGGCTAGGTATTTAAACCTGAGGACACACAGTCCCGGACACCCAGTCCTGAACACACAGTCCAGGACACCTAGTCCTCACCGTATTCTCCTTGAGCTAAGGTCACACAGACCTTGCCCAACCACTCGTGGTAAGTCTTCAGGTGACTTCCAAACCTTCACATACTCGGTCACTCGGCAATCCACAATTTCCTCTTGGATGCTCTAGACCATGACGCCTAACCGTCTGGAGGATGCACAGTCCTCAAAGGTAACAAGCGTCGGTTCCACACAGGAACAATCTCTTCAGTGATGCTCAATCACTTTGGGTTTGTAGGTGTTTGGGTTTTGGGGTTTTTCCTCACTTGATGATTTTCGCTCAAAGTCCTCGGAGGATGGGATGCTCTAAATGACAAGTGTCAATCTATCTCTCGGAGCAGCCAACCAGCTAGTGGTTGTAGAGGGCGGCTATTTATAGCCTAGGGAGCAGCCCAGCATGATAAGACATAAATGCCCTTCAATGATATGACCGTTAGGTGGGTAGATATTTTGGGACAGCTGGCACGTAGCACAGCAACGGTCGGAAATTTGAGTATCAAATTCCTCAGGGCTATCATAATCCTCACTTGTAGGCAATCCGCACTGGCGAATTTCTAACTCCTCAGTCAGAACAAATTCCTCAGAGAACAGAAGAACTTCGTCTCTGTCACTGAAGAACTTGACTAAACTGTATGAGATTTCCAATGGCTTCACTCGAAAGGATTGGGTAGGTGTAGGATTTTGAGTTGAGCATCACTTGGAAATTTTTCCTTAGTTTTACCTCGACCCCCTTTAACAGTACGGTGTTTCCTATGACTCAAGAAGAAGAAAATGAAACTACGAAAACAAAAGTCTTCACGCTTCATAATCCTCGCATGAATATCAAGTCTTCAGGGTCACACCAATTTCTTCACTTTCAAAGTCTTCAAGAAAACCAAAGTCTTCAGTTGAAGACATTCATTTTTAGGGGTCGACATTCATCGTAAATAACAAACTCCTCATAGACTTATAGACCTGTGTACACTCACAAACACATTAGTCCCTTAACCTATAAGTCTTCAATACACCAAAATCACTAAGGGGCACTAGATGCACTTACAATAGGCCTATGCCGACGGCCCCCGTCGGCATAGGGCCGTCGGCATAATATACGTCGGCGTAGCCCGGAAGCCCGTCGACATAGAAAGGCCGTCGGCATAGGTCCTATGCCGACGATGTCCGTACTTCTATGCCGACGGCCCGGGCCGTCGGCAACGTTCCCGCCTAACGGCGACCGCCGTCAAACGGCAACCAAGGGCTGCTCGCCACGTGGCAGGGCTATGCCTACGGCCTAGCCGTCGGCATAGTTTCAAACTATGCCGACAGCCAGGCCGTAGGCATAGCCCTGCCACGTGTCAGCAGCTGGGCTCTCATGGGGCAGGGCTATGCCTACGGCCTAGCCGTCGGCATAGTTTGAAACTATGCCGACGGCTAGGTCGTAGGCATATCTGCCACGTGTCAGCAACTGGGTGCTCAGGCCAGGGCTATGCCTACGGTTAGGCCGTCGGCATAGATATTATTTGATTTTTTTTTCTTTTTCCTGTTTGTTTTCATATCAATTCAATTCAAATATACAGCAGATATATATGATGGGAATACACATATAGAACACATCTAAGTATCATCCGGCACCATCACAACAATATATGCATAAGCATCATCACAATCAACATAAATATAAGCATATGCGTATAAAGAAGCACACAAGTCATCTAAAGGACCATCAAAGACCACAAGTTTATCATCATCATCACCACACACAAGTCATCTAAAAGACATAAGCATAAGCACACAAGTAACCAAAAGTCTTAAGCGGCAGGATGTCGAGCACCGCGGAGGTCGTCACCGCCAAGACCGCTGAAGCCCAGGTCGTCACAGGCAGCGCTACCGCCAAGACTGCCTCCACCTCCGCCTCAGTGGATCGGAGTGGTCGGGCTCCGTGACTCGGGAGTGCTACGAAGACCACCGCCAACGGTTGATCCACCGGTTCCCTGGATGTTGAAAAGACATATTAACGGGATATATGACTGTGTTAAAAGGCATGATATGCTTTGGGTGAATAGTTTAGGGATGTACATACAGGCGAGGGGCCATCGTGCTGCTGTGCCACAAACTCCTCAAAGGTAAGCAGCGTTGGTTGTGTTGGAGGAGGTGGTGCTGCTTGCAATTGAGGAACCCGTCCGGCCGCCATCTCCTCAAGAGCGCGCTGTATCCTGGCATTGTTCTGCTCATGGTGTGCATGAAGTCTCGTGTGCCACGCCATGGTCTCCTGGCGTGTGTACTCCATGTAGGCCTACGGTATGACATGATGGAACTCATAAACATCTCAATGCTGGAAAATAAAGTGAGCAATGTAGATAAGAGGAAAAATACTTACAGATTGCCGCTCCTGAAAGAGGGCCTGTGACTGCGCACTGGTCATGGGCATGCGCTGGCTCAGGCTCGGGTCGATAGCTCGGAGCTGCGTGTAGGAGATAGTAGGAGTGATAAGAGCATCGAGAACCGGCTGCCGACCGTGCCTCCTGGGCCCCATGCCCACCACCACCCTCTCGTCCAGATCTGCACTCATGGGGTCAGATGTGCCAGGATGTAACCTGAGATACTCCTGAGAGTAGACCTGCTTCTTCTCCGCGGTGTTGCCGTAGTACTTGGACTCGCCAATTCTAACATTCCCAGCCTCGGCTGCTTCCTCGGGGTATTCTTCATCGAACGACTTCCATGCTTCTGCTTCCGATGGATGTACGATTTTATGCGGATGGTACCTTATACCTTGCTTGTGCCACTTCATCATTTTGGCAGTCCCCTTCGTGAGGAAAAGGCGCTGCAGTCTTTCAATGAAATGGAGATACCGAAGCACCTATGCGGGGATGGCTAGCTGCCTCTTCTCACCATCCTCACCGACCACCTCAAGGTACCGAGACGAACCGCACTTCCTACAGTACTTGTCATCCGCATACTCGTGCCTAAACAAAAGGCAATTCTTCGGACAAACATGTATTTTCTCATAATCCATAGAGAGTGCCTTCATGATTTTCTTTGTAGCGTACATGCTTTTCGGCAGTTCATGACCCTCAGGGAGGCTGTTAGCCCATATTCCCAGGAACGCTTCGACGCATTTCTGGCTACAACCATACTCAGCCTTGACTGCAATCAGTTGCGAGATGGCATCCAGCTGAGATATTTTCGCACCCGCATAAAGAGGTTTCTTCGAAGAGGCCAAGACCTCCAAGAAGGCCTTCGCGGTTGCCTCCGGCTCCTCCGGTTCATTCTCTAAAGGTGTCGCATTTGCCGTTTCTGCGGCGATGACATCATCTAGCATGTCCCTGACCCCGTCATCCTCATAACCATCGATGCGTTGTCGCATCACCTCCTCTCTACCACGATCCTGCTCGGCTAAGTTTATCGACGGCATGTCAAAGTTTGGCATATATCCGTGCATGCGAAGGTGGTCAGTCATGTCCTTCTGATTTCTATGGTGACGTCTGGCACATCTCGCACAGGGGCATGGTGGGATAATTCTCATTGGCCTACGGAATATCTCCTTCAAATACACATCGGTTTTCGCGATCCACTCTGGTGTTACTCGATTCCGACGGATAAAGCCACTGTACATCCACTGATTATCTGCCATCCTCTGCTTTTTTGCAAGCCACACAACATAATTAAGAATTCACTTAAATTAATCACATCAAATTTTCATTTTCTACCGCGTTGAATCCACCTACATCTTTAATAGGTAAAGATGGGTCCTAATCCCACCCGAGGATGTGTAGATTGAGTACGTTCTCCAGTCTACCCCGTTCCGAGACAAAATTTCGGCAGCACCTCCCCACTGTTCTCCAGATACACGTCTCGGCTAATAGCCGAGAGAATGTGCTCCGGAGAACAACGGGGAGGCGCCACCGAAATTTTGTCTCGAAACGGGGTAGAGCATGGAGAACGTACCCAATCTACACATCCTCGGGCTGTCCGTGGAAAACGCTGGACAATCCGAAAAAGCTGCGGTGATAAATATGCATTTGCATATTTATCGATGCAACCATTTCGGACGGAAGATGCCTAGGTTACGCGACTTGACGAGGAAAGAAAATCTAGTGACATGATTCAAAGAGTGTACAAGGTTAAGGTGGATTCGTAGCTCACCCTCGGCTGTAGAGGAAGTAGTCAAACAGCGACGAGATCACGGACCAATGCCTTCGACGACGATGACTCCAAAGATATGCAACCCCACAAAGCCTATAAATTATACCGACAAAAAAACTTAGATCATCAAGTGTCAAAAACTTAGATCACGGACCAATGCCTAATGAACAAGTTACCATTTTTGCTCAAATTACTATTTTTTAGCAAGACCATGAAGTGTCAAAAAATATGTCATCATTATTTTGTAGCAAGACCATCATGAACAAAAAACCACTCATCACGGAGATGCAACACAACAAAGAATGCTAATCCACCGTGCGAAAAGTATATATATCATCTCATCACCGTGGAAGTATATGTATCATTATATAAGTAATCTTAACATGGTAACCAAACTCGGTACATTTGTACATTGGGAGACAGCCATAATGAAAAATCCAAGCAAGTAAACTACTGGGACTAATAGGAGGTCCAAATCGACATTCAGGAAGAACAGGACTAACAGTAGGTATATATCAAATTGACTTATTATCCCAGCACTAATAGTAGGTAAAAAGCTATAAAAAAAATCAGCAGGAGAGGACGCCGGACCGCCGGAGCCGGTGCTCACCAGCAGTAGAGGGCCGGCAAGGGGGCGCCGGACCGCCGGAGCCACGGCCGCGGCCAGCTCACCAACAGCTGCGGGGCGGGAAGGGAGCGGGGACGACGGGGCCGGGAAGGGGGCGGGGACGTCCCGGCCGGTGCGGGGCGGGCGGTGACGGCCGGCGGCGCTGCGTGGCGGGGACGGCCGGCGGCGGTGCGGCACGGGGACGGCCGGCGGCGGTGCGGGGCGGGGACGTCCGGCGGCGGTGCGGCGCGGTGAAGGGCGGGGACGGGGCCGAGCGGTGCGGGGCGGAGACCGGGCGGGGGCGGCGGCGCAGAAGGGGACGGGGGGCGGCGGCGGGGGAGATCGAGCGGGCGGGCGCGCGTGTGGATCGAGCGGGCGGGCGCGCGTGGAACGAGTGGTCGGGGTGAGTGGGGATGGGCCGGCCGATCCAGTGGATAAGGTGTGAGGTATGCCGACGTTGTAACCGTCGGCATAGATTTTTTATTTTTTTTACTTATTTCAGTTATGTCATTTGTAATTTCGTCAGATCTGAATAATTCTTATTTTATTTGAACAAATAGTATCATGCTTAGCTTCAAGAGCTGCCGGAAGAAGAAGAAAAAACATAAAGATTTGTGAGTTAGTTCTCAGGTGTTGGATTTTGACTTCTTGAAAAATATTAACGCAAGAGAGCGGGTACATGTATATACCTTTTTTTTGGGTGAAATACCGCAACTGGAAAAACGTGCGATGTTTCGGTGGCATAGCTACACCCGGAAGCCCCACCGACCGGACTAACCCTAGCACCGTTGACCCGGCGATCTACGCCTTTGACTTTCGCCGGACGGGCTTTGAACAGTTGACCGCGGCGACGTCGGTGAGGGGGGGTCACACCACTGAGCACCGTGCCGGGTGATTGCACCTGCCACCGCACTTCCGGACATGTAGGAGGGCCCAGCTAAACACCTGGCGGCATAGCTACCCCCCAAACTACACCCGTCCCGTCTAACCCTGGCACCGTTGACCGGGCGGTCTACATCTTTGACTTTCGCCGGACGGGGTTTGACCGATGGACATTTTCACCTGGGTTGTGGCTAGCCCAGCACATGGTACACTTTGATCAAGGTCGGCAGAACCCACCGCAAGATTCCTCCGTTACTGCCCGACGTGGCCGTTCCCCCTTCGTGCGACGGCGGCGGGTGACGTCGTTGATGGGGGTCACACCACTGAGCACCGTGCCGGGTGCTTGCACCCCGCCACCGCACTTCCAGACGTGTAGGAGGCCCAGCGAAAGACCTGGCGGCATAGCTACCCCCCAAACTGCACCCGTCCCGTCTAACCCTGAGAGTTGACCGGGCATAGCTACGCCTTTGACTTTCGCCGGACGGGGTTTTGACCGTGGACCATTTTCACCTGGGTGCGATAGCCAAACATAGGTACACTGTCGCGATCAGGTTCCCGGGTGCACAACCCACCGCAAGATTCCCTCCGTTACTGCCTGACGTTGCCGTTCCACCCCTCCGTGGCGACGGCGGCGGCGACGTCGGTGAGGGGGTCACACCACTGAGCACCGTGCCGGGTGCTTGCACCTGCCACCGCACTTCCACATTAGGAGGTCCCAGCAAGACCTGGCGGCATAGTTACCCCCCCCCCCCAAATACACCCGTCCCGTCTAACCCTGGAACCGTTGACCGGGCGGTCTACGCTTTTGACTTTTGCCGGACGGGGTTTGACTGATGGACATTTTCACCTGGGTGCGATAGCCAGACATAGTACAACTTCGGATCACGGTCGTTACACCCCACCGCAAGATTCCCTCCGTTACTACCTGATGTGGCCGTTCCCCCCCTCCTCCGTGCGATGGCGGCGGCGACGTCGGTGAGGGGGGTCACACCACGGAGCCCATGCTTGCACCCGCCACTGCACTTCCGGACGTGTAGGAGGGCCCGGAGAAAGATCTGGCGGCATAGGTACCCCCCAAATTAAACAATACCCGTCCCGCCTAACCCTGCGAGAGTTGACGGGGCGGTAAACTGGGCCCAAGAGACACGCGTGGTGTATCTATGTATAGATAAGGCACAATTTAATTAATGATTTTTTTTTGAAAAAAAAATATATTTTACAAAAATTAATAAAAAATATTGTACGTAGATATGCCTACGGTTATGCCGTCGGCATAGCTCAATTTAATTAATTATTTTTTTAAAAAAATAATTTTATTATTAAAACAGGGAAAAAAAGTTAAAAAAAATGAACGTAGATATGCCGACTGTTATGCCGTCGGCATAGCTCCCTGCCACGTCATCGATCCGCGGCACCGTGGGCCCAGAGCTATGCCGACGGCGTAACCGTCGGCATAGCCACGGGCCCACGGTGCCGCGGATCGATGACGTGGCAGAGTGCCGCGGATTGAAAAAAATATATTTCAGAAAAATAAATAAATAAAATTATACGTAGATATACCTACGGTTATGCCGTCGTCATAGCTCAATTTAATTAAATTTTTTTAAAAAAAATTTATTATTAAAAACAGGGAAAAAAAGTTAAAAAAAATGAACTTAGATATGCCTACAGTTATGCCGTCGGCATAGCTCAATTTAATTAATTTTTTTAAAAGAATTTTATTATTATAAACAGGGAAAAAAAGTTAAAAAAATGAACGTAGATATGCCTACGGTTAGGCCGCCGGCATAGCTTCCTGCCACGTCATCTATCCGCGGCACCGTGGGCCCAGAGATCTATGCCGACGGCTGACGTTAGGGCCGTCGGCATATGTTTGACGGCGTGAACCCGCAGGCTGTGGCAGGGCCACCACGGCCACCTCTATGCCGACGGCCAATCTATGCCTACAGCTGCCGTAGGCATATATGTTGCTATGCCGACGGCCTTTCTATGCCTACGGTCCCCGTCGGCATAGATGGATATATGCCGACGGCTTGTCTACGCCTACGGTTTTCCCTAGGCCGTCGGCATAGCTCCTTTCTATGCCTACGGCAGCCGTCGGCATATATAAGGCCGTAGGCATATAAGGTTATTCTGGTAGTGCATGTTATATAAGTTAGTCGAGTACCAATCGTACGAACCTTTCTTTAGCATGTTTGAGAAGAATAACACGGCAGGATCGACCAAAGCAATCTTTCACTTGAGTTGCTTATCCTTGGTCGTTTCCAGAATCCGGGCAAAAATTATGTACGTATATGGTGTTTCTCCATAGAAAGGATCTCCTCTGGCGCTGGGGGACATTTGCATTTATCTACTGTCTCTCCTCGGACAGTGCCTCATCAACAGTTGAAACCAGGTCTTCCCCTCCAAGAGTTTGTTCCGAATGTAGATCATTCTTGAGAAGCACACATTAGAAAAATGTAGGTTAGTATGCCTAGACATAATTATTCTGAATGCAAACAAGAAATAAAAAAGAAAGAGAAAGAACTTATTTGCTAACTGGGTGCAATATACTGTTAAGAGATTGCATAGCCTTGCATCCCATGACTTCAGAACACCGGAATCTTGCATCTGCAATGTGAGGCCACACATTGAATGGTGATAAAAGAGTAAGGTTGGTGTTACTACATGGAAGAAATTTGTTTTTTATAATTGTCTTAAATAAGTAAGCCCTGAGTTGCATAAGATAAATTAAGCAAACCAACAGCTGATAAGTTTTTCTTTCAGATAATGTGGAGTGTCAAGATACTCTTATTAAGTAGATGGGTGTCCCTCAGTAGAATTTACAAACTATCAAACTACTAACTTTATGTTAAAATCATGAAACAACAGAATTGACTCTGCTAAATTACTAATGATCTTTTAACGATGAAACAACAAAATTGATTTATATCTTCTTGTTAATAATAGCATGTCAACTCATGGTTATACTTGGACAGGGAGACTCACATATGAATCATGAGATATGGCAAGAGTTATTCTACTATTGTTAGTCTTAAACCCCAGTACTGATGTGTATGTTATAAACGTTGGACATCTGAACTCTCTGAATAAAAATAAATGGACAGGTTTACTTGAAGTCAACTGAATGTAGGCAACATTAACACAACAAAAAGGATAAACAAAGAGCACACAAAGAAAAGCGAGAACTCTGATTGTACAGATAGAGAGGAAGCACTTGTTTACCACGTGCAATTCTTATTGCATCCAGACCTTCACCCAACGCAACAGGATGTATCCATATTGGCGTTGTAATGAACTTCGGCCTCCTTCACAAAATTTAGTTTCAGAATTGGACAAATTTGCTTCTTTGGCCTCCAATTTGCTACTCCCTATTGAGGATAGCCGCCACATGTATGTCACAGCTCCAACAACGTGAGAGTGGGGACTCCCAGCACGCCGAAGCTGGAAAGACCAAGTAAGCCACAGTTATCATTCCAAACACTATTCTACCTATATTGTCTATGGTAAATATGCAAATACCACAGCTTTCTCAATGCAAATACCTTGCATAACTTTATCTCGTAGATAGTTCAAATCAGGTGATTTATCTGCAAGAGCAGGCAAATAACCATTCCCATAATAGATAATAGGGAGTCCTACAAAAGTTAGCCAGCAACAAGATTAGTTCGTTAAACTATTACAAATGGCAATTGATATTGGGCAATGAAGATAACCAGTAAACCATAGAGAATAAAAATAAAATCAGCCCATGATCATTTTGTTCTTTGCTATTCTTTAAAACCAACCACACCTGATTTTGTAAGAATCTGCTGTTTATGAAGGTATATTTTGTCCATGAATAAAGAGATGGTTTAGAAGTGAGTAACCTGCCTCTGCAATTTCAATGATGCTTTCGTTCTCTCTTCAAAGAACAAAATTAATAACAAACCCAAAGCAAGGGTGGGGAGGCAAGGGAGTTTAGGGAGAAAAAGATGGTGCAGAAGTTGGTACCTGTGCACGGGTAATAGCACCATCCCAACCATCGTCCACGTGCGCGCTGCTGGTCACCACCTTCCACCTGAGAATTGGCAGGTCCAGCAGACGACGACTGTCGGTGAGGTGCAAGTATGTAATTATATAATCATGCATGTTCATGGCTGAACTCACTCTTCTTTCAACAAAAAAATAAATAGTAAAGTGAAGTGAAATGCAAAAAGACTAATATGTATAACAATTTCAAAGTCTCCGTGACAAAGAAGAAACATCACAATAAAAGTATCCATCATACACACATGTACTTGTCAAGATGAAAGAAGCAACACCTTTCAATAGAGAAATAGGCAATAATAATCGACTGCGTCTTCCCAAGCTAGCTCTTCATTCACACCGACCTACAACCAAGAAAATGAGAAATTTGAAAATTTCATCAAGCTAATGGTGTACGCAAATGAAGCTGAAATTATATATTCCATGAGGTGATGAAACCTACCTCTGCAACAATCCAAATCATGCCAGGCCGATGAACAAAAATGGCATGCAACATCACCTAACACACATCTAAGCTGAAAAGCAGTATTTCTTTGGTTCAAAAAAATTGACAGTACCAGCAACAATGGTTGATGATGGCTGCAAGCAAAGTAGTATGAATCAGCTGGGAGCAAAAAACCACAGTTGCACTTTCATATCATTAACAACAACAAGGAATTGGAAACTCGTAACTTCAAGTATACCTGAAAAGAAAACATGTAGTTCAATCTCATTTCCTCACCTCCCAGTACATTGTAGTCCAAAAAAGGGAAGCACAATAAAGAAAATAAATAGGAAAACAACATAGTAAGGCGTTGCCAAGCATCCAAGATCAAACTTTATGCCTACACATAATAAGAGACAAATGGATTTCTATTTACAGAAGTAAGCAATGACTACCCGTCCTCTGGTTTAGTAGTTACCCACTCCACCTAATTTGAACCAACACAATTTTTTTGCATATTTGCCTTTTTCCTGAGACCATTTGTATTTGGGAAGCATTTAGGAAGGAGCTGCAGGTATTCATTTCTGTACTTGCTAATTCATTCCGACATGCGTAATAGCCAACTAAACCAAATCATCCAAAGGAAATGAGATAATCTTATCCATTGTGGTTGTTCTATAATAAAGTCCATGATGTAAATAGAAATAAAAGCATTCTGATCTCCTTCAATACCTAAATTGAAAAATTTAAATGGACTACTCAACTTCTTATCTTTGACTGGAACTAAATTATAGAAAAATAAAATCACATGACTTACATAGATTAATTCTCCCATGTCAGCCTTTTTGGATTTTCATCAAACAACTTGTAGACATAGAAAAACAAAATCTACACAAACAAAATGAGAAGCTCTGTGAGTAGGGGACTGGAAGAGAAGGGGAGGAATAAATCAGTAAGAAGAGAAGGGTCCTCAAGTTGAGCTGCAACCAGGCGAACGCTCGGCTGCTCGTGAGTGCTTCTCCTATTGTTGAGCACATGTACATGTACACCTAGAAAGCTTAGAGTTTACATGACACACGGCGAGCAATTATACAACAAAAGTTCACTTCTCAATCTGGGCAAACAATATAAAGAAATCATATTAGTACCTAACAAATACACGTGTACATGTACGCCTAGAAAGCTTAGAATTTACAGGACACACAGCAGGCAAATATACAACAAAAGTTCACTGCTGAATTTGGGCAAAGAACATAAAGAAATCATATTATTACCTTTGGGATTAGGGAAGCCGAGAGAAA
This sequence comes from Thinopyrum elongatum, assembly GCA_011799875.1. Taxonomy (NCBI): domain Eukaryota; kingdom Viridiplantae; phylum Streptophyta; class Magnoliopsida; order Poales; family Poaceae; genus Thinopyrum; species Thinopyrum elongatum. The sequence goes on from CM022301.1 coordinate 544,705,296, forward strand.
CTGGAAACATGTATATATAGAAAGTTTAGAGTTTACAGGAACTTGATAAAGCACAGCCAGGCAAAACAACAAACAGGTGGGGGCACAATATCTATTTATGCTCAGAAAACAAATTACCAAATATCCGGCCACAAGGGCGTGCATGAGAGGACGAAGGAGAGAGCGTGCGTGACAGCGAGAGAGGATGTAGGCAAGGACGCGGGGACTGATCTCTCGAGTGGATGGACGGCAGCGCGGAAACCAGATGGAGCCGGCCGTCTCTGCGACCCATGCTCCTCCTGTCGACGACGGCGACGTGGACCACCGGTGTGACTCGAGCTCCTCCCAAGGTCGCCGCTGCACGCGTAGAGATGGAGGCAGGGTGCAGCCTCCCGTGCATCGTGCCTGAGCCCCGGCCTCCTCGCAGCTCCCAATTCAGGAACGGATCAAGCCGCCGCCAACTGCCAGGTCACCCCCGACCTCACCAGCGCAGGCCGACGCCGGCCGGTGACCCTCTCCCGTCAGCTGCCACACCTCCCTCTCCTCTTTCCTCTCTCTTTCTCCCGCCTCTCCTCTCCTTCCTTCTCTCTCCCTCTCATCTTCTCTCTCTGCTAGGGTTCGTGCGGGAGGAGGGGATTGGGGAGGCTAGGGTGGGGGCTGGGGATGATGAGACGCCGCCGCGCATGAAGAGGAGAGGAGGCGGCGCAGAGGAAGAGAGAGGAAGGAGAGAAGGTGCCGCGGATATCTTCTAGGGCTCGGCGCAGTCCACGCACGATGGATGCCCCCACGAACACACGGCTGCTTTTTTCCACCAGGACGCAGGCACGAACACACGGCCTGACTGCGAGACGGACCCGTGCGAGAGGCTGGCCCAGCCGTCATCTGCTCTAGCCCGAGTAGACAGCGTACAGAAAAATGGACGTATAGATTTTTACCAAAGCGGTGGAAGGTACACTGACAATCGACAGCGATGCACATCGCGAGGGCCGGATTACTTTCAAACCGCGATGGCGCTCGCTATGCGGGTAGCATAGCGGGATTTATATGTTCGATTGCTTCGGAAATATTTCTCAAAGAAGCAACTGAGTCACTCTCACCTTCAAGAACTCTATGAGTACATTGATCAAGGATTCACTGATGAAGATTTTCAAGATCGCATTACTCCGCCTCTGCCAGCTCGTGAACCAATAACAAATTTATTTTGGATTCAGCTGCGCAAATTACTCGACGAGTCAGAAGCAACCTCGCCCACTGAGAAACCTGCTGAAGAAAATCCTCTGTCTCACAAGACTCACGAGGCTGATCCCAATGTGCCTTCCACTTCAAAGCCTCAAGCCAGTATTGAAGGATCTGCTGCTACTGCTGACGATGAACATCTCCCAGCCATCTCCGAGTCAGAAACATCTTCGGGAAGTTCTTCGGGCGATGCCTCAGAGTGAATCAGATTCACCTTCTTTCGCACTCATGTTCTTCGTCACCTTTTTTACACTAGTTGACAAAAAGGGGGAGAATTACATCGAGAGTTTTGATAGATTTTTTCTGTTGGATTTGGTCTCCTTGTTTATTCGCTCTGTTTCGAGGCTTCTTGCGTTGTGAATTTCTAAGACAATTTAAGCCAGTCTTTATGCACAGTTGTAAAACTTCTGATATGGGCTGTAATATTAATAACCCCACCTACTGCACTATTCTCTCTCGAAGTATTTGTTTTGCAGGTGGAATTATTGTCAGAAGTCATAAATGATTGCACTATATTCTCATTGTATTACCTATCATCAGTGCGAATCATTACCTCGTATGATTGAAAATCCTCCACTCACTCAAATGAATTGCAAGGAACTTCAATGTATATCAATTGACCCTGCATACATCTAGGGGAGAGTATATTTCATCATCGAGTCAAGTAACGCAAGTTCACTCTTGTCCAATTTACATTTCACCTATCTATCTTCACTTCGATGATTATCTGTTTTATCAACAACCGTCCAAAAAGGGGGAGATTGTTGGTGCAATGATAGGCCCCTTATGTTTTGGAGTTTGTTGACATAAACAGTATGTGACTTATGTGTTTGCTAGTGCACACAGAGTAACAGGTCCCTGGAGTATCGAGGAGTTTGATGCAAACGACGAAGATAATCTCCCTGCGTGGCAGCGAAGGTTATCACTGAAGTTAAAGCTAACAAGAGTGACCCCTAAAAATTGCTGAAGCTTAAGCAATTGGTTCGGTGCATGTTCGAAGCAAATGACTGCGCTCGAGGAAGAATTAAGACGAAATGAAGACGTAGTATTTGTTTTGTTGTTCTTCTTCCTTCATTGAGTCATAGGACCACTGTACTATTAAGAGGGGTATAGCGTTCGAAGCTTTGATTCTCTGATGCTAAACCCAAACCTATGAAAGATGTGAGAGAAATCTCTTTGTGCTCCGAGCAAATACTTGCCAGCAAGAGACTGTGATCTTCTTCGCTGCGAGAGATTTGTCTCGGACCAAGGAGTACCGTTGCTCCAAAATCCGACCGTTGTGAATGTGTCGGTTGGCCATTGGCTGGACCTCGTGTCCAAAATGGTCATTTCCCATCTGGGAAGGCTGCGGCTATAAATAGCCACCCCGCGCCGGCTTTGTCCGGTGGCTGCTTCGTTTGATTCTGAAAAGATTGTTGAGCAACCCACTCTCTGAGCGTTTTGAGTTTAAAATCCACCGAGAGAAAACCCTAGAGCCGAAGAATTAGTGGTTCAGCATCACTAGAATCTAAGTTTAGTACGCTCCGCCTATTACTCTTGAGAGCTGCAAATTCTCTAGACGGTTAGGTGTCAATTTCTTCAGTGACCAAGAGTGATTGTGGTTCTCCAAGAAGAAGTCTGTAAAGGTCCGGAGATCGCCTTCAAGTATCTACCACGAGTGATCGGCATCGGTTGACGAATCGATTGTCGTGGAGAATAGGGTGAAGATAGTTTATCTTCCGTGCTAAGTCACAGCCCCTCCAACCAGACATAGTCCTTGTGCAGAAGGACGAACTGGTCGAACAAATTCCTTCTCGCCATTGAGCATCATCGATTATCTCTGTCACTCATGTTTAGTTTCGATGCATTTTCATTCGTATGATCTACTTTGATGCATGTCTTAGTTATCGTTCGCCACCCTGTTTTAGTTCACCATAGTCTGTTTTTCATTCATTCCACTGCTGGGTTCTGAGAGATTTAAGTTTTCTGAAGAAAATTTAAAACTCCCATTCACCCCCCTCTGGTAGACATACTCCGTTCCTACAGCTGTCCACTCCTGGATCACTATTGTACCCCCTTGCTAAACTCATGGCAAGGCACACAACAGGTCTGGTACATAGCATGACATACTTTATAGAACCTATGGCTGAGGCATAGGGAATGACTTTCATTTTCTCTCTCTATCTTCTGCTGTGGTCAAGCTTTGAGTCTTACTCAACTTCACACCTTGCAACACAGGCAAGAACCCTTTCTTTGACTGATCCATTTTGAATTTCTTCAAAACTTTGCCAAGGTATGTGCTTTGTGAAAGTCCTATTAAGCGTCTCGATCTATCCCTATAGATCTTGATGCCCAATATGTAAGTAGCTTCACCGAGGTCTTTCATTGAAAAATTCTTATTCAAGTATCCTTTTATGCTATCCAGAAATTCTATATCATTTCCAATCAGCAATATGTCATCCACATATAATATCAGAAATGCTACAGAGCTCCCACTCACTTTCTTGTAAATACAGGCTTCACCATAAGTCTGTATAAAACCATATGCTTTGATCACCTGATCAAAGAGTATATTCCAACTCCAAGATGCTTGCACCAGTCCATAGATGGATCGCTGGAGTTTGCATACTTTGTTAGCACCTTTAGGACCGACAAAACCTTCTGGTTGCATCATATACAACTCTTCTTGAAGAAACCCGTTAAGGAATGTAGTTTTGATGTCCATTTGTCAGATTTTATAATCATAAAATGCGGCAATTGCTAACATGATTTAGACAGACTTAAGCATCGCTACGGGTGAGAAAGTCTCATCATAGTCAACCCCTTGAACTTGTCGAAAACCTTTGGCGACCAGTCGAGCTTTGTAGACAGTGATATTACCATCAGCGTCCGTCTTCCTCTTGAAGATCCATTTATTCTCAATGGCTTGCCGATCATCGGGCAAGTCCACCAAAGTCCACACTTTGTTGTCATACATGGATCCTATCTCATATTTCATGGCCTCAAGCCATTTGTCGGAATCCGGGCTCATCATAGCTTCTTCATAGTTCGTAGGTTCGCCGTTGTCTAACAACATGACTTCCAGGACAGGATTACCATACCACTCTGGTGCGGAACGTGTTCTGGTCGACCTACAAAGTTCAGTAGTAACTTGATCCAAAGTTTCATGATCATCATCATTAGCTTCCTCTCTAGTTGGTGTAGGCATCACGGGAACGATTTTCTCTGATGTGCTACTTTCCAATTCGAGAGAAGGTACAATTACCTCATCAAGTTCTACTTTCCTCTCACTCACTTCTTTCGAGAGAAAACCCTTCTCTAGAAATGACCCATTCTTAGCAACAAAGATCTTGCCTTCGGATCTGTGGTAGAAGGTGTACCCAATAGTTTCCTTAGGGTGTCCTATGAAGACGCACTTCTCCGATTTGGGTTCGAGCTTATCAGGCCGAAGCCTTTTGACATAAGCGTCGCATCCCCAAACTTTAAGAAACGACAGCTTAGGTTTCTTGCCAAACCATAGTTCATATGGTGTCATCTCAACGAATTTAGACGGTGCCCTATTTAACATGAATGCGGCTGTCTCTAATGCATAACCCCAAAATGATAAAGGTAAATCGGTAAGAGACATCATAGAATGCACCATATCTAATAAAGTACGATTATGACGTTCGGACACACCATTATGCTGTGGTGTTCCAGGTGGCGTGAGTTGTGAAACAATTCCACATTGTCTTAAATGAAGGCCAAACTCGTAACTCAAATATTCGCCTCCGCGATCAGATCGTAGAAACTTTACTTTCTTGTTACGATGATTCTACACTTCACTCTGAAATACTTTGAACTTTTCAAATGTTTCAGACTTGTGTTTCATCAAGTAGATATATCGGTACCTACTAAAATCATCTGCAAAGGTCAGAAAATAATGATACCCACCGCGTGCCTCAACACTCATCGAACCGCATACATTGGTATGTATTATTTCCAGTAAGTCATTAGCTCGCTCCATTGTTTCGGAGAACGAAGTTTTAGTCATCTTACCCATGAGGCATGGTTCGCAAGTATAAAATGATTCATAAACAAGTGATTCCAAAAGTCCATCCGCATGGAGTTTCTTCATGCGCTTTACACCAATATGACCTAAACGGTAGTGCCACAAGTATGTTGCACTATCATTATCAACTTTGCATCTTTTGGCATCAATATTATGAATATGTGTATCACTACGATTGAGATTCAACAAGAATAGACCATTCATTAAAGGTGCATGACCATAAAAGATATTACTCATATAAATAGAACAACCATTATTCTCTGACTTAAATGAATAACCGTCTCACAATAGACAAGATCTAGATATAATGTTCCTGCTCAACGCTAGCACCAAATAACAATTATTGAGGTCTAAAACTAATCCCGAAGGTAGATGTAGAGGTAGCGTGCCAACGGCGATCACATCGACCTTGGAACCATTCCCGATGCGCATCGTCACCTCGTCCTTAGTCAATCTTTGTTTATTCCGCAGCTCCTATTTCGAGTTACAAATATGAGCAACCAAACTAGTATCAAATACCCAGGCGCTACTATGAGCATTGATAAGAAACACATCAATAACATGTATATCAAATATACCTTTTGTTCACTTTACCATCCTTCTTATCCGCCAAGTATTTGGGCCAGTTCCGCTTCCAGTGACCATTTCCCTTGAAGTAGAAGCACTCAGTTTCAGGTTTGGGGTCCAGCTTTGGGATTCTTCATGGGAGCGGCAACTTGTTTGCCATTTTTATTGAAGTTCCCTTTCTTTCCCTTGCCCCTTTTCTTGAAACTAGTGATTTTGTTAACCATCAACACTTGATGCTCCTTGATTTCTACCTCCGCCGATTTCAGCATCGCGAAGAGCTCAGGAATCGTTTTCGTCATCCCTTGCATATTATAGTTCATCACGAAGCCTTTGTAGCTTGATGGTAGTGACTGAAGAACTCTGTCAATAACACTCTCAACTGGAAGATCAATTCCCAACTGAGTCAAGTGGTTATGATACCCAGACATTTTGAGTATGTGTTCACTGACAGAACTGTTCTCCTCCATCTTGCAGCTATAGAACTTGTTGGAGACTTCATATCTCTCAACCCGGGCATTAGCTTGAAATATCAACTTCAGCTCTTGGAACATCTCATATGCTCTGTGGCGTTCAAAACATCTTTGAAGTCCCGGTTCTAAGCCGTAAAGCATGGCACACTGAACTATTGAGTAGTCATCAGTCCGCATTTGCCAGGCGTTCACAACGTCTAGATTAGCGGGAACGGGTTGGTTACCTAGCGGTGCATCAAGGACATAATTCTTCTATGCAGCAATGAGGATAATCCTCAAGTTACGGACCCAGTCCGTGTAGTTGCTACCATCATCTTTCAACTTAGTTTTCTCTAGGAACGCATTAAAATTCAAGGGAACGATAGCACGGGCCATTGATCTACAACATAGATATGCAAATACTATCAGGACTAAGTTCATGATAAATTAAGTTCAATTAATCAAATTACTAATGAACTCCCACTTAAATCAACAGCCCTCAAGTTGTCTAAGTGATACATGATCCAAATTAACTAACCCATGTCCGATCATCACGTGAGATGGGGTAGTCATCAATGGCGAACATCTCTATGTTGATCATATCTACTATATGACTCACGTTCGACCTTTCGGTCTCCAGTGTTCCGAGACCATGTTTGTACATGCTAGGCTCGTCAAGTTTAACCCAAGTATTCTGCATGTGCAAAACTGGCTTACACCCGTTGTATGTGAACGTAGAGTCTATCACACCCGATCATCACGAGGTGCTCCGAAACGATGAACTTTAGCAACGGTGCATACTCAGGGAGAACACTTTTATCTTGAAATTAAGTGAAGGGATCATCTTATAATGCTACCATCGTTCTAAGCAAAATAAGATAGATAAAGGATAAACATCACATGCAATCAAAATATGTGACATGATATGGCCATCATCATCTTGTGCTTTTGATCTCCATCTCCAAAGCATCGCCATGATCTCCATCATCACCGGCACGACACCTTGATCTCCATCGTAGCGTCGGGGTTGTCTCGCCAACTATTGCTTCTACAACTGTTGCTAAAGCATAGCGATAAAGTAAAGCAATTACATGGCGCTTAATGATTGACACGCAGGTCATACAATAATTAAAGACAACCCTAAGGTGATACGTCTCCGACGTATCTACTTTTCCTAACGCTTTTGCTCTTGTTTTTTACTCTAATTTGCATGATTTGAATGAAACTAACCCGGACTGACGATGTTTTCAGCAGAACTACCATGGTGTTGTTTTTGTGCAGAAATAAAAGTTCTCAGAATGGAACGAAACTTTTTGGAGAATTTTTATGGAATAAAAGAAAAATACTGGAGCCAAGAACCACCGGAGGGGGGCCCCTGGATGAGCACAACCCACCAGGGCGCGCCCCCCCTCCAGGCGCGCCCAGGTGGGTTGTGCCCACCTGGTGGCCCCGCAGACCCTGACTCCGACGCTATAAAATCCTAGTTTTGGAGAAAAAATCAGGGAGAAAGAATTATCGCGTTTCACGATACGGAGCCGCCGCCGCCTCCTGTTCTTCATCGGGAGGCCAGATCTGGAGCCCATTTGGGGCTCCGGAGAGGGGGGTCTTCGATCTTCGTCATCACCAATCCTTCTCCATCGCCAATTCCATGATGCTCGCCATCGTGAGTGAGTAATTCCTTCGTAGGCTCGCTGGTCAGTGAGGAGTTGGATGAGATTCATCATGTAATCGAGTTAGTTTTGTTAGGGTTTGATCCCTAGTATCCATTATGTTCTGAGATTGATGTTGTTATGACTTTGCCATGCTTAATGCTTGTCACTTTTGGCCCAGGTGCCATGATTTCAGATCTGAACCGTTTATGTTTTCACCATTATATCTATGTTCTAGATCCGATCTTGCAAGTCACATTCACCTATTACGTGTTATGATCTGTAAACCCCGGTGTGACAGTAATCAGGATACTTTTCGGTGATGACCATAGTTTGAGGAGTTCATGTATTCACTATGTGCTAATGCTTTGTTCCGGTTCTCTATTAAAGGAGGCCTTAATATCCCTTAGTTTCCTGATGGACCCCGCTGCCACGGGAGGGTAGGACAAAAGATGTCATACAAGTTCTTTCCATAAGCACGTATGACTATTTACGGAATACATGCCTACATTATATTTATGAACTGGAACTAGTTTTGTATCACCCTAGGTTATGACTGTTATATGATGAATATCATCCAACGAATTCATCGATCCAATGCCTATGAATTTTCCACTTATTGTTCTTGCTAAGTTACTATTGTTGTTGCTACTGTTACACTTGATACAAAATCATTGCTATCACTGTTACTGTTACTACTGCTATAAAAAACTATCATATTACTGTGTTACTGATCACTTTGCTACAGATATTTAATCCCCAGGTGTGGTTGAATTGCCAACTCAACTACTAATACTTACAAATATTCTTTTGGCTCCCCTTGTGTCGAATCTATAAATTTGGGTTGAATGCTCTACCCTCAAAAACTTTTGCGATCCCCTATACTTGTGGGTTATCAAGACCTTTTTCTGGCGCCGTTGCCGGGGAGCATAGCTATATTTGTTGAGTCACTTGGGATTATTATCTATTTATCACTATGAAGAATCTGAAGGATACCAAGACTAAGATTTTTCCCTCTAAGACGAGGGGAGGTAAGGAACTGCCATCTAGCTGTGCACTTGATTCACCTTCTATTTTGAGTAGACTTGCAACACCACCACATGCTACTAATCCTAATATGTCGCAAGTTATTGATGATGCTACTTCTGCTATGAATGCTACTCATGATGATGCTAGTACCTTGCTTGATGATAATATGGCACTAGGTGATTTTCTTGATGAACAAATTGCTAGAGCTAAAGATATTGAGAATGCTGAAACTGATGAAGAAATTGAAACTGAATATCTTGAAACACCTATTAGGCCTAGCTCTCCTAAATATGAATTACCTAAGATACCTGAAGGTTATGTTATGGATGAGGAGACAGCTAGAGATTTTCTTGCTTGCAATGATAGAGATGATCTTAAGAAATTATTATGCAAACTGAAGGAAAAATCTTTGAATGCTAGAATGAAATGTGATCCTAAGTTTGCTACTTCATCTATCTTTGTTGATGATAAGGATTATGAATTCTCTGTTGACCCAGAGTTAATTACTTTGGTTGAATCTGATCCTTTCCATGGCTATGAAACTGAAACTGTTGTGGCACACCTTACTAAGTTAAATGATATAGCCACCCTTTTTACCAGTGATGATAAAATTCGCTACTATTATATTCTCAAATTATTACCGTTCTCATTAAAGGGTGATGCTAAGACATGGTACAATACTCTTGCTCCTGGTTGTGTGTGAGTCCCCAGGATATGATCTATTACTTCTCTGAAAAATATTTTCCTGCTCATAAGAAACAAGCTGCCTTACAGGAAATAATTAATTTTGTGCAAATTGAAGAAGAGAGTCTCCCACAAGCTTGGGGAGGCTTCTCCAATTGCTTAATGCTTTGCCTGATCATCCTCTTAAGAAAAATAAAATACTTAATATCTTCTATAATTGACTAACCGATGCTTATAGGGAATTCCTAGATAGTTGTGCTGGTTGTGTTTTCAGGGAACGAACTGTTTAGCAAGATGAGGAATTATTGAATAATATATTGAAAAATTATGATCATTGGACTCTTCCTGAACCACCGCCTAAACCCACTCCAAATAAGAGGGGTATCTTATATCTCAGTCCTGGAGATATGCAAGAGGCAAAGAAAAGTATGAAGGAAAAAGGTATTAAAGCAGAGGATGTTAAAAATTTACCTCCTATTGAAGAAATACATGGACTTGACAAGCCACCACCAAAGGTGGTAGAGGTAAACTCTTTAATGAAATTTGATGAAAGTGATATCCCTTACAATAAACATCCTAGTCAATGCCTTTATGAGTTTGACAACTACATTAGAAAACAAGATCACTTCAATGAAAATGTTATGAAACAATTGAAATAGAACTCCAATATGATTGCTCGATTGAGTGACTTTTTATTTAGAATATAAAATGATGTTAGAGGTGTAGGAAAACATGCCTCTATGGTTCAAACTCAACTAGAGCAAGTTGCTAAATCTCAAAGAGAATTGCTTGATGAAATGAATGATAATATGAATGATCATGCTATAAGAGTAGTGACTAGAGGAGGTAGAATGACTCAGGAACCACTTTATCTTGAGGGACACCCTAAAAGAATTGAACAAGACTCTCAAAGAATTAACACTGATGCACCTAGTCCATCTAAGAAGAAGAAGAAAAGAAAAATGATAGGACTTTGCATACCTCTAGTGAACCTGAAGTAGAAAAACCTCCTGATAATAATAATGATGTTTCTATTTTCGGATGCTGAAACTCAATCTGGTAATGAACACTCATCTAGTGATAATGAAAAAGATAATGATGATATTCATGAAGACACTCAACCAGACAATGATAAACAACCAAATAATGATGTTGAAATAGAACCAGCTGTTGACCTTGATAACTGATGACCCACAAGTATAGGGGATCTATCGAAGTCCTTCCGATAAGTAAGAGTGCTGAACCCAACGAGGAGCAGAAGGAACTGACAAGCGGATTTCAGCAAGGTATTCTATGCAAGCACTGAAATTATCGGTAACAGATAGTTATGTGATAAGATAATTCGTAACGGGTAACAAGTAACAAAAGTAACTAAGGTGCAGCAAGGTGGCCCAATCCTTTTTGTATCAAAGGACAAGCCTGGACGAACTCTTATATAAAGCAAAGCGCTCCCGAGGACACATGGGAATTGTTGTCAAGTTAGTTTTCATCATGCTCATATGATTCGCGTTCGTTACTTTGATAATTTGATATGTGGGTGGACCGGTGCTTGGGTGCTGCCCTTCCTTGGACAAGCCTCCCACTTATGATTAACCCCTCTCGCAAGCATCCGCAACTACGAAAGAAGAATTAAGATAAATCTAACCACAGCATGAAACATATGGATCCAAATCAGCCCCTTACGAAGCAACGCATAAACTAGGGTTTAAGCTTCTGTCACTCTAGCAACCCATCATCTACTTATTACTTCCCAATGCCTTCCCCTAGGCCCAAATCATGGTGAAGTGTCATGTAGTCGACGTTCACATAACACCAATAGAGGAAAGACAACATACATCTCATCAAAATACCGAACGAATACCAAATTCACATGATTACTTATAACAAGACTTCTCCCATGTCCTTAGGAACAAACGTAACTACTCACAAAGCATATTCATGTTCATAATCAGAGGAGTATTAATTATCATTAAGGATCTGAGAAAATGATCTTCCACCGGATAAACCAACTAGCATCAACTACAAGGAGTAATCAACAATACTAGCAACCCACAGGTACCAATCTGAGGTTTTGAGACAAAGATCGGATACAAGAGATGAACTAGGGTTTGAGAGGAGATGGTGGTGGTGAAGATGTTGATGGAGATTGACCCCCTCTCGATGAGAGGATCGATGGTGATGATTTCCCCCTCCCGGAGGGATGTTTCCCCGGCAGAATAGCTCCGCCGGAGCCCTAGATTGGTTCTGCCCAGGTTCCGCCTCGAGACGGTGGCGCTTCATCCCGAAAGCTTCCTTATGATTTTTTCCAGGTCAAAGCACACCATATGGGCGTCGGGGGCCTGCCAGGTGACCCACAAGGACGGGGGCGTGCCTAGGGGGGTAGGGCGCGCCCTCCACCCTTGTGGCTGGCTGGTGGCCCCCCTCTAGTACCTTCTTCGCCCAATATTTTTTATTAATTCCAAAATGACTCTCCGTGAAGTTTCATGACTTTTGGAGATGTGCAGAATAGGTCTCTAATATTTGCTCCTTTTCCAGCCCAGAATTCCAGCTGTCGGCATTCTCCCTCTTCATGTAAACCTTGTAAAATAAGAGAGAATAGGCATAAGTATTGTGATATAATTTGTAATAACAACCCTTAATGCAATAAATATTGATATAAAAGCATGATGCAAAATGAACGTATCAACTCCCCCAAGCTTAGACCTCGCTTGTCCTCAAGCGAAAGACGACATCGAAAAATATGTCCACATGTTTAGAGATAGAGGTGTCGATAAAATAAAATACGGACATGAGAGCAACATGATCATCTTTAGAACAGCAACATATATTGTCATATAATTTCTTAGGACAAAGTAACAATTCATTCACAAGATAAAGTATGAATTAGAAACTTCATTGAAAACGAACAAACTATGATCTCAGTCATTGAAGCAATTGCAATTTATCATAACATCGGGAAGAGTCAATATAAGAGCTTTTCAGCAAGTCCACATACTCAACTATCATTTAGTCTTTCACAATTGCTAACACTCACGAGATACTTATGGGTTGAAAGCTTCCATCGGACACAGAGAAAGATGGGGGCTTATAGTTTTGCCTCCCAACCTTTTACCTCAAGGGTAATGTCAACAATAATATTTTATGATAACCTACATCCGAGGGGATATATATATCTGGATCTTTCTCCAACACATAGTGCTTGCCAAAAGGAAAAAGTGTAAAAAGGAAAGGTGAAGATCACCATGACTCCTGTATAAGGGTAGAAGATAAAAGTAAAAGATAGGCCCTTCGCAGAGGGAAGCATAGGTTGTCATGTGCTTTTATGGTTGGATGCACAAAATCTTAATGCAAAAGAACGTCACTTTATATTGTCGCTTGTGATAAAGAACTTTATTATGCAGTCCGTCGCTTTTATTTCTTCCATATCACAAGTTCGTATAATGCTTATTTTATTCACACTAATACATCATACATATTTAGAGAGCAATTTTTATTGCTTGCACCGATGACAACTTACTTGAAGGATCTTACTCAATCCATAGGTAGGTATGGTGGACTCTCATGGCAAAACTGGGTTTAGGGATGTTTGGAAGCACAAGTAGTATCTCTACTTGGTGCAAAGAATTTGGCTAGCATGAGGGGGAAAAGCAAGCTCAACATGTTGGAGGATCCATGACAATATAACTTCTATTCGGATATAAGAAAACATAACCCATTATGTTGTCTTCCTTGTCCAACATCAACTTTTTAGCATGTCATATTTTAATGAGTGCTCACAATTACAAAAGATGTCCAAGATAGTATATTTATATGTGAAGCCTCTCTTTCTTTATTACTTCCTATTAATTGCAACAATGACCAAAACTATGTTTGTCAACTCCCAACAAATTTTATTCATCATACTCTTTATATGTGAAGTAATTACTCTCCATAAGATCAATATATGATCTTTTTATTTATTTTTATTATTTTATTCCCTCAAGATCATAGCAAGAAAACAAAGCCCTCAACTCAAAACTACTCTTTATTATATAACTCACGGACTCGATTACATAGATAGAGATCAAAACAAAACTCAAAGCTAGATCGTACTAAAACTTTATTCTACTAGATCAAGATATAACCAAAAGGATCGAACTAAGAAAAATGATAAAAGTAAAGGTGTGATGGTGATACGATACCGGGGCACCTCCCCCAAGATTGGCAGTTGCCAAGGGGAGTGCCCATACCCATGTATTTATGTCTCTTTCTTCGGAGGTGGTGATGATGGGGTTGATGATGTTGTATCCTTCCTTCTCAGCTTGCGCTTGAGGATAGCATTTTTCTCCCTTAAGTCATCGATCTCCTGCTCAAGCCTTAATATCTTTTTACATAGTTCCTGTTTGTTTTCCTGCAAGAGACGAAAAGGGATAAACTCGATCTTAGGTATCTTTGCTTTATTAGGAAGACTTGACTTTTTGAACTCCACGTGCATGTCCCCAGGTTGGGGTAGTGGGACTTCCTCTTCATCGGAACTTGTCTCTTCTTTTCCTTTCTGGTCATAGTCTACTTCTTCCTCCGTGGTCCAACCATAATGCTCCACATCCCCATAAACCTTGGGGTCTGCAATGTAATGAGCTACATAGCTCTCTCCCTCCGAATCTTGGGACGACATCTTACTCCAAAACTGCTACAGAAACAGCTCAAAACGAAAACAGGGGATTTTGCCGTGGTACGGTGTTCAAAACCTTCGGGAGATTATATAATGAATTTTTACCGACCAAAAGAAGAATTTTGCAAGAAAACAGAGTCTGGAGGGCACACGAGGTGACCACAAGGTCGGGGGGCGCGCCCTCCACCCTTGTGGTCGCTTCGTGTCTCTTTCGGACTACTTTTAATTTTCCTAATTTTTTAAATATTCCAAAACGGAGAAAAATTATCATTGGAAAGGTTTTGGAGTCGGTTTACTTACCGTACCACATACCTATTCCTTTTCGGAGTCTGAAACGTTCTGGAAAGTGTCCCTTATGTACTCCTCCGGTGTTACGGTGTCAATTATATTGGTCTCAACATTTATGGGACTACCTGAGATATAATGTTTGATTCTTTGACCGTTTACCACCTTCGGATTTGTGCCTTCGGCGTTGTTGATTTTTATGGCATCGGAACGATAGACCTCCTCGATAATGTAAGGACCTTCCCATTTAGAGAGAAGCTTTCCTGCAAAGAATCTTAAACGAGAGTTGTATAGCAAAACATGATCACCTATATTAAACTCACGCTTTTGTATCCTTTTGTCATGCCCTCTTTTAACTTTTTCTTTAAACACCTTGGCATTCTCATAGGCTTGGGTTCTCCATTCATCAAGCGAGCTTATGTCAAATAACCTCTTCTCACCGGCAAGTTTGAAATCAAAGTTGAACTCTTTAATTGCCCAATAAGCTTTATGTTCTAGTTCAAGAGGTAAGTGACAATCCTTTCCATAAACCATTTTATATGGAGACATACCCATAGGGTTTTTATAAGCAGTTCTATAAGCCCATAATGCATCATCAAGTTTCTTAGACCAATTCTTTCTAGATCTATTAACAGTCTTTTGCAAAATCAATTTAATCTCTCTATTGCTCAATTCTACTTGACCACTAGACTGAGGATGATATGAAGATGCAATTCTATGGTTAACATCATACTTAGCAAGAAATTTACGGAAAGCACCATGAATAAAATGTGAACCACCGTCAGTCATCAAATATCTAGGGACTCCAAATCTCGGAAAAATAACTTCTTTAAGCATCTTAATAGAAGTGTTATGATCATCACTACTAGTTGGAATAGCTTCTACCCACTTAGTAACGTAATCAACAACAACTAAAATATGTGTATACCCATTAGAGGAAGGAAAAGGTCCCATATAATCAAAGCCCCAAACATCAAATGGTTCAATAACAAGTGAATAATTCATAGGCATTTCCTGACGTCTACTAATATTGCCAATTCTTTGACATTCATCACAAGACAAGACAAACTTACGAGCATCCTTGAAGAGAATAGGCCAATAAAAACTAGATTGCAATACCTTATGTGCAGTTCTATCTCCAGCGTGGTGTCCTCCGTAAGACTCGGAGTGACACTTGCGTAGGATCTGTTCCTGTTCATGCTCAGGTACACAACGTCTAATAACACCATCTACTCCTTCTTTATAAAGGTGTGGGTCATCCTAGAAGTAATGTCTTAAATCATAGAAAAACTTTTTCTTTTGCTGGTATGTGAAACTAGTTGGTATAAATTTAGCAACAATGTAATTAGCATAATCAGCATACCATGGAGTATTACGAGAAGCATTTATGACAGCTAATTGTTCATCAGGAAAGCTATCATCAATAGGCAGTGGGTCATCACGAACATTTTCTAACCTAGACAAGTTGTCTGCAACGGGGTTATCAGCTCCCTTTCTATCAATAATATGCAAATCAAATTCTTGTAACAAGAGAACCCATCTATTAAGTCTAGGTTTAGCATCTTTCTTTTCCATAAGATATTTAATAGCAGCATGATCAGTGTGAACAGTTACTTTGGAATCAACAATATAAGATCTGAACTTATCACAAGCAAAAACAACTGCTAAAAATTCTTTTTCAGTAGTAGCATAATTTCTCTGGGCACTGTCTAGAGTTTTACTAGCATAATGAATGACATTCAATTTCTTATCAACTCTTTGACCTAGAACAGCACCAACAGCATAATCACTAGCATCACACATAATTTCAAAGGGTAAATTCCAATCAGGAGGCTGAACAATAGGAGCAGAAATCAAGGCTTTCTTAAGTATTTCAAATGCTTCTACACAATCATCATCAAAAACGAAAGGAACATCTTTTTGCAAGAGATTAGTGAGAGGCCTAGAAATTTTCGAGAAGTCTTTAATAAACTTCCTATAGAAACCAGCATGACCAAGGAAACTTCTTATACCTTTGATATCTTTAGGACACGGCATCTTTTCAATAGCATCTACTTTAGCTTTATCAACTTCAATACCTCTTTCAGAAATTTTATGCCCCAAGACAATACCTTCATTAACCATAAAGTGGCACTTCTCCCAATTCAAGAAAAGATTAGTTTCTTCACATCTCTGCAAAACTCGATCAAGGTTGCTTAAGCAATCATCAAAAGAAGTTCCGTAAACGGAGAAATCATCCATGAAAACCTCAACAATCTTTTCACAAAAATCAGAGAATATAGCAGTCATACATCTTTGAAAGGTAGCAGGTGCATTGCATAAACCAAAAGGCATACGTCTATAAGCAAAGGTACCGAAAGGGCAAGTAAAAGTAGTCTTTTCCTGATCATCCTTTGACACAGGTATTTGAGAAAAACCAAAATAACCATCTAGAAAGCAAAAATGTGTATGTTTGGATAATCTTTCTAGCATTTGATCAATAAAAGGTAGAGGGTAATGATCTTTCTTAGTAGCTTTATTTAATTTGCGAAAATCAATTACCATTCTATAACCTGTAACAATTCTTTGTGGGATCAATTCATTCTTATCATTAGGAACAACAGTAATACCTCCCTTCTTATGGACACAATGAACAGGACTTACCCACTGACTATCAGCAATAGGATAAATTATACCTGCTTCCAGAAGCTTTAGTATTTCATTTCTTACCACTTCTTTCATCTTAGGATTTAACCTTCGTTGGTGATCAACAACTGGTTTAGCATCTTTCACCAAATTAATTTTGTGCTGACATAGAGTGGGACTAATGCCCTTAAGATCATCAAGAGTATATCCAATAGCAGCACGGTGCTTCTTTAGAGTTTTCAATAATTTCTTTTCTTCATGCTCTGAAAGGTTAGCACTAATAATAACAGGATATATCTTCTTTTCATCAAGATAAGCATATTTCAAAGTATCAGGTAATTATTTAAGCTTAAACATGGGATCTCCCTTAGGTGGAGGAGGATCCCCAAGG
This sequence comes from Thinopyrum elongatum, assembly GCA_011799875.1. Taxonomy (NCBI): domain Eukaryota; kingdom Viridiplantae; phylum Streptophyta; class Magnoliopsida; order Poales; family Poaceae; genus Thinopyrum; species Thinopyrum elongatum. The sequence goes on from CM022301.1 coordinate 544,722,871, forward strand.
ATTTCAACAGGCAAATTGTGTTTCAAAATAGGCGCTTGATTAAAGAATATTTCATCTATTTCCCTTCTGTCATTCATAGACAAATCATTTTCATGGTCTAGCAAATATTGTTCTTAAGGATCAGTAGGAGGCACGGCAATAGAAGCAAGACCAATAATTTCATCCTTACTAGGCAATTTTTTATCATGGGGTTGTCTATGAAATTTAGAGAAATTAAACTCAGGAGACATATCCCCTAAACCAACAGTAAAAATATCTTTCTCACAGTCTATCTTAGCATTAACAGTATTCAAAAAGGTCTACCAAATATAATGGGACAAAAATCATCTTGTGGGGAACCAAGAATAAGAAAATCAGTAGGGTATTTTATTTTCCCACACAAGACTTCAACATCTCTAACAATCCCAATTGGTGAAATAGTATCTCTATTGGCAAGCTTAATAGTAACATCAATATCTTCTATCTCAGCAGGTGCAATATCATTCATAATTTCTTTATATAAGGAAAAAGGAATTGCACTCACACTAGCACCCACATCACATAAGCCATGATAATAATGATCTCCTATTTTAACTGAAACAACAGGCATGCCAACAACAGGTCTATGTTTATCCTTAGTATCGGGTTTGGCAATTCTAGCAGCTTCATCACAGAAATAAATAACATGCCCATGAACATTATCAACCAAGAGATCTTTAACCATAGCAATACTAGGTTCCACTTTAATTTGTTCAGGGGGTGTAGGTGTTCTAGTATAAATCTTACGAACCACGGTTGAAGCTTTAGCATGATCCTTTATTCTAACAGGAAAAGGTGGTTTCTCAATGTAAGTAGTAGGAACAATAGGATCAACATTATAAGTAATAGTTTCTTCTTCAACTTTAATAGGTTCTACTACTTTAACTTCAATGGGAGGATGATATTTAAACCACTTCTCCTTAGGGAGATCAACATGAGTAGCAAATGATTCACAGAAAGAAGCTACTATCTCAGAGTCAAGCCCATATTTAGTGCTAAAATCACGAAAAGCATCGGTATCCATAAAAGATTTAGCACAATCAAACTTAAGGTTTATATCTGACTCCTTACCTTCGTCGAGGTCCCAATCTTCAGAGTTGCATTTAATTCTTTCCAGTAAATCCCATTTGAATTCAATATCCTTCTTCATATAAGAACCAGTACAAGAAGTATCGAGCATGGATCGATCATTATGAGAAAGCCGAGCATAAATTTTTTGAATAATAATTTCTCTTGGGAGCTCATTATTGGGGCATGAATATAACATTGACTTAAGCCTCCCCCAAGATTGAGCGATACTTTCTCCTTCACGAGGCCAAAAATTATATATATAATTCCGATCACGATGAACCAGATGCATAGGATAAAACTTCTGATGAAATTCCAGTTTCAATCGGTTGTAGTTCCATGACCCAATATCATCACATAGCCTATACCATGTCAATGCCTTCCCCTTCAAAGATAAAGGGAAGACATTCTTCTTGACTTCATCCTCGGGCAAACCTGTAAGCTTAAATAATCCACAAACTTCATCCACATAGATTAGATGCATATCAGGATGTAATGTTCCATCTCCTGTGTAAGGATGAGCTAGCAGTTTCTCTATCATACCCGAAGGAATTTCATAATAAATATTTTCAGTAGGTGTAGTAGGTTGAGGAGCAACTCTTTGCTCTTCCGGTCGGGGTGAATATACCCCGAACAAGCCCCTCAAAGGATTATTTTCCATAGTAACAAGTAACAGTAAATTTCAGCACACTATATAAATGTTTCCTTACCAAATTCCACTTACCAAAGGCGCTTCACTCCCCAGCAACGGCGCCAGAAAAGAGTCTTGATGACCCACAAGTATAGGGGACCTATCGTAGTCCTTTCGATAAGTAAGAGTGTCGAACCCAATGAGGAGCAGAAGGAAATGACAAGCGGTTTTCAGCAAGGTATTCTCTGCAAGCACTGAAATTATCGATAACAGATAGTTGTGTGATAAGATAATTTGTAACGGGTAACAAGTAACAAAAGTAACTAAGGTGCAGAAAGGTGGCCCAATCCTTTTTGTATCAAAGGACAAGCCTGGACGAACTCTTATATAAAGCAAAGCGCTCCCGAGGACACATGGGAATTGTTGTCAAGTTAGTTTTCATCATGCTCATATGATTCACATTCGTTACTTTGATAATTTGATATGTGGGTGGACCGGTGCTTGGGTGCTGCCCTTCCTTGGACAAGCCTCCCACTTATGATTAACCCCTCTCGCAAGCATCCGCAACTACGAAAGAAGAATTAAGATAAATCTAACCATAGCATGAAACATATGGATCCAAATCAGCCCCTTACGAAGCAACGCATAAACTAGGGTTTAAGCTTCCGTCACTCTAGCAACCCATCATCTACTTATTACTTCCCAATGCCTTCCCCGAGGCCCAAATCATGGTGAAGTGTCATGTAGTCAACGTTCACATAACACCACTAGAGGAAAGACAACATACATCTCATCAAAATATAGAACGAAAACCAAATTCACATGATTACTTATAACAAGACTTCTCCCATGTCCTCAGGAACAAACGTAACTACTCACAAAGCATATTTATGTTCATAATCATAGGAGTATTAATTATCATTAATGATCTGAGCAAATGATCTTCCACCGGATAAACCAACTAGCATCAACTACAAGGAGTAATCAACACTACTAGCAACCCACAGGTACCAATCTGAGGTTTTGAGACAAAGATCGGATACAAGAGATGAACTAGGGTTTGAGAGGAGATGGTGCTGGTGAAGATGTTGATGGAGATTGACCCCCTCTCGAGAAGAGGATCGATGGTGATGACGATGGCGATGATTTACCCCTCCCGGAGAGATGTTTCCCCGGCAGAACAGCTCCGCCGGAGCCCTAGATTGGTTCTGTCTAGGTTCCGCCTCGAGACGGCGGTGCTTCATCCCAAAAGCTTCCTTATGATTTTTTCCAGATCAAAACACACCATATTGCAGAAGATGGGCGTCGGGGGCCTGCCAGGTGACCCACAAGGACGGGGGGGCTCGCCCTCCACCCTTGTGGCTGGCTGGTGGCCCCCCTCTGGTACTTTCTTCACCCAATATTTTTTATTAATTCCAAAACGACTCTCCGTGAAGTTTCAGGACTTTTGGAGTTGTGCAGAATAGGTCTCTAATATTTGCTCCTTTTCCAGCCCAGAATTCCAGCTGCCGGCATTCTCCCTCTTCATGTAAACCTTGTAAAATAAGAGAGAATAGGCATAAGTATTGTGATATAATGTGTAATAACAGCCCTTAATGCAATAAATATTGATATAAAAGCATGATGCAAAATGAACGTATCAATAACCCACAACCTAAAAATAAAAGATATGATAAAAGAGACTTTGTTGCTAGGAAACATGGAAGAGAAAGAGAACCATGGGTTCAAAACCCCATGCCCTTTCCACCTAAATCAACTAAGAAGAAAGATGATGAAGAATTTGAATGCTTTGCTGAAATGCTTAGGCCAGTATTTTTGCGCACTCATTTGACTGATATATTAAAGATGGCCCCTTATGCAAAATATATGAAAGACATCATCACTAATAAGAGAAAAATACCGGAAGCTGAAATCTCCACCATGCTTGCTAATTATACTTTTAAGGATGGAGTACCTAAAAAACTTCTGGGAATACCAACTATACCTTGCTCCATCAAAAGAAATTATGTCAAAACTGCTTTGTGTGACTTAGGAGCTGGTGTTAGTGTTATTCCTTTCTCCTTATACAAAAGACTTGATTTGAATAAACTCACACCTACTGAAATATCTTTGCAAATGGCTGACAAATCAACTGCCATATCTATCGGTATTTGTGAGGATGTGCCCGTTGTTGTTGCAAATGTTACTATCTTAACTGACTTTGTTATACTTGAGATGCCCGAGGACGACAACATGTCGATTATCCTTGGTAGACCCTTCTTGAACACTGCGGGGGCTGTTATCGATTGCAATAAAAACAAGGTCACTTTTCATATCAATGGTAATGAGCATACGGTGCACTTTCCGAAGAAACAATTCCAAGTGAATGGTATTAATGTTATTGAAAAATCCCCTACACTCACTATTGGAAGTTTTCAACTACCTCTGCCTACTGCCAAAAAGAAATATGAAATGCTTATTGTTGGGGACATGCATATCCCCGTTGAGGTAACTTAGTGTTATACGAAAGTTCTTCGGTTTCATGCTAATCGAAGGTGGTTGTTAATAAGACTTGATCAACCTTATTAATGGATCATTTTTGAGAGGTATGAAGTTGATGAATTTAGTAAGCACAACCTTCTGCTCCCAACTTTTGTTTTCTGTTTTTCTTAGTTAAATAAAATAAAATGCCATGTTTTGTCTGTTTTCTGAATTTCCCGTGTAATAAAAAATGACCCAAAAATAAAAGTTCTCAGAATTCCCTGAAAATTTAATACGATTTTTTTTCTGAATTTTTAGTACAAATAACATCAGAGGGGGGCACCAGGTGGGCACAACCCACCTGGGCGCGCCAGCAGCCCCAGGCGCGCCCTGGTGGGTTGTGGTCCCCACGTGGGCCCCCTCACTTATCTCTTTAGCCCATGTCATCACCTACCTCCAGAAAAAAAATCACCGTTGCTCTCTCTTTCGTGTTCTTGCTCTCGAACCCACGGATTTCGATCTCTTAGCTCGAAGCTCCATTTCCAAAACTGTTTTGGGGGATTGCTACTTGGTATGTGACTCCTCCATTACTCCAATTAGTTTTTGCTTTAGTAGATTATATTTTGAATAATTAGCTACTCTTGGTGCTGCTGTAGATGAGCTTGCATGTTGAATTCTTAGAGTTCTAAGTAGTTTGAATGCTTAATATGGCCTCTATGGACCCTTATGAGTAGTTGCTATCAATCTTGTGAAGTTTTGTTGACAAAAATTTTGTGGACTAAATTTTTTAGAATTTTGTTCATAGGAGTAAGATGAGTTTCTTTAGGAGGTTTGCCTCCAAGAAGAGCTCTAAGGGAGTCATTGGGGAATCATCGGACAACAATCTCCGTACTCGGAGAAGGGTGGAGGTGCGGCCGTGCGAATGGCCGCATAACCCCTTCATGGATGGAGCCGGGATCTGTCAAGAGTTCGCACAATCTGCTGCTAATGCTGGTCTCACCGACTTCATCGCAGCTCAGTGTGAACAATACCATCTCCTTACAAATTCCTTTGTGCAAAGTTTTCATTTCCTGAGTAGTAATAACCCCCCTAAGGTGCAGTTTAATTTATATGTTGAAACCCGTCAGATGCCACTCACTGATTTTGGCGATGTATGCTTGATCCCTTCTGACGGGGAAATAAGAGAGCCTAGGCCTGCAGAGTTTGAGGACTTTTATCGCACTCTGTCAGTGGGCGATGAGAGAGGCGTGTCGAGTGTCACTACTACTAGTTTGCAGTTTCCTTCTGTGCATTATTTTGCTCTTTTCATTGCTAAGTGTTTAATTGCTAGAGAGAAAGTCGGTGCACTTTGTGCTCCTAACTTCGCCATCTTAGGCCGTGCACTATACGGCGATAACACCTATAGCCTAGGGGCCATTATTGCACGCCGTCTACACCTTAACAGAGCCAAGGGCAAAATTCATGACAGTATTTATGCTACTCGTCTAGCGAGTCACTTTAATGTTCAGATTCGCCAACATGATTATCGTTTACCCAAGGTTTATTTGGATCACCAGGCGATGAAAGATCACCAGTTTACTGATATTGATGATTCTATTAATAATATTCCTTACAACCTGGTTTTTGGTGTGGATACCCGTGATATTATTCCATTGCCTGCACCTGCTTTGTTTGATTCTATTGCCAAGGGCGGATATAGGATCATGCCTGAGGACATTATTACCTACCGGAACGCCTAGGCAGAGGCAGAGGAGGAGACTCAGGAGTGGGACGCTCGGGTGCCCGCTCCACAACACTTTGAGATGGGACCAGATGGCTACTATGAGTGGTGATTACCAAGCTAGACCAAAAGCCTAAGCTTGGGGGAGTATGTGTTTCCACCGACATTACATTCATGTTCACACATTTCATTCCGGTTGTCGGTGTTCACACTTTTTCATTGTATTATCCATGCTAGATTCATTTTCTCGCTTTCTTCTTGTGTGTTTGAAAAACTTTGAAAAAATCCCAAAAAATGTTTCTTGCTTCTTTTCGGGTTTTTCTTTCTAGTTTAGCTAGTTGTAGTAGTAAAAAGAAAACCCAAAAAGATTTCCTTGTTCTTCTTTTGCTTGTTGGGAGCTCTCCCGTGTAAATAGTTTTTCTCATTTTTTGTTTTTCTCTTTAATTTGCTTTCTTCGAGAAAAACTAAAAACTCCAAAAATATTTCAGTGTGTTTCACTGAAATTCTTTTCCTTTTATTGAGTCATACCAAGGAGAAGACCAGGATGAAAATGTCGAGTGGCTCTCATATGCATTGATATTGATCTAACAAAGAGCCCATATTACCTTGCCTTCTCCTTTTTGAATAAAATGTTTGCAGATTCCAGCTTAGTCCACGGCACTCTTGCACTATTATTATTTTCATATCATTTGGTCGTGCAAGTGAAAGGCAATAATGACGATATTCGATGAACTGGCTGTGGCAGAGAGAAACGGGTATGAACTCAACTTGTTCTGTTTTTGTAAATATGTTTAACCTAGTACCCATGATTCAACATATTATGATCAAACATGTTTGCAATGACAATTAGATATTATAGTTTCTCATGCCACGCTTAAGTAGCTAGGAGTGGATACTGATTTATCTTGGATTTCAACATGCATTAAAATGATTGTGATGTGGTATGATGATATGGTATCCTCCTCTGAATGTTTCAAGTGGCTTGACTTGGCACATGTTCATGCATGTAGTTGAATCAAAACCAACATAGCCTCTATGATATTTATGTTCATGGTGTTCATATCCTACTCATGCTAGTATCCAATGTTACTTATGCATAATGAATGTTCATGACCGTTTTTGCTCTCTAGCTGGCCGCTTCTCAACCTATTTGCTAGCCTTCGCCTGTACTAAGCGGGAATACTGCTTGTGCATCAAAATCCTAAAACCCAAGTTATCCGAGATGAGTCCACCATATCTACCTATATGCGGTATTACCCTGCCGTTCTAAGTAAATTTGCATGTGCCACCTCTAAAAACTTCAAATAAACATCCGTTTTGTGTGCCTGGATTGTTCATAGAGCGACAGGGGGTAGTCAGTATCTTCCATGCTAAGCGGGTTATTCTCATGATGAGTGTTTATTCACTCGTCCTTGCACGAGAGGGGCGGTAATAGGGATTCCCAATCCCGAAATCAAAAATTGCAAATAATTAAACAAAACTCCCCCAGGAATGATGTTGGTATGGACGGTACCTGTGTATTCGGCTAGCCGTGGAGTGTATTTGTTGGTGGAGGGGGAGTAAACCTTTACTTTTATCGCTTGGGAACCACCACTAATGTGTTTAGCATGGAAGATATTGATAACTTATGGTCGTGACGTAAACAGGAAGGGTGCATTTCTCAAAATTTCATTTATCTCTGTTTTAAAAATCTGAGCTCTGGCACCGCTGCAAATCACTACTTCCCTCTGTGAAGGGACTATCTATTTAATTTTATGTTGTGTCATCACCTTCTCAAATAAGCGCCAGATCTGAGAGCACTATTGTCATCCTCATGCATTGTTTATAGCTAATGTTGGCGGCATCATGACTGGATCTTTTCTACCATGAATTATAATGTTTAGTCGCTGCTTGAACTTTGGGGGTGCTCTGCATTTATGTTTTGCGGTCTCAGAAAGGGCTAGCGAGATACCACTGTTGTCATATTATATCATGATTGTTTGACAAAGTGTTGTCATTTGAGATATTTTATTATTGCTCGCTAGTTGCTTATGCCATTGATATGAGTTAATATAATTTCTAAGAGTTATTGTTGACATGGTCAGTTATACTCTTTGCTGAAAACCTGGGTGCTACTTTAGCTTATTTAAGTAAACAAGAACAAAAAAGTTCGTAAAAGTTTTTCTTTTTCACTTTCAGTTTATCAACTGAATTGCTTGAGGACAAGCAAAGGTTTAAGCTTGGGGGAGTTGATACGTCTCCGGCGTACCTACTTTTCCTAACGCTTTTGCTCTTGTTTTGGACTCTAATTTACATGATTTGAATGAAACTAACCCAGACTGACGCTGTTTTCAGCAGAACTACCATGGTGTTGTTTTTGTGCAGAAATTAAAGTTCTCGGAATGGAACGAAACTTTTTGGAGAATTTTTGTGGAATAAAAGAAAAATACTGAAGCCAAGAACCACTGGAGGGGGCCCCCCTGGGTGAGCACAACCCACCAGGTCGCGCCCTCCACTCCAGGCGCGCCCAGGTGGATTGTGCCCACCTGGTGGCCCCGCAGACCCTGACTCCGACGCTATAAAATCCTATTTTTTGAGAGAAAAATCAGGGAGAAAGAATTATCGCGTTTCACGATACGGAGCCGCCGCCGCCTCTCGTTCTTCATCGGGAGGCCAGATCTGGAGCCTGTTTGGGGCTCCGGAGAGGGGGATCTTCGATCTTCGTCATCACCAACCCTTCTTCATTGCCAATTCCATGATGCTCCCCACCGGAAGTGAGTAATTCCTTCGTAGGCTCACTAGTCAGTGAGGAGTTGGATAAGATTCATCATGTAATCGAGTTAGTTTTGTTAGGGCTTGATCCCTAGTATCCATTATGTTCTGAGATTGATGTTGTTATGACTTTGCCATGCTTAATGCTTGTCACTTTGGGCCCGGGTGCCATGATTTCAGATCTGAACCATTTATGTTTTCACCATTATATCTATGTTCTAGATCCGATCTTGCAAGTCATATTCACCTATTACGTGTTATGATCCGTAAACCCCGGTTTGACAGTAATCGGGATACTTTCCGGTGATGACCATAGTTTGAGGAGTTCATGTATTCACTATGTGCTAATGCTTTGTTCCGGTTCTCTATTAAAAGGAGGCCTGAATATCCCTTAGTTTCCTTATGGACCCTGCTTCCACGGGAGGGTAGGACAAAAGATGTCATACAAGTTCTTTCCATAAGCACGTATGACTATTTACGGAATACATGCCTACATTATATTTATGAACTGGAGCTAGTTTTGTATCGCCCTAGGTTATGATTGTTATATGATGAATATCATCCAACGAATTCACCGATTCAATGCCTACGAATTTTTCACTTATTGTTCTTGCTAAGTTACTATTGTTGCTGCTACTGTTACACTTGCTACAAAATCATTGCTATCACTGTTACCGTTACTGTTACTACTACTATCAAAAACTATCATATTACTGTGCTACTGATCACTTTACTGCAAATATTTAATCTCTAGGTGTGGTTGAATTGACAACTCAACTGCTAATACTTACAAATATTCTTTGGCTCCCCTTGTGTCGAATCTATAAATTTGGGTTGAATACTCTACCCTCGAAAACTGTTGCGATCCCCTATACTTGTGGGTTATCATAAGGCTCCTGCCGGTTGTCGTACTCATCGATATGCAAGTCGTGAACTTATTACAAAACATGATCATCTCATACATCAACATATATCACATCATATTTTGACCATATCACATCACAACATGCCCTGCAAAAACAAGTTAGACGTCCTCTACTTTGCTGTTGCAAGTTTTACGTGGCTGCTACGGGCAACTAGCAAGAACCGTTCTTACCTACGCAAAACCACAACGGTGATTACCGAGTTTGTTGTTTCAACCTTCTTCAAGGACCGGCCGTAGTCAAATTCGATTCAACTAAAGTAGGAGAAACAGACACCCGACAGCCACCTTTATGCAAAACAGGTTGCATGTCAGTCGGTGGAACCGGTCTCATGTGCATGGACATGTAAGGTTGGTCTGGGCCGCTTCATCCCACAAAACCGCCGAATCAAAATAATATGTTGGTGGTAAGCAGTATGAACCTCACCGCCCACAACTCCTTTGTGTTCTACTCGTGCATATCATCTACGCATAGACCTGCCTCTGATACCACTGTTGGGGAACGTTGCATAGACCAGGAGGGGGTGGCACCCCCCCCCCCCCCTTTCCCTTTCCTTCCTTAGGGCCAGCGCCATGAGGTGGAGGCGCACCAGCCCCATGTGGGCTGGTGTGCACTCCCTCGTTGGCCCGTTTGGCCCAATAAACTCCTGGGGCCTCCTGGAACCCCTTCCGGTGATCCGATAAATACTTGGTGCATTCCGAAACCTTTCCGGAGACCAAATAGTATCGTCCTATATAATAATCTTTACCTCCGGGCCATTTCGGAGCTCCTCGTCATGTCCGTAATCTCATCCGGGACTCCGAACAACATTCGATCACCAACTCACATAACTCATATAGTATTATATCGTCAACGAACGTTAAGCGTGCGGACCCTATGGGTTCGAGAATGATGGAGACATGACCGAGACGCTTCTCCGGTCAATAACCAATAGCGGGACCTGGATGCCCATATTGGTTCCTACATATTGTACGAAGATCTTTATCGGTCGAACCTTTATGACAACATACGTAATTCCCTTTGTCTGTCGGTATGTTACTTGCCCGAGATTCGATCGTCGGTATCTCCATACCTAGTTCAATCTCGTTACCGGCAAGTCTATTTACTCGTTCCGTAATACATCATCTTGCAACTAACTCCTTAGTTACATTGCTTGCAAGCTTCTTGTGATGTGTATTACCGAGAGGGCCCAGAGATACCTCTCCGTCATACGGAGTAACAAATCGCAATCTCGATTCACGCCAACTCAACAGACACCTTCGGAGATACCTATAGAGCATCTTTATGATCACCCAGTTATGTTGTGACGTTTGATAGCACACAAGGTATTCCTCCTGTATCTGGGAGTTGCATGATCTCATGGTCGAAGGAATATGTATTTGACATTAAGAAAGCAGTATCAATAAACTAAACGATCATATGCTAAGCTAACGGATGGGTCTTGTCAATCACATCATTCTCCTAATGATATGATCCCGTTATCAAGTGACAACACATGTCTATGGTTAGGAAACCTTAATCATCTTTTGATCAACGAGTTAGTCTAGTAGAGGCTCACTAGGGACACAGTATTTGTTTATATATTCACACATGTATTTAAGTTTTCGGTCAATACAATTCTAGCATGAATAATAATCCTTTATTATGAATAAGGAAATATAATAATAACAACTTTATTATTGCCTCTAGAGCATATTTCCATCATCCCCAACCTCTCCCTAGGGCGACGCGCATCGGTAGCGACGGCCAACGGAGCATCACCATGACCACCTCTCTCCCAACTTCTTCCTAAGGAAGACGCCTATCGGCGGCGGCACGACAAAGGCACCCTTATCTCTTCCTATTCCGACACATAGCCCTCCTCCTACTCCGCTATCACTTCTGGCTGGCAGCGTGCCATGTGCCGCCTTGTGCTCCTCCCCTCCTCCATCTCCGCTCGACACGGTGTCGATGAATGCGGATGTACTCTGGCAGGTGATGGCAGTGCTCCGACGCCGCTTCTGCAACCAGCGGTGCTCCCTGCCAATCCCTCTCCTGAAGCCCACCATGCTTTGCAGGCTACATCACATCAAGCCTATGAGCGGCAGCGAGCAATTAGTGGCTGAGGTGTGTGGTAGCTTTATTTTTCTACTAGCAATGGGGAGGCGCGGCGCCGGGCCCGTGCAGGATTACTAAGTTGAATTTGAGTGTTTCTTTCTTTTTGTGTGTGTTGTAACGTTGTTGACTGGTTGTGGATGCGTGTGATCGTTTCCTTTCTCTACATAGATAAGATGTGGCGTCGGGGGTATTTCTGTAATCTTCTTGTGGTTTTTGTGTGCGGACATCTTTTCTGTAGGTGTTTTCTATACCATTATATAGTGTACGAATAACTTTGAACACTAACTGTAGAATGAAACCGACCAAACGATTGAGAAGTGGAAAATCTAAGTAGTGTTAATCGTTGGGTAATGTTTTCACTACATCATATGCTGCCACATGTAATATTATCTAGAAGATTCCATGCTTGGGCTTAAGCATAATACATCAGATTATGCCACGTGCACGTAATATCTAGAAGATTCCATGCTTGAGCTTAAGCACAATGCATAATGGGCACAAAACTCAAAACAAAGACACTCCACCTTTGTTCTAGAATATTAATTTTAATTGTCCAACCCTTTTCTCTTCTAAAGGATTGCCATTTTTATTTATAATGCAAAATATGAACAAAACATATTACTTCTCATTTGTTCTAGACTCTTCCATGCTTTAATTCTTCCAAGTTTTTTCTTCCAAAAGAATAGATGTTTATTTTTACTTTATGCATTTTGTTTTGGTTTATGGCTAAGCCATTATCTCTTGGATTACATTTATCTTTGCAGATAGAGTACTTACCTATACTTATATATTTCACATGAGTTTTTTCTTTTGGATCGGAGGGAGTAGCATATACCACACAGTCATCAGGATCCTGTAGCTACAATTTGATTTCAATTGAACGAGCAATGAGAATTAAATCCACATTATATGCTTCATGCATATGTGACTTCAAAATTTACATGTTTGCCTCTTATGACATGGTATGTCAATATTCAGTTGAATTTCGGTTATTTGAACTCTCACGTGCAAGGCACGTGTCACTTACTAGTAGAAGTAGCAGGCATAGGATGGAACATGCAGTATATACGGTACAAAAATCTCTATTATTTAAGAGTCGCATACTTATAGGTAGAGATGGTACAAAGATAAACAGGTGCATAATATAATACTAACAGGAGACGTGACATAGCTAAAGTGGAGCTTTCCGGACGATCCAGGGCATCAACCTCTTGAAGCATAGGCAAAGTGACCTAGTTGACGTATGCAGCCATATCCACTTCCATGAGTGAATAAGGTACGCGGTATTTTCGGCAGAAAAGGTCCGCGAATCTGCAAGACGGAGTGGCAACCTCTTGATTCCCAAATGGTATGTAATGTATTTGAGTTTGTTGCACTAAACAGAGCTTTTGTATACACTGATGGTCTCTCCACAATGTTTTTCTCTGTAGTCAGGTATTGTATCATGTGTTCTGACCAAACAAAATGGAGTGGGGTGGTACTCAACCACATCTGATGTACTCATGTACAGAAGTTGCATGGTGATCCTTTGATCTCTAGCTCTGCTGACTTGGTGAGTGTATATCCAGTGTAACTGAATTGTGCAGGCCGTGGTTGGGTTGTAATCAGGCCTTTCATTGCCTAATGTCAAACCAAGTGCTTCAAATAGTGAGTGTGATGCTATATGGATGAAGCTTATCCCATGAAAAAGATCTTCTACATTTTCCTGGTGCATGAATACAGAGCCTTTTTGTGGAAGTAGAAGTAGCATTTGAGAAAGTTTAGAAATGAGTCCATAATCTTGCAATGCGGCTGAAATAAAACATTCTGCCTGTTTTCAGCAATGCTGAATGATCTGTTGCCGTAATCAATGGACTTAAATTTGACTGTATATCCAGTAAATGGAGCATGTTCAGTGCTAGAATTTCGAAATGGTTGAAAGTTGTCATCGCTGACTTTAACAACTACATTAGCAGGGAAAGATACGTTGTTCCGTGTTCAACCCATGTAAGTAAATTCAGAGATCTTCTATGTTGTCTATGTCATGTGGACTAAGTATCTGCTAGACAATCAAACGTGATCGCAGGTACAGTGGTAGACTCTTTAAAGTTACCATGATTCTTTGAGGAGCTGGAACTGTCATCAGGTGTATCTCCTAGTACGAGCATCCAATTATACTACACCTAGTACGAGCATAGTGTGAGAATTTAAATCATCGGAATGAAAATCATACTGCCGATCCAGTGAACAGGCATCCAATTCTGGTTCGCTTAATTAATCGGCACAGATTCGAGTGGAACAAACCTGAGCAGATATGAACTCTTATCTCACTGTCAATTGCATTTCTTCAGATCTCAACACAGGCATCCATTTCTTCATGGCCATGTTCCTTGCCTCCCTCACCTGACAGTAAGCTGATACCCCATGTGGAGGCCGCTACACCTCTGAATTTGCAGTACTCAGTGCCCTACCATGGAAACGTTAAGAAGGTATTGCTGGTTAATTTTTTCCGATAAAGGACGATTTTATTATCTCAAAATGTAGCATCAAGCGGATACAAAGCATTATGAGTAACACCCGGCCTCTGCATAACTAGGATGCACACGGCCCAATATGAAAGTCTGACAAAAATTTATGAAAAAAAAACCCGACAAATCGGCAACAGTAGAGCCCTATAGACCGACACTATGCCTATATCGATGGAGGTGGTGGATCGATCCGAAGGTTATGTTGCCACCCATGTTGGAAAAAAACCTCCGTAGCCACCTGCTCCAATCGTATACACACCGCCTTGAACATCGGTTGGTCCTCTGGTCGTTGTAACATAGACCACGTACGTAGCAATTGTGTACACTGGAAAATAACCTGTAGAGAAGAAGCATTTTTTTCATTAAAAACCAAATCATTTCTACATAGCCAAAGCGACCAAGTTAAGGCATACGCTCCCACCCTTATTAGCGTTTTGAACCTATTTGAAATACCGTCCAACCAATGACCAAAAATATTGGCAACACTTGTGGGCGGATACAAATTTGATGCTATTTAGATGACTGACCACGTAGAACGTGCAAACTTGCATTGGAAAAGGAGGTGTTTGATTGTCTCGTCATAAGTACAAAAACAACATTTCTTGCTCCCTTGCCAGTTGCGCCATGCGAGATTTTCTTTGGTTAACACAACTCCCCTACGAAGATACCACATGAAATTTTTCACTTTTAGTGGAATCTTGGACTTCCAAATTTTCTTGTTATTACACACTGATACCTCAGAATGTGTGAGAGCACGATACATAGAGTCTACAGTGAAAGACCCTGATGTAGTAAGATTCCAGCGAAACACATCCCGGCCTTGTGTCAGGTTAATCGAATCCAGTCGGGATAAAAGATTATTGCCATGACACATGAACGAAATATTCGGCGAGGATGAACTGAGCACTTGCGCAATAGTATTATTCTTATCGCGAACAATGATGTATAAGGCTGGATATTGTTCTCGGAGACTGGCATTGCCTAGCCAGATGTCTTCCCAAAAACGAATCTCCGACCCATCCTTTATCGCGAAAGACTCAAAGCGAAAGAGATGTTTCTTTGCCTCAATAATTCGATGCAGAGCCAACTCAACAATCCAAAGGTATTGCTGGTTAATACTAGAAGAAATCACAAAATGTGCTTTGCCTCAGTATAGGATGCTCAAATAAGAACATTCCCACAGAGCATATATGTACTGCTGCTGCTGCAGTATAGATAGGAACGAAGATGAAAATGAATAATTCGACACAATCCAAGCAAGTTTAACAGGCATCAGGTTCAACCTGTGTATTTTCAAGCCTGTATGACTTCAAAAGTGGCATGAGTTCATTAAATGAATACAAGACTCAGATCACTTCAAAAAAAAAAAACAAAGGATATGTGTATGCAGGCTGGTAACACAAAAACTGTGTAACAGACCAAGCATTTCTTGAGGAATTACCGAGATGGCAAAAACCCTTAGCTGCCAATACTAATTATTAACATGAAATAGCTTTTACTTACCTATGCATGGTCACTACGGGAAAGTGCCAACTAAGGGTATACCATATACCCCTGTACCATATAGAGATACAGAGATACGATCATAGAAAAGGCTGAAACTGAATTCCATTTTAAGTAGTCCCTCCGTTCACAAATAGACACTAATAGAAAACAGGGCTTTGGTCCAGGCCAGCCCAGCCCATTAGTCCCGGTTCAGTCAGGAACCGGGACACATGGGGGCATACGTCCCGGTTCGTGCGCCCAGAGGGCCGGCCGGGGCTCGTGGGGCATTGGTCCCGGTTCGTCTGGACCCTTTGGTCCCGGTTCGTGGCTGGAACCGGGACCAAAGGGTGGCCTTTAGTCCCGGTTCCAACCATGAACCGGGACCAATGTTGTGCCTATATATACCCCTCGCCCGCGAGCAGAGCACTCCACTACTCTGTTTTTTCTGGCCGGCGAGGGGAGGTGTTTGTGGTGCTCTAGCTCACCTTCTATGCACATGAGGTGTTCGATGAAATGCCCGAGCAACACTACTTAAGCTTTCTCATCTCCAAACTCGACCTTCAAGCTTCATTTTCCTCAAGATTTGTCTAGGTTTAGCGGTCCGTCACATCCCGTCCCCGTCTTCACCGCCGTCGATCGCCCGCGCCGATCTCGTCGCCGGCATAACCGTGGTGAGCCTCTTGTTCTTATCTTCTTTCTAAAAGAAAAAAATTCTTACTTGTATGATTTACATAGATACTTGTATAATTTTCTTACTTTTATTATTGTTTGTTATTATATAGTGCGATGGTTTTGGTATCCGCCCCCGTCAGCCCTCGTCCTATCTATGATTCGGATGTGGAATATATTATAATTTATAACTATTTGGTTCATTTGTTGTTTATGACAATTATGGCGACCAACGTGACATAGATTTTTTTATCTAGGAGGTATGTGAACCGGAAATTCCAACCGACCCTATTGTCGAGAGGTTAAATTTAGTTGAAGAAGAAAACAATTACTTGAAGGAAAAATTGAAAAAAATTGAGGAGGAGAAGATGATATTGGAGTTGCATGTTGCGGATGTCGTCGATGATCACAAGATCAAGATGGATGCAATGCGCTTCAAGATTAGAAAGTATAGAAAATATGCCATTCATACCGAGGCTTGGTATCATTATGCCGTTGGATCAATTGTTACCTTGGTTGTGATTATGATCGCATTTGTTGTTGCATTGAAATGTTTTAAACTATGTATGTACTTTGGTTTTAATGTGATGATGAACTTCTATTAATTTGGTCACTTATCTGTTCATGATGTTTTGTAATGGTTTTTGACACACTTAATTATATATAATGCACGCAGATGAACCGGCAATGGATGTACGGTGACAGACGCACCTCCGAGTATATTAAGGGCGTGCATAATTTTCTCGAAGTGGCTGAGGCAAACAAGTAGAATGGTTTTATGTGTTGTCCATGCCCTATATGTGGGAATACGAAGTCTTACTCTGACAGGAAAATCCTTCACACCCACCTGCTTTATAAGGGTTTCATGCCACACTATAATGTTTGGACCAGGCACGGAGAAATAGGGGTTATGATGGAAGACAGTGAAGAAGAAGAGGACGATGACAACTATGTGCCCCCTGAATACGATGATGCTGCAACGGGGGAAGCTGAAGATCAAGAGGAACCAGACGATGTGCCCGATGATGATCTCCACCGGGTCATTGTTGATGCAAGGAGACAGTGCGAAAGTGAAAAGGAGAAACTGAAATTCGATCGCATGTTAGAGGATCACCAAAAAGGGTTATACCCCAATTGCGAAGATGGCAACACAAAGCTCGGTACCGTACTGGAATTGCTGCAGTGGAAGGCAGAGAATGCTGTGCCTGACAAAGGATTTGAGAAGCTACTGAAAATATTGAAGAAGAAGCTTCCAAAGGATAACGAATTGCCCGACAGTACGTACGCAGCAAAGAAGGTCGTATGCCCTCCAGGATTGGAGGTGCAGAAGATACATGCATGCCCTAATGACTGCATCCTGTACCGCGGTGCGTACGAGGATTTGAACGCATGCCCGGTATGCGGTGCATTGCGGTATAAGATCAGACGAGATGACCCTGGTGATGTTGACGGTGAGCCCCCCAGGAAGAGGGTTCCTGCCAAGGTGATGTGGTATGCTCCTATAATACCACGGTTGAAACGTCTGTTCAGAAACAAAGAGCATGCCAAGTTGATGCGATGGCACAGAGAGGACCGTTATAGAGCCATTGGTCAAGGCTCATGCTCTTAAGAAGATGGCAGATCTATTCAGGAGGTGGAAGAATGAGTTGAAATCAACGTTTGTCGACAAAGGGAAGACTCCAGAATTCATCGGCCGATTTGAGAAGATAAGAGATCACTGGCCCGCATTTGTGGCCCACAAGACATCGGAGAAGAGTAAGAAGATGTCAGCGACAAACAAGAAAAATGCTGCAAAGAAGGAGTATCACCATCGTACGGGGTCAGGTGGCTACCTCAAAGCCCGGCCGTTGTGGGACAAGGCTGAGAAGGACCTGCTTGATAAAGGGGTCGAACCAGAGACATTGAACTGGCCAGACCGTTCAAGGACTTGGTTCTTCGGGGTTGGGGGAACCTTGGACCCTGAAACAGGGAAGTGCCATTGGACGAAGGAACAACTTGAAATACCCGTCAAGAAGCTTCAGAAGTATATCGCCGCAGCGCAGGAAGGGACGTTCGTTCCCGACAGAGAGAACGATGAGCTCACACAGGCCCTCGGGAATCCTGAGCACCCAGGACGAACACGAGGCACGGCAGGCTCCGTTGCATGGAGGGTTGGGTTTCCCAGTGCAGGCGGTTACAAAACCCGGGAGAGGAGGAGGAAAGTGGAGCAGACGGAACTGCAGTCGCTGAATGCAAGGGTACGAGCGCTAGAGGAACAAGCACTACTAGTTCAGAGCCAGCGACCTGCCGGAGCTACCCCTCCATCTCAGCGGAGAAGCAGCGTGGCTTCCACCGAGGTCCTTCAGCAGCCTGACTTCACGGCTCCCAGCTACCCCGTGGATGCTATCACGGAGGCTCAAGATTGCCACCTTATGGCGCAATGGCAGCACCTCAAAGTCAAGGCGGCTGTCGGCTCTGTTGCACCTTCTGGACCCGGCGCAACTTTTCACTGCCTTCCGATTCCACAAGGCTATGCTGTTGTGATAATCGATGAAATAACGGAGGGATTTGAGGAGCTCCAGCTTGACCACCCTACCGGTGAAGGGGAGACTCAGCTGGGTCTTGCTCTGAAGACTCCATGTCTATGGCGGAAGGAGCTCATCAACCTTCCGAACTGGACGCCTCCGCCTCCTCCTCCGGCGAGTCAGGGCACTCCGCCTCCTCCTCCGCCTCCTCCTCCGGCGAGTCAGGGCACTCCGCCTCCTCCTCCGCCTCCTCCTCTGGCGAGTGATCAGGGCACTCCGCCTGCGCCGGCGCGTCCGAGTAGCCCGCCTCCTTCTCCGCCTCGTCAGCAACAGCGGAAGACAGCCGCCGCCACTCCGGCTGCTCCGGCGAGTCGTAGCACTCCGCCTCCTTCTCCGCCTCGTAAGCAACGAAGGAAGACAGCCGCAGCCACTCCGACTGCTCCGGCGTCTAGCAGTACAGCCAGAGGCGGGAGGCAATACAGATTCGGTCCGACTCTCACGCCTCTAGAGAAGTTACAATACGAGATGACCGACGAGGAAAACGCGGAGATCTGTAAAGCCCAAGCGAGGGACTTTTTTGCAAAGAAAAATCCACCTCCGGAGGAGAAGATGGATCCGGTGAAATTGAAGCGCACTGTGAAGAACCTGAAGCGACCACCACCGCCTCCGCCGGATGACAACCATGTCCGCGCTCTTAAAAAGGCAGTGGAAGGAGCGCGCCGGTCGGGAACTACTTCAACTGACAAAAGGTTACAAGAACGAAGAAGTGGGAACAAAATTCCCCAGCTCGGCGAACAGGCAAACCAATCGTGCCCCCCGCTCAAGGTGTCTAGCGATATCGTCGCAAATCTGCCGGGGATGCTGCCCGGTACCAATCCTGGTGATTACCTGCCCGACGATGCACATTTTGATACAATGGAGGTGGACGAACACAAATACCAATACGGGAAGCCTCTCGTCAGACCTGGTGATCCTCCTCTAACAACGATGATGCGAAGATTCCATAAGTGGTACATGGACACCTGCAAGTCTGGGAAGGATATTTTGACGCTGAGAGTTAAAGAGGAGCACGACCTCGTTGGAATTGATCTGTTGTCTGTTCCATTTGAGGAGTTCTTCCAGTTTTTCAATCAAAAGGACCTCGACAAAATAATCATCACTTGCTACTGTCTGTAAGTACTATACTTCTGTAATTAAGTCTCTATATATAGCTCAGCTCTTTCATTGCATGTATATATAATTATCCTCACTATATTATGCAGATTGAAGATCGTCGAATGCAGAAATGCACAAATCTATGATATTGGGTTCATTAACACAAATCTCATAGATGAATGAATGGTTACAAATAATCCGAAAGAAACCAAGGCCAACTTGCTACAATCGTTGCTTAAAAATCAAAACAAAGATAAAATACTCTTTCCTTACAACTTCAAGTGAGTGTTACTGTCTTCTGCATATTCGGTTTCCATTATTACTCGAGGTTATAGTAATGTAATTGATGAGTTATGCATGCGTGTGTAGCTTTCACTTTATTCTCCTAGAGATTAAGCTTGAGCAGGGACTAGTAACCGTCTTAGACTCAAGACGAAAAGATCCCAAGGAGTATGCGGCCATGACTGAAATGCTCCAGAAGTAAGTTCAATCGATCATTATTGCACCATATCGGCAACTTTGTTCATTTCCTGATATCAAGTAATTATTTTCTTTGTCTCGCAGGGTTTGGAAAGTGTTCACCGCAGAAGTTCCGGGACTGCCGGGGGATCTGCGATTTACACACCCGAAAGTAAGTACTACTAGCTAGTTCCGCGCATCTCCCATTGATTCTAGCTAGTTTCATCAATACCATTTATAATGCTTGATTATCAGTTTGATTGACCTCTATTTCTCGTAAAGTGGTTGTGGCAGGAAGGCGGGAATAATTTTTGTGGATACTACGTTTGCGAGTACATCTACAACGCAACGACCTCTAAGCGGGGCTACTCTGAAAAACAATATGAAGTGCGTAAGCAATAATATTCACAATTTTATTTTATTACCATCATTTGTGTTGAGTTTCATTAATATATATGTATTGACCCCCTTCTTCAAATTAGATTTGGCAGATGCGGGATGAACTCCTACCACAAGATCGCTTAAAGGCAATTCAAGAGGAATTGGCTGGATTCTTTCTTGACCACGTCATCATCCAGCCGGAGAATACCATGTGGAACTTGACATCAGATGTTAGGGATCTTATATTGTATATATGTAGCTAGTAGCTCGGATAGATATCCGAAAACTTGTTCGACCAATCTCTCGGAGAAGGAGGAGGTCGTCACTTCTCTCTGTATATGTTCATGACGATCTTGTGTACTTAATGGTTTTCTTCTTTTGCTTACTAGCTAGCGTGTCGAGTCCTCTCTATACGTATAGTACTGTAGCGTCGACCAAGCACGGAGATAGAGAGAACACTTCTCTCTATTAGCTACTAACACAATATATGAAACCCCTAAATTACACCTACAAAACCCCCAAACCCCCCCCCCCCCCCCCCCCTTTAAAAAAAAAACCAAAAACCCCAGCTCCTAAGCTGCTGACACGTGGATGATCTTTGGTCCCGGTTGGTGTTACCAACCGGGACTAAAGGCCCTCCTCTCTGGGCTCGCCGCAGCGGCCACGTGGAGCCCATCTGTCCCGGTTCGTATAAGAACCGGGACTAAAGGTGTTGGGCTTTAGTCCCGACCCTTCAGTCC
Source organism: Thinopyrum elongatum (assembly GCA_011799875.1). Classification (NCBI taxonomy): domain Eukaryota; kingdom Viridiplantae; phylum Streptophyta; class Magnoliopsida; order Poales; family Poaceae; genus Thinopyrum; species Thinopyrum elongatum. Next base: position 544,744,439 of record CM022301.1, read on the forward strand.
CGGTTCCCGAACCGGGACAAATGGACCTTATGAACCGGGACAAATGGGCCTTTTTCTACTAGTGAGAAGATGTTTTGGATATTTTAATATAGACTACGTACGGACTGAAGTTGTGAACAAAAACATTAAAATGTGTCTACATACATCCGAATTAGAAAATAGTTAGAATATCTTATAATAGTGAATAGATGGAGTAGCATATATACGAACCTCTAATAAAGTTATTTCGTACAAGTTGATGCACCGCTGAACCAATAAGTTGCATGGGACAATGCTCAGTAACCAAAAATATCCATATTCCAGAACTATATATATTAAGTAATAGGCGGCCTATAAACTTATGTGATGGGTATAGATGCTGCAGCACGAATAAGTAAGTAATATTATTGCTTATATGAAGAGAAAGAAAAATCAAGTAAGCTAGACCACTATATGGTTTCATGACACCAAATTATCATCTGTAAGGTGAAAGGCAAAAAAAAAAAAAAAATCTATAAACCAAAGATGCATTATTAACTGGAACTAGCAGAAACAAGGTTGCAAACATTCTCTCATGAATTGCAAAGGAATTCATTTGAGACAAAAGGCATGAAGGCCATCCTTTTTCACTAAAGCAAGTTATATGACAAATAAATATAGTAGCTGCTGCTGTCAGGAGCTTAAATTACAGGACCAAACAACAAAACAGATAAAGACAACCACCTAAGCATTACAGATCTAAACAAGCGCAATAGCACATAAAATAAACTACTGGCGAACCCCTTCAAGCGGCAAGTCTGGATTTGAAGCTTGTGCTTAGACACGACCTCCTCCGCCCAGGTATAATTCCGAGTAGGCCAAAAAACATTCCATCACTGAGTGAAGTAGATTCATTATTCGAGCATCGAAACTCAGAAGGTTGCGACAACATCAGGCTAGAAACAAAAGCAGCGACATACAAGTGGGGCTTTGAACAGCAGACAGGGCAATCTTCAGAATGGGGATCCACTACACTTTTTGCATCCGCTGGAGGGCACGTCAAAAGGATCAGCCATTGACAAATCATGGGTGTTCCTGTTGTGTCTGGAATAAACATTAGTGCCGCATTTCAGTTCAATCCGAGCATCATGAGAAATTCTATCTTTGGTCCACAACAGCCGGTGCTGATTAGCAAACCAGTTGTACTGCCGGTGGTAAGGCAATGTGATTTTCATTTCCTTCAGCACTTTTGCATGCAAAACAAAGAACTTGGCGAAGTCAATACACAAATGGACGGTGCCGTCATAATTCTTCAGGAATACTTCTTTGAGATGCAGCTCAAGGCATTCAATAGGTTCCCGTGGGTCATACTCCTGGGGATTACTTATACTCATCCTTGATGAGAACTGGAAATGGAGAGAACAAATAATACAAAAGAAGTTGCCAACAGGTTAGCAATACAATAACTGGCTAGATAACAAATCAAATCAATTTCTGATTTTGACATCTAAAGCAAGCAACTATGTTAATGTACTCACAAAGACATACAGCCTCTCCAAGCAGGGGAGGCACTTGAGGAAGTTAACGCTGTGCATTTTGGTTGTCAAGCCAACAGCAACCATACTCTGTAAAGACATAAAAAACAAGTGCATTCATAAGAATAACAGCCTGCATATAGGAATGCTGAATGAGCAATGGATGAAGGCTGCTGCTACCCGGAAAATTGTGGTTCCAAGCTGGAATTCTGTTATGCTTCCCGAGAGCGCACCCAATATTTTCAGTTTAGGTGCCGAGATTACCCGTATGGTCCTTGGGCCAACCAGTGGTTCAAGTGGTAGCAATCTCTCAAGGCACGGGGCATCCTCGATGACCAACTCTGGCAAAGGGATAGTTTCTGTACACTAGTTAGTGCAAAAGCCTACACTCTTAAGAGTTTGGGAGCTGATGCAGAGGCGGTGAAAGCCAGAATTTTTCTTTAGCTCAAGGCTTTCCAAGGCATAGCAGCCAGAGAGCAAGCTCTGGAGAGCGTCCTCCGAGATGGTGACTCTATCCAGGGTGAGCTGCTTGAGGCACGGAAACTTGAGCGACAGCTTCACAACCAAGTTGGAGAAACGGCAGCCGCCGAATTTGGCCACACGGAGCGTGGGCACGAGGCGGTGGACGGATGATGGCAGCAGGTAGAACGTACCCTTGAGCTCAAACTCCTGTAGCTTGTCCAGAGCTTGGGAACTAAGCCAGCCTTTGATCTTGCCATGATAGTCGCTATTAGAGAGGCAGAGCGAGAAGCGGCGTGCGGGGCCAGCATGCACAGACAGGATCTTTGAAATCAAGTTGACCAAACTGTGGTTGTTGCTCTTGAGTTCTTGGTCCACCACGAGGTTGAGAGGAGCGGAGTGCCAGAGCGGACGCCACCGACGAGAGATGACTTGCGTGCGGGCACCTTCCTTGGTGGGGAGAAGAGAGACAATACTGCAGAGGACGGCATCCGAGAGGCGGCCGATGAGATCGATACTCCTCCCCTCCGTCGCCCCCCGCGCGGGCGACGGAGGGGCTCCATCCCTAGCCGCCGGGTCACCGCCCCTCCCTCTCCCTCCCCTTCGTTGCCGTCGATGGTAGGCGCCGGGCTTAGCCTGTGCGTGCGCCGGCGGCGGCGGAGGCACTCCTCTCTCTCGCGGGCCAAAGGGTGACGCGTGGCTCCTTGGCTCGAGGGTGTGATCCCGATCTGGGCTGCGGCGGTGCCGATCTAATTCATGACGGCCCAGATCTGGACTTCGGCGGTGTGGCAGCTGGCCGGCGTCCTATCGGCGGCTATGGTGTCAGTGCTGGCGCTGCTCCTCCCGATCTAGGGCGGAGGGCATTGGATCAGCCCCGGGGTGGGCCTCCCTGTCCGGTGGCGCGGCGGGGCGGGCGGGCTGCCGGGGATCGGGTTGGATGGCCGGCGATCCACCGGCGGGTTGGTGCCGCGGCTTGTTGCCTCGGCGGCCAACGACGTCGAGCTGCTTCTTCCTCCAATACTTGCATCGTGCACTCCGTCGTAATGGACATGGCTGCGCTGCTTGCCGGTCACCAGATGGGGCGGAACGGGAGGTGGGGATTCGGATTGGGATAATTCCCTGGTCGGTTCCTGCCGGCCGCGACGGCGACGCCGCCCGAGGGTGCCGTTTCTTTTCCTGGAGATGTCGTTCGGGTCCGCCCCACCTCTTCCCACTCCACGGTTTCTCGGGTGAAAACCCTAGGGCGGCGACGGCGCTCATGGCATCGTGTCCTTCTTGAAGGCGCCGTCGAGAGAGCTAAGTGGTCGTGGGCACGACTCGTGTTCGTGGGCAGCTGCAGTTGGCGTGCCCTTCTTCCTCCAGGAGGCATCTGCTTCGGGGGGAAACCCTGGATCTGGGTCTTCCAGGTCGGATGATGATGGAAACTATGGTGCCGTTCTCCCTCTTGAGGGCATCGTTTTGGAGCAGGTGCTGATTGGAAGGGCCCAGTGGCGGAGCGGGGTTTCATCTTCCGCATCGATGACGGCGGGTCTCGGCGGCGTGGCGCAGTGGAGGCTCGGCGTCCGATGCGGGTTGACGGACTCGCACAGGAGGGCGACGTTGTCTGGCGTCGTGGTGGCGTCGATGGCAGAGAGGCCTATTAAGGTCGATGCATCAGTTCTGCTCTGGGGATGGATCGATGGAAGATGGAGGTGACGGCCCTTGCAGCGTGCGGTGCTCATTGGGAGTGTGCCGGACCGGTGTGTGACCCAGTCTAGGTAGTGGCTTGGATGGGGCATCCGGCTTTAGATGTTAGGCTTTGATGCGATGTCTGTTTGGTATTAGGCTCGGACATTCGGCACCCCTTCATCAAGGGATAGGAGTAGCAACAGGCATTGCCAAGATGATGGCTCCAGGCTTATTGATGTATTTCTTTTAGCGCGGCTTATTGATGTGTTACCTTATAAGATCTTTGAGAATAATTAATAATATGGCTGCATGCATCGGCCAGATGGGCAGGGGTACATCCTCCTTTTCTAAATAAATAAAAATCAACTACGTCTCCACTCCCTGGTGGATCTTTGTCCACGTCGATGATATGGAACTTGCGCTTGTTGGATGCTTGCAATGCCGCCGCCATCGCCTCACCCGCAGTCGTCGCCGGGGGCGCTGGCACCTTGTAATTTAACGCCATAGCTGCAAACCTACCCTTCTTGGAATCTTGCATCACCACCGCCGCAGTGGGCGCCGCCCACCCTACATTCGCCGCCACAGGGGCTGCCTCCTCATCGTCGGCATTTATCGTCCCCTCCGCCTGCCCTGCAGTCGCCGCCGCATCCACAAACCTACGCTTCTGGGAAGTTTGCATCGCTGCCGCCTGGCCTGCAGTCGCCGCCACAGCCGCTGCCTCCTTGGCATCTAACGCCGCAACAGAGACCGTCACGGTTTCCTCCTTGGCATTTAACGCGGAGGCCAACGCCTTCTTGGCAGTCCACACAGCCGCCACCGTCGCCGCCGCCACCGAAGCGGCCAAGGCAGCATCCGTCGCCTCCTTTGCAGTCCCCGCCGCCGCCGCCGCTGCAATCGAAGCGGCCAAGGCGGCATTTGTCGCCTCCTTTGCAGCCCCCGCAGTCGCCGCTGCAAACGAAGCGGCCAAGGGCGCGTACTTGGCAGCCGCCGCTGCAGCCGAGGCGGCCGCTACCGCCGCCTCCATGGCTGGCGAGAGAGACGCGGGAGGGTTTGGTTTGGTTGGGGATTTCGGGAATGGTAAAAAATCGAGCGCCTTGGAATCGAGCGCCGGCCGGGAATAGAGAGGAGGGGAGGGGCGACCGGGACACGGCGGTACTTGAGAGAGGGGAGGGGCGGCGGCGGCGGCGCTCTGCCCAATGGTGAGAAAGAGGGTCCTTTTTTTAAAAGGAAAACACAAGTAATGCATTACAATATTGTACTTGGCATATCCCCAATCACAATGTCAGATACAAAAGCAGGAAAATGGCCTAGCCATGTCTCTATGCAGCCATTCCCCATGCCAACACCATGCGCTGCTAAAACATGTGCAGCAACGTTACAGTCACGCTTACGGTGAACTACATCAACAACATTCAGTCCTACTTTCATTTGGAATTTTACATCTTTGAATATAGTTCCTAATTCAGCAAGATCATAGTCTCCGCTTGCCACGGCTTGCTTTAGGATCATGGAGTCTGTTTCAAAAATTACTTTCTGGCAACCCATTTGCGACGCGATCATCTGATGGAAATTCTCCCACAGGATCGATTACATCAAACTAGACGAACACGCACACACAAAATTGATAGCCAAAGGCACGTGTCGTGCCTCTCTTCTCTTTATTTCTTTTCGGATTTTCTCTGTGTTACATAAACTCACGCAACCGTGCATATATATATATATATATATATGCATCAACCGGGACGCCGGACAGGCTAGACTAGCCGACTCAAAAGACCAATCCTAAACCTACTCGTATATGCTTTTTGACTCCAAAGCTTATACAGGCACAAGCAAACTTGCCGCTTCTAATAACTACCAAGAATACTATCCAAACACTCAAGTTTCCTAAACTAATACGGCAAGATCCCTGGCTTAACCTCTACTCGGACACATGCAAAGTACTCACGTGTTGGCATGCAAGCCAACCACCGCATGTACACTATGCATGAAGCCTACTCATAACTAGCACATGTTTGGATTATTCCAACATTCACCCCCTGATCCAAACATTCGACTTTTTACTCGAGGAGACACGCAGACGATCACTAATTCATCTTGTCACGCCGGTTATCTCCGGTGACACAACTTACCAGACCACAACTTCTTTTTTTTCGCAATGATGGCCACCACTTCATCATCATTTTTTTCATGCCGACTTATAGACTGGAACCAACGATTACCCGGACTACCAGCCACGCTGACACATCTTAGCGTGCTACATGCTGACTAAACGCATAGCCTCATGCAGAAACTCGACTTAACTGGTCCGCGTCCATCTTCACGTTGATCTTCATCTTCACATCGGTTTCTTGCACACGGGGAGGCACATCTCTTCACCCGCCACATCTTTCTCATTGTCGCCGATGACACATCTTATCGAACGACACCTCCTGTCCAACGGCAACACAACTCGCCATATACATGCAACTCATCTCCACCGTATATGAACTCGCCGGAACTCCACGGCCACGAACGGAAACGCAAGACACAATTTCCTTTTTTCCATCCTCTCTCACTCTTAATTCTCCTCTGCCAGTGACGCATCTCAACTGTAGCAGACGACTCACACACCTAAGATCTTGGATGCACCTTACAAGAACTCATGTGCACACTTTGATGACGGCTCGCAACTTCGCCATCTCCACCTTGCACCCTCCAATGATGATCTTGATGATTTACTCGGTGTCGCAACTTCGGCACCTCCATAGCCATCAACGATCACCAACGCCTTGCCGACGACAGCCTGTCGCCCTCCTCCAGGTCGTTCCGCCGAACGAAAATCACTCGTCGCCTCGCTTGCGACAGTGTTCTCGCCACCTTCTCGTTGTCGCTTCGCCGAACAACAATAGCCCGCTCTTCCTCGTCGCTGCACCACCCAGCGACTATATTGCCCGCCCCGAGGCACTAGTAGGGTCGCCACCCCGAGGCAAGCAAGGCTTCAATCCTCGAACCTTGCTCTAGATACCAATTGATGGAAATTCTCCCACAGGATCGATTACATCAAACTAGACGAACACGCACACACAAAATTGATAGCCAAAGGCACGTGTCGTGCCTCTCTTCTCTTTATTTCTTTTCGGATTTTCTCTGTGTTACATAAGCTCACGCAACCGTGCATATATATATATGCATCAACCTGGACGCCGGACAGGCTAGACTAGCCGACTCAAAAGACCAATCCTAAACCTACTCGTATATGCTTTTTGACTCCAAAGCTTATACAGGCACAAGGAAACTTGCCGCTTCTAATAACTACCAAGAATACTATCCAAACACTCAAGTTTCCTAAACTAATACGGCAAGATCCCTGACTTAACCTCTACTCGGACACATGCAAAGTACTCACGTGTTGGCATGCAAGCCAACCACGGCATGTACACTATGCATGAAGCCTACTCATAACTAGCACATGTTTGGATTATTCCAACATCATCGTTGATTGCTGGAGAGCTAGAGCTTCAGCATGCAATGGGTTGGAAACATGCTCCAGATTACCTGCTCCTGCTGCCATCAATGTGCCGTGGTCGTTTCTGATTGTGAAACCCCAGCCTCCCGATTTTGATGCTTCTCTGAAGGCTCCATCAACATTTATTTTCAGTATTCCAGCGGGGGGTGGCTTCCATTTTTTTGGTGTCTCCTCAACTAACTTCTTTGCCTGTGGCTTGTCCTTCAAAGTAGCAGTCAAGTGATAAGTAATGGATGAGGATATTTCATCTACAGCCCGGGTTGCATCTCCTTTATTTGCCTTATTCCTTTCATGCCACTGATGCCACCACAACCATAAAAGAAAGCACACTTTTAGACATTCCTCTTCTTTCGGTTCAAAAATTTCTTCTAGGAAGTTTCTGGAATCATGACATGATAATAATTTAAGTCTGACATGTTCAAGTATTGAGGCTCTCCACACGTTTTTTACTTTTTTACATTTCAAAAAAATGTGGCCTCCATCTTCGTCAAATCTTGAACAAATAGGGCATCGAGTATCAGTATGAATACCTTTACTTTTGAGCTTTGTACGTAGAGGTAGGCTGTAGGTTGCTAGTCTCCACAAAAAGTGCAGCACTTTATTTGGAAGAGGTAATGCCCATAACTTCTTCCAGTTGAAAACTGGAGTCTCCCCCATTACATAAGAAATAGAGGTTAGTCCTGAAAGTGAATTTCTAGCTGCATTATCAACGGCCACTTTATAAGCCGATTTAACTGAAAAAATTCCTTTCATATCATAATGCCATGCAAGGAAATCACCTGTGTCCTCTTGAATAGGGATCTGGAGAATAGCTTTAACATCTTCCGGCCGGAAGGTCTGTTGTATCAGTTCCACGTCCCATTGGTTTATTATTGGGGTTATTAACTCCGAGACCTTGTGCACTATGTTCCTCCCCTTTGGTGTTATGATCCGACATGTGATTCCTCTGGGTATCCATGGATCTTCCCAGATCCTTATGCTTTTGCCATTTCCAACTCGCCATATGATGCCCTGTTTTAGCAGATGTATACCTTTCAGGATACTTCTCCAGGTATATGAAATGCCTTGTCGCGGACTTGCATTCAAAATTGAGCCCTTGGGGTAGTACTTCGCAGCCAACACCTGTGAGCATAGAGAGAAGGGATTTTGAATAAGCCGCCATGCCTACCTTGCCAACATGGCAAGATTGAAGAGGTGCAAGTTTCTGAATCCCAATCCCCCATCCTTCTTTGGTTTTGACAAATTCTCCCAGCTCACCCAATGTATTTTATTTTCTTTGTCCATCTGGCTCCACCAGTACCTTCCAATCATCCCGCTCTGTTCATTACAGAAGGATTTTGTGAGATCGAAACAGGCCATCGCATATACTGGGATTGCTTGTGCTGCAACTTTGATTAGAATTTCTTTACCTGCTTTCGAAAGCAATTTTTCCTTCCATCCTTGTATTCTCTTCCAGATTTTTTCTTTCAAGTAGTTGAAGTTTCTTGCTCTATCTTTCCCCACATAGGCTGGGAGGCCTAAATACTTTCTAGACAACCCTTCTACATTGATACCGATGATCCTTTTCATTTCATCTCTGTTCAAATTCGTTGTGTTCTTACTGAATAGAATTGAAGATTTGTCTTTGTTGATTATTTGTCCAGAACAGGCCTCATAGGTACTCAAAATTCTATTTACTTCTTCTGCTGCATATCCATTCGCCTCCATTAGCAACAGAGAGTCATCTGCAAACAACAGATGACTCACACTTGGGGCATTTCTACACACTTTAATACCCTTTAGTCTCCCATTAGTTTCAGCTTCTTTTAACATTGCGAAGAACCCCTCAGCACATATTAGGAACAGGTATGGAGATAATGGATCACCTTGGCGAAGCCCTCTCTTCGGTGTGATGATATCAGTGTACTCTCTGTTTACTTTAATCTGGTATTTTACTGTGGTAATGCACTTCATTATCAATTTGACCCACTCACTATTAAAGCCCAGCTTCAACATCATGTCACTGAGAAACTTGCACTCTACTCTATCATATGCCTTGCACATATCTAATTTTACTGCTGCATAGCCCTTTGTTCCTTTTCTTCTTCCCTGCAAAAAATGTGTAAGTTCATATGCCAACAAAATATTGTCTGAAATAATGCGGCCTGGCACAAAAGCACTCTGGTTTTGTGATATGATGTCAGGTAAGATGAGTTTTAGCCTGTTAGCGATTACCTTTGACACCACTTTGTAAAGAACATTGCAAAGACTTATTGGCCTTAGATCCTTTAGTTTTTCTGGTCTGGTTGTTTTCGGGATTAAGACCATAGTTGTGGTATTCCAAGTTTCTGGCATCTCACCTCCGTTCAGTATATTTAGCACCTCATCCGTTACTTGGTCCCCAACGGTTTGCCAAAATCTTTTAAAGAAAATAGCGGGCATTCCATCAGGTCCAGGGGCCTTCAAATCGCCAGTGTTAAACATAGTCGTTTTTACCTCCTCCTTAGTATACTCAGCGCACAATATTTCATTCATGCCCTCATGTACTTTTGGGGTGACAGATTTCAGTATTGCTTCATTGCTCTGCCCCGCTGAGGATGTATAGAGGCTATAGAAGTATCCAGCAATGTGATCTTTCAATTGTTCTCTGCCTTCAACCCAGGTGCCATCCTCCCTCTTTAAACTACTGATTGTGTTCTTCCTTTTCCTTTCTGAAGCATAGGCGTGGAAGAAGGCCGTGTTTTTATCACCGCATTCTAACCATTTAACATGCGCATGTTGTTTCAAATGCATGTCCTTTTGGTGTTCCAGTCTATCTAGTTTTTCTCTCAGGTAATGTTCGCGCGAGACCTTTTCTTCGTTTATGTCTCCCCTTCTGACCCCTTCTAACTCCTCTTTTATCTCTTTAATTCTTTTATCTAGGTCTCCGAGGACATTGATATCCCAATCCTTAAGGTCCCTTGCAACTACTCTCAGTTTGCTTGAAATATTATTATCCCCGCAGAGTGTTGCAGTGGCCCATGCATTATTGATTACTTTTTCACATCCCTCTTCTTGTAGCCATTTTGCCTCAAATCTGAATCCCCTTGTGTATTCTCTTGCTTGGTGTTGACGGTGTTTTCCTTCTGCAATAATAGTTATTGGTCGATTGTCTGAGTGTCGCGGGTCTCCATGGATCACCTTGTATGATGGGAACTTATTGCACCAGCTTAGGTTCCCGACTGCTCTATCTAGCCTTTCTTTAATGTACTGATCAGCTGTATGACTATGGTTCCTCCATGTGAACTTGTCACCAACATAGCCCAAGTCGCAAAGACCACAATCAACTAAAGCTAATCTGAATTTCTCCATTGTTGCTTGTGTTCTGCTTGGTCCTCCCATCTTCTCATTTGCAAATAATATCTCGTTGAAATCTCCAGCGCATAGCCATGGTAGGCTGAGTTGTTGGTTCAAGATGTTGAGTAATTTCCACGTTACATTCCTCCTTTCACTTGCTGGTTCTCCATAAATTCCCGTGAAGTGCCATTTGGACCCGTCCTCTTCTATTATCACCACATCAATATGATATCTTGAGTAGTTATGAAGCTCGACTGCGAGGGGAAAAGTGGTGGACTGGCTTTGCTTTGGAAAAAGGAAGTCAAAGAGGGTCCTTTTTTAAGGGAAGTGAGGAAGAGGGTTTCCGTGAATGGATGAGGAGAAGGGAAAAAGAATAAACGACGAAAATAAAAGGGATCACCCACTGATGAGTGGTTCCCATGCGGCAGCAAAATTTTAGGATTGCAGCTCTAAGGAAAGAAACAATAATCCTACATCTATGTAACCACTGCCACCCTGTATTAGGGTTACGCGAGCGAGGCAGACGTTTTTTTTTGACCTGGAAGACTGCAGGGCTTACGCGTCACAGTATTTTATTAATTAAAGAAAGAACAAATATACAAAAGGTTCCTCAAGATGATGAAAGTTAACTGAAAAGAAAGAGAAAACAACAAAACAAAACAAAAAATACAAGAACCCCCTCAAAGGAGGCAAAAAGTCTATCCATCTAAGAAGGGCATCTCTGTATCTGCTTTTGATTCTGTGAGTGTGGAGGGTAATATCATGAATGAAACCATTCCTCCATTGCCTGAAAGTTGGTCTGATATGTCTGAAGGCCTTATCATTTCTCACTTTCCAAATATTCCACCAAGCAAGGAAAACCATTTCAGCAAAAAAAAAAGGCTTATTGAAGTCCTTTCTCGCATGTAAAGCAATTTGCAACATATCATTGCTATCTGTCCAAAGAATCTGAAGGTAGTTCCATATTCGAACACTGAAATTACACTGGAAAAAGAGATGATTTCTGTCCTCCAAGGCCAAAGTTGGAGAAAGAACACATTCTGGCCCATCATTGATTCTCCAGTGCCTATGCTGAATCATGTCCTTAGTGTTAATCCTGTCCATGATAACTAACCAAGCAAACATTTTGATAGACATGGTGCAACAACTCTTCCAGATCCAGCTAAGAATGGGATTTGCCAAATCTGGTTGATCTGCAAAATCATAAAATTTCTTGGCAGAGTAATCAGAACTCTTACCATGCCTCCAGGACCAAGTATCATTATTCCCACTGTCCAAGTTCATATTAGCCATCATGGATGTCAATTGATTTAATTCTTGAAAAGCCAATTCAGAGAGAGGCAAAGAAAACATCAGGTGAAAGGTATCACTCTGAAGGACATCCTTGACAGAGAGATTTTTATCAAGACAATATGAAAATAACCTTGGAAATCTCTCTTGAAGAGGTGTGCAATTATTGCCAATCTGCCAATGGTCTGACCAAAAGAGCACAGTGTCCCCTCTGTTGATAGTAACATATGTGACTGCCCTAAATTTATCCATGAGCTTGGATATGTCTCTCCACCAGAAAGAACCACAGATAGTTGTGTCATGAGGTATTCTCTGAAAGTAATGAGTCCCATACCAAATGGACCCATGGCACATCCACTTTGTTGTAAAATTTATTGAGATGTTTCAAGAGTAGTGCTTCATTCTGTAATCCAAGATTAAGGATGCCCAGACCCCCCTTGAGTTTGGGTCTGCAAACCAGGGGCCAAGCAGCCAGAGACTGACCTTTTTCCTCTCCATACTTTCTCCATAGACACTGTCTCTGAATTCTTTCCAGCTGTTTTAAGATGCCCTGAGGTATTGACAGACTGCAGAGGAAGTAAATAGGCAGAGAAGAAATTACTGAATTGACCAGTTGAAGCCTGCTTCCATGAGGCAGAAACCAAGAGCTAGCTGTAAGCCTCCTCTCCATGCAGTCTACCAGAGGCATAAGATCATGGATTTTAGGTCTAGTAGTGCCCACAGGTAGACCTAAATATGTAAAAGGCATTTTGCCCAGATGACAGCCAAATTGAGTTGCTAAACCATCTGCCACATCTCCATTTACATTGATGGGGTACATTGAGGACTTATGATAATTAATCTAAAGTCCAGTTGCCATGGAGAAAGAACTGAGAACTGTTTTAAGGGCCTCCAATTGAGAGCTATCAGCATTCAAGAACAGCAAAGTGTCATCAGCATACTGAACCATTGGATAGTCAGGATCATGAGCTAGTAAAGACAGACTGATCATACCCTGATGCAGCAGATGATTAATCATTGTTTGCAAAAGGTCAGCAACTATAACAAAAAGCAAAGGAAAATGGGATCTCCTTGTTTTACACCACATTTGCATTTGAAGTGTTTTCCAGGCACTCCATTTAGCAGCACTGAAAAAGTTCCAGAAGACAAAAGTTGTCTAATCCAAGTTACCCATATATTGGTAAAACCCTTTGCCACTAGAATTTTGATAATTGCCTCATGTTGGATTGAGTCAAAAGCCTTTTCAAAATCTAGTTTAAGAAAAATAATTGGTCTCTTGGATTTATTGCACTGATGGATATACTCAAAAGTCCAAGCAAGGCAGTCATGAATAGTTCTTGATTTGATGAAGCCATATTGATTCTTATGCACACAATTGGTGATTTCATCCTGAAACCTATTTGCAGCTAGTTTAGTGAGGAATTTCAGACCCACACTAGTGAGAGAAATAGGTCTAATATCACCAACAGATTCAGGGGACTGCTTTTTTGGAATCAGAGTGATGAAAGCATTATTGAGATTTTCCAATTTTGTTGTTCCAGCATGGAATTCATGGACCAGTTTGACAAAATCACCAGAGATGATGTTCCAGCATTTCTTCAAAAAAAGCCCATTGAAACCATCAGGACCAGGTGCCTTACCAATGGGTAACTCCTTGATCACCTTTTCAATTTCCTTCTCCTCAAAAGGCCTTGTGAGAACCTCAAGCCCCTGCACCTTTGGGATCAAAGAAAGTATGTCCATATCTAACTTAATTTCCTTGACAGTGCCCATTCTGTTTTTGAAGGAATTTAAAAATTCACTGGCCATTAGAGCATGGTCTGAAGTCACTAAACCATCAGGTGGCACCAAACTTGCAATAGCATTTTTTCTATGTCTTTCAGTTGCCATAGCCTGATTTTTTTTTAGTTTTCCTCTCCCACTTTGATATATCTTATTGGACATATCTTTTTCCAATAAAGAAACTGCAGATGCAAAAGGTGTTCATGGTGCAGTTTAACTATCTTCCTGAAGTTGGTCTCAGGTCTTGACAGAGGTCTCAGTTCCTCTAAATTATCCAACCATAGAATAACCCAATTGCACTTCTCAAGCAACCTTTTAATGTGTGACAGCCCCTTCTGCCATTTCTTCAAAGCAAACCTCAGAGATTTTAGCTTACCAACAATGATAGCAGAGATATGAGCCTTATGAGAGCTCATGGACCAAACCTCCTGTACACATTCCATGAAGCCTGGCTGATGAACCCAGTAATTTTCAAACCTGAAAATATTTGCTTTTGGGATGGTAGTACTAATAGAGACCAAGAAGGGCACATGATCTGAAGCAGTTTTGGCCAGAGGGGTTACTTGTGTCATAGGGTATAGATTGATCCAACTAGAAGAAGTAAAAACCTAGTCAAGCTGCTCCATCAGAGGCAAATCCTGCATATTAGACCATGTAAATCTTCTTCCTTTTAAGGGAAGCTCCAAGAGGCCCAGATGTCCAATGATCTCATTAAAGATGAAGGTGTCATTGACATCACCACCATGGAGGTTTTGATTATCAAGATATCGAATGAAGTTGAAATCTCCCATCAATATCCATTTTTGATCAGGCTCAATGTCTAAAGCATACATCCATCGAACAAACTCATCCCTCATTTCCCCCTGACATGGCCCATAAACATTCACCAAGAACCATTGTTCATTGTTATGAATTGAGGTAAAACTAATCACAATGCCAAACGGTTTTACCTCTACCAAACTACCATGGAAAATGTCTGAACGCCAAACTGTCACTAAGCCACCAGAAGCCCCTCTTGAAGGTGACTCAGTGAATTGATCAAAACAAGGTGGGTAGATACTTTTAATAAGAGTACGATCACAGATATACAGCTTGGTTTCTTGCAAACAAATAATTGCACATTGGCTTTCAACCACTTTTTCTCTGACAGACCGTTGGCGAGCATCAGACTTCAGTCCTCTGACATTTCAGCAGAGAATTTTCCAACTACGTGTAGACACTGGATTCATAAATAACCAAGCATAAACGAGCCAAAAGCAATACGACATACAATGCCGCACATCCCAAAGTCTTACAAAAGATAACAAACTAGTCCCCAAAGTTTAGAACATGGTCTACCGCAAGCATAGTAAAAGTAGCAGAATTAACAGGCTCGCTACACCTACATAAAGTAACTTTCAATAACATCTAAGCCGATGAGGAAGAGGAGTCCTCCTTGGGATCAGCCATAAGCTTGTCCGTGGAAAGGAGATTAGCATCAATTTCCAGCTCAGCTCCCGCAGCTTGAAGGACCTTGATCGGTGTGTCGGGAGGAACATCATCTTGCTTCGTCTGGCTGTGAGTTTCCTCAGAGTTGGGCTGGGCCATGCCATCCATGGGCCTCAAGCGTGGTCTTTTCTTCTTGGGCTGCAGAGGGAGCTGTTCAAACACCACATTTTTGAAGCCATCAAGCTTTGCCGCGCTCCTAGTGCAACGCCGTATAGAAGTATCCACTAGAGGAACTGACACCTTCTTCCTGACCCTTTCTTTTTTTCCCCTTTGCTTGTTTCTCTGCAAAGAAGATAATCGATGAGGACTGGGACATCTCACTGGACCTCTCCTGCAAGGAATCCGCTGAAGAGTGAATAGAATCTTCAGTCACAACATCTAATAGAACCCTGGTGACTGGTCGCTTTGCTACGATAGATATCATCCTAGGAGTGGGACAGGGCAATTTAGCCACAAGCCGAGACATCTTCCTGGTGTCATCAAAAGCAATTGACCAGGTGCGCATGGAATAAATGACGGTGCCCAATGGCTTGAAGTAGATCAGCCTTGGCACATTTCTAGCTGTAAAATCACACATCAAAGTCTCAAAGGACATTTTCCGTATCATCTCGGGAGGAAGAGGTGGGCCTGCCACAATACGAGCCATACCAATGAAGATCTGATGATGTTGGATCACAGGTGGTTGGTAGGGAACAATTGCCAGGGGGTTTACAGGAGGTGCAACCTGTTGCTCAACCTAAACCTGCTGCTCAACCGAAACAGAGCCCTCTGGCTGATCAATCACAATGGAGACCTGATCTTGTTCTGGTGCTGCAGATTGCGGAAGCTGCTCATTCTCATCCTCATTCTCTCCCCAAATTGCATGTCCCCAACCATCAACCACATTGTTCTGCTTGGGTTGTTGAGGAGCAACATTTGGTGCATCATTCCAGCCCAACTGAGGGAAAGGTGGTAGCACAAAAGGCAGATTGTCAGGCACTAAATTCCCATGTAGCGGATGAGGATAGGCATTGGGTCCACATTGTTCGGCATCTGATCGGCAAAATCAGCACCCAGAACATAGCACACTGCAGTCCAGGATACTCGAGAACCACCCCACTCAGCATAGTCACCAAAAACCACATCTCTTGGAACCAGAGGAGTATCAGGAAAACTGGCCTCAACCAAGGTTCGCACTAAATAAGGATCTTCACTATCCCAAGAGATAAACTTCCCAAAAGTGCCCACTGCCTGAGAGATGAATTCCGTAGTGCTGTAATCTAAGGGAATACCAATAAACATAAGCCAACCATTGCGGAAACCATGCACACCCTTAAAACTTTCACCCTCATCATGCTTCATGAATCTAACAAAACGGTCATTACCAATTGGGAACGGAGCATGTTGGATTAGGGAGTATCTGACAGTCGGATCTCTAACTTGAAAAAGGCCAACACCATGGAACCATGGCTGAGCAGAGTGAACCAGGATACCTCTGTTTTGCAGAAACTGGACGATCTCCTCGCGAACTGGCCCCAGCGGCCCCTCCGGGGCAGGCATCACTTCAGCGACCATGTAGTCCTCGTGGCGGCGAGGCGGACGTGCGGCGGGCGTGAAGAAGGTGCGAGGCAGGCGGCGGTCACCACCGTCAATGATGTGATGCCCCGCAGGCACAAATCGCTCAGGATCAAGCTCATAGTTCGCCATGGAGGGAGATGGAGAAGCTTGGCTAGGGTTTTCTTTGGAAGGAGGACACAGTCTGTGCTGCAAGACGGGCTACGTCGATATGACCGGACAATCTATCCCATTAACTCCGGCTCCCTTCCCATGACAGGCAGAGGATTCCGATATACCCGAATATTGTTGCTGTAAAATTGGCTTCCAAACCAATCCATTGGAGCGCGCGAAATCATGGCAGTCCTTTCTAGAGTGACCCGGGCGAGAGCAAGCCGTGCAGACCGCTCGAATTCCACAAGAGGATGACCGGTGGCCCCTCTGGGAGCAAATAGAGCAAGAAACAATGTGTTCCACCATGTCATCGACCATGGCCTCAAACTGCATAGCAGCCTCTTGGGTAGAGGGGATCTCCGGTACGAGTAGCTAGGGGTCAGCCCAGAGAGCCCTGAAGGCCCAACAGAAATGTTGCCGTCCACAAGAATTGGGCTGTCCTGCTGGGTTGGGCTATCAACAGGCGGGCTGTCGTGCTGGATTGGGCTAGCAATCAAAAGGGCCTTTTAAACAGAGAGTTGTCCCGCCTCCGCGATTCTAGCAGATTGATCTCCGTCATGCACGGAATTCCGCTCCAAAGATCTCGGAGAGACTGCTGGCGAAAGGGAGGTCGCCAGCCAGCCAGAATCCGGCAACGGAGCAACTGTACCAAAAACTATAGGTGGCCTCGCCACCATCCAATGTAAATCCACGGGAGCAGGTTGCCGGATGATGACACGTTCATGAGCAGAAACCTCATAGCCCGCATCTAACACAGTATCAATGCAATTCTGGGTAGCGGGATATCTATATCCTTTACATGCTGAGTAGTTCTCAAAAGTGGCAAAAGATAGTTTCTTCTTAGCAGAATTTGCCGATTTGATGGAAGACCTAATAGGGGGTTTATGCATTGCCATTAAACCCAAGGAAGATCGACGCTTGGACGGACTAACCAAAATCCACTCTGCGTCACATTCTTTCCTCCAAATCTTAAGCTCACGAATCCAGTTAGGACCCCCATTGCCCCAAAGATTAAAATAGCATTTGAATAGATCGCAAGCAAAAGAACGAAGATCCATTATAAGAAAACCAACTTGCTTGCAAGAAACTTGAAAGGAGTAAACCTTATCTTTCATATGAGCCACCCTGAGATCGATTGCAGAACCACCAATTGCAGATTCTAACGCCACCGCCACAGAATCTTCCGTCAAACGGAAAGCAAGACAGCTAAATGAGACGACCAGTGTGAATGATCTCCTGGTCCCCATCGGATGCACCGTGAAACCAGTAGATCTGAAAACCTCCTCAGAAAAAATCCTACCCTTGCAGAAATCCAAGCCAAGGGTAGATCCACCAGAGGAACCCATAGAAGATGGGTATTGCCTTGATCCAGAGAAGATGCCAGAGAGGATCGTTAGTGAGGATCCATAGATTAGTGGAGAGTGGTGGAGATCGTCGGTGAGGTGGTCAGCGCCGTGGTGGGAGGAGGGAGCGCCATCAGCCACCTGAGTTATCGGCACCCGGCATTAAGTTGGATGGATGAAGCAACCATCACTCTTCGTTGAGCGAGGCGGATGTTGTCACGGTAACGATGATGGACGCCGAGACGAGCACGTGACAACATTGCCACCCTGTCTTAGGGTTACGCGAGTCGAGGCGAACGTTGTCGCGGTAGCTACGACGGACGCCGAGACGAGCACATGCCACCACTGACACCATGTCTTAGGGTTACGCGAGTCGAGCCGGATGTCATCACGATAGCGACGACGAACGCTGAGACGAGCACATGCCACCACTGTCACCCTGTCTTAGGGTAACGCGAGTCGAGGCGGACATCGTCGCGGTAGCAACGACGGACGTCAAGATGAACACATGACACTACTGCCACCTTGTATTGGTAACGTGAGTCGAGGCCGACGTCGTCGCCATAGCAACGACGGACGCTGAGACGAGCACGTGACACCACTGCCACCCTGTCTAAGGGTTACGCGAGTCGAGGCGGATGTCGTCACGGTAGCGACGACGACGGACGCTGAGACGAGCACGTGACACCACTGCCACCCTGTCTTAGGGTTACGCGACTCGAGGAAGACATCGTCACGGTAGCGACGACGACGGATGCCGAGACGAGCACGTGACACCACTGGCACCCTGTCTTAGGGTTACGCAAGTCGAGACGAACAACAACGACGGCGGACGCTGTGATGAGCACGTGACACCATCGGCACCCTGTCTTAGGGTTACGCGAGTCGAGACGGACAGCGACAACGACGGACACCGAGACGAGCAAGTGACACCACTACCACCCTGTCTTAGGGTTATGCGAGTCGAGGCAGACGTCATCACGGTAGCGACAACGACGGACGCCGAGATGAGCACATGACACCACTTCCACCCTGTCTTAGGGTTACGTGAGTCGAGACAGACAGCGACGACGACGGATGCTGAGACGAGCACGTGACACCACTGCCACCCTGTCTTAGGGTTACGCAAGTCGAGACGAACAGCGACGACGACGGACACTGAGACGAGCACGTGACACCACTGCCACCCTGTCTTATGGTTACGCGAGTCGAGACGGACGTCATCACGGTAGCGACGACGACGGACGCCGAGACGAGCAGGTGACACCACTGCCACCCTGTCTTAGGGTTACGTGAGTCGAGACGGCCGTCATCACGGTAGCAATGACGACGGACACTGAAACGAGCACATGACACCACTGGCACCCTGTCTTAGGGTTACGCGAGTCGAGATGGACAGCGACAATGAGAGACGCTGAGATGAGCATGTGACACCACTTCTACCCTGTCTTTGGGTTACGCGAGGCGAGACGGACAACGATGACGACGGACACCGAGACGAGCACGTGGCACCACTACCACCCTGTCTTAGTGTTACGCGAGTCGAGACAGACATCGTCAGGGTAGCGACGACGACGGACGCTGAGACGAGCATGTGACACCCCTGCCACCCTGTCTTAGGGTTAAGCCAGTCAAGACGAACAACGACGATGACGAACGCTGAGACGAGCACGTGACACCACTGCCACCCTGTCTTAGGGTTACGCGAGTCGAGACGAACAGCGACGACGACGGACACCGAGACGAGCACGTGACACCACTGTCACCCTGTCTTAGGGTTACGCGAGTCGAGACAGACAGCGACGACGACGAACGCCGAGACGAGCATGTGACACCACTGCCACCCTGTCTTAGAGTTACACGAGTCGAGGCGAACGTCGTCACGGTAGCGACGACGACGGACGCCGAGATGAGCACGTGACGCCACTGACACCTTGTCTTAGGGTTACGCGAGTCGAGACGGACATCGACGACGACGGACGCGGAAACAAGCACGTGACACCACTGCCACCCTGTTTTAGGGTTACGCAAGTCGAGACGGACAACGACGACGACGGACGCCAAGACGAGCACGTGACACCACTGCCACCCTGTCTTAGGGTTACGCGAGTCGAGACGGACAGCGACGACGACGGACGCCGAGACAAGCACGTGACACCACTGCCATTCTGTCTTAGGGTTACGCGAGTCGAGACGGACGTCGTCACGGTAGCGACGACGACGGACGCCGAGAGGAGCACGTGACACCACTGCCACCCTGTCTTAGGATTACGCGAGTCGAGACGGACAGCGACAACGACAGACGTTGAGACGAGCACGTGATACCACTGCTACCCTGTCTTAGGGTTACGCGAGTCGAGACGGACAACGACGACGCCGGATGCCGAGACAAGCACGTGGCACCACTACCACACTGTCTTAGGGTTACACGAGACGAGGCAGACGTCGTCACAGTAGCGACGACGACGGACGCCGAGACGAGCACGTGACACTACTGCCACCCTGTCTTAGGGTTACGCGAGTCGAGACGGACAGCGACGATGACGGACGCCGAGACGAGCACGTGACACCACTGCCACCTTGTCTTAGGGTTACGCGAGTCATGACGGATAGCGACGACGACGAACGCTGAGACGAGCACGTGACACCACTGCCACCCTGTCTTAGGGTTACGCGAGTCGTGGCGGACAGCGACGACGACGAATGCCGAGACGAGCACGTGACACCACTGCCACCTTATCTTAGGGTAACGCGAGTCGAGGCGGATGTCATCGTGGTAGCGACGACAGACGCCGAGACGAGCACGTGACACCACTGCCATACTGTCTTAGGACGCCAAGGCGAGCACGTGACACCACTGCCACCTTATCTTAGGGTAACGCGAGTCGAGGCGGATGTCATCGTGGTAGCGACGACAGACGCCGAGACGAGCACGTGACACCACTGCCATCCTGTCTTAGGACGCCGAGGCGAGCACGTGGCACCAAATTGACACAACAAAATGTTTTTGTTTTTTGAAAGTTATCAGGAATTTCAAAAAAATATTCATGATTTCCAGAAAAATCACAAATTTAAAAGTTGTTCAGAATTTTTTAAATATGATGTTACTTTGGAAATTTTGTCTTAATTTGAAAAATTGTTCATAGTAGATCTATTTAATGAGCATTCCCGATTCAACCAAAAAGCTCAACGACAAATTGAATCAAAGGGAATAGAAGGATAGGCTAATTTATTTTTCTGTGCACAAGTAGCAATTAATTTTGGTTGGAAGTCCTAGTTTATTTGAATTAAAAGTGGAATTTCCAGCCCACTACTGTCCCTGAAAAACCGCTGGCCCAGAAAGGGAATGGGCGGAATAGAAGAATACTGGCCCAAAAGAAAAAACATGGAAAGGGAATAGAGCCTGGGGGAGGTATTGGCCAAACTCACGAATAGGTAAGGTCCAAAACCCAGAGAAGGTAACCCAATTTAGGCCGATTAGTCTTTGTAATGTTGTTTATAAGATTATCTCAAAAGTCCTCGCTAATCGGCTTAAGCCCTTCCTTGATGAAATCATCAGTCCTACTCAGAGTGCTTTTGTCCCGGGAAGACTAATTACTGATAATTTTTTGATTGCATATGAGAGCCTCCACGCTATAAAAAATAAACGCACGGGCAAAGAGGGATGGTGTGCTGTCAAACTCGACATGAATAAAGCATATGACCGAGTTGAGTGGATATTTTTGGAAGCAATGTTGTTGAAGCTCGGGTTTCATGTCAATTGGGTGAAGCTAGTGATGCTTTGTGTGAGTTCGGTTGAATACAGAGTTCGCTTTAACTCTGAAGAGACAGATATGTTCAAACCCACGAGGGGGTTGCGCCAAGGGGACCCTTTATCCCCGTATCTGTTTTTGCTGTGCACTGAAGGACTTACTGCCTTATTATCTCATGCTGAAGTAACAGGTAATCTGGAAGGGGTGAAGGTTTGTAGAGATGCGCCTGCTGTAACCAACCTCTTATTTGCAGATGACTCTCTTGTCCTAATGAGGGCGAATAATCAAAATGCGGCATCTCTAAAATCAGTCCTTGATTTGTATTGTCTAGCATCAGGTCAGAAGGTGAGTGTGGAGAAATCAAGTATTTTTTTCAGTCCAAGTACATCAGCGGAGCAAAGAGCCCAAGTATGTACCACTTTGGATATTATGACTGAATTTTTAAACGATAAGTACTTGGGGCTGCCTGCACAAGTTGGTCTGGACAGGTCAGATAGTTTTCAGTATTTAATTGATAGAATTATTCAGAAGGTCAGTGGGTGGAAGGAGAAGGTACTTTCATCAGGAGGCAAGGAGGTGTTACTTAAGTCGGTAGCTCAAGCTATTCCATCGTACGCTATGTCGGTCTTTAAAATCCCTAAAAAAAATTGTAAGGGGATTACAGATGCGATAGCGCAGTATTGGTGGGGTGATGATGCTAACCACAAGAGGATGCACTGGTTCGCTTGGTGGAAAATGTGCGTACCCAAAAAGGAAGGAGGCATGGGATTCAGAGATATACAGTGTTTTAATCTCGCCTTGTTAGCTAAACAAGCTTGGAGACTGATCGATAATCCCAATTCTCTCCGTGCGAGAATATTACGAGCAAAGTACTATGCTGATGGTGATCTACTTAATACGGTGCTGAAGAAAAAAGCATCGTACACCTGGCAGAGTATAATGGAAGGTGTCAAGGTACTTAAACTAGGCTATATCTGGAGAGTAGGGGACGGGACAAAAATTAAAATCTGGTCGGATGCTTGGATTCCGCAATCAGTAACTCGTTCACCAATAACGCCACGGGGTAATCAGCTATTGTCAAAAGTCTCAGACCTTATTGATCCGGTTACAGGTGCTTGGGATGATCAATTGATTGAGCAAACCTTTTGGCCTATTGATGCTTCACGTATCCTAGCTATCCCCTTGCCAGCCTATGACATGGATGACTTCATCTCTTGGCACTTGACAAGAAATGGGTCATTTTCGGTCAAATCAGCTTACTATACAGTATGGAGAAATAAATATGAGGCAAGAGGCAGAAGAGATGGCCCTAGTGCTGCGTCTATTAACCCAGTATGGGATATAGTATGGAAACTACCCTGCCCAGCGAAGGTTAAATTTTTTTTGTGGAGAGCTTTACATGGATCTTTACCATGCAGAATATCCTTGGCAGATAAGCACATGAAAGTGAACACAAAATGTCCTGCTTATGAGGGCCTGGAGACGGTAAAACACATGTTGTTCTTGTGCCCAAAGGCGAAGCAAGTATGGTACGAACTAGGATTGGGAGATATCATTGCCCGGGCATGCACTGTTGATCACGCCGGAGAAGCAGTATTGGAGTATTTATTAAACCACCCAGCTAATGAGATCTTGGTGTTGGGGCAAGAAAGATCAGACCTGATCGTGGCTATCACTTCTTGGTATCTTTGGTGGGAGAGGCGGAAGTTAGTGCATAATGAACATACCCAGCAAGTCAAGGAAATAGTGGCTTCCATTCGAGCACTTGCTGCAAACTTCTTGAACGCCTTCATGCCTAAAGCGAAGACCAAAAGAAATCCCTGGGGAAGACCACCGGCAGGCTTCGTTAAGCTTAACGTAGATGCCTCATTCGATCATGACACTCTACAAGCTACTGTGGGGGCAGTCCTGCGAGATAGTTCAGGAAACTTCTTGGCTGCTGGAAATGATGCTGCCGGAGAGTGTACGGATGCATTCACAGCGGAGGCACTGGCCTTGCGCTTCGGGCTAAATCTGGCGCAAAGCTATGGTTGTTCCAGATTAGTTATAAATTCTGATAACAGTGACCTGATCAAATCAATGCAAGATGGTGGACAATTTGCAGGTCCAGCGGTTGCTGTTATTGATGATTGTTATCACATGTCGGCTGACCTTGCTAGGGTTCGGTTTGAGCACTGTCATAGAGAGGCAAACTCCATGGCCCATGAATTAGCTAGAATGGCTAGGTTTTCTCCACCTAGTTCATGGTTTGATTTGGCCCCTACTACCATCTCCTCTTTACTTGTAAATGATTCTTTGTTGGTTTCCAATGAATAAGTAAAGGGGTTGGAGAGGTTAAAAAAAAAGGTAGGGCGCTCACAGCCGGGATAGATCGCGAAAGGGAATAGGACGCGCGCGTCTGTTCGCTAAGTTGTTGTTTGCTGTCGGACCGCCCTGGTCGGAAATCGAGCGCGCCGGCTGGGGACAGCTCTGCCTGGGGCGATCCGTTTCACATCTCATTGTGCGTCAGCCAGATATAAATTGTCTAAAAAAAAATAGGTTATGTGTCGTAGCGTAATCTGATTACGCTAGAATTAGACACGAGTCCGTCCTAGGAGAGAACATCTTGTACAACAAGAAACAATCCTCGACGACGGCATATACATACATAGCATAGCCTCCTCGATCGGCTTCTGTACCCAAGTACTGCCACCCTCCTCTCGATCTAAACCATCTTGATAAGCCAGCACGTTCCATCCTCCTTACGACGACGATGGGCAGCGAGTCGATTATGCAGTCGTCGGACCAGACGGCGGCGATAGTTGACGAGAAGTTCCACGCGCCGACCAAGACGGCGTTCACGGTGACCAAATGCTTCACCTCGAAGGGTGCCGGATTCACCGTCACGGACTCCGCCGGCGCCGCGGCCGTGATGGAGGTGGAGACCACCGAAGTGGGCATCCGCAACCTAAGCTGCCTGCTCTGCAGCGACGCTGCCTCACCCAGCCCGCTGATCACCCTCCAGGAGGCCATGATCAGCAGCATGGGTCAGCGGCAGTGGAAGGCGTTCAGGGGGCACGGCACCAACGGGAGCGATTTGCTGTTCGTCGCCGTGGACATGACGCGGTTTTTCCAGATGGGGATCACGGTCCACGTGTTCCTTGCCGGCAACACCCCCCGCGACGAGAAACCCGATTTCGTCGTCCGTGGCAGCTACTACCGCGGCGCCATGACCGTGTCCCGCCGCAACGAGAAAGATAACTACATTGACATTGCCGACATTGCGGAGATCGGCAGGGAGAGTTCTCTGTGGTGCGCGATGCTTGGACATAACACGTATACTGTAAGGATCAGCCAGGGCGTCGACCAGGCGTTCGTCCTGGCGCTCACCGTGATCCTCGACCAGACGTATAGCCCTAAGCTCGACACATGTTGCTGTGCTTGTGACCATTCATCTCCATATGGGAGAGATTGCCGCCGTAGACAAAATCGTTCAATAGATATGTGAGCATAGGCTTAGGTTTGTGGTGACTTGCGTCGTCATTCTAGTCAATTTGGAGTCGGAGTTGGGAGCATGTGATGACGTAGTCGCAACGCGTTAGGTTTCTTGTGTTTGAGTCTAAAAACTGGAGTTGTACTAGATCGCGTCGTGTTAGGCGCGCATTAGTTGAGTCGTTTTGGAGGTGACATGTATCTTCTTTATCTATTACTTGCTCGGTCCGAAAATATTTGTTGGAGAAATGGATGTCTCAAGATAAAATGAAATCAATTATATGGTGTATCAGTTCCATAAATTGCATATAGCAATAAATAAATTAGCAAAATTCTTTCTAATATTTTAGATAGAAGAAACAAAGAATGTACCAATCTATCCAAATCAAATTTGCATCCATAAAATAAATTCAAATTCTAGTAGTAGATGAATAATTACAAATTTGTGTGTGTACGATATCAGAATATCTTCAAAAGAAATAACTGACGTAATTTTTAAATTTTCCTGATCAAAAAAATACATGAAAAAGAAAGGAGGTAGAAAAATCTCTTAATGGCATTCAAGATAATCCTTCCCGCCGTCTAATCTCTGTCCGGTACTAAAACTGACAGATTTTGGGGTAGGGGGTCCCGAGCTGTGGATCTCGGATCTATGAGTATCAGGAAACAAAGGAGATAGTATTTACCCAGGTTCGGGCCCTCTCAAAGAGGTAATACCCTAAGGCTAGGTGAATGAGATTATGAAAACCCCTCAGCTTTTATAGATACTGTGGGTACCTAGGGTTACACATGGTCGGTTGCCAATCTAGTGATACACATGGCGGCGGCCAAAGTAGTGCTTGGAGTACACGTCAAGTCTTTGGCAGAGTCCCCCTTGATCACACCAGAATGTGAGGCTTCCGGAGTCCTTCCTTTATGAGAACGGTGGGTCGTATGCCCGGCACATGGACTGCGGGCCAACTAGGTTGGTACCCCCTAGTTCAGGACACCGTCAGTAGCCCCTGAAGTCTTCAACACCGAGGACGACAATCTCCCTCAGATGCATGACTTCGGCTTTGGAGTCTCCGGCTTGACAGACGAGTTCCTGTACATAATTTGAGTTCGGCCTTGGAGTCTTCGGGTTGACCAACGAGTTCCCCTCTCCGAGATGGTGAATCTATCCAGGGTGAGCTGCTTGAGGCACGGAAACTTGAGCGAAAGCTTCACAATCAAGTTGGAGAAACTGCAGCCGCCGAATTTGGCGACACAAAGCATGGGCGCGAGGTGGTGGACCGTGGACGGATGATGGCAGCAGTTAGAACGTACCCTTGAGCTCAAACTCCTGTAGCTTGTCCACGGCTTGGGAACTAAGACAGCCTTTGATCTTACCATGATAGTCGCTATTAGAGAGGCAGAGCGAGATGTGGCGTGCGGGGCCAGGATGCACAGACAGGATCTTTGAAATAAAGTCGACCAAACTGCGGTTTTTGCTCTTGAGTTCTTTGTCCACCACGAGGTTGAGAGGAGCGGAGTGCCAGAGTGGACGCCACCGCCAAGAGATGACTTGCATGCGGGCACCTTCCTTGGTGGGTGTCGGTGTCAAAACCGGCAGACCTCGGGGTACACTAGTAGAAAAAGGGCCTAATGTGAAGCACATTAGTCCCGGTTTGTAACTGAACCGGCACTAATGGTACCGGTTCCAACGGCTAGGCGGGCGGCGCTCATTAGTACCGGTTTGTGGCGAACCTTTAGTACCGGTTCGTGCCACGAACCGGTACTAAAGAGGTGGTGGCAGGCTGTTGTCAGGCTGGAGCCCCACCAGCACCTTTAGTACCGGTTCATGCCACGAACCGGGACTAGAGATGCACCTTTAGTACAGGTTGGTTAGACAAACCGGTACTAAAGGTCATCCTATATAAACCCCTTCGTCGAGCCCGAGCGCTGTGTTCTTCCCCTTTCCTCTCCTCTGTTTTCTTCCTCTTCCTCTCGAGCTCACACTCCATTTTTGCCAAAATTTGTGAAGATTTGAAGGCACCCCATCCATCCAAGTGATCACAAAGGTTGGCAACTTTGTCCTTTCATCTCTCATTGCTAGATTAGCTCTTGCAATGCTCTATAAGTATAGTGATTTGTGGGTTTTATTTTGGGAGGAATTATATGTGGTATTATTTGATTTATATACAATTTGAGGTCAAAATAACTCTTAGTTTGCATATGTAGGTGTGGTTTACTTAGTGTCTTCCCGTCTCCGTCGATCGCCCGCACCGTCCCGTCGCCGGCACCACCTTGTGGTGAGCCTCTTGTTCTTATCTTTTTTATATCAAAAATAAATCATGTCTGTGTGATTTAGATATATAGTTACTTATGTAATTATCTTACCCGTACGTTGTTTGTTATACATAGTGCCATGGTTTTGATATCCGTCCCCGTTGGCCCTCGTCCGGGTTATGATTCGGATGTGGTATATTCTCTTTTATAACTATTTGTTGCATTTCGTGTTTATGACAAATTATGCCCATCAAGTTGACATAGATATTTTTATCTAGGAGGTATGTGAAACGGAAATTCCAACCGACCCTATTGTCGAGAGGTTAAATTTAGTTGAAAGAGAAAACGAGTATTTGAAAGAAAAATTGAAAAGAATTGAGGGGGAGAAGATGGAATTGGAGTTGCATGTTGCCGATGTCATCGATGATCACAAGATCAAGATGGAGAAAATGCGCTGGAAGATTAGAAAGATTAGAAAATATGCCATTGATAGTGAGGCTTGGTATCATTATGCTGTTGGATCAATTGTTACCTTAGTTGCGATCTTGATCGCATTTGTTGTTGCATTTAAATGCTATAGCTAGAGAGTTATTTGTATGTTTGTTTTATGAGAATAAGTGTTGTATGAACTTTATGTATGAACTTGTATTAATTTGGTCTATTCGGTGTTGTGTAATGAAGATGAGCCGGCAATGGATGTACGATGACCGATGCTCTCCCGAGTTCGTTAATGGCGTGCAAAATTTTCTGCTTGCGCCTGAGGCAAACAAGCGGGCGGATGGTTTTATGTCTTGTCCATGTGCTGGCTGTAAGAACGATCGGAGTTACTCTAAGTCAAAAACCATTAACGTCCACCTGTTTAAGGCCGGTTTCATGCCCCACTATAATGTTTGGACCAAGCACGGAGAAAGAGGGGTTATGATGGAAGACAATGAAGAACAAGAGGACGACGACAGCTATCCTGGCCATGGGTTCCCTGAATACGATGGTACAACAATGGGGGAAGAAGGTGAGCCGGTAATGCGGGAAGAAGCTGAAGAAGAGGCATCAGATGCCGCTGATGATCTAGGTCGGGCCATTGCCGATGCAAAGAGAAACTGCGCAAGTGAAAAGGAGAAGAAGAAGTTGCAGCGCATGTTAGAGGATCACAAGAAATTGTTGTACCCGAATTGTGAAGCTGACAAGAAAAAGCTGGGCACCACACTGGAATTGCTGCAATGGAAGGCAAAGAATGGTGTATCTGACAAGGGATTTGGAAAGTTGCTGATAATGTTAAAGAAGATGCTTCCAAAGGACAACGAATTGCCCGAGAGTACGTACGAAGCAAAGAAGGTTGTCTGCCCTCTAGGATTAGAGGTGCAGAAGATACATGCATGCCCTAATGACTGCATCCTCTACCGCGATGAGTACGAGGATTTGAATGCGTGCCCGGTAGGGGGTCCCGAGGGTGAAGCCTTCGATCTGGTCGAGGTGACTAGTGGGATTGGTGTGCACTAACATGCCACCAAAGACGAAGAGATGACCAGGGGCGGGGAAGCCCTCGGCGCGGGTGTGGTCTCCAACGACCGGTTGAGCCATCGATTCTTCTGCCGATCCAACAGCGGAACTCTCAATGAAAGCACCAATGTCGGTGTCAAAACCGGCAGACCTCGGGGTAGGGGGTCCCGAGCTGTGGATCTAGGATCGATGGGGAACAAGGGACGACGAACACAATGTTTACCCAGGTTTAGGCCCTCTCGAAGAGGTAATACCCTACGTCCTGCTTGATTGTATTTGATGTATGATGTGGTTTACAGAGTAGATCTACCTCGAGTTCCGTATGAGCTAAACCCTAAAGCGATGAGGTGATGAATGTAGCTCTAGCCCTAAATACTAAGAACCCTCGGTTTATATAGACACCGTTAGGGTTAGGGTTACCGAAGATAGATTACAATAAGGGTTTAAAGAGATCCTGTGCCTTCTTGACTTGGAGGGCACACCACGGCTTCATAGATCTCCTGTCACTATACGGCTCCACCAGTACGGCCCATGTACAATGGGTCGTCGCCCCGAGGACCCCTTAGTCCATGACTCCCTCAGTAGCCCCCGAACTTGCCTCCAACGCCGGGGATTGTCCTCTGGAATCTTCACATCATAGGCTTGCGAGACGAGTTCTTTTACTCCTTCATTCTGTTTGAAGCCGCATCAATTTCGCCGAACACTATCTGGAACCCGCTCTATATACTCGGTTCCGGACAGTTTCAAGATTCTGGGATCCAAAGACATCTCGAGATTGAGGTGGGACCATTAGAGTTTAATGCCGTTCCTCGGGGCAAGGGCTTCGCACACCTTTCTAGAGGGCGCGCGGCCGAACGCCGTCCATCCACGCACCCGTCCTTTCGGCTTCACGATAAGACGCTTATTTATAGATCCAAAAGGTGCTGAGAACAATTACCTCCCCCCTTCGCCAAGAATGACACCGAAGAAATTCTCCAACGCCATGGCCGACCTTCCAGGTTCATCCTCGCGCCCTCACGGCCCGCTCCCAGGTGATTGGTCGAGCTGTTCAGTCTCGCACCTCCAAATGAGTCGCTTGCAGACACAGTGCTTCCTCCCTCCGGCTGATTTGGTTCCAGTCCACGCAGGTCTCATCTCCATCGATGCTTGCGCCCTTGCCGAGAACTCCCCCGCCCCAAGCAAGGAGGAGAGGGTATGTTTCGTGCCCTTCCTTTTAAGAGGTTTGGGTTTTCCTATTCATCCCTTTCTACGGGGCCTGTTGGAGTTCTACGGAATCCAGCTCCACAACCTCACCCCGGGGTCCATATTGCACATTTCTGGCTTTGTAGCCTTGTGCGAGATATTTCTGAGCTGCGAGCCCCACTTTGACTTGTGGAGGAAGTATTTCTGTCTTGTCCCTCGCCTCCGAGAGGGATCCATATTTGAGGTAGGCGGCGCCGAAGTATGGCGAATAGCTAGGACAGGGTACCCAGTTGGGACCCCACAGAAAGATCCCGAAGGATGGACTTCAGAAAGGTTTTACATTGAAGACGTTCCACTCACCAATCCAATTCGGCTAGGGTTGCCCGAACACTCAAACGACCCGCCTATAAAGCGGTTCAACTGGCGGCCCAGAGGCCCTTCCCAACAGGACAGTGAAGAGGTGCGTGCGCTGGCGGCCAAGATCAGGCTGCTTACCAGCAGTAAGCTGACCATGGTTGAAGTAATGGCCATCGCTACTACCCGATGCGTGCAACCCCTGTAGCAGCGGGGTCATCCTCACTAGTAGAAAACAGGGAAATAGTCCTGGTTCCAGAGGGCCTTTAGTCCCGGTGGTCGGGACTAAAGCCCAAAACCTTTGGTCCCGGTTCGCTTACGAACCGGGACAGAAGGGGCTCCACGTGGCCGCTGCAGGGCGCCCAGGCAGGAGGACCTTTAGTCCCAGTTGGTAACACCAACCGGGACCAAAAGGCTGCCACGCGTCAGCAGCTCGCAGGCGCTGGGGTTTTTGTTTTGTGTTTTTGAAAGGGGGGGGGGGTTATTAGGGGTTTTGGATGGTTTAATTAGGGATTTAATATTGTGTTAGCTATAGTTACTACATATAGAGAGAAGTGACCTCTCTTTCTCCGTGCTTGGTCGACGCTAGCTACTACATATAGAGAGAACTCGACGCTACTAAGCAAATGAAGGAACCATTAATTACACAAGATCTTGATGAACATATACAGAGAGAAGTGGCTTCTCTTTCTCCGAGATTGGTCGAACAACAAGTTTTCGTATTTCTATCCGACGCTACTACATATATACAATATAACATATCTTACGATCCCTGACATCATCTACCGAAAGTCAGCTTCAATTTCCACATGGTATTCTTCGTCTTTATGTATGACGTGGTCAAGAAAGAATCCCGCCAATTCCTCTTGAATTGCTCGTATGCGATCATATGGTAGGAGTTCATCCCGCATCTGCCACATCTAATTTAAAGAAGGGGGTCAATATATATATATATATATATATATATGAATGAAACTCAACACAATTGATGGTAATAAAATAAAATTATGAATATTATTGTTTATGTACTTCATATTGTTTGTCAGAGTAGCCCCGCTGAGAGGTCGCGCTGTGGATGAACTCGCAAACATAGTATCCACATAAATTATTCCCGCCTTCCTGCCACAAGCACTTTACGAGAATAGAGTTCAATCAAACTGATAATCAAGCATGATAAATGGTATTGACGAAACTAGAATCAATGGGAGATACGCGGAACTAGCTAGTACTACTTACTTTTGGGTTTGTAAATCGCAGCTCCCTCCGCAGTCCCGGAACGATTCCGGTGAACTCTTTCCAAACCCTGCCAGACAAAGAAAATAATTACTTAATATCCGGAAATGAACAAAGTTGCCGATAGTATATGGTGCGCACCAATAAGCAATAATGATCGATTGAACTTACTTATGGAGCATTGCAGTCATGTCCGCATGCGTATTGGGATCTTTTCGTCTCGAGTCTAAGACAGTTACTACTCCCCGGTCAAGCTTAATCTCTAGCAGAATAAAGTGGAAGCTGCGCACGCATGCATAACTCATCAATTACATTACTATAACCTCGAGTAAGCGAAACCGAATATGAACAAGACAGTAACACTCACTTGAAATTGTAAGGAAATAGTATTTTCCCTTTGTTTTGATTTCGAAGCAATGATTGTAGCAAGTTGTCCTCGGTATCTTTGACTCTGTTTTTAACCGACCATTCATTTATGGTATTTGGGTTAATGAACCCAATGTCATAGATTTGTACTTTTTTGCATTCGACGATCTTCAGTCTGCATAATATAGTGAGGATAATTTTATATACATGCAATGAAAGAGCTGAGCTATAGAGACTTAATTACAGAAGTAATACTTACAGACAGTAGCAAGTCATGAGTTGTTTGTCGAGGGCGTCTTGATTGAATAACTGGAATAACTCCACAAATTAAACCGGCATCACCTCAGTTCCAATGAGGTCGTGCTCCTCTTTAATTGCCAGCATCAAACTATCCTTCCCAGATTTCCTGCAGGTATCCATGTACCATTCATGCAATCTTCGCATCATCGTTGTTAGAGGAGGATGATCAGGTTTGACGAGAGGCTTCCCGTACTTGTATCTTAAGATATCTACTACCTCTAACATTTCAAACTGTACATCATCGGCCAAGTAATCAGCAGGATTGGTACCGGGCACTAGCCCCGGATGATTAGCGACGATATCTCTAGACACCTTGAGCGGGGGGCACGATTGCTTCACCTGTTCGCCGAGCTGGGGAATTGTTTTCGCGCTTCTTCATTTTGCTTCTCTTGCAGCACTGCAAGTACTTCCCGACCGCTCCGCTTCCTTATATGTCCTTTCAATAATGCGCTCATAGTTGGATTGCGGCGGAGACGGTGGTGGTCGCTTAAGGGCACGCAGAGTGCGCTTCACTTTCACCTGATCTATTGTTTCCTTAGGAGGTGGAGGTTTCCGTGCAAAATGGGCCTCCACTTCGGCACCACTGATCTCCACGGTTTCCTCGTCGGTCCTCTCATATGGTAACTTTTCCAGAGGCTTGAGGCTTGGACCGTATTTGAAATTCTTCCTGCCTCTTGTACTACTAGCCGCCGGAGCGGTGCCGTCTCTCTTCCGCCGTTGCTGACGCGGCGGAGTCCGCTAACATGCCGAAGGAGGCGGAGGAGGAGGCAGAGTGCTCCGACGCGCCGGAGGAGGCGAAGGAGTAGGCGGAGTGCCCTCACGCGCCAGAGGAGGCAGAGTGCCCTGATCACTCACCGGAGGAGGAGGCGGAGGAGGAGGCGAAGTGCCCTGACTCGCCGAAGGAGGAGGAGGAGGCGTCCAGTTTGAAAGCTTGATGTACTCCTTCCTCCATAGACAGGTACTCCTCAAAGCATAAACTAGATGATTCTCCCCTTCACCTATAGGGTGGTCAAGCTCCAGCTCATGAAATCCCTTCATTATTTCATCCACCATCACAACAGCATAGCCATGTGGAATCGGATCGCAGTGAAAAGTTTCGTCAGCTTGAGGAGGTGCAACAGAGCCGACAACCGCCTTCAAAGTGAGGTTCTGCCATTTTGTCATTAGCTTGCAATGTTGAGCCTCCGTGATAGTATCCACAGGATGGCGAGGAGCCGTGAAATCAGGCTGAACGAGCTCCGTGGAAGCCACGCTGCTTCTCCGCTGAGATGGTGGGGTAGCTTCTGGGGTAGCGTCGAAGGAAGGATCTTCGTGCCGCTGAGATGGTTGGCCGGCAGCTGCAAGTTCCTCTAGCTTTGCTATTCTTGCATTGAGCTTCTGCATTTCGCTCACTTCCGCTTTCCTCTTTCTCTCTCGGCTTCTGTAACCACCGCTGTCGGGAAACCCAACCACCCACGGAACGGAGCCTGGTGTGCCTCGTGTTCTTCCAGGGTGCTCAGGATTCCCGAGGGCCTCAGTCAGCTCGTCCTTCTCTCTGTCGGGAATGAACGTCCCTTCTTGCGCTGCACTAATATATTGTTGAAGCTTCTTGAAGGGTATTGCAAGTTCCTCGTCCGTCCAACGACACTCCCCTGTTTCTGGGTCCAAAGTTCCCCCAACCCCGAAGAACCAGGTCTTACACCGATCTGGCCAGTTCAATGTCGCTGGTTGGACCCCTTTAGCAAGCAGGTCTTGCTCAGCTTTGTCCCACAACGGCCGGGCTTTGTAGTAGCCACCTGACCCCATGTGATGGTGATACTTCTTCTTTGCAGCATTTTTCTTGTTTGTCTCT
Source organism: Thinopyrum elongatum (assembly GCA_011799875.1). Lineage (NCBI taxonomy): Eukaryota > Viridiplantae > Streptophyta > Magnoliopsida > Poales > Poaceae > Thinopyrum > Thinopyrum elongatum. The sequence goes on from CM022301.1 coordinate 544,778,725, forward strand.
GACCTTTTCTTACCCTTATCCGATTTCTTGTAGGCCACAAATGCGGGCCAGTGATCTCTTATCTTCTCATATCGGCCGGTGAATTCTGGAGTCTTCCCTTTGTCGACAAACTTTGTGTTCAACTCTTTCTTCCAGTTCTTGAATAGATCTGCCATCTTCTTAAGAGCAAACGCCTTGACCTTTGGCTCTATAACTGGGTTATTCGGATCCTCCTCTGGCGGTAGGCTGAAATTTGCCATCAGCGAGGTCCAAAGATCACCTTTCAGTCTATCCTGGACATAAGAAACTTCAGGGTCGTCCTTACTCTTATTCCATTGCTGGACGCTGATCGGGACGCTGTCCCTAACAATAGCTCCGCACTGATGTACAAATGCGTCCTTGGTCCGCTTGGGCTCAATCGGTTGGCCATCGTCCGTGATTGCTCTGATCATGAACCTTTCATCCTGGCGCAACCTTTTCTTCGGGCCTCGTCTCCTTACAAAAGTTTGGCTCGATCCGGAAGGCTATAAAAGAAGAAAGAAGCGTTAATATTTGTACATACCAAAACAATTAATGCATCAAGTCATCACGGGCTTAATTAATATATATACCTCGCCGGACTTTGCAACAGCTCCCTCCTCCGTTCGGTCACCGGAGCCGTCATCATGGTCTTCTTCCTCCTCCATTCGGTCACCGGAGCCATCATGATCTCCTTCCTCCTCCATTGTTGGATTACCGGAGCCGTCATCCTCTCCTTCCTGACCATCGGTGTCATTGAGAAACGAAAAGGGATCACCTCCGTCACGGATTATATCCCCCAACAACTCTTCTTGTTCTAAGTCTCTGTCCATAGTTTCTGCAAATATTACAACATGGCAATATACAAACATGAGAGATGGATATATTAGTGGCAAACATAGACCTAGCTAATATCACAACAAGGAATCATATGCATATATGAGCAATGGATTAGTTGCGGACCGCCTCTCTCATGCATGTCCGACGTCCCCCCTCATGTCGAAGTTATCGGGTAGGGGCGGGAGGGGGTTGGAGATCGACAACGCTCTTTCTTCTAGGGTTTGGGTGGCCTCGAGAGTTGGTCGGGCGAGCGGACCGGGAGTAAATTTTGAATGTGTGAGTCTTTTAACTCATTTTGAATATATGAACATTTTAACTTAGTAACTTAGTAACTTGGTAAATTTTGAATATATGTTGAATTCCCGAGAGAGTTAGGGGTGTTCTAACGCGACACTACACGATATATAGGTGAAGGGGGATAACATCCGGGAATGTTCGGACAGATGAACCGGAGGGGGACTCCTCCCCCCTCATGTCTGATGAGTTTTTACTCCCTCTCTCCCATGAAACATTCATCGAACAAACTTAATATGAGTTTTAACAAAAAACATTCATCGAACAAAATTACAACAGAAAAAATTGACCAAGTTTTCATATATCATCATCATCATCTACTACAAAAAAAATTGACCAAGTTTTCATATATATATCATCATATCATCATCATCATCATCTACTAAAAAAAAATTGACCAAGTTTTCATATATCATCATCATCATCTACTACAAAAAAAAATTGACCAAGTTTTCATATATATACTACAGAAAAAATTATCTACCAAAATGTTCATCCATCCATATTCAAAATGTTCATATTCTACAATATCACCAAAAAAAATTCTATGAACATAAAAAATTCTAACTTTTGCATATTCTTTGCATATGAACATACATACATTTTCTTTTTTCTTAAATGTAACTTTTGCATATATGAACATACATACATAAAAAATTATGAACAAAAAATAGACTTTTTTGTGAGCATTACATAATCTCCAATATTTTTCTAAAAATGCAAAAAAGAGCATATACAGAGCATATACCTAAAATTTCAAAAAGAGTATATACAGAGCATATATAGAGCATTACATAATCTCGATTACATAATTCAACATGAACAAAGGAAAAAAAAGAGGGGCGGTCATCGGAGCGGCCAGAGCGCGGGCGGCATCGGCGTCGGGGCGGGCGGTGGCGTTGGGGCACGGGGGGGAAGGAGGAGAGGAGGGGAACGGCGAGGCGCGGCTCACAGTGTTGCAGGGGAGCGGGGACGGCGCCGGGGCAGGGCTCGGCGATGGCGAGGTCGGGGCAGGGCGCGGCGAGGTCGGGGCAGGGCGCGGCGAGGTCGGGACAGGGCGCGGCGTCGGGGCAGGGCTCGGCGATGGCGATCTCCGGCGCAGCAGCCTGGCGGCGTCAGGCTATGGTTCGGCCGTCGGGGAGAGAATGGGAGATTTGGTGAAAATTTTCTAAGTGTGGCCTTATATACAACAACCTTTGGTCCCGGTTCGTGCCACCAACCGGGACCAAAGGCCAGTTTTCAGCAGCCCAAAGGGCGGGAAGCAGAGACATTTGGTCCCGGTTGATGGCACGAACCGGGACCAAAGTTGGGTATTGGTCCCGGTTGGTGGCACGAACTGGGACCAAAGGTTGGTATTGGTCCCGGTAATAGCAAACTAAAATAACAAAATCTGTTTTTGATTAAAACAGACATTTAAAATAACCTAAAAATTAACAAATTGAATATAATGATAAAACTAATGGCACTAACAGAAAGTTTATAATTTTTGTGACCTAAAAGCAAAAAGAATCACTGAAAAACTGTAAGTATTTAGCTGTAAGTAGAAACAAATGAAAATAAATAAAGCAAAAAACAAAACAAAAAAACTGGAAAAAAATTAAAAAAAATGCCGCCTACTGGGCCACCATGGCCTGAATACGACTAGAAACCCAACCAGCTAGTTGGGCCAGGATTCTGGCCCGCAGAAGGCCCAGTAGGCCCACATGCAGAGAGACACGTTTAGGCCAGTAGGCCTGCAGTTGAGAGGAGCTCGAAGTGGCTAGCGCAGCGGCGCTTATAAACCACTCCGAGCCCCTCTCAGCTAGCGAGGTGGGACTAAACTTTTGGCCCCGGGCAGCACCCCCGTTTCGTCCCGGTTGATGGCACGAACCGGGACCAAAGTTGGGTATTGGTCCCGGTTGGTGGCACGAACTGGGACCAAAGGTTGGTATTGGTCCCGGTTTGTGCCACCAACCGGGACGAAACGGGGGTGCTGCCCGGGGCCAAAAGTTTAGTCCCACCTCGCTAGCTGAGAGGGGCTCGGAGTGGTTTATAAGCGCCGCTGCGCTAGCCACTTCGAGCTCCTCTCAACTGCAGGCCTACTGGCCTAAACGTGTCTCTCTGCATGTGGGCCTACTGGGCCTTCTGCGGGCCAGAATCCTGGCCCAACTAGCTGGTTGGGTTTCTAGTCGTATTCAGGCCATGGTGGCCCAGTAGGCAGCATTTTTTTTAATTTTTTTCCAGTTTTTTTGTTTTGTTTTTTGCTTTATTTATTTTCATTTGTTTCTACTTACAGCTAAATACTTACAGTTTTTCAGTGATTCTTTTTGCTTTTAGGTCACAAAAATTATAAACTTTCTGTTAGTGCCATTAGTTTTATCATTATATTCAATTTGTTAATTTTTAGGTTATTTTAAATGTCTGTTTTAATCAAAAACAGATTTTGTTATTTTAGTTTGCTATTAAAGTTTCTAACAAAAAAAATTCTTTATGAAAATCTTTTTCCTATTAATTTTTTGAACAAAAAAATTTTGATAATTTTAGTTGCATAATTTTATATAATTAGTTTAAAAAATACTAGAGGTTTATAAAATCTTTTTAGTTGATTCCTTTTGCATTAGAGTTTTATAAAAGCTTTTAGTTGATTCTTTTTGCTATTGAAGAATATTATATTTTTGTTTTAGTTGATCATAACAGAATATTTTAATTGATTATTTTTAGTTCATTCTTTTTGCTATTAGAGTTTCATAAAAGTTTTCTAGTTCATTCTTTTTGCTATTAGTTCATTCTTTGAGCTAAATGCCCCTGAAAGTGAAAAGCACTACAAATGAACTCTGAAAAGGTTGAAAGTTGGCATGGTATCATCATTTCACCCACATAGCATGTTCTAAAAAGTTGAGAGGGTTACGGCAAAAACTGGATGAACTTCGTGTACAAAATGGACAATCTCTTTCGAAGTATCAGGGTTTTGGACGAAAACTCACCTGTTACAAAGGGATTTCATTTTTTTGAACTTATTTGAACTCCAGACTTTTTGTGTGTTCAAAATGCACCATTCAAAGCCACATCATCAATTTTCAACCCTTTCTGACTTCATTTGGTATTTTTCATGCATTTACTGATTTTTTTGAGCTAAATGACCCTGAAATTGAAAAGCACTATAAATGAACTCTGAAAAGGTTGAAAGTTGGCATGGAATCATCATTTCACCCACATAGCATGTTCTAAAAAGTTGAGAGGGTTACGGCAAAAACTGGATGAACTTCGTGTACAAAATGTTACAATCTCTTTCGAAGTATCACGGTTTCGGACGAAAACTCACCTGTTACAAAGGGATTTCATTTTTTTGAACTTATTTGAACTCCAGACTTTTTGTGTGTTCAAAATGCACCATTCAAAGCCACATCATCAATTTTCAACCCTTTCTGACTTCATTTGGTATTTTTCATGCATTTATTGATTTTTTTGAGCTAAATGACCCTGAAATTGAAAAGCACTACAAATGAACTCTGAAAAGGTTGAAAGTTGGCATGGTATCATCATTTCACCCACATAGCATGTGCTAAAAAGTTGAGAGGCTTACGGCAAAAGCTGGATGCACTTCGTGTACAAAATGGACAATCTCTTCCGAAGTATCAGGGTTTCATACAAAAACTCATCTGTTACAAAAGGCATTTCATTTCTTCACATGTAACTGCAGTGATATTCTAGATCAAAGGCATCATCATAATAGTTGTGGAGAGAAAGTCTTCACTTTTTCTTCGCTTGTGTCTTTTGCTTATTGCGCCGTAACCATGGATAATCTTCATCGTTTAACAGGGTGCTTGGATCAGCCTTGACTTTGAAGGGAGGAATTTCATGAAACTTTTCATAATCTTCAGACATGTCTGTCTTGCCCTCCACTCCCACGATGTCTCTTTTTCCTGAAAGAACTATGTGGCGCTTTGGCTCATCGTATGATGTATTCGCTTCCTTATCTTTTCTTTTTCTCGGTTTGGTAGACATGTCCTTCACATAGCAAACCTGTGCCACATCATTGGCTAGGACGAATGGTTCGGTTGTGTACCCAAGATTGTTCAGATCCACTGTTGTCATTCCGTACTGTGGGTCTACCTGTACCCCGCCTCCTGACAGATTGACCCATTTGCACTGAAACAAAGGGACCTTAAAATCCTGTCCATAGTCAAGTTCCCATTTGTCCACTATGTAACCATAATATGTGTCCTTTCACCTCTTGGTCACTGCATCAAAGCGGACACCACTGTTTTGGTTGGTGCTCTTTTGATCTTGGGCGATCATGTAAAATGTATTCCCGTTTATCTCGTACCCTTTGTAAGTCAATACAGACGAAGATGGTCCCCTGGCCAACGAGTACAGCTCATCAGAAACAGTGTTGTCACCCATGAGACGTGTTTGCAACCAACTGCCGAAAGTCCTGATGTGTTCACATGTAATCCAGTCGTCACACTGCTCCGGGCGTTTGGAGCGCAGAATATTCTTGTGTTCATTGACATACGGGGTCACCAAGGTAGAATTCTGTAGAATTATGTAGTGTGCTTAAGACCGAGAATGCCCGTCCCTACATATTATTGAGTTCGCTCCTAGCGTTCCTTTTCCAGTCAGTCTCCCCTCATACCGTGATTGAGGGAGACCAATCTTCTTAAGGTCAGGAATGAAGTCAACACAAAACCCAATGACCTCCTTTGTTTGATGGCCCGTGGAGATGCTTCCTTCTGGCCTAGCACGGTTACGAACATATTTCTTTAAGACTCCCATGAACCTCTCAAAGTGGAACATATTGTGTAGAAAAACAGGGCCCAGAATGGCAAACTCGTCGACTAGATGAACTAGGACGTGCGTCATGATATTGAAGAAGGATGGTGGGAACACCAGCTCGAAACTGACAAGACATTGCGCCAAATCACTCCTTAACCTTGGTAGGATTTCTGGATCGATCACCTTCTGAGAGATTGCATTGGGGAATGCACATAGCTTCACAATGGCTAGTCGAACATTTTCCGGTAGAAGCCCCCTCAATGCAACCGGAAGCAGTTGCGTCATAATCACGTGGCAGTCATGAGACTTTAGGTTCTGGAACTTTTTCTCTGCCATATTTATTATTCCCTTTATATTCGACGAGAAGCCAGACGGGACCTTCATACTGAGCAGGCATTCAAAGAAGATTTCCTTCTCTTCTTTGGTAAGAGCGTAGCTGGCAGTACCTTCATACAGCTTTGGAGGCATGCCGTCTTTTTCGTGCACACGTTGCTGGTCCTCCCGTGCCTCCGGTGTATCTTTTCTCTTCCCATACACGCCCAAGAAGCTTAGCAGGTTCACGCAAAGATTCTTCGTCACGAGCATCACGTCGATTGCAGAGCAGACCTCTAGGTCTTTCCAATAGGGTAGGTCCCAAAATATAGATTTCTTCTTCGACATGGGTGCGCGTCCCTCAGCGTCATTCGGAACAGATAGTCCGCCGGGACCCTTTCCAAAGATTACTTGTAAATCATTGACCATAGCAAGTATGTGATCACTAGTACAGATGGCGGGATTCTTCCGGTGATCTGCCTCGCCTTTGAAATGCTTGCCTTTCTTTCGACATTGATGGTTGGTCGGAAGAAATCGACGATGCCCCAGGTACACATTCTTCCAGCATTTGTCCAAATATATACTTTCGGTGTCATCTAAACAGTGCATGCATGCGTGGTATCCCTTGTTTGTCTGTCCTGAAAGGTTACTGAGAGCAGGCCAATCATTGATGGTTACAAATAGCAACGCATGTAGGTCAAATTCCTGCTGGTCGTGCTCATCCCATACAGGTACACCTTTTCCATTCCACAGCTGTAAAAGTTCTTCAACTAATGGTCTTAGGTACACATCAATGTCGTTGTCGGGTTGCTTAGGGCCTTGGATGAGAACTGGCATCATAATGAACTTCCGCTTCATGCACAGCCAAGGAGGAAGGTTATAGATACATAGAGTCACGGGCCAGGTGCTATGATTGCTGCTCTGCTCCCCAAAAGGATTAATGCCATCCGCGCTTAAACCAAACCATACGTTCCTTGCGTCACCTGCAAAGTCCCCCCACTTTCTCTTGATTTTTCTCCACTGCGACCCGTCAGCGGGTGCTCTCAACTTCCCGTCTTTCTTACGGTCCTCTTTGTGCCATCGCATCAACTTGGCATGCTCTTTGTTTCTGAATAGACGTTTCAACCGTGGTATTATAGGAGCATACCACATCACCTTGGCAGGAACCCTCTTCCTGGGGTGCTCGCCGTCAACATCACCAGGGTCATCTCGTCTGATCTTATACCGCAATGCACCGCATACCGGGCATGCGTTCAAATCCTCGTACGCACCACGGTAGAGGATGCAGTCATTAGGGCATGCATGTATCTTCTGCACCTCCAATCCTAGAGGGCATAGAACCTTCTTTGCTCCGTACGTACTGTCGGGCAATTCGTTATCCTTTGGAAGCTTCTTCTTCAATATTTCCAGTAGCTTCTCAAATCCATTGTCAGATACACCATTGTCTTCCTTCCATTGCAGCAATTCCATTGTGGTACCGAGCTTTGTGTTGCCATCTTCACAATTGGGGTACAACCCTTTTTTCTGATCCTCTAACATGCGATCGAACTTCAACTTCTCCTTTTCACTTTCGCATTGTCTCTTTGCATCAACAATGACCCGGCGAAGATCATCATCGGGCACATCATCTGGTTCCTCTTGATCTTCAGCTTCCCCCGTTGCAGCATCACCGTATTCAGGGGGCACATAGTTGTCATCATCCTCTTCTTCTTCATTGTCTTCCATCATAACCCCTCTTTCTCCGTGCTTGGTCCAAACATTATAGTGTGGCATGAAACCCTTCTCAAGCAGGTGTATGTGAAGGGTTTTCGAGTCAGAGTAAGCCTTCGTATTCCCACAGATAGGGCATGGACAACAGATAAAACCATTCTGCTTGTTTGCCTCAGCCACTTCGAGAAAATTATGCAGGCCCTTAATGTACTCGGAGGTGCGTCTGTCACCGTACATCCATTGCCGGTTCATCTGCGTGCATTATATATAATTATGTGTGTCAAAAACCATTACAGAACATCATGAATAGAGAAGTGACCAAATTAATAGAAGTTCATCATCACATTAAAACCAAAGTACAGTAGTGATCAAATGTTATTACTGAAAAAATAAATAAATAAAGTTCATACATAGTTCTCACTGAACAACATATAGCTCTCTAGAGCATCTAATTAAAACATACATTGAAATTATGTAAACCATTTCAATGCAACAACAAATGCGATCATAATCGCAACTAAGGTAACCATTGATCCAACGGCATAATGATACCAAGCCTCAGTATGAATGGCATATTTTTTAATATTTCTATTCTTCAAGCACATTTAATCCATCTTGATCTTGTGATCATCGACGATATCCGCAACATGCAACTCCAATTCCATCTTCTCGTCCTCAATTCTTTTCAATTTTTTCTTCAAGTAATTGTTTTCTTTTTTAACTAAATTTAACCTCTCGACAAGAGGGTAGGTTGGAATTTCCGGTTCACATACCTCCTAGATAAAAACATCTATGTCACGTTGGTCGGCATAATTGTCATAAACACTAAATGAAACAAATAGTTATAAAAGATAATATATACCACATCCGAATCATAGACAGGACGAGGGCTAACGGAGGCGGATACCAAAACCATCGCACTATATAATAACAAACAATAATAAAAGTAAGAAAATTATACAAGTATCTACCTAAATCATACAAGTAAGAATTTTTTTTCTTTTAGAAAGAAGATAAGAACAAGATGCTCACCACGGTGGTGCAGGCGACGAGATCGGCATGGGCGATCGACGGCGGTGAGGACGGGGATGGGACAGGACGGACCGCCAAACCTAGACAAATCTTGAGGAAAATGGAGCTTGGATAAGGAGCTTTGAGAGGAGAAAGCTTAAGTGTGGCTCGGGCATTTCATCGAACACCTCATGTGCATAAGAGGTGAGCTAGAGCAACACAAAGCTCTCCCACGGCCGGCCAAAAAAATAGAGCAATGGCTCTGCTCGCGGGCAGGGGCGGGGGTATATATAGGCCTCTCTTTAGTCCCGGTTGGTGGCTAAAACCGGGACTAAAGGACAACATTTGGTCCCGGTTCCAGCCACCAACCGGGACTAAAGGTGGTGAGCCAGGAGCGAGGACCATTGGTCCCGGTTCGTGTCTGGAACCGCGACCAATGGCCCCCGAGGCCTGGTCGGCGCCCTGGCCTCACGAACCGGGACTGATGCCCCCTTTGGTCCCGGTTCATGAGTGAACCAGGATTAATGCCCTTATCCTGGCCTCAACCAAAGCCCTGTTTTCTACTAGTGCCTTTATGGTGCTATAACGGGACCAATGACGTAACTCGTTACCAACGACAGGGGCCAGACAACAAGGCGGCTCTGGCCAAAATATTGGCCGATATCTTCAAGGGACAGGATGCAGAGTTCGCTCGCATGAGTATTCGGGAGGACTGCTCCGGATACAATCCGGCCGATTGGGTAAGCCACAATCCATTGTCTTGAGCTCACAGATTACATCCAAACTTTGACTGGTTGTATTTAAACAGGGCTGGAGGCGTCAGGTTGCGTCCATTAATTGCCCTCCTCCTCAACCGGAGAATCATTCCCATGATGATGATCCGGGGTATCATGACGACCCAAAGACGTCGATCGATTTTGAAGACGGGGTTTTCTATCAGGAGAGCCTTGACGGCGTCAAAGTTGCTGTGATAGCCGATCACCCCGGGGCTCTTCCTTCTTCTACAGTAAGTGAAAAGAAGACCCTTACCCGAACAGGGCGCTCATCTCATGCTATTCCCCACGTGCTGACTTCTGCTCCCAAGGGTCGCCGCACTACACGTAAGACCGTTTTGGGAGGAGTGCGGACCGCGCCAACTTCGGCCCCTAACGGGAGATCAAAGCGGAAAGCCTCCGCCGAAGCAGAAGCACCTGCCCCCTCGGCCCAGCGGTAACGTATTTCGGAATTGCAGCGAGGGTTGATCTTAGCACTCTTTTACAGGAACTTGCTCAACTTTTGCAGAAGGCGTATGCCTCTGCACAATCTGAAGATTCCCCGGGTGCGCCGAATCGCAGCTCCGGTCCCAAGTCTTCGGCACAAGCCAGAGCCTCCCCCGAACATACAGCGGCCGGTGTGCCTCCGGCGGATTCCGACGATGTTTCAGTCACCAACTCCGAAGTCGAGAGCATAATGAATCATCGCCGCTGGAGGGAGACGTTACGTCATACTGCCTTTGCCGAACAGGAATTTAGTGCTTTTAATTCGGTGGATGCGTACCTTGGAGCGGCCCGGACAAGTCTTGAAGGGATCACCGGTCTTTTTGCCGCCAAGGTGCAGGTATATAGCTTGAAAGCAGATCTCATGTTCCCTAACCACCAAGCCCCCAAGCCTTAATTTGGGTGGGATGGCTGAGTTAAGGGTGTCTAATGATATTATTTTTGTAGGCCGCAAGAGAGCAGAACGAAAAGTTGTCCGAGGACCTTAAAGTGAGTCAGACACAGTTGGTCGAAACCAAGGCCGAACTAGATGCGGCTCAAAAAGCCAGCAGCGAATTGTCCGGTAAGTAGAAAAGACTTGTTGCGCAGGTATATGTTGTATTTTATGCATGAACACCGTATTCTCCGTATAGCCGCGGGAGCTGCAAGCGAGTTGCGGAGGAGCTAGAGGCTGGCAAATGGGTGCTGACGCGAAGTCAGGGGGAGAAAAATGAGCTCAAGGAAGAGAACTGGCGAAAAACCGAGGAAATTGAAAGCTTAAGAACCCAGCTGGCGCAAGCCTTGGAGGAGAACCAGAAGCTAAAAGGTGGCATGTTTGGTAAGTACTGCTCTGACCGGTATGGTGGTCCAGTGTCATTGGCGTTGTAATGACGATATGCAACACCTGATTGCTCGGCCTCCTGACTAGGCGGCCCGAGGAAGAGGTCGGCGCCTATGACGGGAATCTTTTAAAGGAGCTGCGAATACCTATGAAAGCGCCCGAAAAGCCATGAAGAGCATGGCGAAGGCATTATGGCCATCAGATGTGCCGCCAGAGAGTATGGCTGAACTAGCCAGTCGCTTTTAAGGGGCTCGGCGAATGTTCGAATTATGGAAGATCTCGGCCTGTCGAGAAGGAGCACGGGAGGCGTGGGCTATGGTAAAGATCCGTTTCACCAAGCTGGACCTGGTGCATATGACCCGGGTTCATCCCATGGGTCCTGACGGCCGGGAGATACCACTGAGCTTGGTGTACGATGAGGTGATGCCAGGCGCTCGCTATTCTCAAAAGGATTGTGCCTTAGAACAATTGATAGACAATGTCGAGAATGAGTAATTTTGTCAATTCTATGTATCTATGTACTTTACGTTGACCGTGCTCAATCCGCGTTCTTATTGTTATTTTTTTGAAAGAATGTTGTCTTAACCGGCCATCGGCTTCTACCTCCCCGATCAGAGATAGGGGAGTGTTCCGTACTGTGTGCCATGGGAAACAAGGCAACAATTCAGGAACCAGGCAATCCGGCCATCTGGTTTAAACAGACGAAACATATGCGGAGAGCTATGTTATATTACTGTTTAACGTAAGAAACATCTTCCGATGAAAATAGTTCCTTCAAGGGTTCCTTTCATCGGGTAAAATTATAGTCCGGATACGTAGGATCAACGGACACCAATGGCTTTGAAAAAGAACCCTGGTAGTAAGCTCGAGGCTACATTCACTTCCCTTAGGCCGACTTGTTATATTCTGTAAGAACGCTAGGTTTTTGCTTCACCCGTCTGAGGTACGGTCCCGGATGACCCGGTCGTAACAATCGCAGAGGTGCTCCCTTTACACCCTAGCCGAACAATCGGGAATGTAGGGGTAAGCACAGAAGCCAGGCAACCCAGCTTGGCAAAGATCTTAAGTCGAACAGGTGCATATGTTGGCTTAACATGTGTGAGAAGGACGCAATCCGTACAAATGCAATTTATACATTTATTCGGCTCTTCTAAGGGATCCCCCATGCACAGCTGGGAGTTACATTCAGTGATGTATGTAAAACGAGGTTAGTATGGTTCGGTTTAGCCGAACTAGTAGCATGTCGAAAAGAGGGAAAAAGGGAAAATAAAAGAAGAAAAAGGTGGAGATGTATGTCAAGCTCAGGCGTAAAAATGCCGCAGCCAGGCTGCGTTCCACAGGTTCAGCTCGAGGCAGTCGTCGGACGGGCGGCGAAGACGATATGCTCCTCCAATGAGTACTTCATCGATGATGTACGGTCCCTCCCATTTAGGTGATAGTTTATTCTTCTGTTTTTCGGGGAGTCGGAGGACGAGGTCTCCCGCGTTATATGTCTTTGCCCGGACTTCACGGTTGTGGTAATGTCGTACTTGCTGCTGATAGAACGCGGACCGAGCTCGAGCTATGTCCCGCTCTTCTTCCAGAGCATCCAGATCATCCTACCGATCGAGCTCGGCTTCCTTTTCTTCGTACATGCGCACTCTAGGCGCGTCATGGATAAGGTCGCATGGGAGAACTGCTTCTGCACCGTATACCATAAAAAAGGGTGTGTATCCGGTTGACCGATTAGGAGTAGTGCGCAGCCCCCATAGTACGGAATCGAGTTCCTCGACCCAATGGCAGTCTGATTGTTCAAGGGATCGAACTAGGCAAGGCTTAATGCCGCTCATAATGAGTCCGTTGGCTCATTCGACCTGTCCGTTGGTCTGTGGGTGGTACACCGAGGCGTAATCGAGCTTAATGCCCATTTTACCGCACCAGTCTTTAACTTCCTGGGCGGTGAAGTTGGTACCATTATCAGTAATTATGCTGTGGGGGACACCATAACGGTGTACGACATCGGATAAGAAGTCGACGACTGGTCCAGACTCTGCCGAAGTGACGGGTCTTGCCTCGATCCACTTGGTGAATTTGTCGACCATGACCAATAGGTACTTCTTTTTGTTTGTCCCCCCTTTGAGTGGCCCGACCATGTCGAGACCACAGACCGCAAAAGGCCATGTGATTGGTATCGTCCGAAGAGCTGTGGGGGGGCATGTGGCTTTGATTTGCGAACAGCTGGCATTCGACGCAATGTTGGACTAATGTCCGGGCATCTTCACGGGCGGTAGGTCAGAAAAAACCTGCTCAGAAAGCTTTGCTGACCAAAGCCTGAGCTGCCGTGTGGTGTCCGCCCATGCCCGCGTGTATCTCTGCCAAGAGCTGCTGCCCCTCTTCTTCGGAGATGCACCTTTGTAGAACTCCTGTGGTACTCTTCTTATAGAGTTCACCCTCATGGACCTTGTATGCTTTAGAGCGGCGAACTATGCGTCGCGCTTCGGTTTGATCCTCCGGAAGCTGATGTTGTGTGAGGTAGGCTAGCAGGGGATCTGTCCAGGGTGGGATTACGGCCATTACCTCGTGTGCGAAAGGTGTTTCCTCGAGTGCGGAGCCGCCGATGATGTGATCGTCTTGTTCATTTTCGGGCGAGGCGTTGTGAGCGGGCTCGTTGGATAGTGCACTGGTGACGTCGTCCTGCCACACCACGGAGGGCTTAAAGAGCTGCTCGAGAAAGGTGTTTTTGGGAACCGGGTCGCGCTTGGCACCCATGCGGGCGAGGACGTCGGCTGCTTGATTGCTGTCTCTAGCGACATGGTGAAATTCTAGGCCCTCAAATCGAGCTGATATCCGGAGGACCGCGTTTCTGTATGCCGCCATCTTGGGGTCTTTGGCGTCGAATTCGCCGTTGACTTGAGAGATCACCAAATTTTAATCTTCCCTTACCTCGAGGCGCTGCACGCCCATTGATGTGGCCATACAAAGACCATGTAGTAGTGCTTCATACTCGGCTGCGTTGTTGGAGTCCGTGTACATTATTTGGAGGACATACCGAACAGTGTCGCCTGTGGAGGAGATTAGGATGACCCCAGCCCCCAGTTCGGCTAACATCTTTGAGCCGTCGAAGTACATTGTCCAGTGCGAGTATGTAGAGTATTCCCGGGGTATTTCGGCCTCGGTCCATTCGGCTATGAAATTGGCCAGCACCTGAGATTTAATGGCTCGGCGTGGCTTGTATGTTATCTCGAAGGGGAGAAGCTCGATGGTCCATTTGACGATGCGGCCTGTGGCATCCCTGTTATTGATTATATCATTCAAGGGGACCTCTGATGCCACTGTGACCGAACATTCTTGAAAGTAATGACGTAGCTTTCAAGATGCCATGAAGACTATGTAGGCTATCTTTTGATAGTGCGGGTATCGTGATTTGCATGGCGTAAGCACCTCGGACACGTAGTAGACCAGCTTCTGGACTTGGAACTTGTGGCCCTCGGATTCCCACTCCACGACGAGCACCGCGCTGACCACCTGATTGGTGGCTGAAATGTATAGTAGCATGGGTTCGCCGATGCCGGGTGCGGCCAGGATAGGGTTGCCAGCGAGGAGTGTTTTAATCTCCTCGAGTGCCATGGTTGCTTCATCTGCCCACTGGAAGTTCTTGGTCTTTTTGAGCAGTTTGTAGAGTGGCAATACCTTTTCTCCGAGGCGAGATATGAAGCGGCTCAAGGCGGCCACGCATTCTGCTAGCTTCTGGACATGCTTAAGCTCTGTTGGTATTGCGAGCTGAGACAGTGCTCTAATTTTGGCCGGATTGGCTTTGATTCCTTTATGGGAAACTATGAATCCGAGTAGCTTTCCGGCAGGGACCCCGAAGACGCATTTCTCCGGGTTGAGCCGTATATCGTAGGCCCGCAGATTGTCGAAGGTTTGGCGTAGGTCGTCTATCAGTTGGTCGATGTGTTTGGTTTTGACAACCATGTCGTCCACGTATGCCTCGACTGTTCTGCCAATTTGGTTTTCGAGGCATGTTTGAATCATGCGCTGGTATGTGGCTCCCACGTTTTTTAGTCCGAACGGCATGGTGTTGAAGCAGAAGGGCCCGTAAGGGGTGATGAATGCGGTTGCTGCCTGATCGGACTCCTTCATCTTGATCTGATGGTATCCGAAGTATGCGTCGAGGAAGCATAACGAGTCGTGTCCGGCGGTGGCATCGATGATCTGGTCTATCCTTGGCAGGGGGAATGGGTCCTTAGGGCAGGCCTTGTTGAGGTCTTTAAAGTTGATGTAGAGCCGACAGGACTTATCCTTCTTGGGTACCATAACCAGATTTGCTAACCACTCGGGGTGCTTGATCTCGCGAATGAATCCGGCCTCTAGCAGTTTTGCAAGTTCTTCGCCCATGGCCTGCCGTTTGGGTTCAGAAAATCGGCGCAGGGTTTGTTTCACTGGCTTGAAGCCTTTTAAAATGTTGAGGTTGTGCTCTGCTAGCCTTCGTGGGATTCCTGGCATATCTGATGGGTGCCAGGCGAATATTTCCCAGTTTTCACGCAGGAATGTCCTTAGCGCCTCGTCGACTGCGAGGTCCAGCTGTGCTCCTATGGATGCCGTTTTGTTGGGATCTGTTGGGTGCACTTGAAATTTTACTATTTCGTCCGCTGGCTTGAATGATGTGGGTTTTTGTCTTTTGCTGAGAACCACATCATCCCTGTCGACTGTAGTGCGTAGCGTTGTCAACTCTTTGGTCGTGAGGGCTTCGGATAGTGCCTCTAGGGCGAGGGATGCCGTCTTGTTTTCGGCTCGCAAGGCTTTGCTCGGGTCGCTTTTAAGAGAGATCATCCCGTTGGGCCCTGGCATCTTGAGTTTCATATACCCGTAATGTGGTATGGCCTGAAATCTTGAGAATGCCTCACGTCCTAGAAGGGTGTGGTATCCTCTACGGAAGGGCACAATGTGAAATAGTAAGGGTTCGGATGTGTAGTTATCGGGTGTGCCAAACACAACGTCCAGGGTTACGCGTCCCGAGCAGTGTGCCTCCCTACCGGGTATTATACCTCGAAATGTGGTATGACTGCGTTCGATGCGAGACCTGTTGAATTGCATCTTGTCTAGAGTATCCTCATAAATGCGGTTGAGGCCGCTGCCTCCGTCCATCAGCACTTTAGTCAGCCTAAAACCGTCGACAATGGGGTCGAGGACCAGTGCGGCCGGTGCGTGGTTATTACGGGGGCTTGGCTTGTCCTTCTCGTTGAAGGTGATAGGAGTGGCTGCCCATGGCTGTGCGACCGTCACTTGATATATTTGATTGAGCTCTCGAAGAGCCTTTTTTCCTTTTATTGTTTGAGGCAAACGTCTCATATACTGTAAGGACATTGTGGTCCTGTGGTGAAGCCGAGGACTGTTTATCTGGGGGTGTAAGGCCCATGATTGGCTCGCCATATTTCGCCACTTGTCTTACCACCCAATAGGCTCGAAGTCTGTGGGTTGGGTTTGTGTCTAGCAAGACCGAGTGTATTGGGCATGGTTTATCCAGCAACTCGTCTAACACCAATCTGGACCTAGTTTTCTTTTCATTAGGCTCGCGCTCTGGCGACCGATTTGTGTAAGCTCATTTAAAGCGAGGCTTTCCGTGCTGCACGGCGGGCTGTGGCCCCATGTTCATATGTTGTGCCCTCCACGTGTCCTCCATGGCACAATATTTGCGTACCATGTCTGATAGTTCGATGAAATTTTGAATTCGGTGACGCACGAGGGCGTTCAAGAGGCCCTCGCCCCTGCAGTTAAACTGGAAGGCTTTAATTATTTCTGTCACAGCAAGGTGCCATCCTGTTCTTTACCAGGAGAAATCTAGCCCAATAATGGTGGACTGTCTCGTTTGGCAGCTGTTTGACATACATGAGGTCCCATATGTCTGGGTTTCCCGAATCCGAAGAGTATTCCGTATGGTGGGTGGGTGGAAAAATTTCGAGAATTCCCTCCTGCCGCGGACCCGGACTATCCTTGATGGGTTATTGAGTCATGTCCGGTTCTGTTCGTGCAGGGCTCGGATCCGGACTAGTGTGCGGCTGGATCGGCTCGAGGCCGGATCTAGCGTTGGGGCTTGAGTCTGGACGTACATCTGAGCTAGTGTCTGACTCCGAGGTGGAGATTCGAGTGTACACCGTTCTTAGCTTGCAGGGCTGTGGCCCCTCCTGGGCCTCTTCGACCGTGACGACGAGGTGCGTGATCGGAGGGGTGTTGATTTCTCGGTCGTCGGGTTTAAGCCCGATTCGATCGTAGGTCGTAGGCCTGATAACAGAGATTCCCATTGCACGGAAATGACTCGCCAGGTGGTCTGTCGGCTGGCCACATGGGGGTGCCGGACACTCCGGCGATTCGGCGGGAGATCTTGTGGGCAGTCTGTCGGAGTCGGGCTTCAGGGCCGGACTCTGAGAGATACCAGATTTTTGTGCGTCTGCTGGTCCTGGGGTCGATGCCCCTGAACCAATGAACCTTTCAATGGGGGTGAAGCCTTCGATCTGGTCGAGGCGACTAATGGGATCGGTGTGCACTAACATGCCGCCAAAGACGAAGAGATGACCAGGGGCGGGGAAGCCCTCGGCGTGGGTGTGGTCTCCAACGACCGGTTGAGCCATCGATTCTTCTGCCGATCCAACAGCGGAACTCTCAATGAAAGCACCAATGTTGGTGTCAAAACTGGCAGACCTCGGGGTAGGGGGTCCCGAGCTGTGGATCTAGGATCGATGGGGAACAAGGGACGACGACACAGTGTTTACCCAGGTTCAGGCCCTCTCGAAGAGGTAATACCCTACGTCCTGCTTGATTGTATTGGATGTATGATGTGGTTTACAGAGTAGATCTACCTCGAGATCCGTATGAGCTAAACCCTAAAGCGATGAGGTGATGAATGTAGCTCTAGCCCTAAAGACTAAGAACCCTTGGTTTATATAGACACCGGTAGGGTTAGGGTTACCGAAGATAGATTACAATAAGGGTTTAAAGAGATCCTGCGCCTTCTTGACTTGGAGGGCACACCACGGCTTCATAGATCCCATGTCACTATACGGCTCCACCAGTCCGGCCCATGTACAATGGGCAGTCGCCTTGAGGACCCCTTAGTCCAAGACTCCCTCAGTGGGGAGAAGAGAGACAATACTGCAGAGGACGGCGTTCGGGAGGCGACCGATGAGATCGACACCCCCTGCATCATCGACGTCTCCGCTCCATGGTGGATCTTCGTCCACGTCGATGATATGAAACTTGCGCTTGTTGGATGCTTGCAATGCCGCCGCCATCGCCTCACCTACAGTCGCCGCCGCAGGCTCTGGCACCTTGTAATTTAATGCTACAGCTGCAAATCTATGCTTCTTGGAAGCTTGCATCGCCACCGCATGTCCTACATTCGCCGCCACAGGCTCTGCCTCCTCGGCATTTATTGGCCCTGCCGCCTGCCCTGCAGTCGTCGCCGCAGGCGCTGCCTCCTTGGCATCCAACGCCGCAGCCGCAAACCTACGCTTCTGGAAAGCTTGAATCGCTGCCGCCGTAGCGGTCGCCCCCTGGCCCGCAGTCGCCGCAGCAGGCGCTACCTCCTCGGCATCCAACACCGCATCTGCAAACCTACGCTTCTGGAAAGCTTGCATCGCTGTCGCCGCAGCAGGCGCTACCTCCTCGGCATCCAATGCCGCATCTGCAAACCTACGCTTCTGGAAAGCTTGCATCGCTGCCGCCGCAGAGGTCACTGCCACAGTAGCAGCTGAGGCTGTCACGGTTGCCTCCTTGGCGTTTAACGCCACAGCAGAGCCTGCAGAGGCCGTCACGGTTGCCTCCTTGGCGTTTAATGCGGAGGCCAACGCCTCCTTTGCAGTCCCCGCAGCCATCTCCTTCGCCGCTTCAACCGAAGCGGCCAAGGCAGCATCCGTCGCCTTCTTCGCAATCCCCGCAGCCGCCGCCGCTGCAACCAAAGCGGCCAAGGCGGCATCCGTCACCTCCTTCGTAGTCCCCGCAGCCGCCGCCGGTGCAACCGAAGCGGCCAAGGCGGCATCCGTCGCCACCTTTGGCAGCCGCCGCCGCTGCCTCCATGGCTGGCGAGAGAGACATGGCAGGGTTTGGTTTGGTTGGGGATTTCGGGAATGGGTAAAAATTGAGGGTCGGCCGGGAATAGAGAGGAGGGGAGGGCGACCGGGACGCGGCAGTACTCGAGGGAGGGGATGGGGGCTAGGGCGGCAACGGCGGCGCTCTGCTCGATGGTGAGGAGGAGGGTCCTTTTTTCCAGGGAAGTGAGGAAGAGGGTTGCGTGAACGGACGAGGAGAAGGGAAAGAAAGAAAGAAAGAAAGAAAGAAAGAAAAAGGATCACTCACTGATGAGTGGGTCCCAGTCGGCAGCAGAATTTTGGCATTGCAGCTCTAGGGAAAGGAAATACAGTAGATCGCTGTGTGTCTCCAACGGACGGGTTTCCTCTCCAGTAATACCCTCTGACATGTTGGCCCGCATGCCAGCTGCTCAAAGTCTGAGAACAATACGTTTATCGTCTGCAATACCACTAGTGAACCTGACACCCCTTCAACATGCTTAAACCCTAAACCCTAAACCCTAACCCTAAACCGCAATTAACTGTCAGTGACCGGTGAATGACTAAATTTAGCCCTCCACAAGCGTAATCCTATATACTTAAAAAAATTGATCCTCGCTATTTTTATTTATCTTAACATGCACACGTGCCATATCATCATGCATCTCATCTCATCCACTTTAGCTAGATTTCAGTCAGCTGAATTTTTGTTTTGTGGCAATCAATTTTCTGGCCCTTGGATTGTGCTTTAAGATTTGTGTAGTTTTTTTTTCTGTCATGTTTTGCTGGTGGTATTGGGCTGTTTGGATTCGATTGACACCTATTTTGGGTCAGTCGATTTTGTTCTTTGGATGAATTTTGGTGCGTGCATGCTTTTTTTCTATGTGTTTGCTTTTGTTTTTCGCACGTGTAGATTTTTTTTATTTTTCAGTTGAGTTTTTTTTCTTTATGTGTATTTTCGGATGTTGAGTGGGTGAAAATGTATATATGCAAGTACTACATTACAAATTACATTACAGTACGGAAACTTCACTCTTATATATTTATTCTACATATTATAAAAGGTGCATTTTGTGCTAATTTTGTGATTTTTTTATTTTCTTTATTCTTTAAGGGTAATACCAATGCTAGTTGTTTTGTGCTATTTTTTTGCTAATTAAATACATTCTTCTATGATTATGTGTATGTATGCATGAAAGTACTATACAATATGTGTGTAAATTATGCTAGACCGCTAAAGTTGCATTATTATATGTGTATTCGCTGCATATATAAAAAGTGCAATTTCACTGCAAAGTTGTGTGCAAGTTTTTTCTTATTTTTTTCTTCTTAGAGTAATACCAATGTCGCTAATTTATTCCTCTTAGAAAATTTTTGTTTTACCATGTTTAGTTTTTAATTCATTTCCTGTTTTCAGGACAATACCAATGCCACTTATTCATTCCTGTTTAAAAACTTTGTTTTTATGTAAATTCACTATATATGTTATCTTAGATAAATAAAAAACTGCAATTATGTTGTAAATTGTGTGCAAATTGCATCATTATTATTTTGATTCTTTCTTCTTAAAGGGTGGTACCAATGCCACTATACTTCATTTCTTCTTAGAAAAATTACTTCTATTTTTGTGTTTGTAAGTAAGTATACAAACAAGTATGAACACCATGTGTGTAAATTACAGTAGAGAGCAAAAAATGCACTGTATATGCTTATTTTTGGCATATTATAGAAGTGCAATTTCAAGGCATACTTGTGTGCAAGTTATTTTTTAATTTTCTTTCTTCTAAAGGGGTTTCATTTTCCCCTATTCAGTATTTTGTTTTGTTTTTTATATTTTCTTTGTTCTTAAAGGGTTTCACTCTTACACAGAAAACTTATTATTTTGTTTTAGTTTTAGTTTTGTATTTTGTTTCCTTAAAGGGTTCATTCTTCCATAGAGAAACTTCATTATTTGTTTTTTGTTTTGTTTTTTATTTCTTTTCTTCTAAAGGGTTTCATTCTTCCCTAGAAAACTTCATTATTTTGTTTGTTGTTGTTGTTTTATTTTCTTCTTCTTAAAGGGTTTCAATCTTCCTAGAAAATTCATTATTTGTTTTTGTTTTGATTATTTATTTCTTCTTAATGGTTTTATTCTTCCCTAGAAAAGTTTATTCTTTTGTTTTCATTTTAATTTTAATTTTATTTCATTTTCTTTCTTTAACGGTAATACCTTTATTTTGCATATGATAACAAAGCACAATTTTTTTGTAAATTGCGTGCAAATATTGCCATTACTTGTTTTTTATTGCCTTTCTTCTTAAAGGGTACTATCAACGTTCAGATTTTTTTAATTTTCTTTCTTCTTCAAGGGTAATATTAAATGCCAATGATTCATTTTAGCTTAGAAGTCTTCATTATTATGAATATTTTTGTTTCTATTTTTTTCTTTGTTTTTTAAGGACATTATCAACTCCACTAATTCATTTCTTCTGAGAAAACATCTTTTTTGCAGAAGTTCCACTAACATATGTTTATTCTTGCATACTATAAAAAACATAATTTCTGTACATGTTGTGTGCAAGTTTTATCATTATTCATTTTGTTTCTGAAGGCATGGTGGTGGTGGGGTGTACCGTTGATGGTGTAGGAGTGCAACTTGCTTGAGGTTAGGCACAAGGCTAATCCATCAATCATAGTACTCCTCGGCTCAACGACAAAAGCAGGCACACAAAGCAGCATACAATTACTACGTACCACAAATTAGTTTGGATGAAAAGGAGGACGTATGTATCAGGCGTCCATGCATATGCATGCAGAATGCATCATGCGTACATGCATGCATGCGTAGATACATATCATGCACGCGTGAGAAATGTGTGCATGCATAGCGAATTTGGAATAGGCTGGCTACCAAACACAAGTGTCGTTTGTCGACTGACCCAAAAATAAGATCAGTCGGCCATCTCATCAACTCTACTACCTTTATTTCTCTTAACATGCATGCATGAAAATGCTCTTATAATAATTCCCTCAACATGCAGACATCCCACTTTATTAACCCCGCTAATTTTATCTCTCAACATGCATGAGAAATAATACTCAATATAAAATTTATCACTATACAAGAATCAAATACAATAAATCATATGTATTTTTAATCTTGTGTCTCATATTCAAATTCATGGCAACCAAATCTCCTCAAAATGATATATATTGTAACCAATTTTCCATATGTTTCCGCTGCAGCGCACGGGGTATCATCTTGTTATCTAAATAGAAAACCCAAACTCATAATAGCCATGCGACACACGTAGATCAATAATAGAAAATGTAAAAACAGGTACGAAAAACCGACATTGGACATAGCAGTTCATCAAAAGGGCCAAGTTCATCCAACTTAAACTTGCATAAACTTAAAACGATAAATTAAACATACGGAGGGGCGACCGGAGTTCACCACTTCTGCGCCGGCCCCTTTCCCTTGTGGTCTCGGTTGTGCTCCTCCATGTACACGTCCGCTGCGAGTGGGGCGTCCTCGTCCGTCGTCGTGCCGCTGTCCTTGTCGGAGTCGGAGGTGAGGAAGCCCGCCATGCGTCGGGCAGCGCGACTCTGCTCCGCCGCAAGACGTGCGGCTCTATCCGCCGCCTCGGACTTCTTCTGGGCAATCTTCTCCGAGTCCTCCAACGCCCATGGAGGACCGCGGCGTTCTTGCGATGCCGGCTGCGCGCGTCCGTCTCCGATGACGTGTAAGAATGGCGATGGCAAGGCGGAGCGCCTCGTCATCGTCAGGGGCGGGCGTCCGTCTCCGGCGACGTGTAAGAACGGCGAATGGCAAGGCGGAGCGCCTCATCGTCGTCGGGGGCGGGCGTCTGTCTTCGGGTGGGCAGTACTGTTCATGGACACGTTAGTCGTCTCCGTTTTGATGAACCGCATTGGAGTCGCCCTCGTACCCCGACATCACAAATACCGAGTGTCCAATTAAGATCCATTTTCTTCCGTAACAATACCTCAGATTTCATAGGGAAACGGTTTCTATGAAGAAGCAGCATATTTTTCTTTTTCTTTTTTTTTTGCGGGTGAGAAGAAGCATATTTTTCTTGAAAAGAAACAATTTTAACGAAAACATGACATTCCGTATGAAGACGGCACGATATTTTTATGAAGAAGAAACATTTTTTATGAGAAAGGAACAATATAACTTGCGAGTACGATTTCATTGTCGATGGAACAAAGCACTTTGGAAAGGAGTCTCATTCTAAAAAGATGCAACGCTATCCCATCGTGCTAGTACCTAGTAGCATACTATGATTCAGCCAAGCCTAAATGGTTCGCGAAAAGTAGTAGCACGATTCATGGCTTTCTAAAAAGAAGAATGTGTGGATCAGATCGCACCATGATGTTTGCTTAATCTGTAAGTTGCTCCGTACGTACCCTTGGTTGTTGTCGTTTCGTTTGGGAAGATCCATTGCGAGCAGAAATTCTGAACTTTAACAAGAGATTATTATCATAACGACGATAGCGTCAGTTGGCAGATGATACGAGGAAACAGGATTTGGAAATCTTACAGGCAACAGTCACGCAAGGCAAATTACGTTAAATACATACATAGGCTTATATATAATCAGAGGCTGAAAAGGACGCTGACCACCGCTCCGACTACCCAGGCGACGGGGCTCGAACTGAAGACAGCAGCGGCCACGACGGGGCCAGCCAGACGGAGGATCTTGAAGTAGAGCCGCGGGTTCGCCGCGAACGCAGCGCGTGATATCAGCGCGCCGCCGGCGCCCGGGCCGACCATCGTGGCGACGGCAGTCAAGCAGTCCGCGACGACCTGATAGCAGTACCAGACCAGGGCCGCGACGCAAACAACCGCGGCGATGGCCAGCACGTAAGGGAGCGCGACGCCAGCGGCGTCCTTGAGCCACCGCCCGAACGCCTCCAAGGCCGGGACGAGCTCGTGGGCCTTGCTCGCGGCCGTGTCGACGAAGCGCTGGACGAGCGGCCAAAAGCCGTCCAGATCGAGGCTGATGCCGCCGACGGCGTTCTGCACCCACCGCCAGAATGACTCTAACGACATGACGAGGTTGTGGGCAGCGCCGGCGAGCGCGGCGGGGAGGTCGGCCAAGATGCCCTGCGTGTGCTCCCAGAAGCCGTCGAAGCCGGAACTGACGCCGGCGGCGGCGGCCTGGAGCCACTGCCAGACCGCTTCAAACGGCAACGCCAGAGCGTGGGCCGCGCTCCCGAGCGCGGCGACGAGGCTCTCGAAGCAACCGTGTATGAGCTGCCCCAGACCGTGGAAGCCGAAACTGATGCTCGCGGGGGCGGCCTGGAGCCACTGCCAGAGCGTTTCGAACGGCACCGCGAGAGCGTGGGCCGCGCTCCCGAGCGCCGCGAGGAGGCTGTCGAAGCAGAAGCTGACGCCGGCGACGGCCGACTGCAGCAAGTGCCAGAGCGCCTCGAACGGCAGGGCGACCAGGTGGACCACGGAGGCGATGGCCACCTGCAGCCAGTGCCCGAGCACTACGAACGGCAGGACGAGCAGGTGAGCCACACTCGCGAACAGGCCCGCGATGAGCTGCCACAAGCCGTCGAGGCCGAAGCTCATGCCGACGGCTTCGGCGGTGATTCCTTTGGCCACACCGCCGCCTGCGCCGCGCAGGAGCCTCCGTGCTGCTGTGTCAGCGAAGGCCATGGCTAGCTCACGCAACCCTCCCTCCTTTCTCTGAGAACAAGATTCCTGCTGGGTGGAGTGGAGTGGGCGACTGACCGCTGCTTGAGTGAGGAGTCTTTCTCTTGACTGGGGATACTAGGTCTCCTTAATTTACTTACTAAATTGTCTCATTGGGCAGTCAGGGTGGCTTCGTCGTGCATGGTTCCCAAAGCATCTGCTTTTTGTTCATGAAAAGAAATAAAATGCCCATTGGGCAGTCAGCTTCGTCCTGGCTCGTGACTTGCCAATTCTCTCTAGTACAGTCACATGGATGGTATCCAAAGTGTTAGCTTTCGCTGAAAACAATGGTTTTTTTTTGGGGGGTTGGTGAAAACAATGGTTGTCTTTCCGAAATTCAATTCGGCTACCGGGAGCGTGTGCTCCCGAGCTCAAAAATAGTTTTTGAAATGTCAAAAAATTGAACACCAAAATGTCATCCCAAATTTGTTATTTTCACCGTCGAAACACTGCTGCTCCGCTTCGCATGAAAATTATCAAGCATGCTTGCGACACTAACATGAACATCCACAAAAAAATTCAGACTTTTTTTAAAAGCATTTACTATTTTTTCGCGTTACTATTCACACAGGAGCATGTGCTCCCGGGAGCCAAAACGCCACTCTCGGTTGTCTTTGAACAATTCACCGATGCACTTCCACCGTCTTAGGTTACTCTATGCTTTATACTTATTTTGTCAAATTTTGACTACAAACTTGATTAAAAAATACAAGTTTTTATTAGTCACAAAATTTATAGTATTGAATTCATATTTGATTTTTTAATGATATTACTTTATAGTATATAACTTATAGTTTGCTACTTAAATAAAATGTCAAAATTTAATTCAAAATATGAGGAGACTAATAAATCCGGACTGATGACGTAGAAATATAAACTTCAACCAAGATAATACCCCGGCCCACCTATTTTACATGCCGAAAGCTAGCTTTGTTGCTGTGTTACCATTGAGATCGGGCTACCAATTTTTTACGGTAATGTTTATAATCTGACGTCAGATTTGTAGTTTAAAAACATGATGTCATTTTTTATATGCAAACTCGCGTTGATATAGTTAGCAATTGTTGTATTAATTTAATTAATATTAATGCCATGCCAACGGTGCTAACAATACTAATCTCATACTAATTCCCAAAAAAATGTTAATCTCGTACAAAACTAACCATACGAGTGCCTAATAGAGATATTTATTATTATTATTATTTTGACCAAAAAACAGTAAGGAAAACCCCTACGGTGAGTCATTTCATTTATAATTAGCAATGGGAATGTACAATGATAGGTTATAATGTGGATGTTACATGGGTTAGCAAATTATTCATACATTGTCAATCTAGGACATCATGCCTTCTTTGAGGCTAGGCTTAGCCTAAGCATGACCATATTAAATTTATTTCTGAAGTCAAGCCTGCAAAACGGAAGAGAGTAAGGGTTGACACACCAGTGGTAATCACGCTAAGGAAGAGCCGCCACAACAACTGGTTGATTATGGTTGTCGTTGACCTGATTTAGAAATAAGGTCGAAGCTGATGACGTGTTAGTGAGTTTCTTAAGATGGATGTGATACATTGATATTAGTTTGTTAAGTGGAACAAATATGGAGCTTTGTCATTTATTCCTAATATGGAGATTTGTCGTTTATTCCTAAAATGGATAAAGCATGGTTTAGTTATTGCTATGAATTTTATAATTATACCAGTTTACCCTTTATAAATCATGTGTACAAACTATGACAGAATAAATTCATGGGAACAAAAATCTGTTCTTGCGATGATGATTATATCATTGCCGGGCACTACTTTGGCCCCGCCACTGGCTAACTAGCTACCAGTGGCGGGCGCCCGCCCGCCACTGATGCTATGTTAGTAGTGGCAGGCGCCTCTAGCAGTCTCGCCCGCCATTGATGGTCTTTTTCTGCCCGCCACTACTAGGCATTCCTACAGTAGTGATGGTTTAAGTGAAAAGTTTAGGTGAGAAGCTTTTGCCACCTAGACCATTACAAAATAGGGTTGCGTTATCCCCTAGACCATCTACACCGTCGACGGTCCGCCGGCAGATACATGAATGGCGATCGGGCGGGCTCGGTGCTGGCCCAAAAGCTCGTTGGCGCATCGTTGCCACTCATTATGTGCGACGACTGCCCAAAGAAGGTTTTGCGCCGCGTGTCTACAACGCCGGAACATCCTGAATGGGTGTTCATCAAGTGCTCAACCGATGGGGTATGTGCTACTTTAGCTTCGGTTGTGCTCTCGGATTTGACTAGTTGTGCTAACTTAAAATTTTATTGTGTAGGATGGATGCAAGTTTTGGTATTGGAAAGAAGAGTACATCGATATATTGATAGAGCGCAATTTAGTAGATGTTCGTGCACTTTTAGTTAGTATAGAGGATAGAGATGAGACTAGTGTACTTGTTGCTAGAATAGAGGCTAGATATGAGACTAGATGCGAGGAAGCAACGTCTACTTCTTTACATTCGAAGAAGAAAGAAGCACGCAAGATCGAGCCTCCGCAGATCAACAATGAATGCATCGAGAAGGTACTAATCCAACTTACAGGAGCAGTTATGAAAGTTGGATATCTTCTAAAATGTATTCTTGTGGTTCTTATTTTCTTTGGTCTTGCTTTTCTAGTCAAAATTTGATGATGTATTTTCATGTACCAAAAATCAATGATGGAAAAAGATATGTACTTGCAAAGAAAAATGTACGCGGACAAGATGCGGCCGGAATACGTCCGCGCGTTGGGCGCACGACCACCGCATCCGAGAAATGGCCCGCACACAACCCCATTGCCCTACCCAAAAGGACAGAATCCGGGTAAAACGGACGTTCATTTAGGGTCGTGCGCTGGAGTTGCACACAACAACCACTTTATGTTGTGTTGCAGCATTGCACGCAATGACTTCCGTTTGCAAAATGGGCAAAGCGTTGGTGTGACACTCCTGCAGCACCAACATTAGACCCACGACACCTCTGATGCTGACCCTCGCACCACCTTTACAGAGCCGCCCAGGTCTTTCTCTGACACTGACCCTCGCGCCACCTTTACAGACCCGCCCTGGTCTTTGCAGCAGTCACATCATGCGGCAACCCAACATCACCAATGTCTTATCATGCAGGTTGCAACACTGATGTGATCAAATATACTGCCTTCATTCCAAAATATAGTGTTTCTTCTATTCCCGTGCTTCAACTTTGACCATAAATTTAACTAACGAGACCGACCGCGGCGGGAAGAAAAGTTATACAAGTGAATTCATATTCAAAAGAACTTTTCAATTATATAATTTTTTTCCCGCCACAGTCGGTCTCGTTGGTTAAATTTATGGTCAAAATTAGATCTCGGGAAGCACGGGCACACTATATTTTGGAATGGAGGGAGTAATATTTAAATGCTTACAACCCGTCTACGTCATCCTATTGTACTTTCAGGGAAGATATCATGTGGCAGTGACTTCGGCCGGAGACAAGGACAAAGGGGAAGAGCGGTACACATGAGCATCCGACGAGAGCGCCAGAATCAGTCGGAGGATTAATCGTTTTCAAAAAAAGAACTTGTTGGCCGCTTAGTATATATGAAAACACAAACATAAATGAAATAAAACTAATTAAATCAAGCTACTCCACGACTGATGGCTTTGGAAAACGGAAACGAATGGCAAACATGCATTATTTATGTGTGATGTACTTCCACGTATGATTTAATCTAATGATGACTGCGGTTCTCTGTTGATCTACTTCCATGGTGAGCTGAATGGTTACAGGAACAGCTTGAACTTTCAAAATCATAATTGTGCCTCTGGTCGAGAATCACGGTGAGTGCGAGGACGAACGCTTGGTCGACGTCCGGGATGATATTGACATGGTACGTGTACTCTCCTTTCATGACGCTCGAGATGCTGCTCACCTCCTTGCCGATCTGCGCAACATCTTCCCCGCCGCCGCCCCGGGAGACGGTCATCGTTCCTTTGTGGTAGCTGCCGTGGACGATGAAGTCTGGGTCGACGGAGGAATTGCCCTCGACCAACACGTGGACAAGGATCCCCGTCTCCCAAACCTGCGTCTTGTCGACCGCGAGGAAGAGCCGCTTGCTCCGGCTCGCGCCCCCGCCCCTGATCGCCTGCCACCGGCGCCGGCTTGTGCCGACCTCCTCGACGGTGAGGACGGGGCAGCGCGAGTCGGCGTCGAGCAGGACGGGGGCGCGTAGGTTGCGGTAGCCCAGCTCGACGGTCTCCACCTCCATCACGGCCCTGCCCGTGTCGGAGTTCCTGACAGCCAACACAGCGCGCCCCTCCAGGTGTACGATTTGGTCACCGTGAACGACGTCGGGTGCGACGCGTGGAACTTCCCGTCCACCATCGCCGACGTCTCCGACGGCCACGGCATATCCCGCTAGCTGCTCGTGACCGTACAGAGGATGGAACAATGCAGAATGCACTCGAGGACATACGGAGATGGTAGCTAGATGGATCGAGGATGCTGGTAGTTTGGGTGCAGAACCGGATGAGCTATGGTATGTATAATTGTATATACGCCGTCGTCAAGAATACTTTTCCTTGTTGTACAAGACACTTTTTGGGAGATTGTCGTACAAGACAGAATTGAGGTGTTTGGTTCTTGCCAAATTCGTGCGTACGTAATCTGATTATTAGAACTGCGACCCAAAAAACGGTTTATTTGGACTCGTCTCCATATGCCGCTGTCATTGAGGACATCAAGCTGCAGCTCAAGTTGTGGTATTCTAGCCTAAGAGTGTACCACTGTAGGCGAGAGGCCAATTCAGTAGCTCATGAGTTAGCATCGATAGGTCGTTTATGTTCTCCAAATAACAGTATTAGTTGGAACTCTGATGTACCGCCCCAAGTGGCTGTTTGTGTCTCGGGTGACATGCCGGGGCACCGTTAATCTATAAAGCTCTGCTTTACCCCTCAAAAAATAAAATGATGGGCGCCAGTAATTTGGGCCGGTCGCATCCTCAGCGTCCGATGCAGCGCCTTTTAACCGTCTAGATCGAGCGTATGTTTCGTTCTCATCCCCTCGCGCTTATCTTCTTCCCCAAATACGCGAGTAAGGAGCGACGGCGAGCGCCGCCGGCCACCTTGCTCCCAGCCATGGGCACGTGCCTCTTGCTGTTGCGGTGCGCTTACAGCCTTCCCCGTCGCCGTTCAGATTGCTCGCCATGGCTACCTCGTCTTGCAGCTCCTGGCCATGAACGTGTCGCTGCTCCGGCAGCGCCGTTCCTAGCACCGGCCGGCAAAAATGGTTGTAGCTCGTGGTCCCATGGTTGCAGCACCGGGTTGCGCCATCCCCGCTGCCCCTCGCCGTCAATGCTCGGCGCACCGGTGCCCGTCCGCCGCCCTTCGCCGTCGTCTCTTGGGTTATCGTTTCGGCACATAACCTTTGCAGCAAAACAAAACGTCGGATGTAGCTTTTGATGGTGCTGGTTGCAGCCCACCGCAGCGGCACCCGTAGTTGTCCTAGCGCCGCTTTGTCGGTTGAAGCAAAATTACAAAACGCCGGCTCCAGCTTCTGTCGATAATAGTTCCGGCCTCTACATCACATGCTTGTAGCTCCGCTACTAGACGGTTCCAGCAAAAATCAGAGGATTGCGACTCGTCACCTCCGTCCGCCCTTGCTGCAAAATAACCAACGGTTCCAGGATCCCCTTTGCCTGGTTGTAGCAAATCGTCGACGATGGTGTCGCCGCTGCTGCTCCGGTGAGCACGCTTGTAGCATCTGCAAGCATGGTTGTAGCAAAAATTGTCGACGACGGCGTCGCCGGTTGCAGACCCGGTGAGCATGGTTATAGCAAAAAAATGTCGACGACGGCGTCGCCGGTTGCAGCCCCGGTGAGCATGGTTGTAGGAAAAAAATGTCGACGACGGCGTCGCCGGTTACATCTCCGGTGAGCACGGTTGTAGCTTCTGGGCGATGCCATGGCCGGTTGTAGCAAATTATGTGGCCGGTTGTAGGCTTGTAGCACACAAGGACGTTGGTTCCAGCAAAAAAACTCGTCATGCCTTGGCTAGTGCGCACCACCACCACCGCTCGTTGTAACAGCCATGGACAGCGGTTGTAGCAAGGCCGTGCGCAGCACCACCAGTAGTCGTTGCAACGCCCTAATGGACGGTGCCCGTAGCTACGTCGGCGGGACTTGAAGCCGGAGTTGGGCGGAAGACATCGCTGGGATCTGCGAGGGTTGTAGGCAGCCATGGCCGCGGGGATGGGAGAGGGTCTCGCCGGCAACGATGGAGCGATGAGGTTGGGTGCCGAGCAAGCTGTGTAAGTGCTGTGGAGGTGCACCAGTTCCATCTTATCGGGGAGTCGCTCGGCAGCCATGGCTGGGAGTCCAGAGGTAGGGGATTGGGAGCGGAGAAAGACAGGCGACAACGAGAGGCTGCGCCTACATTGCGGGAGATAAGACAAAAAAAGCAGTGTGCGTGGGGCCAAGAGCGACGTGGTCGCGTGCACGAGGGCGCAAGTATGTTAGCGATCGAGGCGTCCGGCGCACCGGATACAAGCGATTCCATTATTTGGCTCATCGCAACATAGAAAAAAAACGTATGTTTGGCTCCCAAGTTTTTTTTTGAGAAGAATATCGACGTGGCCATTAGAAAGAAAACGAGCTACAGGAAGCACACACGCCAACACTCACACGAAGCATCGAGCACAGCCGAGAGGACAGAACGAATGCAGAAAGAACCCTGGAAGAAAGAAAATACAAGAAAAGCCCCTCCAGGACCCAGCAAACGCCAGCTCCACTGCTCGCCGCAGCCGTCCGCCGTCTCCCCGCCAACGCAGAGAACAGCAGATCTCCAGCAAGCCCAAGTACCGACGAAGCTCCTCGCAGACCAGCTACTTTGTGGTGTTCACCTGAGGCCCGCCGAAACCGGCAGGGCACATCGAAGATAGGGATCACCGGTGGGGCCACACCCCACAACCTCGCCGAGCACGACGCCGCCGTCTCCCGTCGTGACCGACGCAGAGAAACAGGCGAAGCCGCCAAACCTCCATCCACAAACCTTCAGTCGAGCCAGCGCGAACCAGACCTCGCCGGCAGAACAAAAGCACTCCTATACATGGATCCCAACGACCTCCCAACGACGCCGGAGTAAGCATCGCCGTGACCAAGCCGAGGTCGGGGAACAAAAGTCCATAGCCAGATCGGCGCCACCGCCTCGCCGACCAAGCCTGGAGAACTGGATCTCGCCGACGCGCACGAGCGGCAAGAACACCCTAGCCTCGCCGCTGCAGAGGAATGGCAGGAATCTACCGTCGCCAGCCCCTCAACGCCGACCACGCGGCCGCCGTCGTGAAGAAGGCGGAGCTGGGACACACACATCCGACGCGACGCCACCGCCTCCTTCAAGACGACGCCACCAGAACCCAAGTCCCACCCCTATTTACACCTCCTGCATGAGATCCGGGGTTCCCCCTCCCTCCCGCCGCCGGAACGGCCGGCGGAGGGAGTGGGAACCCGCGGATTCGCCGGAGAAATCGGGGGAGAAGACGGTCGCCTCTCTCGTTTCTCCCGACCAAACCCGCGCTCCTCGTCCTCCTCCTCCGACAGAAGCAGCAGCTGCGCTGCTCTCCGCCGCCGCAGCTCCCCTGCTCCCCGCCGCCGCAGCTTCCCTGCTCCCCCGCTCTCCTGCCGCAGCTGCGTCCTGCTCCGCCGCCGCAGCTGCCGCTCGCCTGCCTCCCCAAGCTTTTCCCTTCCCCAAAAAAATCTTCGATTTCCACCGCTACCGCCGCGCTCTGCTCCGGCTGCGTCGGAACCGCCGTCGGAGGGCCCGGAGGCGCCGGATCCGGACCACCAACAACAACCTAAAGGCCGACGAGCAGCCGGGTGTCGTCCTCGCCGTCGACGACGACGGTGCCGCCGACGCCGCGAAGCGAGGGTGAGATCCTCCAGTCGGCCAACGTCAAGAGCTTGCGGGCCTCCTCGCCGCCCCTGCCTCGTCGCGGGCTCGCCACACCGCAGCTCGGCCTCCGCTCCAGCCACCACCGTCCCCGCGGCGTCTCGCTGACCGTCGCCGCCGCCGCGTCGCCGGACGTCGAGAAGGAGCCCTCCTCATCGCTCCCTGCGCCTCCGGACGAACCCTCCTCCGACTTATCGATGAGCAGCGAGCAGCGCCATGGCCTCGCAAACAGAGTCCCATCTCTAATTCTCCATCTCAGTGACAAAAACTGTCACTGCCCCCAAATTGGCTGCCATTTAAGATGGTTTCTTGGTTCTGGTTTATCGCAGGTTAGTAAGCTCGTGAAAGGCAGCTACTTCCCGGTGACCGCCGTCCAGCGCTTCGACGCCGCGGTGAGTGAGCTCCTTCCTCGTGCCTCTCTGGCATTGTGCCTTTCTCTGTTGGTGCTTGCTAGGATCGCTCCAGTTTCTGCTACTTAGAGTGTGTGATGGCCTGACGACCGCCCGTGATAGTTCTGCTGTGCAGTTTGGTTAGGGATTCCGTCGTTGCCATGAATGCCCTGCTCAAGATTTGACCCCTGACATGTCTGAATACCGCCTGTATCAACCTGTCAGTTAAGTCTGTGTGTAAGCTTTGTGGTCGGGTCTTTCAGGTCCAGGATTTGTGTACTAACATAGTGTATCATTTGCTATCACAAACAGCCGCATGCGAACATGCATTCTGGTTTCCTTGCAACTTCTAGACCTGTAGAGACAGACATGCAGATGTTTGCCGTGATAGCTCTGTTGTGCAGTTTGGTTAGGGGTTCCATCGTTGCCATGAATGCCCTGTCCTAGGTTTGATGGCTCACATGCTGAAAACCATCTGTGTCAGCTTATCGGTTAGGTCTGCCTGTAAGATTTATGGTTGGATCTTTCAGGGTGTATTTGCCCACATAGTTTAAGGACTTTCCTGTAACACTCTGAAGCCATCTTCTTGCACAGATAACTGAACAGTTTTGCAAGCATTCGATCCATGAACAATTTTGTTTTCAGTAAGATTTTTACTATCTCTAAATTCAGTCATGTAAACTAAGATCATACTCCCCTTTACTGAAAAGAATTCAGTTAACACTATTTTTGCAGAATTGTTGTTGTCAGTTAACTGAAACTACAGTACATTCCAATCAATTTATGTTTGCTTATTTTTGTTTTTTCTCTCTGCAGGAAATACTTTGGCATGGTACAGTTTGATCAGCCACAGGACCAGATCAGTTAACCTACTCCTTTTAGTCTGCATCAAGGTACAGATCTTTTAACTGAATTTTAACAGTCTGGTGATGTTTTCACTAAACAAAGCCATTTTACAGAAGTTGCTTTCATAAGTTGCAAACAGTACTCCAAACTGGCAGTACCAAACTGAATTTTGTACTCCAAACTTTCATAATTTCTGGAGTACTCCAAACTAGAGTAATTCCAGCAGTACCAAACAGTACTCCAAATTTGCATATGTTTAGTGACAGCATATGTTCACTCAATTAACAGTTTGACAGTTAGCAAAGTACAGTGATTGCGTATGTTCAAAATTGGCTGATCTGCTCTAATTCCACAATGCTAGCAATAATTGATCTAGACAAACATTCAATTTCACCAGATGACTATCAGTTTCACCGTGAAAATTGACAGTAAATTTTAACAGTTTGGAGTATAGATTAACTGAAACCTGACATTTTAACTGAATTTTACCTTCTTCCTTCCTTAGGAACACGAGCTCTGGCGGCAACACAAGGAGCAGACCAGAGGAGCACAGGGCAGCTGCTACTGGAGCTCTGCTACTGCTGATCAACACGAATATCGAGCTGCGGATCAATTTCACTCTGTATCAACAGAGGAGCACAGACAAGCGAGCTGCGGATCAATTTCACTCTGTATCAGCTGCAGGATCAGAGCGGAGTAGCAGAGGTAGAGGCGGAGGCCTCGGGGGTCGGGGGCGGGGATCGGAGGGCGTCAGCAGCAGAGGCGTCGCCCGCCACCACCACCTCAACCAGCCGGCAGGCCGAAGTGGACCAGCACGGCGACCAGCGCGGTGGCAGTGAGCGGCGGAATCGTGGGCGGAGTGGACCAGCGCGGTGGCGGTGGGTGGTGGAGGACCCGCTCGTCGGTGGCCGGCGGAGATCCTCCTTGTGGGCGGGCGGCGGAGTCCTCCTCGTGGGCGGGCGGCGGGGATCCTCCTCGTGGGCAGCGGAGGTCCTGTTCGTGGGTGGGCTCGTCGGTGTCTCAGGAACTGCTCGTCGACGGCTCGGGACCTTCTCCTGGAGACGGCTGGCCGCGGCGGCTGGCCGTGGCGACGCGGGCGACGGGAGGAGGAGGAAGGAGATGGGGGCTTAATTTCTAGAGCTTTGAAAGTGGAAGGACTAAAATGCAAAAAAAATAAATGTACTACCCCCGCGACAAGAATTACGGGACGGAGGAAGTACTATTTAACTCGCAAGTTGTTCATTTTTATTTTTTTTCGAGATAGCAAACCGCTCATGTCAAGCGGTAATTTGGTTAGTGAAGAAAAGTACAGGACTATTCAATCGGACATGACCATAATGGTATTTACATGAGAGTAAAAAATGCAGGGCCGGCCATTAAACTTCGTCGTGACAGTCATATTTAGTCCACTAAGTCCCATATTTTGTCTGACTATTTCTTTTTTTGGCGAAATAGACCACACGCTATACTATTGATAATTCAGAAGCAGAACAAAGAACCCTAGAAGTAATTAAATTATAACTAGGTCCTCGGACCACACAACACATACTACAACCATTAACGCAAGATGAAGGCGCGCCATCGCTGCCACTGCTCCTCTGCCGGAGAAAGCACCCTCGTAAGATGACCATGGCAACCGGGAAATCTTCGATCTTCGGCCACGAAGGACCAACACGCGGGATCAATAGACCACACCACCGAATCTTCAGCAAAGAACAAGAAGTCCATCCCTAGCAACACAACAAGGCCCAACCTCTCCACCATCAATGGGGATCTCGCCGGCGTGTCGATGAAGAGGAAGGAGAGAACGATACTCACAGGGCGAGGTCACCGACACCGCTTCATCGACCCGACAGAGGAGCCAACAACTTGTGGATCCACGAGGACCAAAATTGCCCTTTAGTCTGCCCTCTGTCACCGAGAGACCAGGACGCCGAGCCACTGCCCGATCCGTAGATCGGCGGGGAAGAGACACCGCTCGCATACCAGCACCGGCAAGGGAAAGGGGAGGCGCTGGATTTGTTTCTCCATATAGGATCAACCAAATCGAAAAAAATGACAAAATAATCTTCCCTGTCGTAAATATTAGCATGTTTTTCCTATAGATTTCGTCAAATATAGGGAAGTTTGACTTGGCACAAACTTAGAAATTTATTAAATTTAGAACGAGGGGAGCAAAATATATTGTTTATCACCTATATGAAAGCACAAATATAGTCAAGCTTTTCGACCATGGTCTCTGGCAAATTCTTACGAGCTTTATCTTGTTAGATCTAACATGCAAAAACTCATAGAAATTTCAAACTAGACCAAGCGGCCGGATAAAACTCCGGTTTAGACTCGACAGACAAAAAAAAACATTGCGACTACATCATCGCATGCTCACAAACTCGACTCTAACATGGCTAACCTGTCCAAAAAAAGAAAAAAGAAAAAAAATGACTAAACAACATCACGAACAATCACAAACCTAAGCTTATTATAAGCTACTTATATATCTACGATGTGGTTCTAGGGTTTTCTTTTCTGACATTGATGGCTACAACAACGTAAATCAGAATCATAATTATACATCTAATCTAGAATCACGATGAGTGCGAGGATGAAGGCCTGGTCAACGCCCGTGTTGACGCTAACATCTTACGCGTTCTCTCCAGGAACATGCTCGCTCGATCTGGTCACCTTCTGGATCACCGCGACATTGTTGTCGCTGGAGCTGGAAAACACCATGCCATAGAAAACGTATGTTTGGGTTTTGGGTTTGTGCCTGTGTGGAGGACATTGTTTGACGACAGTTCGTACAATTTAACTCCCAAGTTGAGAGATCAATCTGGTTAGTGACATAGCATAGCTTAAATGGTTAGATTTCTTGTGTTGGAGTACGCATTTTTCTGAATTTATTTCAGAATTTTCGGCAATGTTCATTCAGTCTGAGGAGAGGTTCCCGTCGACTAAGGCGTGTGGTAACTTCGTCAATCTTCTTTTGAGGGATGGTAGCTTTGTCAATCTTAAGATGTTGTGCCGGCTTAAAATCTTAAAGGTGCGCGCCGGGGGGGGGGGGGGGGGGGCGCATGCATCTACGATTGTATTGTATTGTGTTTATAAGGATGCGTTTTTTTTTTTTGGGTAAACTTGGTTCTGGCAGTCAAATTTAGACCTTTAACTTCCAAATTGCCCTACTTACTTTAAAAGCTCAATATACGGTGTCCAAAACTTCAATTTTTAGCTTCTATCTCTTTTTTTGGAAGAGTTCATAGTATAAAAATTCTGAAAGTTCGAATTTTGTGCAAATTTGGTTTTCTAGAAGTTAGATTTTATTAATGGTTGATTTTTCTGAAAGTATGAATTTCAGGAGGTTTGATTTATCTGAAAGTTTAAATTTTGTAGTTTCAAAGGGGGACTGCACAAGCTAATATATTTAATCAAGCTTTTCGAAGCATGGTGATGTCAACAAACGGCAAATAATTACGAGCTTTATTCATCTTGATGGATCTAATCTGCAAAAGCCCATAGACATTGAATACGAGCGCGTAGGAAATAATTTGGCTCGCTGCTTTTCTTGGTTCCTTTTCTATGCTCTATATATTTATATAAAGTAAAAGATACATGCCTGACGCGACGCGACCCGATACAAACTCCCGTTTAGACTCAACTCATAAAAAACTAAACCATGGCGATTACATAATGGCATGCTCATCACAAACTCCGACTGTAACATAGCTAACCTTCGGAAAAAAAACATGACTAATAACGACACCGCGAACGATCACAAACCTAAGCTGCTGCTAAGGTATCTAACGCTGGGTAGAATAACGTACAACACGATCGTAATTATACATCTGGTCGAGAATGACGGTGAGTGCGAGGACAAACGCCTGGTCTTCGCCCGGGTTGACCCTGACATCGTACGTGTGCTCTCCAGGCTGCTCACTACACTTGAACAGGCGGCTCACCCTGTTGATCTGCGCAATGTCGTGGCCGGTGAGGACGCAGCCGCAGCCGCGGAAAACGGTTAGCTCGCCGCGGTAGTAGTTGCCAAGGACGACGAAGTCTGCTGGTTTCTGCTCGTCGGAGGAGTTGCCATCGACGAGGTCGTCTGCTGGTTTCTGATTGTCAGAGGACTTGCGGAGGAACACTTCGATCTTGGTCCCCAGCGGGAAATACCATGACTTGTTCACGGCGTCGAAGATCTTGTCGCTTTCTCTCGTGCTCTTGCCCCTGTACGCCTCCCACTTACGCTCGTCGAGGCCGGCCTCCTGGAGATGGATCACCGGTTGGGCTGAGGTCAGTGGCGGATTCAGGATTGGAGCAAGCCCCGGGCTCAAAAATGTTTTTTCGTCGCGAGAGAAAAACTTAACCTCCATCAAACTATAGCTACCTCAAATATGGCTCAATTGCATCAAAAAATTAGAATTTAAACTCCATGCTTAGAGATACAACAAAATAGATAAAAAAAATGACAAAAACTACGGACAACATGTGCAGTAAAAAAATACCAAATCAATGGCCTGCTTCATGAGTGTCTTACATAACTTGATCAACGGTGGAAGAGCCAACACCTTAGAGAAATCAAAAGCAAAATTTCATAAGAGAAGACATAAACATCAAGTGAAACAACTAACATTGTACAAAGTTGAAAACTTACTACTACAACAAGGTAGAATTCCTTTGCGAGATTTATAGGATTGAAAGCGATATATAATAGCATCATCATCAACCTTTGCATATATTTCTCGCTCAATATTGCACACCATGGAATAATTCAACCAATCATCACGCATCTTATTCCTCAACTCAGTCTAGATAATTCAACCCATTTCTGCGGTTATTTCATTTTCTGGAGTTGCTTCAGTCCTCTCAGCCCCTTGCTTCCCTCCAGCCAGGGATGAAAAATATCTCTCCATCTTTTATTTCTACAAAATGAAATGAATTTGATATTAACAGTAGCAACAACAACAACATTCACATTCAAATACAATTCAAGTGAAATTGAATGTTTGACAGCAGCAGCAACCATAAGCAGCAGTAGCAAATCCAAACATTATAGCAGATAAAAAATGTTCAATCTTTAAAGTTT
Organism: Thinopyrum elongatum; assembly: GCA_011799875.1. Classification (NCBI taxonomy): domain Eukaryota; kingdom Viridiplantae; phylum Streptophyta; class Magnoliopsida; order Poales; family Poaceae; genus Thinopyrum; species Thinopyrum elongatum. The sequence continues at coordinate 544,817,701 of CM022301.1, forward strand.
CTACCTACAGCAGGTCAACACTCAGGCTCAACAGCAGCCATTACCAATTTACCCCCTGAATCCAGGGCTGCGTGGCGGAGAGCAGGAGAGGCCGGAGCCTGGCCGGAGCAGAGTGGGCGAGGCAGAGAGCACTGGAGCAGCAGGGGACCGGGGCCAGGCTGGGCGAGCGGCGGAGCAGCAGGGGACGGCCGGACGGGCGAGGCGGCGAGCGGCGGACGAGCGACGGAGGCCGGAGGGCGCGGGCGAGCGGCGGACCGGCGGAGCAAGGGAGCGCCGGACCGGAGGGCAGGCGGCGGCGGTTGGCTCGCTGCCTCGCTCCACAGGGGCGTGCGTCTAGGGCGTCGGGGTGTGCTGGGGCTCCTGCCGTCCTCCCTCCTGGGCTGTGCGAATGTGAAGATGAAGAAGCGGGCCTGGGCCTTGGATGTGTGTTGGGCGAAGCCCCGGGCCCATTCGAAAAAATGGCTGTATAATAACTAAAAAATTTTGCCACGCCCCGGGCCTGGGCCCTGGGGGCCTGGGGCCCAGATCCGCCCCTGGCTGAGGTGGCGTCGAGGAATTGGTGTGAGCGTAGGTTCATGAAACCCACGACGGACTCCACCTCCAGCATGGCCTGGCCGCCGGCGGAGTTCTTGAAGGTGAATCTCGGCCCTTCGGGGTGTATAACTTGGTCACCTTGAACGCCGTCGGCTGCGACGCCAACGGCGCCAAGAACTGCTCGCCCACTATCACTTCCTTCGCCTTCCCGGACGGCGACGACATCTCGGCTGATCGACTCGACGCCGGTGATCGTAAAGGGGCTGGAGATGATTTGGATCGAAGAGGCTAATTAATTGGGTTGAGAGCGGATTAGCTAGCTACGGTATGTATATATGCCGTAGGTTGTTCGAGCATTATTTGCTTGTGTTACAAGATATTCAGAAGGCAGTGATAGGCGCCGGTCGACCGGCCCAAATTCGGCCGGTCAACGCGCAGCCCTTGGATAGCCCCACACGTAGCCGTTTGATGGCATCTTTCCATCGTCTTTTTACACCCTCACATCGGCATCCTAAATACCACAGAAAACGAAACCATGGCGGCCGCCCACTCTCCCATCATGTCGCGCGTTCTCTCCCTCATGCAGGTGGCCAGGCCAGCCGCCCCCGTTGCTCGCCGTCGACGCTCGCCATCGGCGTGCTCGCCTTCGTCAGTCGCAAACAAAAAAACCCATCTGATTCACCAACACTGGTTCCAGCAAATCTGAAGGACAGTTGTAGCAAAAAAGGACACTGGCTCCAGCAAATCAAGATGATGGAAGCAAAAAATGGATGTTGGTTCCAGCAAAAACCAAACGGTGGTAGCAAAATAATTAGGCGCTAGTTCTAGTAAACACAAGATGATGGAAGCAACAATGGACATTGGTTCCAGCAAAAACAAAGACGGATGTAGCAAAAAAATGGACGGTGGTCTTTATATTGTAGCTCCAAGCTGGGCACTAGTTACAGCAAAAACAACCAGATGGTGGTAGCAAAAAATGGGGCTGGATCCAGCAAATTTTTTTTTCATGGTTCCAGCAAAATTACCGCCGCCTCCGCCGCTGGTCGGCCGATCGAAACACGGTGAGTCTCGGTTCCAGCGTCTCCAAGCCTTGGTTGTAGCATTCCTCGCAGCCGGTCCCAGCATCTTGCGCCGCCGGACGTAGCACGCCGTGGCCGCCGCATTCGCCTCGCGGGTTGTAGCAAAACTGGACGCCGGTTCTAGCACTGCCATACCGAGATGCAGCAATTTGCCCTCTGCCGCGTCGCAACTCGCGCGGTCGCCGTTGCCGGATGCGACGAGTTGGCCGCAACATCAGCATGCCCCGCAGCGCAGCTCACATGGTCGCCCCGCCGGACGCGACGGGTTAGCCGCAGCATCGGCATGCCCCGCAGTCGAGCCTTGCACCTACAGCGGCGGCGCTAAACCTGAAGGCCAGGCTGTAATCCTCATTCTTGTGGCTACCATGGCTTGGCTTGGAGCGGTGGTCCATGCGGCTGGAGAGATTCGATGGGTGATTTGGGGAAAAGGAGGAAGAGGACGAGGAGATAAAGTGATAAGGTTGTGTGTGATTAACCGTATGGACACATGGCATTCTAATCCTTTCCCATGGAACAAATCGGGATCACATCTTTATCTTTACCTAATATCTAATATTAAAGGGAGGATTGTTTCTCCACTTTTTTGGTCATACGGTCAGACCCAGATAAATTTTCGTACGTCAAGCGTTTTCTGGTTCGTGCCGATTTATTTTCTGTGAAAAAAAATTAAGACGCACATAGCCGCGATGGGCCGGCCCATTAGTACAGCTCCCGCACCAGCGAAAAAAGTACAAGGAAAAAGAATACTGCACCTCAAGGCACTCGAACCCGGGTGCTCAAGCTAGAGGCTCAGAAAGGTAGCCACTGGACTAGACAAGCACTTATGTATAAACGGCAGCGCGGCGTATTAAATTAAACTAGCAGCCGCGCCAGATACTGAGAGCAAAAGGAAAACTTTTTTTTGTTTGCAAAAACTGAATATATTTTAGAACGCAAATATTTTCAAAAATTGTGAGCAAAAAATTTAAATTCGAGCACTTAAAAAAATAAAAAATTTTGTTACTTTTTAACCTGAATATTTTGTAAAACATGAACAAATTTTGAAAACTAGGAGGTACTATAATGATTTTTTTGAGTTTGCAAACATTTTTTAAAAACACAAAAAAATTGAACTTTGAATTTGAAATGGCAAAGATTTGTTCAAAACATAAATATTATTGAAAAATGGGAGGTACTATAGCTAACTTTAAAAAAAAAAATCTATACCTACTAATAAAGTGGGGTGAATTTTTGAAATACACACATAGATGCATTGTTTTAGTTTAATTTATTAAACCAAGGGCATGGAAGGAATCTTTTTCTTTCTCGCCTCCTCACGTACGACCAGCCTAGCTCGGTGTTATGGGAACAAATCTGACAGTAGAGATTAGGGGTACGTAGGAGAGGGCAGAGCCAAGCTACGGCGAAGTTGTACTCGGATTTACGAGTTCAGGCCCCTCTCGGAGGAGGTAATAGCTCTCGGAGGAGGAGGTAATAGCTCTGGACCACGAGATCAAGCCTCCAGAAAAGCTTTGCACACATCCCTTTTCTTCTTTCTCGCGGACGAGGCTGGTTCACGTACACATCCTGCTTGCTCGTCGTCCCCTCGCGGCCTCCCGCCTCTGGCTCCATGGCGGCGCTCGTCAGCTCGCTATCGCCGCTCGCCGGACTCATCGCAGGCTTGACGGTTGCAGTGAACAATTTTTATAATCAGTTCAGGCTTTTGCTGGTCCCTGAGGTTAAACCTACATGGTTTATGTTTCCGAGGGACATCACGCTAAACAACATCATATACTCCCGCTGATCCATAATAAGTGATCAGATTTTAGAAAAACTAAAACCACGACACTTATTAGGGATCGGAGAAGTACTCTCTTCGTCCCGAATTACTCGTCGCAGAAATGGATGTATCTTGAACTAAAAATAAGTTTAGATACATAGTTTTTTAGCGACAAGTAATTCTAGACTTCCGGGCAGAGGGAGTATAATTTAACGGCTTTGGTGTGATTTAGCGTCATTTAGTGGTTCTATAGCGTCAATTTAGGAAACTTCTATAAATATTTAGGCTGCAGATATTTCCCACATAGCCCGATTAAAACTTTGATTAAAGCCCAACAAGATAAAATGTTTTTGGACTGCGGCTAGTTGCCACGATACGCTCGCTCTGGACCACGAGATCAAGCCTCCAGAAAAGCTTTGCGCACATCCCTTTTCTTCTTTCTCGCGGACGAGGCTGGTTCAGGTACACATCCTGCTTGCTCGTCGTCCCCTCGCGCGGCCTCCCGCCTCTGGCTCCATGGCGGCGCTCGTCAGCTCGCTATCGCCGCTCGCCAGACCCCTCGCAGGCTTGACGGTTGCATCGCTCGTGCCCCACGTGTGTCCGCCCCCATGCAGCAAATCACGTCGTCCGTTCCAGCAAAAACAGCCGCCGGTCGCAACATCCTCGCTAGTCGCTGCTCTGCAGTACCCGTTGCCGTAGCCGGTTTGCAGCAACGGCGAGTGCCGGTTCCTGCTCGTGGCATAGCGGTTGCAGCTCCGACGGTTCCCCACGGGTTGCAGCATCCCCGGTGCCGTCGAGCGAGGTCACTGCTCACCATGGCTGATTGTAGCTTCCACCGACGACCGTTGTAGCACGGGCTAACGCTGGTTCCAGCTTTTGCACTCCCAACCGTGACACGAGTCGCCACGGGCTTGCAGCTCCACCGTGGCTGATTGTAGCTTCCGTGGAGACCGTCGTAGCACGAGGCGACGCCGGTTGCAGCTTTTTTCACTGCCAGCCGTGACACGAGTCGCCGCGGGCTTGCAGCTCCGCCATGGCCGGTTGTAGCTTCTGCCGACGACGGTCGTAGCATGGGGCGACGCCGGTTGCACCTTTTTTACGCTGATCGTTGAGTTGAAGCTTTTTTCATCTAAGGTTGTAGCATTATGTGTTAATGGTTGTAGCTTTTCCTCGGATGGGCAGTGCCAGATGAATCCTTCTCTCTAGCCAGTTGAAGCTTTTTCCATATAGGGTTGAAGCTTTTTGGCAGCAGTTGTAGCCGTCAGTTTGGCTGTTCCGGCATACCTCCGTGAGTTCGGCGCCACCACTCGCCGCTGGTCGCCGCATCCTTCCATCACCATTGCAGCACTGCCCAGGTGTCGTTGCAGCTCGTGTGTGCCTAGAGAGGTGAGGGTTGCCTTCAGAGCGGGAGGAAGAAGGAGGCTCCGGTCATGGCGGCTCGTGGTCGCGCCGTTGCGCGGTGGATGCATGTGGCGGCGCAAATCGCGGGATCCAGGAGCACTCGCACGGCAGCGCGGGTGCGGGGCACGGGAGGGCGGGCGAATGCGAGGGCATCCATGTCGACGGCAAAAAGAAAACGGAAAGAGAAAAGGTAGAGGAAGGGAAGAAAAACGAAGCGATGCCTGGTCCCACCTGCATATGCGTCTCGCGAGCGAGGGGACCGGCCCAATGCTCGGCCGGTCGTCCGGGTGGAAGCGTTTCCCTTTCCCATTACACATGATTTCTTCTATTGCCACTTTGCTAGTGATCAAGATTTCTAGTTATTTTTTATGTCCACATGAAGAGCTGCGTGAATCATAATCAGGATTATGCATCTGGTCGAGAACCACGGTGAGTGCCACGACGAACGCTTGGTCGACGCCAGGGTTGGCCCTCACGTTGTACGCGCGCTCTCCCCACAGCGCGCCCCAAAAGGTGTTCTTCTTCCTGTCGATCTGCGCAACGACGGCGCCGCCGCAGGAGACTGTCATCGCGCCGCGGTAGTAGTTGCCGTGGACGGCCAAGTCGGGCGCCCCCTCGCCGGAGGAGTTGCCGTCGAGGAACACATGGACGTTGGTCGTCAGCTGGAAAAACGACGCCTTGTCCACGGCGAGCAAGAGCCGGTCCGTCTGCCTCCCGCACCGCCCCCTGAACGCCTCCCACCGCCGGCCCATGCTGATCAGGGACGTGGACTCCTCGACGAAGAGCAAGGGGTGTCGCGAGGCGGCCCCTAGCAGGAGGAGCGTGCGCAGGTCCCGGTAGTGGCCGAAGTAGGAGGTCTCCACCTGCATCACGGCCGCGCCGGTGGCGGCGTCCGTGACGTCGAACCCGTGGCCCCGCAAGGAGCTCGATCCGGTCACCGTTAACGTCGTCGTATGGCGTGCGCAGAACCGCGCGTCCACCAGGGCCGCGGTACTCTCACACGGCCACGGCATATCCCGCTGATAGACTCCCTGCTAGTGATCGTAAAGAGGACGGAAGTTACACCGATATGGATCGGCGGAGATGGTTTTGATGCAGGAGGCTGGTACTAGTTTAGTTTGGTACATAACCGGGCTAGCTAGGTAGCTTTTGTATATGCGATTATTTCCTTGTTGCACACGACAATCTCTCCTAGAATTAAGGGATTGCTATGTGTGGTCTAATTTATTTTTGTGTAAGTTGATTTTCTTGAGCCGTCCAATTTAAATCCAAGGGCAGATATCTTTAGCAGTTCACGCGTAGAATTACCGTGCCTCTTCTTCTTCACTGACTTATACGTGAAATTTTTACAGCCAACTTACACACCACACGTAGAATTAACGTGCCTCTAGTTCGGTTCTATTTTGGCCACAATGAGAATGCACCCAAAGTCCGAAACCATGCATCACCTTTGTTTAGCTCACAAATGGGCCCTAATTCGCTAGCCATTACTGTGTGACATTGTAGCGCTACCTTCCGTTAACGCCTTGCTTGAAACCTTTTCTCTGAGATTTTTTACCCTCAACCCACAAGTTCTCCTTCAGCAGTTTTGCATGAGTCTAGAGTCCTGACTGACAATGAGTGTTCGATTCCGCGGATTAAACATTTCAAAAAACAATCACAAAAGCACGATTTGGATCCAGGAGTTTTCGTAACCAGGCTAGCTAGTTTTTGTATATATCATCACCTATCAATCGTTTTCTTGTCGTATAGAAAATTTCTGTTATGTTTGGTTCTCCTGTTTATCTCTCACAGTAAGATCGTCGTCCCTTCTTCCTTTCGACCGGATTTTCAAAATACATGAATAGGAAAAACGTGCTTTTTTTCTAAAGGAGGATATATCCCCGGCCTCTGCATTTGGACGATGCATACAACCATTTTATTAATTATTCACAAAGATCATACAAAGTAATACATCAGTAAGCCTGAAGCCACCATCTAGGTAACACTTGTTGCTACTCCTATTCCCTTGATGAAGGGGTGCCGAATGTCCGAGCCAAATACCAAACAGACATCGCACCAAAGCCTAACATCTAAAGCCGGATGCCACAGCCCAGCCACATACCAGCTGGGTCACACACCGGACCGGCGCACTCTCAGAGGCTGCCGCCGCCATCTTCCATCGGTCCATCTCCGGAGCAGGAACTGACGCATCGACTTGCCTAGCCTGTCGTCGACGCCACCATGGCACCAGACAACGCCACCATCCTGCAGGTGATATTTTTTGCAGGAACATGCTATAGGATTACAAAACTACATAAATTTAGATAGAAAAGTATTTGATACCGCAGAGAAAACAAATAAATTTTTATAAGAGGTTTGAGTAGATGGAATTCTTTTCCCTTCAAATCAGAGTACAAATGAAGTCTATGAAGAAAAAAAACCTTAGGATTGCGATACTACGAATCAAATCCCTAAGGATTGGAATCTCCCAAACAGTTTTTTTGCTGATTGGCTTGTTATATACAAAGTACGATCGGATGTCTTGAGCGACTAATTTTTAATTAAGTATTTAATGAATGGCTGCTTTGCATCAATAAGCTCATGATACCGCTTTTTGGGAAAGATATTAATTATTAGCCAATACTAAGAGGTAGTAACACATCTTTAATGGGGTTTGTATATTAACCGAGAAACAACACATAACATTGCATACAATTTTTGTTTTATTATCTTTAGATTGATCTATGAGAAAAGTTTACATATCAGCGACGACGTTATTCCTCGTCGAGTTAACAACATAAAACCACCACATTGAAGGCTAACTTTACGATTTTGTTTGGCAAACACACTATGTTTACGGTAAACTTTTTTCCTAAACCACTGATTGGCGGATGAGAATATTGAGCACGTTGATGACACATGGGTTCCATTTTTTGCCGATATGGCGTAACGGTCGCGAGAGATAGCGTTGTGGCATGTCCTACGCATCACCAAGGTGGTGGCACGATTAATCACATGACCGACGAACAATGTTACAATATTCCATTCGACAATCAAAGGATTTCACATTTTATAAAATAATTATTTATTCATTTAGCGAGCAAGAGGATTAGCCACGTGACCAAGAAACAACACTGCGTCTGTCACCTCCTCTACCACGGCAAATAAGAAAGGCCGATCGGCCACAAAATCTACTCCATGCCCCGGTCCTGCACTACCAAACCCGACGACGGCCGTGGCAGCAGCGGCCACGGTGCCTACCTCGTCCACGTCGATAGTGGCCTTATGGTACACCCCGTTGATGGAAAGCCCTTCCCCGCCGGTCATCATGCCCGAGAAGTCGCCGCCTTCGAAAGCCCTAGTGACACCAAGCTTCCGCATGTCGGATGACGCTTCGAACTCGGACGTGAACTTGAACTTTGGGACCATGAACCGCCCGACTGGAACCTTCCCTGTCGGCGTGTGCGTCTTGATGAACTCCGGCGTCGACACGGCCTTGTCGTACAGATCGGCGAGAGTAACAGTGTCCCTGTCAGGTAGTAGGATAAGCATGTAGAATTCAGCTTGCTGCTGCACGTCGTTCTTGTACGGCAGCTTGAGGGCCCTGAAGCCCGGGTAGACCGCGATGTGCTGTGACCGGCTTGTGGTCATGGATGGCACGCGCACGGTGGTGCCGCCTGGGATGTGGAACGGCGCGGTGGAGACGTCGAACGGCTGTGACCACGCCCCTTTGAAGTAGAGCGCGTTGGCGAGAACGACCGCCGTGCCGGAATCGACGGAGCCCGGAGGCAGGACTTCGCGGATGTGCTTGTTGGTCGCGTCCGCCACGAAGGCGTTCACGCGCTGCCTCGCCTGCTCGGCCCCCGACACGAAGTCCACGGATTCCGCCGTGGCGTTGTACCGCGACGCGGCGGTGGCCGTGAACTGGCTTGAGCGCCAGCCTCCGGTCCACCCACACGCCGCTGGCGAAGGACGTCTGCGCTATGCCGTTGAGCCTGCCGACGAGCTTGGTCGCCGCCGCGCTGTGCAGCTCGTTGAGCGACGCCGACCCGAGGAACCGCAGGAGCTCGCTAAGCGTGTCGCCCCGCGCGCCGGCGGCCACCTTCGCGAGCGCCGCGTGGATGGACAGCGGCGAGATGACGAAGTTGAGCCCCGTGCCGCCTTCCGTCCGGACGCCGGCCTCCCTGGCGAGAGCCAGGCACGATGCGTTCCTGAACGCGGAGTCGACACCAGGAGCTGGAGGCGCCTCGGCGAACAGGGTCGAGCGGAGGCGCCATGCGGCGAACAGGGTCAAGCAGAACACGAACTTCCCGATGGGCGACATCGGAATCGCTACTCTTGGCCGTGTGCTTGATGGAAGCGTGTGACTCCTTAGGGCCGCGTGTGGTTTGTATTAATAAGAGAATAGCCGTGGCTTACACGAAAGGAGATCGCTAGGATTCATCATGGAATTACAGAAAGTCGGTAGAAGAGTTAGAACAGAAGAAGAGATAGAATCTAATACAAGTTAAACACCTCCCCTATCTCTAACGGTTTTATTCCAGGGATAAGTATACTTTTCGTTCTCGAACTCTGCCGATAGTATAGAAATCGTCCCTCAACTATGAAACCAGCAAAACTCAGTCCTCGAACTATTTAAACCGGGTACTTTTCGTCCCTCGCGGCGCTTTAAGTGGTTTTGGTGTGACGTGGACCCGGTTTTGACTAAATCTGTCCACGTGGACTGGCTTTGACCGCCATGTCACTTAAGTGACCCCTGGCTCTCTCTCTCTCCCGTGCATTCCCTTCTCTCGATCCCCTCTGTACTCTCGATCCCCTCTCACCCACGAACCCTAAACCTAGCGGCGGCGGCGGCGACTCGCTCATGGGCTGCGGCGGCGTCGGCGGCGGCGGCCGGTGGTGAGGTGGCACTTCGGCGGCAAGGTGGCGTGGCCTGTGAGGCGCGGCGGTTGCTGGCTGGCTGGGCACGGGAGCGGCGGCGGCGGCGGCGGCGATTCAGGCGGCGGCGGCTGCAGATGGCAACCTCGCTCAGTTCAAGCTGCTCCCGTGGGTCTTGTTCTTCACCATCGATCCCTCTCGGTCGCTCCTCCCCCATTCCCTACCGTGAGGGGCCATTGGATTATGAGCCGGCGATTAAGTGCGACTGTGGCAACAAGGCAGCCAGATGGATATCATGGAGCAACGCTAATCCTGGAAGGAGGTATGTGAAATGCATGAGAGATCGGGTAAGTAAAATTGTGTACAAATTTTCACATGATTTGTTGCTTATTCTGTAAATTGTGAAGGGCATTAATTCGGGTTTGTGGTTGGCAGTTTCCAAACAGATGCTATTTGTTCGAATTTGTCGATGATCCAACTCCTCCTCACCTCGCGCAACTGATTATCGATCTCCGAGATGCTGTTTTGTCGCTGAAGAAGGAGAAGCAAGTGCTATGTGCTGAAAGAGATGACCTTGAGATGGGAAGGATGGCTGATTATGCTGAAATGGAGCCCCTAAGGCGTGCATTGCGTAAGAAGGACCAGCTGTTGATGGAGAAAGATGAGCTGCTGCTGCACAAGACAACCGAATTACATGTGCAAAAGAAGAGGAATGTGATGTTGTTTGTTGTACTGATGTGTTCTATCACTGTTGTTCTGTATCGTTTCATGTAGCAATTGTAGGCAATTTGCTATGACAAGTAGATGAGAACTGAATGTGCTATGTAATCTGTCCTATGTTATTTATGAAAAATTGGGTTTGCTCAGAACATTTCAGTCGCATGTTTGTCCAGTTTGGTAACAACAAATTGTATGCTAACTAGATGGTTTCAGTTTCAGACCATTGTATAAACTGAATGGGATTCATAGCAGATTGTTCACTTGTTCATAGATGATTGGACAGAGTACTGAACTGAACAGATTGCATGACAAACATAGTCTGACATAACCACAAACATAGTACTGATTAGTCTTACAAGGAAACCATAAGGGAATTCTCAAAGTCTGACAAAGTAAATGAGAAATAGTACTGATTAGTCTTACAAGCAACCACAAACATGCATTCTGACATAACCACAAGGGATAACCACAAACATCAATACAAGTACACTAGTCCAATAGTTTTGCTGGGACTTTCTTTGCTCTTTTATTTCCTCCAACTTGAGAACTTGCAGCACCAGATGTAACATTGACTGTAAATGATGAACTAGACTGCACATTTACTGTCACATTTTTTACAGCAATATTGGAGTAAGCCTTCATCTTGTGCTTAGGCAGTCCTAGGGATTTATATGCCCTCTTCTGCATAGGACCAGGGTTCTCATCAGTTGTAGCAGCTCTTTTTCGGCTGGTGCTTTGTTGGGATGTTTTCACATTTGCCTGACAAGGGAAGAAAGATTTAACATCAGCAAGAAATTCATTTACAAGATTTAACAAGAGCAAGAAATCCATTTACAAGATTTTTGAATATAGCCTATTGTACCTTGGAAGTAGACATCTTGGAGGCATTTGCATTGCTTCTGTACTTGGTAAATGATCTAGCATTTGAAGCTGAAGCTGCATTTTGTCCAATTGTAGCTGGTCCATTTGAACTTGAAGCAGCATTTCCTGGACATGTAGTTTTATTGTGACCAGTACACCTACATTTCCTGCATCTCTGAAAAGCAAAGAACAAAACCAGTCCCAACTATCATTGTTCTCTTTTTCAACTACTGCCCATGCCAAAGGGTACATCTGGTTGTTGGCATCCCTCCCTACGGCACATAAAAGCTCTCCATTGGTTGCTCGCTTGAAAAAGCACCCATCAAGTCCAATAACCTTCCTACAGCCAGCCATGAACCCTTTTTTGCATGCCTCTAAGCAGATATATATCCTTTGGAAGATAGGCTTCACTTGCTTTGGTTCTAATTTAACCACTACTGTGCTACCTGGGTTACTCCTTAACAGCTCCAACTGATAGTCAAATATTCTGCTATATTGACCTTTTCTTGCATCCAACCACTTTTTCATCACAATCTTCTTAGCTCTCTTCACCTGAGCAGTACTCACATTGGCAAACATATCTTCTTGAATGTGTTGTTTCAAGCTTGAAATCTTCCACATTGGATTAGATCTAATTAGCTTGTCATACTTGGCAGCAATTCTTGTTGAGTTAACTAACTTATTGTCCTTCCTTTTTGGGCATAAATGAACATCATGGAAAGAGCTGATCTGCCAACTACATGATCTAGTGGTTTTACTCAAAAAACATACCCAAGGACATGTTGGCCAATCACACTTTGCCCTAACTCTGGTCTTGTCATTTTTTGGGAATCTGATAAGCTTCTTGTGATGCAGACCATATCTGATAATTGCTTGCCTAAATTCTTCCTTGCCATCAAACTTCATACCAAGAGTAAACTCTGGTACATCCCCTTTGTCCTTGAACCTTCTATATCTAGTTTTGAATCTCTTTACTTCACCATCACTGCCAATCTCATCGAAAGAATCATACAAATCAGAGCTATCTTCATATGCGGTACCATTTCCATCATTTTCCTCCCCCACCTTATTTGATGACCCTATTGCAGGCCCACCATCCAGCATAACATCATCAAGGTGCTCTAGTTGTCCAGCCTTCATCTTTGCCTTACACTCCTTATATTTCTTGTTGATCTCGACAGCCTCTTCATCTTCATCGGAAATGATGTCATCATCAGGGCAGTAATCACTCTCGCTGCTATCCTTGTCTTCATCTTCCTCTGAATTTTTATTTGCAGCCTCTGAATTTTCATTTGCAGCATCTGAATTTTCCTCTTCAGGCTCTTTTGAGCTACTGATTAAAACACAATCACTATCCATAGGTGGACAAGTAGCCAATGCGACAAAATGATCTGCAGCTCCCTCTGATTCACTACTAGCATTCGGACCCATCAGAAGCTCAACATCTCTGCCTGGATCCCTGTCGTGTTCGTCGTTTTCAGAATTTGGATATAGCTCCACATATATTTCAGCTATACTTCCAACAGCAACACACTCTGTAATCTGCTTGCAATCAGTGTCTAAAGCAACCATTTTCAGACCACAAACCATCTCTTTTCCAGGATATAACCAATGAAACATCTTGTCATCCTTAGTTTGGCAGTGCATACCAAAACTCTGAACCAGATCGAAAAAACTGAAGTTCTTGCGATAAACATATGACATGGCCTCTTTTCTCCCACTATATTCAACTGATTTCCCATCATTCAAAAACTGGCCTTCAAAATGAAATCTGATGAACAGCACGTCTCCAGGATCCATTTGACTGGCCTATGTTCATACAAGAGACAAACATAAGGGATCCCCAAACATAACGTGAGGCATGCCCTCACTCCTGAATGTAAGATTGCAACGAGTGCAGGCATAAATTACCTTCGGCAATCGAGCTCCTTGTCGTGGGTCTGAATCGCCGCCCCGCCGTCCCGCCGCCGAAGTGCCACCTCACCGCCGGCCGCCGCTGCCGACGCCGCCGCAGCCCATGAGCGAGTCGCCGCCGCCGCCGCTAGGTTTAGGGTTCGTGGGTGAGAGGGGATCGAGAGTACAGAGGGGATCGAGAGAAGGGAATGCATGGGAGAGAGAGAGAGCTAGGGGTCACTTAAGTGACATGGCGGTCAAAGCCAGTCCACGTGGACAGATTTAGTCAAAACCGGGTCCACGTCATACCAAAACCACTTAAAGCGCCGCGAGGGACGAAAAGTATCCGGTTTAAATAGTTCGAGGACTGAGTTTTGCTGGTTTCGTAGTTGAGGGACGATTTCTATACTATCGGCAGAGTTCGAGGACGAAAAGTATACTTATCCCTTTATTCTAACACTCCCCCTCAATCTAAACCTTTAAGGAACTCTACCAAGGTTCAGATTGTTCTTGAATTCATCTAACCTTCTCATTGTGAGAGGTTTTGTGAGATGTAAGGCGAGTACTCGATGAACGGCACTCGGGTATTTTTCCCAAACCTATTTTTTAGTGCAAAAAATGATTTATAATGTGGTGCATTGCATTTATATTTACTTATTGCATGTTATTTCCTTACCTTTTTCTTATCCATTCTACTTTGGTTAGTTTTCATCACCTTTTGATGCTCCAATTTCACGATCTCTCTTCAATTAATTACCAGCATTTTGCCACTTTAAGGTTGTGGGGTATTGCTCAAACTTGGTCTGGCATGACACCATTACCTACCCTAACACAAATTAAGAGGAATTCACCATGGTCTATCCCTCTCGCTGTCGGTCAAAGCCCTAGACTGCGCGAGCCCCACGGATGGGCGCATCGTCCGAAACCGCGCGATGGTGGGTCAGAATACCACCCTCACCTGCATGTGGTACCAAAACTTTCTGAGCTCTAACATCTCGAAGCATGTCATGAGTCATGACACTTACAAGAAAACCCAACAATATTGAGTAAGTAAGAAACATGATCAAAAAACCACACACACACACACACACACACACAATCCGTTTTCCACTGGACGCAATAAGAACCAATTGAAGTTGACGTGCAAAATAATGGATGTAATATGCAGAGGGAGACTCTACCATGATCTATGTTTTCAACCCTTTAATCTCCCCTTTCATATTGCCACCCCCTTCATATCCCTACCCACGTATTTAACTAGGAGTCAAATGATGATCTTTAAGTAAAATTTGAATTGCATCTTTGAGTGACAATGAAGTTGTATTGGCAACATGAACAACCCCGAGGAAACTCTTACATGCTATTCCCGATTTATCAATGTCAATCTCTGCATCCGAATGAACTGGAGGTGGGGAATCAGGACAATGTATTCTAGCACTTCAGTTTCACGTTACACTTCAGTTGCAACCTTCCTTGTTCTAGCCTCAAAATTCTGAAAAATGACATAATGTCACCATTCCTTTCACATTCAGTTCTACGATTACTAAAAAGGCACACCAAAAATAGGCATCAATACGCAGTAGTTGATCAGTGACTACACAATGGCGTCAATTCATGCATCTAAGCAGTGAGTACACAATCACAGTGCAAAAATTCACCACACATTCATGTTCAAGAAGTAAATGGCATCAATTCATACACCAAATTGACTTTACATTCAGGTTCAGGAAGTAAATGGCATCGAGTCACACATATGAGATATGACTACACAAGTAAAACAATGCCAAATTGACTGCAAGTAAATGACATCAATTGATTCAATGCACTTTTCTTTGCCAAAAGAAATGCAGAAAAACCCACGCACTAGGATGTCTGGACGAGGCGTCGGGCGCCGGCAGTGCCACAGTGGGGATGAGAGGGAGGCGGTAGCAATAGCTGATTTTTTCGACAAATGGCGCATTTATTATCTCAAGATGTAGCATCAAGAGGATACAAAACATTATGAGTAACACCCGGCCTCTCCATAACTAAGATACACACAACACTAGTAGAAAAATGACCTTACGTTAGCATGATTACTCCCGGTTTGATTACGGCCCGGGACTAATGTGACCATTAGTCCCGGTTCGAATGGCTAGGGCACGGACATCATTAGTCCCTGTTCGTTTTGTACCTCTAGTCCCGATTTGTGACACAAACTGGGACTAAAGGGGTTGTGGTAGGCTGGCGTCAGGCTGGGGCCCCCACGAGCACCATTAGTCCCAGTTTGTATCACAAACCAAGACTAGAGGTATACCTTTAGTCCCGGTTTGTATAACCAACCGGGACTAAAGATGCCCCTATATAAATCCTTCGTCCAGCCCGACCCCATTCTCTCTGTTTTCCCCTTTCCTCTCCTCTATTCTTCCCCTTGCTCGAGCTCATCCTTCATTTTTGCCAAGATTTGTCAAGATTTGAAGGCACTCCATCCATCCAAGTGTTCACAAAGGTTAGCAACTTTGTCCTTTCATCTCTCATTGCTAGATTAGCTCGTGCAATGCTCTATAAGTATAGTGATTTGTGGGTTTTAGTTTGGGAGTAATTATATGTGGGAGTTTATTTGATTTATATGCAATTTGAGCTCAAATTAACTTCTTAGTTTGCATATGTAGGTGTGGTTTACTTAGTGCCTTACCGTCCCCGTCCTAACCACCATCGATCGCCCGCACTGTCCCGGCGCCGGCACCACCTTGGTGAGCCTCTTGTTCTTATCCATTTTATAAAAAAAATCATGTTTGTATGATTTAGATAGTTACTTGTATAATTTTCTTACATGTATGGTTGTTTGTTATACATAGTGGCATGATTTTGATATCCGCCCTTGTCCGATTTATGATTCGGATGTGGTATATATATATTCTCTTTTATAACTATTTGTTGCATTTCGTGTTTATGACAATTCTGCCCATCAAGTTGACATAGATATTTTTATCTAGGAGGTATGTGAACCGAAAATTGCAACCGACCCTCTTGTCGAGAAGCTAAATTTAGTTGAAAAAGAAAACGAGTATTTGAAAGAAAAATTGAAAAGAATTGAAGAAGAGAAGATGAAACTGGAGCTGTATGTTGCCGATGTCGTCGATGATCACAAGATCAAGATGGATGCAATGCGCTTTAAGATTAGAAAAATATGCCGTTAATAAAGAGGCTTGGTATCACTATGCTGTTGGATCAATTGTTACCTTAGTTGCGATCTTGATCGCATTTGTTGTTGCATTTAAATACTTTAGCTAGAGAGTTTGTATGTTGTTTTATGAGAATAAGTGTGTTTGAACTTTATGTATGAACCACTGTTCAAGATATCTTCCGATATTCTGATAAATCGGACGATTTATCGCTTATCAGTGTCTGACCGATAAGATAAATTGGCCGATAAATCAGCCGATATGGCGATAAATCGGCCGATATGCCGATAAAGTGGCCAATTTACCCCTTATCTTCGGTCGACTGATAAGTTCCCAATAAGCGATATCCCCAACATTGGTATGAACTTGTATTAATTTGGTCTTTTCGGTGTTGTGTAATGAGGATGAGCCGGCAATGGATGTACGATGACCGACGCTTTCCCCAGTTCATTGATGGCGTGCGTACTTTTCTGCTTGCGGCTGAGGCAAACAAGCAGCCGGATGGTTTTATGTGTTGTCCATGTGGTGTCTGTAAGAATGATAACAATTACTCTAACTCAAGAACCATTCACATCCACCTGTTTACATCCGGTTTCATGTCCGGCTATAACTGTTGGACCAAGCACGGAGAAAGAGGGGTTCTAATGGAAGAGAATGAAGAAGAAGAGGATGATGACAGCTATCCTGGCCATGGGTTCCCTGAATAAGATGGTACTACAATGGGGGAAGAAGATGAAGAAGAGGCATCAGATGAGCCTGCTAATGATCTTGGTCGGGCCATTGCTGATACAGAGAGAAACTGCGCAAGTGAAAAGGAGAAGTTGAAATTGCAGCGCATGTTAGAGGATCACAAGAAATTATTGTACCCTAATTGCAAAGATGACAAGAAAAAGCTGGGTACCACACTGGAATTGTTGCAATGGAAGGCAGAGAATGGTGTATCTGACAAGGGATTTGAAAAGTAACTGATAATGTTAAAGAAGATGCTTCCAAAGGACAACCAATTGCCCGACAGTACGTACGAACCAAAGAAGCCTGTCTGCCCTCTAGGATTAGAGGTGCAAAAGATACATGCATGCCCTAATGACTGCATCCTGTATCGTGGTGAGGAGTACGAGAATTTGAATGCATGCCCGGTATGCGGTGCATTACGCTATAAGATCAGCCGCGATGACCCTGGTGATGTTGAGGGAGAGCGTCCCAGTAAGAGGATTCCAGCCAAGGTGATGTGGTATGCTCCTATAATACCACTGTTGAAATGTTTGTTCCAAAACAAAGAGCATGCCAAGTTGATGCGATGGCACAAAGAAGACCGTAAGAAAGACGGGAAGTTTAGAGTACCCGCTGACGGGTCGCAGTGGAGAAAAATCGAGAGAAAGTGGGGAGACTTTGCAGATGACGCAAGGAACGTATGGTTTGGTTTAAGTGCAGATGGCATTAATCCTTTTTGGGAGCAGAGCAGCAATCATAGCACCTGGCCTGTGACTCTATGTATATATAACCTTCCTCTTTGGTTGTGCATGAAGCGGAAGTTCATTATGATGCCAGTGCTCATCCAAGGACCCAAGCAACCCGGCAACGACATTGATGTGTACCTAAGGCCATTAGTTGAAGAACTTTTACAGCTTTGGAACAAAAAAGGTGTACGTGTGTGGGATGAGCACAAACAGCAGGAATTTGACCTATGAGTGTTGTTGTTTGTAACAATCAATGATTGGCCTGCTCTTAGTAACCTTTCAGGACAGACAAACAAGGGATACCACGCATGCACGCACTGTTTAGATGATACCGAAAGTATATATTTGGATAAAGGTAAGAAGAATGTGTACCTGGGACATCGTCGATTTCTTCCGATCAAGCATCTCTTAAGAAAGAAAGGAAAGCATTTCAAAGGTGAGGCAGATCACCGGAAGAATCCTCGCCACCGTACTGGTGATGATATACTTGATATGGTCCAGGATTTAAAAGTAATCTTTGGAAAGGGTCCTGGTGGACAATCTGTTCCGAATGACGATGACGGACACACACCCATGTGGAAGAAGAAATCTATATTTTGGGACCTACCCTATTGGAAAGGCCTAGAGGTCCACTCTGCAATCGACATGATGCACATGACAAAGAATCTTTGCGTGAACCTGCTAGGTTTCTTGGGCGTGTATGGGAAGACAAAAGATACACCGGAGGCACGGGAGGACCAGCAACGTATGCACGAAAAAGACGACATGCATCCAATGCAGTATCAAGGTCCTGCCAGCTACGCTCTTAGCAAAGAAGAGAAAGAAATCTTCATTGAATGCCTGCTCAGTATGAAGGTCCGGTCCGGCTTCTCGTCGAATATAAAGGGAATAATAAATATGGCAGAGAAAAAGTTCCAGAACCTAAAGTCTCATGACTGCCACGTGATTATGACGCAATTGCTTCCAGTTGCATTGAGGGGGCTTCTACCGGACAATGTTCGATTAGCCATTGTGAAGCTATGTGCATTCCTCAATGCAATCTCTCAGAAGGTAATCGATCGAGAAACCAAGGTTACAGAATGATTTGGTGCAATGTCTTGTCAGCTTCGAGTTGGTGTTCCCACCATCCTTATTCAATATCATGGCGCACGTCCTAGTTCACCTAGTGGACGAGATTGCCATTCTGGGTCCTATATTTCTACACAATATGTTCCCCTTTGAGAGGTTCATGGGAGTCTTAAAGAAATATGTTCATAACTGTGCTAGGCCAGAAGGAAGCATCTCCAAGGGCCATGAAACAGAGGAGGTCATTGAGTTTTGTGTTGACTTTATTCCTAACCTTAAGCCGATTGGTGTTCCCGAATCGCGGCATGAGGGCAGACTGGGTGGAAAAGGCACGCTAGGAAAGGACCAAGTAATATGTATGGACGGGAATTCTTGGGCGCAAGCACACTACACAGTTCTACAAAATTCCACCTTGATGGCTCCATATATCGAGGAACACAAGAATATTCTACACTCCAAACACCCGGAGCAGTCTGACGACTGGATTACACGTGAACACACGGGGACTTTCGGTGGTTGGTTGCAGACACGTCTCATGCATGACGACACTATTGTAGATGAGCTGTACTTGCAGGCCAAGTTACCATCTTCGACTATATTGACTTTCAAACAGTACGAGATAAATGGGAATACATTTTACACAATCGCCCAAGATAAAAAAGAGCACCAACCAAAACAGTGGCGTCCGCTTTGATGCAGCAAACACCAATAGGCCAAAGGACACATATTATGGTTACAAAGAGGAGATATGGGAACTTGACTATGGACGTGATTTGAAGGTCCCTTTGCTTCGGTGCAAATGGGTCAATCTGACAGGAGCCGGCGTAAAGGAAGAACCGTGGTACGGAATGACAATAGTGGATCTCAACAATCTTGGGTACACAGACGAACCATTCGTCCTAGCCAATGATATGGCGCTGGTTTTCTATGTGAAGCACATGTCTACCAAGCCGAGAAAATGAAAAGATAAGGAAGCGAATACATCATACGATGATCCAAATTGCCACATAGTTCTTTCAGGGAAAAGAAACATCGTGGGAGTGGAGGACAAGACAGATAATTCAGAAGATTATGAAAAGTTCCATGAAATTGCTCCCTTCACAGTGAAGATTGACCCAAGCATCCTGTTAAATGATGAAGATTGTCCATGGTTACGGCACAAAGGGACACACGCGAAGAAAAAGTTTTATACCCCAAGATCCCACTCTGGGATGTGACCAGCCTCACCGTCATCACTTTCTTCTCTAGTGAGTTTCCGGACTTATCTCGAAAGTTCCACTTCGGACAAATCGGAGGGAATCTTTGTAATAGTTAGGGTATATATGTGTTTTGGCATTTGAAACGCGAAGAAATATTATGTCCAAACAAAATATTTCATGCATTATGTAGGACTTCATTTGCTATTTTTTTGAGCTAAATGACCCTGAAATTGAAAAGCACTACAAATGAACTCTGAAAAGGTTGAAACTTGGCATGGAATCATAATTTCACCCACATAGCATGTGCTAAAAAGTTGAGAGGGTTACGGCAAAAAATGGATGCACTTTGTGTACAAACTGGACAATCTCTTTCGAGGTATCATGGTTTCAGACGAAAACTCATCTGTTACAAAGGCATTTCATTTTTTTAAACTTATTTCAATTCCAGACTTTTTGTGCGTTCAATATGCACCATTCAAAGCCACATCATCAATTTTCAACCCTTTCTGACTTCATTCGCTATTTTTCATGCATTTAATGATTTTTTTGAGCTAAATGACCCTGAAATTGAAAAGCACTACAAATGAGCTCTGAAAAGGTTGAAACTTGGCATGGTATCATCATTTCACCCACATAGCATGTGCTAAAAAGTTGAGAGGGTTAGAGCAAAAACTGGATGCACTTCGTGTACAAACTGGACAATCTCTTTCGAAGTATCAGGGTTTCAAACGAAAACTCATCTGTTACAAAGGCATTTCATTTTTTTAAACTTATTTCAACTCCAGACTTTTTGTGCGTTCAACATGCACCATTCAAAGCCACATCATCAATTTTCAACCCTTTATGACTTGATTCTCTATTTTTCATGCATTTAATGAAATTTTTGAGTTATAAAACTAAAAGAGCTAAACGGAATATGTTTTTGATTAAAAACCCATTTTAAATAACCTAAAAATTACCAAATTGAATATAATGATAAGCTATTTTTAAAGTAAAGTTATTCACAAACTAGTGAATCACACAAATTTCAAAGAATTCAAATTTAAACTATTCAAATTTGAAAACTCCTGGCACTAACAGAAAGTTTATAATTTTTGTGACCTAAAGCAAAAAGATTCACTCAAAAACTCTAAATATTTGGCTGTAAGTAGAAACAAAAGAAAATAAATAAAGCAAAAAACAAAAACAAAACTGGAAAAAGACCTTTAGTGCCGGTTGCCACCACAAACCGGGACTACAAATTAAAAAATTAACAAAAAATGCCCGCCTACTAGGCCACCACGGCCTACATACGAATAGAAATGTGGCGCCCCGTCTGATTACCACTGTAGCCAGACGGTCGCCACGCATACCAGCCCAGGAAATTACTCTGGCATGCGCTTTTACAACAAGTATCATGAACACCGGCATTTCTATTAATGGACATATAAGTCTTACATGAGATTTATTACAAAAGTGATGGAAGCGGAAAAGCTCTATCTAAGGCAGCATGGTCTTGGTGCGGCTCCAATCCACAGGGATCTGACTGGGTTACGCTTCTAGCCCACGAACGCTCCGGCTCCTCGTCGGCGGACGACGGATCCTTATGTGAACCTGGCCACATTGAAGGCCGCTGAGTACTTTTGAATGTACTCGCAAGCAAACCAAACTAACATATACACCAAGCAAAGCAATCCATGGCATTCAGGCATGCACTTGTTGTTAGAGCAATATTAATTATCATGACATAGCATAACTAGCTAGCAATATCAATTATCATGTTGTAGCAGGTTTATCTAGCAAGATAACTACTGAAGTAAATGCAGTAAGGTAAAGCATATTAGGTAAATATTCCATACTCTGAACATTCTCATGATCCAACCTGAATCTGATCCAAATCTGATCCAACTCATGTGGTCATCCGACCACTCATCATATAGCCATCCCATGGCTAACACATCATATTCCTGACATCATCTGCTGTCTACACAAGACGAGTTCTTACATCATTATTATCCTTATTACGGTTGACCACCTAGTGAGGTCTGGACGGGCTGTCCAATACCGTGGACGCGGCTATTCGAATAGATTTTACGCTCTACAGAGGTTGCGCACTTTACCCACACTATGGAGCACTAAGCTCGTGATCCCATTCGGGTGGACCAGCATTGCTCCAACAAAACCTGCCTGACCCGTGACTCCTCCATCATACCACCGACAATCATACCCTCCCAGGGTCATGTCCTGGGTGGCCCCTGTGTCACTCTTGACACCTGCCACCATCGTGGCCAACACAACTGTCCCAAACGGGGACTCCTGGGCTAAACATACAACTGGGCTCACAAGGTTATCGCCGCCTACTTGATCAGGGCAGCGCGCACGCATAACCTTCCCTAGTTGGTAGTACCGGTGAAAGAGCACGGAGTCAGACCAAGTCAAGGCCGTCCCATACTGGCAAATGTGGTTGCACGAATAAGCCCGGACAGGTGACTCAAAATCAACCGACTAATTTTAGCTTTAGCCATCACTTAGCAAGCATAGTTGTTCATCACAATAACTTAGCATTGTGGCAACTATGTATGTGGTAACAACTGTGGAATCATAATAATTTATCTCCTTATAACATCACAATGAGTCATTAGTGAAACAATATTTAAATGCCAAGTTATCAGTTTACAAGTTCTACCTGTAAGTGACGACCATCGGAACCCTTGCACAAAACCGGCAAAGAAACCAGTAGCCACCAGAACGGTCTTTACAACTCAGATCTGGGACATTACCGGAATAACTCAACCCCGGCTCAAGATGGCTGGAAAGCAGCTCAGAGCATGAGACGGTGTTGATAAGAAGAATGTAGCAGCTCCCTAAGACGGCCGAGAAACAGCTCAGAGCATAGGGTCACCGCTATGGAAAGAAATTCAACAGCTGCCCGAGACGGCCGAAAAGCAGCTCAGAACACGGACAGTTGCCGATAAGAGAAATAAAAGTCGGCATCCACCCCGGACTGCCAAAAATAGCTCAGACTCAGGCGTGGTGCCGTCATCGAAGAAAGTACAAGCAAGGGTTCGTCAGAGTCACATACAACTCACCACTACACAAGCATGCATAAGCATATTGGTTTAAACATGCAAGAAATATCACAGAGCAATGCTTTAGGGCATATATTAGATGGTCGGCTTGCCTGGGGTCGATGAATACTCCGGGAAAAAGTGCGGTGAAGCCGTGGAAGAATCCGCCGGAACGGTTTCTCTCCCGGAGGGCTGTATGAAGGGCAAGGGCAAAATGGTCATTTGCAGAATGTGTAAACATTATGAAAATGATTCCATCAGAACGGGCCCGATGAGCTGAAGACGTGGGCGTTGGATTCACCTCGATCAGAGTTGTGGATAAAAAGATGTGAGTGTTTGACTGCCAAGGACCCATATGCAAATAGTTTATTTACAACTGAGTCCTCAGCAGTTTTTTTAAGAAAAAGAGGAAATGGACTGTGCACACGGGCCGACTTGGGCCGAAAGCTACCGCGGCTGTCACTGCTCCATTGGGCCGGCCCACCCGCTCTGCCTCCTTTTTAAAAAAAAACGGAGGGAGCGCATGACGCTGACGAGGGGGCCCCGCCTGGCCAGCTCGTCATCATCAACCTCCTGCTTGCCCACGGTACAGAGGAGAGGCGCGGTTGCGGGCGGCCGTCCCGGCGACTCCGGCCACCGTTGCTGGCGTTCCGGGCACCGGCGAGCTCGGGGAAGAGCGCTGCACCCATCCCCGCACAGCACGGACGCCGAGGAGGACCGAAACGACGACGGTTTGCCCTGACACCGCCGCTCCCCGCGCCCCTGCCCTGCCCCGACGCCGCCACGCCCCCGCCCCGATGTCGCCGCTCCACGCGCCCCTGCCCTGCCCCGATGCCGCCGCACCCCTGCCCCGACGCCACCGCTCCACAGCCGGCCTGCAGGTACTCCCTCGTCCCTCTCCACCCCTCTCCTGTCATTGCCAGATGGTAAAATTACATAGGTAATTGCAAGATATTGTCGATGAACATAGGTAATTACATAGGTAAAATTACATAGCCTGCAGCCAATGAGATTTAGTGATGGTGCTTTAGTGATGTATTTGCAAACATATGTTAATGTTCATTAGTTGGTTCGATGGTGCTTTAGTGATGTATTTGCAAACATATATTAATGTTGCGTTGAACAAGAATGCTGAATTTATATTCGAGATGTATTCGAGATTATATTCGATAATATTCGATGATGCATGTATTAGTGATATTATTCGAGATGCATTCTAATTTGAATACTAAATTGTTTTATCTTTCTTCTGGATTAGTTAAGCTATGGACGCTAGCGGCAGAGACGACCATGATATCGATCAAACTGAGATCATGTTCGACATGATCTGAAACCCAGCTGAGGGTGAACCTGAATTTGAAGATGACGGCTCACAATATCGGAACAATTCTGGTGAGGGAATATTTCAGGAAGAACAAACATATGAAGGCCACACAAACAATGATGGCGAAGGAAATGATCTTCAATTAACAAAGACCGGCAAGGTATATATAAGGCTTCTGGTGATCATTACATGCATTAATTGATGTATATATATATATTAATTAATCTTTCTTCTTTTAGCCCTTTGGATCGAGCAAATATTCTACAATCAGGGCAGTATGAGGCTCGGCCAAAAGGTTGCAGCCTGGCATAAAGTACAACATCGATGAGATCAAACCATGTGGCGAACCGCTTGCTCCTAAAAAGAATTCAGACAAATTTACTCGTCAGTGCGGAGTTATTGTCAGGGACCAAATCCTGATCTCTGTTCAAGAATGGAATAAGCCAAAGGGAGATTGAGGAGTTAGTTTTGTCTCCGAAAGAGCAAAAGAACTGCTTTGGGAATCGCTGATGTCACATTTCACCCTACCAGAGCATTTGACAAATTTAGAACGGGAAAAAGTCAAGAAGAGTGCTCTTAAGAAGATGGCCACACAATTCTGCAACCACAAGAAAGGAATATGGGCCGACTACGAAGCAGCAACAAAGCAGACTCCAGCATTCACTAGAGCACTGGGGAAGGCAAGAGATCACTGGGACTCTTTTGTGAAGTTCAAGGAATCAGAAGCAGCTAAGGAACGGTTGAGGAAAAACAAGATTAATGAAGGAAATATGCCCTAGAGGCAATAATAAAGTTGTTATTTATATTTCCTTATATCATGATAAATGTTTATTATTCATGCTAGAATTATATTAACCGGAAACTTAGTACATGTGTGAATACATAGACAAACAGAGTGTCCCTAGTATGCCTCTACTTGACTAGCTTGTTTATCAAAGATGGTTATGTTTCCTGACCATAGACACGTGTTGTCATTTGATGAACAGGATCACATCATTAGAGAATGATGTGATGGACGAGACCCATCCGTTAGCTTAGCATAATGATCGTTAAGTTTTATTGCTATTGCTTTCTTCATGACTTATACATATTCCTCTGACTATGAGATTATGCAACTCCCGAATACCAGAGGAACACCTTGTGTGCTATCAAACGTCACAACGTAACTGGGTGATTATAAAGATGCTCTACAGGTGTCTTCGAAGGTGTTTGTTGGGTTGGCATAAATCGAGATTAGGATTTGTCACTCCGAGTATCGGAGAGGTATCTCTGGGCCCTCTCGGTAATGCACATCATATGAAGCCTTGCAAGCAGTGTGACTAATGAGTTAGTTGCGGGATGATGCATTACGGAACGAGTAAAGCAACTTGCCGGTAATGAGATTGAACTAGGTATGATGATACCGACGATCGAATCTCGAGCAAGTAACATACCGATGACAAAGGGAATAACGTATGTTGTTATGCGGTTTGACCGATAAAGATCTTCGTAGAATATATAGGAGCCAATATGAGCATCCAGGTTCCGCTATTGGTTATTGACCGGAGATGTGTGTGTCGGTCATGTCTACATAGTTCTCAAACCCGTAGGGTCCGCACGCTTAACGTTCGATGATGATTTGTATTATGAGTTATGTGATTTGATGACCGAAGTTTGTTCGGAGTCCCGGATGAGATCACGGACATGACGAGAAGTATCGAAATGGTCGAGACGTAAAGATTCATATATTGGAAGGCTATATTCGGACATGGTAAAGGTTCCGAGTGATTCGGGTATTTTTCGGAGTACCGGGGAGTTACGGGAATTCACCGGGAGAAGTAATGGGCCTTATTGGGCCATACGGGAAAAGAGGAGGCAGGCCAAAGGGGAGGTGGTGCACGCCCCCCCATGGGTCCGAATTGGACTAAGGGAAGGGGGCGGCTTGGAAGTCCTAGTAGGACTCCATACACTTGGCGCGCCCCTAGGAGGGCCGGCCTCTCTCCCTCCCTCCTTTATATACGGGGGAGGTGGGCACCCCAAAGGCACACCAAGATTTGTCTTAGCTGTGTGCGGTGCCCCCCTCCACAGTTACACACCTCGGTCATATTGTCGTAGTGCTTAGGTGAAGCCCTGCACCGGTAACTTCATCATCACCGTCGCCACGCCGTCGTGCTGACGGAATTCTCCCTCGTCCTCAACTGGATCAAGAGCTCGAGGGACGTCATCGAGCTGAACGTGTGCTGAACTCGGAGGTACCGTATGTTTGGTGCTTGATCGGTTGGATCGCGAAGACGTTTGACTACATCAACCGCGTTAAGCTAACACTTCCGCTTTCGGTCTACAAGGGTACGTGGACATACTCTCCCCTCTCGTTGCTATGCATCTCCTAGATAGATCTTGCGTGAACGTAGGAAAATTTTGAAATTGCATGCTACGTTCCCCAACAGTGGCATCCTAGCTATGCGTAGATGATATGCACGAGTAGAACACAAAGAGTTGTGGGCGATAATAGTCATACTGCTTACCACCAACGTCTTACTTTGATTCGGCGGTATTGTTGGATGAAGCGGCCCGGACCGACATTACATGACCGCGTTCATGAGACTGGTTCTACTGACGTGCTTTGCACAAAGGTGGCTGGCGGGTGTCTGTTTCTCCAACTTTAGTTAAATCGAGTTTGACTACGGCCGGTCCTTATTGAAGGTTAAAACAGCACACTTGACGAAAAATCGTTGTGGTTTTGATGCGTAGGTAAGAACGGTTCTTGCTAGAAGCCCGTAGCAGCCACGTAAAACTTGCAACAACAAAGTAGAGGACGTCTAACTTGTTTTTGCAGGGCATGCTGTGATGTGATATGGTCAAGACATGATGTGATATACGTTATTGTATGAGATGATCATGTTTTGTAAAAGTTATCGGCAACTGGCAGGAGCCTTATGGTTGTCGCATTATTGTATGAAATGCAATCGCCATGTAATTGCTTTACTTTATCACTATGCGGTAGCGATAGTCGTAGAAGCAATAGTTGGCGAGACGACAACGACGCTACGATGGAGATCAAGGTGTCAAGCCGGTGACGATGGAGATCATGACAGTGCTTTGGAGATGGAGATCAAAGGCACAAGATGATGATGACCATATCATGTCACATATTTTGATTGCATGTGATGTTTATCTTTTATGCATCTTATTTTGCTTAGTACGACGGTAGCATTATAAGATGATCCCTCACTAAATTTCAAGGTATAAGTGTTCTCCCTGAGTATGCACCGTTGCGACAGTTCGTCGTGCTGAGACACCACGTGATGATCGGGTGTGATAAGCTCTACGTTCACATACAACGGGTGCAAGCCAGTTTTGCACGTGCAGAATAGTCAGGTTGAACTTGACGAGCCTAGCATATGCAGATATGGCCTCGGAACACTGAGACCGAAAGGTCGAATGTGAATCATATAGTAGATATGATCAACATAGAGATGTTCACCATTGAAAACTACTCCATCTCACGTGATGATCAGACATGGTTTAGTTGATATGGATCACGTGATCACTTAGATGACTAGAGGGATGTCTATCTAAGTGGGAGTTCTTAAGTAATATGATTAATTGAACTTAATTTATCATGAACTTAGTACCTGATAGTTTTTGCATATCTATGTTGTTGTAGATCAATGGCCCGTGCTACCATTCCCGTGAATTTTAATGCGTTCCTAGAGAAAGCTAAGTTGAATGATGATGGCAGCAACTACACAGACTGGGTCCGTAACTTGAGGATTATCCTCATTGCTGCACAGAAGAATTATGTCCTTGATGCACCGCTAGGTGAAAGGCCTGCTGCAGGAGCAGATGCTGATGTTATGAACGTTTGGCAAGCTCGATCTGATGACTACTCGATAGTTCAGTGTGCCATGCTTTACGGCTTAGAATCGGGACTTCAAAGACGTTTTGAACGTCATGGAGCATATGAGATGTTCCAAGAGTTGAAGTTAATATTTCAAGCAAATGCCCGAGTTGAGAGATATGAAGTCTCCAACAAGTTCTATAGCTGCAAGATGGAGGAGAATAGTTCTATCAGTGAACATAAACTCAGAATGTCTGGGTACCATAACCACTTGACTCAGCTGGGAGTTAATCTTCCTGATGATAGTGTCATTGACAGAGTTCTTCAATCACTGCCACCAAGCTATAATGGCTTCGTGATGAACTATAATATGCAAGGGATGGAAAAGACAATTCCCGAGCTCTTCGCGATGCTAAAGGCTGCGGAGGTAGAAATCAAAAAGGAGCATCAAGTGTTGATGGTTAACAAGACCACTAGTTTCAAGAAAAAGGGCAAAGGGAAGAAGGGGAACTTCAAGAAGAATAGCAAGCAAGTTGCTACTCCCGGGAACAAGCCCAAGTCTGGACCTAAGCCTGAAACTGCGTGCTTCTACTGCAAAGGGACTGGTCACTGGAAGCGGAACTGCCCCAAGTATTTGGCGGATAAGAAGGATGGCAAAGTGAAAGGTATATTTGATATACATGTTATTGATGTGTACCTTACTAATGCTCGTAGTAGCACCTGGGTATTTGATACTGGTTCTGTTGCTCATATTTGCAAGTCGAAGAGCTACGGATTAAACGAAGATTGGCTAAGGACGAGGTAACGATGCGCGTGGGAAATGGTTCCAAAGTCGATGTGATCGCCGTCGACACGCTACCTCTACATCTACCTTTGGGATTAGTTTTAGACCTGAATAATTGTTATTTGGTGCCAGCGTTGAGCATGAACATTATATCTGGATCTTGTTTGATGCGAGACGGTTATTCATTTAAATCAGAGAATAATGGTTGTTCTATTTATATGAGTAATATCTTTTATGGTCATGCACCCTTGAGAAGTGGTCTATTTTTGTTGAATCTCGATAGTAGTGATACACATATTCATAATATTGAAGCCAAAAGATGCAAAGTTAATAATGATAGTGCAACTTATTTGTGGCACTGCCGTTTAGGTCATATTGGTGTAAAGTGCATGAAGAAACTCCATGCTGATGGGCTTTTGGAATCACTTGATACTTGCGAACCATGCCTCATGGGCAAGATGACTAAAACTCCGTTCTCCGGAACAATGGAGCGAGCAACTGACTTATTTGAAATAATACATACTGATGTATGCGGTCCGATGAGTGTTGAGGCTCGCGGCGGGTATCGTTATTTTCTAACCTTCACAGATGATTTGAGCAGATATGGGTATATCTAGTTAATGAAACATAAGTCTGAAACATTTGAAAAGTTCAAAGAATTTCAGAGTGAAGTGGAAAATTATCGTAACAAGAAAATAAAGTTTCTGCGATCTGATCGTGGAGGTGAATATTTGAGTTATGAGTTTGGTCTTCATTTGAGACAATGTGGAATAGTTTCGCTACTCACGCCACCTAGAACACCACAGCGTAATGGTGTGTCCGAACGTCGTAACCGTACTTTATTAGATATGGTGCGATCTATGATGTCTCTTACCGATTTACCACTATCATTTTGGGGTTATGCATTAGAGATAGCTGCATTCATGTTAAATAGGGCACCATCTAAATTCGTTTAGACGACACCATATGAACTATGGTTTGGCAAGAAACCTAAACTATCGTTTCTTAAAGTTTGGGGCTGCGATTCTTATGTGAAAAAGCTTCAACCTGATAAGCTCGAACCCAAATCGGAGAAGTGCATCTTCATAGGATACCCAAAAGAAATTGTTGGGTACACCTTCTATCACAGATCCAAAGACAAAATCATTGTTGCTAAGAATGGATCCTTTCTAGAGAAGGAGTTTCTCTTGAAAGAAGTGAGTGGGAGGAAAGTAGAACTTGATGAGGTAATTGTACCTTCTCTTGAATTGGAAAGTAGATCATCACAGAAATCAGTTCCAGTGATGCCCATGCCAATTAGTGAGGAAGCTAATGATGATGATCATGAAACTTCAGATCAACTTACTACAGAACCTCGTAGGTCAACCAGAGTACATTCTGCACCAGAGTGGTATGGTAATCCTGTTCTGGAAGTCATGTTACTAGACCATGACGAACCTACGAACTATGAGGAAGCGATGATGAGCCCAGATTCCGCGAAATGGCTTGAGGCCATGAAATCTGAGATAGGATCCATGTATGAGAACAAAGTGTGGACTTTGGTTGACGTGCCCGATGATCGGCAAGCCATAGAGAATAAATGGATCTTCAAGAAGAAGACTGACGCTGACGGTAATGTTACTGTCTACAAAGGTCGACTTGTTGCGAAAGGTTTTCAACAAGTTCAAGGAGTTGACTACGATGAGACCTTCTCACCCGTAGCGATGCTTAAGTCTGTCCGAATCATGTTAGCAATTGCCGCATTTTATGAAATCTGGCAAATGGATGTCAAAACTGCACTCCTTAATGGATTTCTTAAAGAAGAATTGTATATGATGCAACCAGAAGGTTTTGTCGATCTTAAAGATGCTAACAAAGTGTGCAAGCTCCAGCGATCCATTTATGGACTGGTGCAAGCATCTCAGAGTTGGAATATACGCTTTGATAGTGTGATCAAAGCATATGGTTTTATACATACTTTTGGAGAAGCCTGTATTTACAAGAAAGTGAGTGGGAGCTCTGTAGCATTTCTAATATTATATGTGGATGACATATTGTTGATTGGAAATGATATAGAATTTCTGGATAGCATAAAAGGATACTTGAATAAGAATTTTTCAATAAAAAAGACCTCGGTGAAGCTACTTAAGTATTAGCATCAAGATCTATAGGGATAGATCAAGACGCTTAATAGGACTTTCACAAAGCACATACCTTGACAAAATTTTGAAAGAGTTCAAAAAGGGATCAGTCAAAGAAAGAGTTCTTGCCTGTATTCAAGGTATAAAGTTGAGTAAGACTCAAAGCATGACCACGGCAAAAGATAGAGAGAGAATGAAAGTCATTCCCTATGCCTCAGCCATAGGTTCTATAAAGTATGCCATGCTGTATACCAGACCTATTGTGTACCTTGCCATGAGTTTGGCAAGGGGGTACGATAGTGATCCAGGAATGGATCACTGGACAGCGGTCAAAATTATCCTTAGTTACCTAAGAGGACTAAGGAAATGTTTCTCGGTTATGGAGGTGACAAAGAGTTCGTCGTAAAGGGTTACGTCA
This sequence comes from Thinopyrum elongatum, assembly GCA_011799875.1. Classification (NCBI taxonomy): domain Eukaryota; kingdom Viridiplantae; phylum Streptophyta; class Magnoliopsida; order Poales; family Poaceae; genus Thinopyrum; species Thinopyrum elongatum. The sequence continues at coordinate 544,849,206 of CM022301.1, forward strand.
ATGCAAGCTTTGACACTGATCCGGATGACTCTGAGTCTCAATCTGGATACATATTGAAAGTGGGAGCAATTAGCTAAAGTAGCTCCGTGCAGAGCATTGTAGACATAGAAATTTGCAAAATACATACGGATCTGAATATGGCAGACCCATTGACTAAAACTCTCTCACAAGCAAAACATGATCACACATTAGTACTCTTTGGGTGCTAATCACATAGCGATGTGAACTAGATTATTGACTCTAGTAAACCCTTTGGGTGTTGGTCACATGGCGATGTGAACTATGTGTGTTAATCACATAAAGATGTGAACTATTGGTGTTAAATCACATGGCGATGTGAACTAGTTATTGACTCTAGTGCAAGTCAGAGACTGAAGGAAATATGCCCTAGAGGCAATAATAAAGTTGTTATTTATATTTTCTTATATCATGATAAATGTTTATTATTCATGCTAGAATTGTATTAACCGGAAACTTAGTACATGTGTGAATACATAGACAAACAGAGTGTCCCTAGTATGCCTCTACTTGACTAGCTTGTTTATCAAAGATGGTTATGTTTCCTGACCATAGACACGTGTTGTCATTTGATGAACAGGATCACATCATTAGAGAATGATGTGATGGACGAGACCCATCCGTTAGCTTAGCATAATGATCGTTAAGTTTTATTGCTATTGCTTTCTTCATGACTTATACATATTCCTCTGACTATGAGATTATGCAACTCCCGAATACCGGAGGAACACCTTGTGTTCTATCAAACGTCACAACGTAACTGGGTGATTATAAAGATGCTCTATAGGTGTCTCCGAAGGTGTTTGTTGGGTTGGCATAAATCGAGATTTGGATTTGACACTCCGAGTATCGGAGAGGTATCTCTAGGCCCTCTCGGTAATGCACATCATATGAAGCCTTGCAAGCAATGTGACTAATGAGTTAGTTTCGGGATGATGCATTACAGAACAAGTAAAGAGACTTGCCGGTAACGAGATTGAACTAGGTATGATGATACCGACGATCGAATCTCGGGCAAGTAACATACCGATGACAAAGGGAATAACGTATGTTGTTATGCGGTTTGACCGATAAAGATCTTCGTAGAATATGTAGGAGCCAATATGAGCATCTAGGTTCCGCTATTGGTTATTGACCGGAGATGTGTCTCGGTCATGTCTACATTGTTCTCGAACCCGTAGGGTCCGCACGCTTAACGTTCGATGACGATTTGTATTATGAGTTATGTGATTTGATGACCAAAGTTTGTTCGGAGTCCCGGATGAGATCACAGACATGACGAGGAGTCTCGAAATGGTTGAGAGGTAAAGATTCATATATTGGAAGGCTATATTCGGACATCGGAAAGGTTCCGAGTGATTCGGGTATTTTTCGGAGTACCGGGGAGTTACGGGAATTCACCGAGAGAAGTAATGGGCCTTATTGGGCCATACAGGAAAAGAGGAGGCAGGCCAAAGGGGAGGTGGCGCGCGCCCCCCCATGGGTCCGAATTGGACTAGGGGAAGGGGGCGGCGCCCCCCTTGCCCTTTCCTACTCCCTCTCTCTTTCCCTCTTTCCTTCTCTCCTACTCCGAAAAGGGAAAGGGATTCCTACTAGGACTTGGAAGTCCTAGTAGGACTCCATACACTTGGCGCGCCCCTAGGAGGGCCAGCCTCTCTCCCTCCCTCCTTTATATACTGGGGAGGGGGGCACCCCAAAGGCACACCAAGATTTGTCTTAGCCGTGTGCGGTGCCCCCCTCCACAGTTACACACCTCGGTCATATCGTCGTAGTGCTTAGGCGAAGCCCTGCGCCTGTAACTTCATCATCACCATCGCCACGCCATCGTGCTGACGGAACTCTCCCTCGTCCTCAACTGGATCAAGAGCTCGAGGGACGTCATCGAGCTAAACGTGTGCTGAACTCGAAGGTGCCGAACGTTCGGTGCTTGATCGGTTGGATTGCGAAGACGTTCGACTACATCAACCGCGTTAAGCTAACGCTTCCGCTTTCGGTCTACGAGGGTACGTGGACATACTCTCCCCTCTCGTTGCTATGCATCTCCTAGATAGATCTTGCATGAACGTAGGAAAATTTTGAAATTGCATGCTATGTTCCCCAACAATTAATGCTCCGAAAAAAAAGTTTCACCATGTTTTGGGGCCAGGTGGCTACCAGGTCGGCCGGCCTAAGTGGGATGGATCTGAGGAACAGATGATTGCTGCAGGGGTCACTCCAAAAACATTGGGTTCGCCCGACAGGTGCAGGACTTGGTTTTATGCGCATGGGGGAAAGTTGGACCCAAAGACAGGGGAGATTATGGAGCGGGCAAGTCTTAAAAAAGCCTCCGATGCTTTACTTGTTACAATAGAAGAGGCTCGAACAGGGGCGTTCAAGCCCGAGAGAGAGAACGACGAGCTTACGCGTGCCCTGAAGAATCCTGAACACCCGGGACGAACACGAGGCAAAGGTGTTGTTCCGTGGGTTGAGGGGTTTGCGGAGTGGAACCCCACTTACAGAAGCCGTGCAAGAAAGAAGAAGCAGCAGGAGGAGGAGAAGACGCTGGAGGAGGAGCAGAGGAAGTAGGAAGCAGACTGCCTTCAATAGGTAGAATCAAAGCACGCGGAGTTGGAACGTGCTTTCATGCGGTAGCAGGAGCAGATCGACACACTTAGCCAGGAAAGGCAGCGGCAATAGCAAGCAGATCCAGCATTGGATAGCACCGTCCCACCTAGGCCGAAAAGCAGCGTGGGTTCCACGGGGGTCCCGGCCGATGATGCACTGCTGGCTAGATACCCCATGGGTGATATCGAAGATACGACACCTTGTGAGCTACACATGAAACTAAAGAACATATCTATGAAGGTGGCGATCGGCTATGCTTTACCAAATCCCCCTGAAGCAACCTTCCATGGCAATCCGATTCCAGCTGGCTATGGTCGTGTCGGGGTGGGTGAAGTGATGTCAGGATATGACACACTAGAGCTTGACATTCCTGGAGGTCAAGAGGAGCGCACACTGGGAGACGCCATACATGCTGTCATTCTATGGAGAAAGGATTGCATCGTCTTTCCAAAACCACCGACTCCTCCTCCAAGTACGCCGCGTCAGCTGACACCTCCTCCAAGTCCGCCATCGTGTCAGCCGACTCCAGCCCACCCCGAGATGGAGTGCGGCGCTAGTACGCCACCGCGTCAGTCGACTCCACCCCACCCCGAGACGGAGCCCATCAGCGCGAGTCCGCCATATCGATCTCGGGCGCGTCATGTCATGGGGGATCATGATCACCTATGGTGCCATGAGCCCCTTGTGGTTCGGCAAGGGGGAGATCACGTTGCACAAAGAGCAGAAGCCATGGAACAACACGACGGTGGTGACACTGGTGGTTTTTACCTAGGTTCGGGCCGTTGGGTAACATAAAACCCTAATCCTACTTTGGTGGATTAAGTGGAAGAACACAACGAGAACGCAGCGCTCAAGCCCGGCAAGGGTGCCTCGGGGAGAGCAGCTACGCGCGTACAAGTGTGTGAGAGTCCAAATCCTTTGTTAGGTCGCCTTGGACCTCCTTTTATAGCTTAAGGGGTAACCACAATGGCAAAATAGTCTTTATCTACTGATTAGATAGCTAACAGTGCTATCATACCTAACTCTGGCAGTTGAGACAAAGTGCATTAAATGCACTGCTAGGTGTCATGCAGAGGGCGAAACCCGGCAGGCCTGCCGTGCCGCTTAATCATCTCTTGCTTATCATCTTGACACGCCTCTGGACGGGTGTCATTTGGATAACTCTTGTCTTTCAACGGGCCGCCACGTGCTTAGCAGAGGCCACTTAATCACTTGGGGGCTCGACACCGCACTGATAAGTGACTTGCGTCGCTGTGCAGTGGAGCGGTGGTGTCTTGGCGGGGATCCACGCCCCTGGCGGACTCGGCAAGCTTGCCGGGGAAATCTTGGACTTGCACCTGAGACGGTCTCGACCCGGCCAGGCTCTGCTGCCCGGCAAGGGAGGCCTTCCCAAGGTGATATTCTTCCGTCTTGGTTGTCTTGGTCTTCTTGATCCGCTCTTTGATCTCACTAAGAGCTGCTTCTCTAGTTTGGCCTTGGTTGCCGGGGAGGAGGCCTTTTATCCGTGCACAAGTCAGGGGAAACATACACCCCTATTTGTGTACCCTGACAGAAGCCCCCGGGCCTGAGCCATACATGTCGCTGGGCACGTTGGGTTAGGCCCCAAACAGTGCATGGACACGCGTCGAAAAAGTGCCGCACATGCAGCGGTTGTCATGATGAACAGTCAATCCAACGTCCACTCCGCGTAATTACCGCAGGTCGTGGGGTCGTGGGACTATAGCAGTTAATGGGCAGTGCGCCTGTAAAATGGTAACTTCCTGAGAAAAGATAGCGAAGAGCCAGCCCCCGCGCCCGTTCCCAATAAAAAAGGCAACGCGAAGGGTCGCTGCTTATTCGCTTCCTCCTTCCATCATCTTCTTCCTCAAGCCAAGCAACTGTTCCCATGCCAACATTCACCTCCATCGCTCCGTCAAATCTTCCATTCTTTCGTCGATCCCAAAGGATGGGAAAGAAAGCCACCGCCACGAGGGGGAAGCGGGCGACCACCACGAAGGATGCTGCAGCAGAGGGGAAGAAGAAGAGGGTGGCGGAGCTGGACAGGAAGCGGCAGGAGGACGTGGTCTTCTTTTCGTCGAGCTTGGACAGCAGCTCTCTGATCGCGAAGTACGCGTACATGTTGGGGAGGGAAGTCCCGAAGGGGCATGGAGCGCCTGTGGTCTTGCTAGAGGGGAATGAGGTTCCGCCGAACTCGTACCGCTTCTTCTGCGCGTACTTCCTCTGCGGTCTCACCTCCCCCTTCTCTGATTTCTTTGAGGCCATGATGGTGGTGTATGGATTCCACGTTTTGGATTTCACGCCCAATGCAATGGCGTGCATGGCGATCTTTGCCCATCTATGCAAGAATTTTGTTGGAGTTGCCCCCAATGTGGATTTGTTCAGGCACTTCTTCTGCGCGTACTTCCTCTGCGGTCTCACCTCCCCCTTCTCTGATTTTCTTTGAGGCCATGATGGTGGTGTATGGATTCCATGTTTTGGATTTCACGCCCAATGCAATGGCGTGCATGGCGATCTTTGCCCATCTATGCGAGAATTTTGTTGGAGTTGCCCCCAATGTGGATTTGTTCAGGCACTTCTTCGTCCCGCGAGTTGAAGACAAAACTCACCGCTCGGGGAATATAAGCTGGATTCCCCAGGGCAAGAAGGAGAATTGGAATTACCTCCCTAGCCAGCAGCGTGGCAGATGGGAAGAATGGAGGGTAGACTGGTGCTGGATTCAGGATGAGGACGCCCCAGAGTACTGCAGTGCGTGGACGGAATGCGTCGTACACGACAGCGAATGGGGCAAGCCAGGCACAGGCTTCGCCCAGCGCTGAACAGGATCGCCCACCTCAAAGCTGTCGGGCTAACTATCGAATAGGTGGGGGCTGACTTCCTCCGGCACTGCATTGCGCCACTTCAGAAGAGGGACAGATTCACCTGGGAGTATGGGGATGCTGCTGACAGGATGCGTCTGTACCCGGGCCTTGCCAACAATCTGTCAATATATGGCCACGGCTGGCTGTGTGAATAGCTATTCGGTAGCCTCGGGCCATTCCCTTTGCCGGCAAGGGTCGTCCCACTGGACGTCAACTCTGCCCGGGACCAAATTCTGAAGTGGATGCCTCACTGCAATGCTTATGGGGTCGAGGCTGATTGGCAAATGCCCGAGCTAGATGCAGAGATCGAGTGGGTCTCCAATCTAGAAGAAAGGGCTACCAGGGTGGAGAGCAACATGTTCAAGCGCACTTCAAAGGCAGAAGCAGAATTTATCAAGAGGCGGATCGAAGAGGACAAAGCGTTCCGGGCTGCCGGGAAGGCGAGGCCCAGAGAAGAGGAGGAGGAGGAGGAGGAAGAAGTGGAGGCCGAAGGCGAAGGCTCTTCAAATGAAAGGGGTGAGGGGTACGCCGCGGAAGAGGCTGCCGGGATTGGTCCTGCTGGGGCCGAAATTCTTCAGGCCGCAGCAGCAGAGGCCCAAGGAGGAGGCGAGGTTGAAGAAACAGAGCAGCATGAGGAGTGGTGGCTCGCAATGGGTCCTCAAGCTCCAGAGCCAGATCTGGACCAGCGTCCTCTCAGGCAGGCCAGCCGGGGAACAGCGGCCCCTATTCCCGCGCTAGCCATCAAGAGAGTGAAGAAGATTGCCTCCAAGAGAGACAAGCCGGATGTAGTACGTCGCCATTCCTCCCGCCTTTCCGAGGCCAAGACTCCACCCGCCGAGCGACGAGCGGTCACGGGGGTTGATCCCAGCCCCCAGTCAACTCCAGCGTCTTCGCGCAGCTCGACCCTGTCGGAGCCCCCTGCTCCACCAAAGAGCCCAAAGCTGCCGAGAAGGTCTGCTCCCCTGACCCTGAAGAGGGGAAGAGCGACCCCGCCACCTGCGGGATACGTACTGGGCTCCATGCTCATAGATCCAGAGTAAGGATAACGCTGGCTTTTCTTGTTGAAGGACTATGCATTTGATGCTTGCTTGACTCAATCTGGCTTGCTGACTTGTCAGGAACGAAGAACCTCTCATCCACTGGGCCAAACAAACCAAGCAGGTGGCGTCATCGGGGCCCTTGGCGGGCACGGGTCTGGCGAAAGATAGCACAGAGGATCCTGCGCCCAGCCCCCAGCCCAGCCCTCGGCGTGAAAGTATGGAGCAAGTTTTGTCCGCCAGGATAGACGCGGAAGAACGTGCCCCATCCCTCGCCAAGGAAGGAGAGGAGATCCACCAGGGTGGGGCCCACCATGAGAGGTCCACCCCATCCGTCGTCCAAGCAAAGAAGTCACCAGCAAGGGCCTCCACCGAGGGGTCGGCCCAGGCTGAAGTCATGGTCACCGAGGAAGGGAACATGGAACGCACCACGGCAACCGATGTTGCCCGGGAGACCAATGCCCTTCCGCGGCAAATGCCACCGGGTAATCTGCTTGCCCTTGTCTCTTCTTATTTGAATTACTTTACTTCCAGGTCTCCGACCCAGCGATTCGTAGCATCTCTTTATCATTGCTTGTTAACTTTGCATGCAGCTTCGTTGGCCGAGGAACCTGAGCTGCTGGAAGAAGTGGCCAGCATTGGGAAGGACACCGTCGAGGAGGCCACCAGGATTGCTGCCGCGGAAGACCAAGGTCAGACTGATGGGGACATACAAGAATTTCCTGAAGGAACAGAGAAAGCCCCCGGCAGCACATCTGGCCAAGACATAGTTGTGGAGGAGAAGACCCCTCTGCAAACCATGGGGCCCCTTCCCCTGTTTGGCACATTGGCCGCAGTCCCACAACCATCCTCAAGCAAGCTGGCGCTGGTCCTTGCCCAGCCTGGGCTTGCAGCCCCTGGCTCATCTATTACAGTGGGTGCGGACTTCGATGAAGAGATCCAGTGCATCTTGCCACCATTGTCCCAGCGAACTGAAGAGACTGATGATTCCGTTGGCGTAGCCATGGACCTGTCCTTCTTAGAGTCCGTGGCAACAGGTATCAAAGATATACAGAGCAGGTACAGCCTGAAGTGGCAGACGATCAAGGAGCAGCACGACTCTGCCTGTCTCATGGATCAGAAGCTGAGGGACAAAGGCAGCAAACTGCGCGAGTGGCACAGCAAATAGTTTCAATCCCTTCTGCGGCTACAGGAGGTGATAACCATGGCCAAGGAGTGCTGCCCGGGAGGTCCGCCTGGCGGAGTGCGAAGCACTTCTGAACGCCAAGGAGAAGGACATCTCTACCCGGGAAGGGAACCTTGAGGCCACCCTCCGCGGCAAGGATGAAGAACTAGAGGCTCTTGTCCAGCAGTGCACCAAGGACCTGGAGGACAAGCACAAAGTGGCTCTTGACACGCTCACCCTTGACTCCTCTGCCCAGTTGAAGAAGGTCACCGATGAGCTTGCCGCTGCATCTGCTGCCAAGACTGACCTTGACTAACAGGTGGCCAAGCTGACAGAGCATCCTTCCGGGAGCACCAACGAAATCGTGGCTCTCAAAGAGGAAGCACAGAAAGAAGAGACCCTCCTGAAGAAGGCGCAATCGCAGCTTCCTCCAAGAGTCAGGACCTTGACATTGCCAACAGCACCATCACCGATATGAAGGCATGACTTGGCACTCTGGAAAGTGAGATTGAGTCTGCCGGCGTCCGCGAGAAGTTGTTGATGAAGGATGTGGATGATGCAAGAACTCTCCAAAAAGACGCGGAGCACAAGCTGGCGAACCAAATTGGGCAACGCGACCTCTGGATCAAGAATCTGGTCGACATCGCCGAGCGCCTCACTGCCCAGATCGCAACGATGGACATGAAGAGTTGGGCCTTCTTCGTTGGGATGCATGAGGTTCCAAGCGTCAAGCTAACATTCTTCTTTGAAGGCTTGATTGAGAGGCTGAAGGCGTATGAGGACTACAGGGCCGCCTGCTTTGCAAACGAGTCCCAGAAGCTTGCTCGCGACGCCCTCTTTATGGTCTTGAGCAACCTTTCCTATCGCCATCCGGACCTCAACCTCTCCGACAGGCTTCAAGAGGCTGCCACCGGGCGCCGATGTTTCTGCTGCCGAGGAGAAGGTCGGTCCCCTTGCCAACAAGGTTCTCTCCGTCCCAAGGGTCCCCTAAGATTAGCATGCCTAGCCTCGAGCCGTTCTTATTGCTGTGGTGCCCAGTAACAAAACAATCATGCGTCCTGTGTTTATGTCCCGTACTGTTTCTGATTTTGCACTCATTGAACTGATGTTTAATTATGTCAATGCACGCTATCCCTATTTTGTTTACCCATCGATGTTCGTATGGTTAGTTTCTTTTGCGTACTTTGGTTGCCCGCTAGTAGCATGCCGCCGCGATTGCTGTGAGGAACAGGTCCTTAGCATTCAGCTGGCGAGGATATGCCCCGGCAGGTTTTTCCTTAACGGTCTTTGACGCAGCCGCCCACTTTGTTGAGCATCTCGAAACAATGCGGGGAGGCAGGAAAATACAGCAAGGTACCATCATACGAAAGGCTTGTCATACGAAAATCCTGGTTGTCCAAGGGATAAACAACGCAAACTCTGAAGAAAAGCCAATGAACATGCTAACTTAGCTTTCGTTCATGCTCCCCTTCTTCGCCGGGCATGCATTTGGTCATGTATAATATCTCCTTCCCCACTCGCGATTGTTCCTCCTGTTCATGCATCCACCCTTGTTCTGAAAAGACAACAAACGAGATGGCGCAAAAGGGAAAAACTTGGCGGTTTATTAGTTATGTGTCCACCCCTGGCAAGAGCTGGAGGGTCTAATTGAATGTTTGCAGCTGACGATGTATGGTAGAAAAGAAGGGTCGGCTCCTCTCTCCCTTTCCTTATACTGTTAATGATCTCACGGCAACGGGCATGAAGGCCATGTTGATGCGAAAGGCCCTACCGAAGCACGCTTGCTGGGGCATCGACCAACGGATTCACACCAGCATTCCACTCAGGATTTACCCTTGGCGGGATAAATGCTGGACCGAGTTCCACGTGGGTCATCGATGCTGATGATGCTACCACTGCATGGCTCGATCATTGACAAGTGAGAAGGGAGGAGATGACCGACCACGTACTATTTTTCTTGTTTGCCCAAATGATACTTTTCGGCATTGGACATGCTTGACAGGAGCTCGCAAGGAGGGCGACATCACCGCACACCTCGCTTCTTTTCCTGGACGCGGGTAGCATGGTAGCCACGCCACCCAAGCCGCCTGCGGTCGTCGCATCGCCATCGCCTTCCGTTCCCATCATCATCACGGCTGCGGCGGAGACGAGCGACGGAATCTGGGTAGGACAAGGCGAGGGAGTGACGTTGTCCTTCCTCTCCGAAGACGTTGACGAAGAGAGCATCGACAAAGATGGTGATGCAGCCTGACGCGTTGCTCACAACATCGGATTCGCGCAAGCGCTTGCCCTCTACCTAGCGCGCCAAAGATATCGTGGGGGATCACGATCACCTATGGGGCCATGAGCCCCTTGTGGTTTAGCATGGGGGAGATCACGTTGCACAAAGAGCAGTAGCCATGGAACAACACGACGATAGTGACACTGGTGGTTTTTACCCAGGTTCGGGCCGCTGGGTAGCGTAAAACCCTACTCCTGCTTTGGTGGATTGAGTGGAAGAACACAACAAGCACGCAGTGCTCAAGCCCGGCAAGTGTGCCTCGGGGAGAGCAGTGATAACCCACAAGTATAGGGGATCGCAACAGTTTTCGAGGGTAGAGTATTCAACCCAAATTTATTGATTCGACACAAGGGGAGCCAAAGAATATTCATGAGTATTAGCAGCTGAGTTGTCAATTCAACCACACCTGAAAGACTTAATATCTGTAGCAAAGTAGTATGGAAGTAACGGTAACGGTGACAAAAGTAACAGTAGCGGTTTTGTAGTGATTGTAACAGTAGCAACGGCAAAGTAACTTAGCAAAGATCAATATGTGAAAAGCTCATAGGCATCGGATCAGTGATGGATAATTATGTCGGATGGCATTCATCATGCAACAGTCATAACCTAGGGTGACACAGAACTAGCTCCAATTCATCAATATAATGTAGGCATGTATTCCGTATATAGTCATACGTGCTTATGGAAAAGAACTTGCATCACATCTTTTATCCCCCCTCCCGTGGCAGCGGGGTCCGAATGGAAACTAAGGGATATTAAGGCCACCTTTTAATAGAGAACCGGAACAAAGCATTAGCACTTAGTGAATACATGAACTCCTCAAACTACGGTAATCACCGGAAAGAATCCCAATTATTATCACCTTGGGGTATGCGGATCATAACACGTAATAGGTGTCTACAACTTGCAAGATAGGATCAAGAACACACATATATTCATGAAAACATAATAGGTTCAGATCTGAAATCATGGCACTCGGGCCCTAGTGACAAGCATTAAGCATAGCAAAGTCATAGCAACATCAATCTCAGAACATAGTGGATACTAGGGATCAAATCCTAACAAAACTAACTTGATTACATGATAAATCTCATCCAACCCATCACCGTCCAGCAAGCCTACGATGGAATTACTCACTCCCGGCGGTGAGCATCATGAAATTGGTGATGGAGGAAGGTTGGTGATGATAATGGCGACGAATCCCCCTCTCCGGAGCCCTGAACGGACTCCAGATCTGCCCTCCCGATGAAGAACAGGAGGTGGCGGCGGCTCCGTATCGTAAAACACGATGAATCCTTCTCTCTGATTTTCTCTCTCCCCGAATAGGGTTATATAGAGTTGGGGTTGAGGTCGGAGGAGGTCCAGGGGGCCCACAAGCCCTCTAGGCGCGTCCCCCAGGCTTGTGGCCTCTAGGTGGACCCCCTCTGGATAATTCTTGCGCCAGTATTTTTTATATATTCCAAAAATATTCTCCATAAATTTTCAGGTCAATCCGAGAACTTTTATTTCTGCACAAAAATAACACCATGACAATTCTACTGAAAACAGCGTCAGTCCGGGTTAGTTCCATTCATATCATGCAAATTAGAGTCCAAAACAAGGGCAAAAGAGTTTGGAAAAGTATATACGATGGAGACGTATCAACTCCCCCAAGCTTAACCCATTGCTTGTCCTCAAGCAATTCAGTTGACAAACTGAAAGTGACAAAGAAATTTTTTTACAAACTCTGTTTGATCTTGTTGTTGTAAATATGTCTAACTGATGTTCAGGTTTTCAGCCAAGATTATGAACTAACCATATTCACAATAACATTTAGGTCTCACATTTACTCATATTAATGGCATAATCAACTAGCGAGCAATAATAATGAATCTCGGATGACAACACTTTTTTTCAAAACAATCATGATATAATATGGCAAAATGGTATCTCGCTAGCCCTTTCTGAGACCGCAAAACATAAAAGCAGAGCACCCCTGAAGACTAAGGACTGACTAGACATTGTAATTCATGGCAAAAGAGATCCAGTCACACTCACACTCAATATCAATTAATAACAAAGCATACAAACGACAGTGGTGCTCTCTAGCTAGTGCTTTTTATAAGAGGATGATGACTCAACAATAAAAGTAAATAGATAGGCCCTTCGCAGAGGGAAGCAGGGATTTGTAGAGGTGTTAGAGCTCGGAGCTTTTAAAACAGAGATGAATATAATTTTGAGCGGTATGCTTTCATTGTCAACATAACAACCAAGAGATCTCACTATCTTCCATGCTAGGTACATTATAGGCGGTTCCCAAACAGAATGGTAAAGTTTTTACTCCCCCTCCACCAACAATCACACTCCACGGCTAGCCGAATCCACGGGTAACGTCCATACCAACAACAGTCCTGGGGGATTTTTGTTTTATGATTATATTTTGATTTGATTTCGAGCAAGGAACTGGGCATCCTGATTACCAGCCACTTTCTCATGAATGACAAGTGAATAAACACTCATCGTGAGAATAACCCACCTAGCATGGAAGATACTGACAGCCCCCAGTCACTACATGAGCGATTCGGGCATACAAAATAGATTATTATTTGAAGGTTTAGAGTTTGGTAGATGCAAATTTACTTGGAATGGCAGGTAAATACCGCATATAGGTAGGTATGGTGGACTCATGTGGAACAACTTTGGGTTTAAGAAAGTGGATGCACAAGCAGTATTCCCACTTAGTACAAGTGAAGGCTAGTAAAAGATTGAGGAGCGACCAACTAGAGAGCGACAACGGTCATAAACATGCGTTGAGATTAATCAACATTGAATGCAAGCACGAGTAGGATATAAATCACCATGAACATAAATATCGTGGAGGCTATGTTGATTTTGATTCAACTACATGCGGGAACATGTGCCAAGTCAAGCCACTTGAATCATTCAAAGGAGGATACCATCCTATCATACTACATCGTAACCATTTTAAATTGCATGTTGGCACACAAGACAAACCATTATCCACTCCTAGCTAATTAAGATGGCATGAGTAACTAAAATCTCTAATTGTCATTGCAAACATGTTTCATTCATAATGGGCTGAATCAAGAACGATGAGCTAATCATATTTACAAAAACAAAATAGGTCGAGTTCGTACCAGCTTTTCTCTATCTCAATCATTTCATCATGTATCGTCATTATTGCCTTTCACTTGCATGACCGAACGGTGTGAGTAATAATAAGAGTGCACGCGCATTGGACTAAGCTGGAATCTGCAAACATTTATTCAAAGGAGAAGAAAGGTAATATGGGCGCTTTGTTACATCAACAATAATGCATATGAGAGCCACTCAACATTTTCATCGTGGTCTTCTCCTTATGACCCAAAGAAAAGGAAAAGAATTTCAAAGAAACACACTGAAATATTTTTGGAGTTTTTTTTTTCTGAAGAAAGTAAAACGAAAACAAAAAAAAACTATTGACACGGGAAAGCTCCCAACAAGCAAAAGAAGAACAAGAAATCTTTTTGGGTTTTTTTTAATGCTACAACTGAATTAAACTAGAAAGAAAAGCTAAAAAGAAGCGAGAACTAATTTTTTTGGATTTTCTCAAAGTTTTTTTAAACACACAAGAAGAATGCAAGAAAAATAAACTAACATGGATAATACAATGAAAAAGTATGAACACCGACGACTGAAATGAGTGTGTGAACATGAATGTAATGTCGGTGAGAGATACGTACTCCCCCAAGCTTAGGCTTTTGGCCTAAGTTGGTCTAGGGCCACGGCTGGCCTGGTGAATATCCAAAGTTGTAGTCGGGGTTGTACTGGGCTGCGGCAGCTACCGCTTAGAGAGCTGCCTCGTGGAGGCGAGCAGCCTCCCCTGCTCTCTTATACTTGTCTGCCTCCTCTCTGGTTATGAAGTATCTCCGTTTTACGCATCAAATACCTCCTTAAAACCTGCATGAACCATGAACTGATCCAACGGCCATTCGCAAGGCCGTACTAGAGCTTCCCTCGGTGGTTCAAGGTCTAGCTCACATATCGCGAGCCTTGGGGCTTGCTTCCTCGAGGAACTGCCTTGGTATATTTTCCTAAACATTTTTCTTCCTCTGAAAAATTTCTGAAATTTTTAGTGACTCAAAATAAAAGTGAACAAAACTTAACAAGATTGATAGAAACTACTCCCGCAAGTGTCTAGAGGCTATATCATGCAACAAAACTACTTTGGACCATATAAATTTGACATGCAAGCTCAAGAATAGGGTCACCACAGCAGCAAAAATTTGCAATATATAAAGCACTAGAACAAAAACTAATTGGACCATTGGAGGAGTCACATACCAAAGAACAATCCCCTAAAACAGTTTTGCGAATGGAGCTTTGAGTAAGGAGATGGAAAATGGTAGCAAGATGAGCTAGAACACGGGTTTGATCAATGGTGGGATTTTTCTGGAGGAAGACGAAGTGGATGGGTGCTGGCATAAGTGAGGGGGACCCACGTGGGACCCACAAGCCCTGTAGGCTCGCCCAGGGGGTGGGCGCGCCCTGTGGGCTTGTGGCCCACTGGTGCACACCCCTGATGTGTTTTCAGTGCCAAAAATTCTTAAATATTGTGGAAAAAACCATACTAAATTTTCAAGGCATTTGGAGAACTTTTATTTTCTGGTCATTTTTTTATTGCACGAAAAATTCAGAAAACAGAGAAATACCAGTGTTTTTGCTTTATCTATTCTAAATAACAGAAAGTAAAAAGAGGGTACAGAGAGTTGTGTTTACTAAATTCATCCATCTCATGCCCGTTAAAAGGAATCCATTAACAAGGTTGATCAAGTCTTATTAATAAACTTCTTCCGAATGACATGAAACCGGAGAATCTTTGTATAGCACTAGGTTATCTCAACGGGGATATGCATGTCCCCAACAATAAGAATATCATATTTGTTTTTGACAGTAGGGAGAGGAAACTCAAAACCTCCAATAGTAATTGTTGAAATTTTTCCAATAGAATTGATACTATTCACTTGAGGTTGTTTCTTCGGAAAGTGCACCGTATGCTCACTACCATTAACATGACAAGTGACATTGCCCTTGTTGCAATCAATGACAGCCCCTACAGTATTCAAGAAGGGTCTACCAAGGATGATCGACATACTGTCGTCCTCGGGTATATCAAGAATAACAAAGTCCGTTAAAATAGTAACATTTGCAACTACGACGGGCACATCCTCACAAATACCGATGGGTATAGCAGTTGATTTATCAGCCATTTGCAAAGAGATTTCAGTTGGTGTCAACTTATTCAAATCAAGTCTGCGATACAAAGAGAAAGGCATAACACTAACACCGGCTCTAAGATCACATAAAGCAGTTTTACCATAATTTCTTTTAATGGAGCGTGGTATAGTTGGTATTCCTGGATCTCCTAGTTTCTTTGGTATTCCACCTTTAAATGTGTAATTAGCAAGCATGGTGGAAATTTCACCTTCTGGTATCTTTCTTTTATTTGTAACAATATCTTTCATATACTTAGCAGAAGGAGACATTTTCAGAATATCAGTTAAACGCATACGCAAAAAGACAGGTCTAAGCATTTCAACAAAGCACTCAAAATCCTCATTATCCTTTTTCTTGGATGGTTTGGGAGGAAAGGGCATGGGTTTCTGAACCCACGGTTCTCTTTCTTTACCATGTTTCCTAGCAACAAAGTCACTCTTATCATATCTTTTATTCTTAGGTGTTGGGTTATCAAGATCAACAACAGGTTCTATCTCCACATCATTATCACTACTAGGTTGAGCATCAACATGAACATCATCATTAATATTATCACTAGGTTCATGTTCATCACCGGATTTTGTCTCAGCATCAAAAATAGAAATATCATTTGGATTCTCAGGTGTGTCTACAACAGACTCATTAGAAGCATGCAAAGTCCTATCAGTTTTCTTTTTCCTCTTTGAAGGACTAGGTGCATCAGTACTAATTCTTTGAGAATCTTGTTCAATTCTCTTAGGATGGCCCTCAGGATACAAAGGTTCCTGAGTCATTTTACCATCTCTAGTCATAAATCTAACAGCATTATCATTCACCTTATTATTCATCTCATTAAGAAAATCATTTTGTCCCTTGAGAACTTGTTCTACTTGAGTTTTTACCATGGAAGCATGTTTACTAATAATTTTGAGATCATTAATAGTTCTACACATATAGTCACCCAAGCAGTCAAGCATATAAGCATTACGTTTCAATTGTCTACTAACATATGCATTAAAGTTTTCTTGTTTAACAATAAAGTTATCAAATTCATCCAAGCATTGACTAGCAAACTTATTATAAGGAATATCACCTTCATCAAATCTATAGAGAGAATTTACCTCTACTACCTGTGTCGGAATATTAAGACCATGTATTTCTTCAATAGGTGGTAAATTCTTAACATCTTCAGCTTTAATACCTTTTTATTTTATAGATTTCTTTGCCTCTTGCATATCTTCAGGACTGAGAAATAGAATACCTCTTTTCTTTGGAGTTGGCTTATGAGGTGGTTCGGGAAGTGTCCAATCATTATCATTAGTCAATATATTATTCAATAATACTTCAGCTTGTTCAACAGTTCGTTCCCTGAAAACACAACCAGCACAACTATCTAGGTGGTCCCTAGAAGCATCGGTTAGTCCATTATAAAAGATATCAAGTATTTCATTTTTCTTGAGAGGATGATCAGGCAAAGCATTAAGTAATTGGAGAAGCCTCCCCCAAGCTAGTGGGAGACTCTCTTCTTCAATTTGCACAAAGTTAAATATTTCCTGTAAAGCAGCTTGTTTCTTATGAGTAGGAAAATATTTTTCAGAGAAGTAATATATCATATCCTGGGGACTACGCACACAACCAGGAGCAAGAGAATTAAACCATAACTTAGCATCACCCTTTAACAAGAAAGGAAACAACTTAAGAATATAGTAGTAACGAATTTTTTCCTCATGAGCAAATAGGGTAGCTATATCATTCAATTTGGTAAGGTGTGACACAACAGTTTCAGATTCATAACCATGGAAAGGATTAGATTCAACCAAAGTAATTAACTCATGATCGACAGAGAATTCATAATCCTTATCAGTAACAAAGATAGGTGAAGTGGCAAACTTAGGATCATATTGCATTCTAGCATTCAAAGATTTTTCTTTCCACTTGCATAGTAATTTCTTAAGATCATCTCTATCCTTACAAGCAAGAAAGTCCCTAGCTACCTCTCCATCCATGACATAACCCTCAGGTATAACTGGCAATTCATATCTAGGAGATCTAGGTCTAGTAGGTGTATCAAAGTGTTCAGATTCAATAATTTCATCAGTTTCAGAAATATCATCAGTTTCAGCATTCTCAATATCTTTAGCTCTAGCAAGTTGTTCATCAAGAAATTCACCCAGTGGCACAGTATTATCAAGAAAAGTATCATCATAAGCATCATGCATAGCAGAAGTAGCATCATCAATTATTTGTGACATATCATAATTAATAGCAGGTGGTGGTGTCGCAAGCTTACTCAAAACAGAAGGTGAATCAAGTGCAGAGCTAGATGGCAGTTCCTTACCTCCCCTCGTAGTAGAGGGAAAAATCTTGGTTTTGTTATCTTTCAAATTCCTCATAGTGATCAACAGATATAAATCCCAATTGACTAAGAGAATAGAACTATGATCCCCGGCAACGGTGCCATAAAAAGGTCTTGATAACCCACAAGTATAGGGGATCGCAACAATTTTCGAGGGTAGAGTATTCAACCCAAATTTATTGATTCGACACAAGGGGAGCCAAAGAATATTCACGAGTATTAGCAGCTGAGTTGTCAATTCAACCACACCTGAAAGACTTAATATCTGCAGCAAAGTTTTTAGTAGCAAAGTAGTATGGAAGTAACGGTAATGGTGACAAAAGTAACAGTAGCAGTTTTGTAGTGATTGTAACAGTAGCAACGGCAAAGTAACTTAGCAAAGACCAATATGTGAAAAGCTTGTAGGCATCGGATCAGTGATGGATAATTATGTCGGATGGCATTCATCATGCAACAGTTATAACCTAGGGTGACACAGAACTAGCTCCAATTCATCAATATAATGTAGGCATGTATTCCGTATATAGTCATACGTGTTTATGGAAAAGAACTTGCATGACATCTTTTGTCCTACCCTCCCGTGGCAGCGGGGTCCTAATGGAAACTAAGGGATATTAAGGCCTCCTTTTAATAGAGAACCGGAACAAAGCATTAGCACTTAGTGAATACATGAACTCCTCAAACTACAGTAATCATCGGAAAGAATCCCAATTATTGTCACCTTGGGGTATGCGGATCATAACACGTAATAGGTGTCTACAACTTGCAAGATAGGATCAAGAACACACATATATTCATGAAAACATAATAGGTTCAGATCTGAAATCATGGCACTCGGGCCCTAGTGACAAGCATTAAGCATAGCAAAGTCATAGCAACATCAATCTCAGAACATAGTGGATACTAGGGATCAAACCCTAACAAAACTAACTCGATTACATGATAAATCTCATCCAACCCATCATCGTCCAGCAAGCCTACGATGGAATTACTCGCTCCCGGCGGTGAGAATCATGAAATTGGTGATGGAGGAAGGTAGGTGATGATGATAGCGACGAATCCCGCCCCCCTCTGGAGCCCCGAACGGACTCCAGATCTGCCCTCCCGATGAAGAACAGGAGGTCGCGGCGGCTCCGTATCGTAAAACGCGATGAATCAATCTCTCTGATTTTTTTCTCCCCGAATACGGTTATATAGAGTTGGAGTTGAGGTCGCAGGAGGTCCAGGGGGCCCACAAGCCCTCTAGGCACGCCCCCCCAGGCTTGTGGCCTCTGAGTGGACCCCCTCTGGATAATTCTTGTGCCAATATTTTTTATATATTCCAAAAATATTCTCCGTAAATTTTCAGGTCAATCCGAGAACTTTTATTTCTGCACAAAAATAACACCATGGCAATTCTGCTAAAAACAGCGTCAGTCCGGGTTAGTTCCATTCAAATCATGCAAATTAGAGTCCAAAACAAGGGCAAAAGAGTTTGGAAAAGTAGATACGATGGAGACGTATCAAGCAGCTACACGCGTACAAGTGTGTGAGGGTCTGAATCCTTTGCTAGGTCGCCTTGGACCTACTTTTATAGCTTAAGGGGTAACCACAATGGCAAAACAGTCTTTATCTACTGATTAGATAGCCAATAGTGCTATCATACATAACTCTGGCAGTTGAGACAAAGTGCATTAAATGCACTGCTAGGAATCATACGGAGGGCGAAACCCGGCAGGCCTGCCGTGCCGCTTAATCATCTCTTGCTTAGCATCTTGACACGCCTCTGGACGGGTGTCATTTGGATAAATCTTGTCTTCCAACGGGCCGCCACGATCTTAGCATAGGCCAATTAATCACTTGGGGGCTCGACACCGCACTGATAAGTGACTTGCGTCGCTGTGCGGTGGAGCGGTGGTGTCTTGGCGGGGATCCCCGCCCCTGGCGGACCCGGCAAGCTTGCCGGGGAAATCTTGGACTTGCACCTGAGACGGTATCGACCCGGCCAGGCTCTCCTGCCAGGCAAGGGAGGCCTTCCCAAGGTGATATTCTTCTGTCTTGGTTGTCATGGTCTTCTTGATCCGCTCTTTGATCTCACTAAGAGCTGCTTCTCTGGTTTGGCCTTGGTTGCCGGGGAGGAGGCCTTTTGTCCGTGCACAAGTCAGGGGAAACATACACCCCTGTTTGTGTACCCCGACACGTCAGCCTTCTCCAAAGCGGAAGAGAGCACCAAAGAAGAAACCCTCTTATCCTGCAAAAAGAAGTTGGCTTACGACATGACCGTCGAGGAAACCAATTCCCAAGTTGTTGTTGAAGTGAAGGCCTTTTTTGCGAAGAAACCGCCCCCGCCGCCAAAGGAGAAAATACCTGAGAATGTCATGTAATACTTTGTGGATCTTGCTAAACTGGCTGTGAAGAAAATCCAATTAGACTATGAACGCTCTATTAGCAAGTCATATTGTGCACAAAAAGATAAGGAGTCGAGCCTTACAGGTAGTGAGAAAAGCGGGAAAATTGTTCCCCAGCTGGGAGAACAGGCAGTGCAATCGATCCCCCCGCTCATTGTACAATCACAAGTGAGTACTGCCGATAAGCCGGTAAGAACCGACGCTGCTAGACAGATGGCTAGAGAGGTCGGTGTCACTGTTGAACAACTCCTAGGCATCGAGGATCTCCCCATGATTCAAGAGGAGGAAGTAGCATGGACATATGTCCCCGGCCAACCTCTGGTCAGGCCTGAGGAGGTCCCGCTTCTATCAACGAAAATGCGCAGATTGCATGACTGGTACCTGAGAGAAATAAAGAACGGGCGAGAGAGCCTCATGGTGAAAGTCAAGGCAGAGCATTACTTCCATGAAAAATATTTGTGTGTTGAGTTTCAAGAAATGTTTCAGTTATTCAATCAAGACGCACTCGACAAATCTCTCATCAGTTCCTATTGTCTGTAAGTGATTTCTTTCTGTAATTTAAGTCTCTAGCTGTGCTCGTTCATTGCCTGTAATTATCCTCACTATACTCTTTTCTATGGTATTATGTAGAATGAAGATTTATGAAATGAAAAGAGATAGAGTCTATGGAATTGGGTTCATTGACCCAAATACCATTAATGAAGGTGTGTGGAAAATCAGCGCAAAAGACACAGAGAGAATCTTCCTTGAGTTTTTGAAGCAACTAAATTCCCAGCCAGAAATACTACTTCCTTACAACTTCGGGTGAGTGTTACTGTCTTGTACTACAAATTCTATTTTGCTTACTAGATGTTAATAAGTGTAGTTGATGAGTTATGCACATGCCCGCTAATACAAACGTGTGTGCATGCAGTTTCCACTGGATCCTGCTAATCATTGAAGTTGATGAGGGAAAAGTTCAAGTACTAGACTCACTACTTAAAGAACCTAAAGAATACTTAAACGTGAAGATGATGCTTGATAGGTAATTTCAATCATTATGGCACTATGTCGGCCTCTTTAGTTCATTTCCTGATATCAACTAATTAATAACTCCTTTATTCATTTTCTTTGCTGGGCAGGGTTTGGCAAAAGTTCATCAAAGAGGTTCGCAGCCCATGGAAACCAGAGCTGAAATGGGTGCGACCCAGGGTAATTAAGTAGTTTCAATACCATTATCATGCTTGATTAATTATTATATGAATGAATTCTATTCTCGTAAAGTGCATGAGGCAGGCGTTGGGGAATAATTTATGTGCATACTACATTTGCGAGAACATTCGCTTTATGACAGAAAGGAGCAAAAATGGAAGAAATCTTTTCGTACGTAAACACAATTCATAATTCTTTTTATCATCATCTAATATATATATATATACACACACAACTAATATATTCATATTGATCTTCTTCTTTAATAAAGATGCAAGAGATGCGGGATCAACTCCTACCAACGGACCGCATATGAGCACTTCAAGAGGAAATGGCGGGATTTTTGCTTGACCGGGTCATAGATCCCGAAGGAGAATACCATTTCACCTAATGCCTGCATGTAATGATCTGCAAATTGTAGGAGAAATTGTATATATATATATATATATGTATGCATGGTCGTACGAGAAATTCTATGATATATGATTGGTTCTACGAGAAATTCTATTTATATATGCATAACGTGTACAGTATTCTACGTAAAATATGTTTGAAATGAAAAAGAATTAAATGGAAAACACAAAATTAAAAGGAAAAATAAACCATAAACCCCTAAACCTTTTGTCCCGGTTGGTGTCACCAACCGGGACTAAAGGACCCCCAGCCCCCGGCGCGCGCTCGTGCCACGTGGTGGGCCTTTAGTCCTGGGTCATGCTCAACCGGGACTAAAGGGTGGGGGCCTTTAGTCCCGGTTGGTGCACCGGGATTAAAGGCCCTTACGAATCGGGACTAATGGCCGATTCTCCACTAGTGCAACCAATCACCACAAGGTAGCAACAACTAATAGAGTAGGGAGATTATGTAGTAGTAGCTAAGTTTCAATCTTTGATCTCCTCGAACGCAAAAGATGCGATGAAATATCTTCCCACACTTTCTAAGTTCCAATCTTTGATCTCCTCCAACGTACAAGATGGGACGGAGCCGGTAGCAGCACCTGCTAAGTTCCAATCTTTGATCTCCTCCAACACCACCCGCTAGGTACACCACTGGTATCTAGGGAAGTGCTTTAGAAAGATATCACTTGTATGTCAGATAACAGAAGTAATATTTGGTAACTCGAAATCCTATATAGGGTCATTAGTTATTTTTTAAGAAACATAAATACGCTAACTTTGCAACCAAAATGTAGATTCATTTTTTTCTCTAGATATTATCCCTTAGAAAAAATCACAAGCATTGATTTGTGCCACTTAGTCTGTGTGTGTGTGTGTTTTCGGGTCTGTTATACCCTTAATTATCTTGTTAAAGAGCTTGAAGTGTCTGCTCTAGCAAATATCTTGATGTACACTTTTAGTGTACGATTGTTTATCCCATGAGAACCGTCGTGCGCAGGCCGAGGGCTGCGTCACTGCAGCTTTGGCAGCCTACCCATTGAGCCTACTGGGATATAGCGAGGGGACTGTGGTCCTAAATCACCTATAAGAGGAAATACCTATCAATCACACGAAATGAAATAAATGCAAAGAAGGAAAGTTGCTTGTCCAGATCCCAACAAGAACGTGTGCTCCTGATTACCACCTCTAGAGAGAAACATAATAGGTTTGCTTTTCCCTATATGTATGTCTGTATGTGTATATATATATATACATTGCTTCAAATGGCATTGTATTTGTTGGGAAACGTTGCATGGAAAACAAAAAAAATTCTACGCACACGCAAGATCTATCCATGGAGATGCATAGCTACGAGAGGGGAGAGCATGTCTACGTACCCTCGTAGACCGTTTAGCGGAAGCATTTATCAACGCGGTTGATGTAGTCGTACACCTTCACGATCCGCCCGATCAAGTACCGAACGTACGGCACCTCCGCGTTCAGCACACGTTCAGCTCGATGACGTCCTCGCCTTCTTGATCCAGCAAGACGGGTAAAGTAGTAGATGAGTTCCGGTAGCACGACAGCATGGAGATGGTGGTGATGCAACTATCTCTGCAGGGCTTCATCGTGAACTTCAAAAATATGACCGAGGATGAACTAGAGGGAGAGGGGCGCCGCACACGGCTTGGGGATCGTGGTGTGTGTTGCCCCTCTCCCTCGACATATATATATAGGTGGGGGGAGGCAGCCTAGGGTTCCCCTAAGGGGCCGGCGGCCACCTTGGGCTCCTGCCTTGGCCGCGCCCCCCTTCCTTCTTTGGTGCGCGGGGGGGAAGGCAGGAGGGGGTGGCGCCCCTCCTTCCTTCCTCTTAGGTGGAGGGAAGGCAGGAGGGGCTAGCCCTCCCCCCTTTCCTTCCCTAGGGCCGGCGGCCTAGAGGTGGGGCGCGCCAGCCCCTTGTGGACTGGTGTGCTCCCCTCTTTTGGCCCATATGGCCCAATAACCTCCCGGGGCTTCCCGGAACCCCTTCCGGTGATCCGATGACTACCCGATACATTCCGAAACCTTTCCGGTGACCAAATAGCGTCGTCCTATATATCAATCTTTAACTCCAGACCATTTCGGAGCTCCTCGTCATGTCCATGATCTCATCCGAGACTCCGAACAACATTCGGTCATCAACTCACATACCTCATATAATACTATATCGTCAATGAACGTTAAGCGTGCGGACCCTATGGGTTCGAGAATGATGTAGACATGACCGAGATGCCTCTCCGGTCAATATCCAATAGCAGGACCGGGATGCCCATATTGGCTCCTACATATTCTACGAAGATCTTTATCGGGCGAACCTCATGACAACATACGCAATTCTCTTTGTGTGTCGGTATGTTACTTGCCCGAGATTCGATCGTCGGTATCTTTATACCTAGTTCAATCTCGTTACCGGCAAGTCTCTTTACTCGTTCTGTAATACATCATCTCGTAACTAACTCCTTAGTCACTTTGCTTGCAAGCTTCTTGTGATGTGTATTACCGAGAGGGCACAGAGATACCTCTCCCATACTCGGAGTGACAAATCCCAATCTCGATCCATGCCAACTCAACAGACACCTTCGGAGATACCTGTAGAGCATCTTTATGATCACACAGTTACGTTGTGACATTTGATAGCACACAAGGCATTCCTCCGGTATCCGGGAGTTGCATGATCTCATGGTCGAAGGAACATGTATTTGACATTAAGAAAGCAGTAGCAATAAACTGAACGATCATATGTGATACGTCTCCAACGTATCTATAATTTTTTATTGTTCCATGCTATTATATTATCTGTTTGGATGTTTTATATGCATTAATATGCTATTTTATATTATTTTTGGGACTAACTTATTAACCTAGAGCCCAGTGCCAGTTTCTGTTTTTTCCTTGTTTTTTAGCCTCGCAGAAAAGGAATACTAAACGGAGTCCAAATGGAATAAAACTTCACGATGATTTTTCTTAGACCAGAAGACACCCAGGGGACTTGGAGTCCAAGTCAGAAAAGCCACGAGGCGGCGACATGGATGGAGGGCACGCCCTAGGGGGGGGGCGCCCCCTACCCTGTGGGCCCCTCGGTGACCTCCTGACCTAGGTCTTCCTCCTATATATTCACATATAATCTAGAACCACCAGAGGCATCCACGAAAACACTTTTCCACCACCGCAACCTTCTGTTCCCATGAGATCCCATCTTGGGGCCTTTTCCGGCATCCTACCGGAGGGGGATTCGATCACGGAGGGTATCTACATCAATACCATTACCCTTCCGATGAAGCGTGAGTAGTTTACCTCAGACCTACGGGTCCATAGCTAGTAGCTAGATGGCTTCTTCTCTCTCTTTGATTCTCTATACCATGTTCTCCTCGATGTTCTTGGAGATCTATCCGATGTAATCTTCTTTTGCAGTGTGTTTGTCGAGATCCGATGAATTGTGGATTAATGATCAGCTTATCTATGAATATTATTTGAATCTTCTCTGAATTCTTATATGCATGATTTGATATCTTTGTATTTCTCTTCGAATTATCGATTTGGTTTGGCCAACTAGATTGGTTTTTCTTGCAATGGGAGAAGTGCTTAGCTTTGGGTTCAATCTTGCGGTGTCCTCACCCACTGACATAACAGGGGTAGCGAGGCACGTATTGTATTGTTGCCATCGAGGATAAAAAGATGGGGTTTACATTATATTGCTTGAGTTTATTCCTCTACATTATGTCATCTTACTTAAGGTGTTACTCCGTTCTTTATGAACTTAATACTCTAGATGCGTGCTGGATAGCGGTCGATGTGTGGAGTAATAGTAGTAGATGCAGGTAGGAGTCGGTCTACTTGACACGGACGTGATGCCTATATTGCATAATCATTGCCTTGGATATCGTCATAACTTTGCGCTTTTCTATCAATTGCTCGACAGTAATTTGTTCACCCACCGTATTATTTGCCTTCATGAGATTAGCCTCTAGTGAAACCTATGGCCCCCGGGTCTATTTTCCATCATATTACTTTCTGATTTACTATTTTGCAATCTTTTATTTTCAGATCTATATATCAAAAAAATCCAAAAATATTTTATCTTTTGTTTATCTATCTCTATCAGATCTCACCTTTGCAAGTGACCGTGAAGGGATTGACAACCCCTTTATCGCGTTGGGTGCAAGTGTTTGATTGTTTGTGCAGTTGTTGGTGATTTGTGCATTCTTCTCCTACTGGATTGATACCTTGGTTCATAACTGAGGGAAATACTTATCTCTACTGTGCTGCATCACCCTTTCCTCTTCAAGGGAAAAACCAACGCAAGCTCAAGAAGTAGCAGGAAGAATTTCTGGCGCCGTTGCCGGGGAGATCTACGCCAAGTCAAGACATACCAAGTACCCATCATAAACTCTCATCTCTTGCATTACATTATTCGCCATTTGCCTCTTGTTTTCCTCTCCCCCACTTCTAAAATGATTTTCGAAAAGATTTGCCTTTTTATTCGCCCTTCTTCCGTTCGTCTTTTTCGTTTGCTTTTTGTTTGCTCGTGTGTTAGATTGCTTGCTTTGTCACGATGGCTCGACCCAAGAACTTTGATCCTTACTATAGGAAGTTGGAAGAAATTGAAAGTAATACTAGGAGCTTCATGTCCCTACAATTCGAGCATAATAATTTCTTTAGAAATGAGCTCAAGGAGCAGAAAACCTTTATGGAGTATATGAATAAAGAACTTGATGATATGTCTAAGGAATTCTATGGTCTTAAATCTCAATTTTCTCATCTTGAAAATTTAGTTGGCTAAATTTCTGATAAACAAACCACTTTGGTAAATAAGATGGCCGCTAAACCAGAGTCTTGTGAAAATAATGATGAAGATTTTAAAGTGATTGATGTGACTCCTATTGAATCTTTGTTTTCTAAAATAAATCTTGATAAAGATGGGATTGGAGATGAGTCAACTTTAGTTAAAAGGCGTCCCAATGATTCGGAGTTTATAGATCTTGATGCAAAAAATGATAAAAGTGGGATTGGAGAGGTCAAAACTTTAAGTAGCAATGAACCCACTCTTTTGGATTTCAAGGACTTTAATTGTGAAAATTGTTCTTTGATAGATTGTATTTCCTTGTTGCAATCCATGTTGAATTCTCCTCATGCTTATAATCAAAATAAAGCTTTTACTAAACATATTGTTGATGCTTTGATGAAATCTTTTGAAGAAAAGCTTGAATTAGAAGTTTCTATCCCTAGAAAACTTTATGATGAGTGGGAACCTACTATTAAGATTAAGATTAAAGATTATGAGTGCCATGCTTTGTGTGATTTGGGTGCTAGCGTCTCTATGATTCCAAAAACTCTGTGATGTGTTAGGTTTCCGCGAATTGGATGATTGTTCTTTAAATTTGCATCTTGCGGATTCCACTATTAAGAAACATATGGGAAGGATTAATGATGTTCTTATTATTGCAAATAGGAATTATGTGCCCGTAGATTTCATTGTTCTTGATATAGATTGCAATCCTACTTGTCCTATTATTCTTGGTAGACCTTTCCTTAGAACGATTGGTGCAATTATTGATATGAAAGAAGGAAAAATTAAATTAAGAATCTATTATGAGAGCTACTTATGGATTGCATACCAAAGATGACAATACCTAGATCTATGTGTTTTTATGCCTAGCTAAGGGCGTTAAACAATAGCGCTTGTTGGGAGGCAACCCAATTTTATTTTTGTTCTTGCTTTTTTTTTGTTATGTTTTTCAATAAATTTTTCATCTAGCCTCTGGTTATATGTGTTTTGGTGTTTTAATTAGGGTTTGTGCCAAGTAAGACCTTTGGGATGGCTTACGGTGATAGTTGATTTGATCTTGCTGAAAAACAGAAACTTTTGCGTCCAGTCACAGAATTTTAGTAATTCACTGGGGCTTTTAAAAACCCTTAATTTTTTAAAAAGGATTTATATACTAATTTCCTATGTTTTGCTAATTTTTCAGTATTTTTGGAGTTACACAAGTATTATAACAATTCAGATCTTCACGGACTGTTCTGTTTTTGACAGATTCTGTTTTCTTTGTGTTGTTTGCTTATTTTGATGAATCTATGGGTAGTATCGGGGGGTATGAACCATGGATAAGTTGGAATAAAGTAGATATTACACCAATATAAATAAAGAATGAGTTCACAACAGTACCAAAAGTGGTGATTTTATTTTCTTATACTAACGAATCTTACGAGTTTTCTGTTGAGTTTTGTGTTGTGAAGTTTTCAAGTTT
This sequence comes from Thinopyrum elongatum, assembly GCA_011799875.1. Lineage (NCBI taxonomy): Eukaryota > Viridiplantae > Streptophyta > Magnoliopsida > Poales > Poaceae > Thinopyrum > Thinopyrum elongatum. The sequence continues at coordinate 544,876,999 of CM022301.1, forward strand.
TGGGTAAAGATTTGATGGACTATGGAATAAGGAGTGGCAAGAGCCTAAGCTTGGGGTCGCCCAAGGCACCCCAAGGTAATATTCAAGGACAACCAAGAGCCTAAGCTTGGGGATGCCCCGGAAGGCATCCCCTCTTTCGTCTTCGTCTATCGGTAAATTTACTTGAGGCTATATTTTTATTCACCACATGATATGTGTTTTGCTTGGAGCGTCTTGTATGATATGAGTCTTTGATTTTTTGTTTGCCACAATCATCCTTGCTGTACACACCTTTTGAGAGGGACAAGCATGAATTGTGATTTATTAGAATACTCTATGTGCTTCACTTATATCTTTTGAGCTAGGCAATTTTGCTCTAGTGCTTCACTTATATCTTTTTAGAGCACGACGGTGGTTTTATTTTATAGAAATTATTGAACTCTCATGCTTCACTTATATTATTTTGAGAGTCTTTCTAAACAGCATGGTAATTTTCTTTGGTTATAAATTTAGTCCTAATATGATGGGCATCCAGGAGGGATATAATAAAAACTTTCATATAAAGTGCATTGAATACTATGAGAAGTTTGATTCTTTATGATTGTTTTGAGATATGAGGATGGTGATATTAGAGTCAGGCTAGTGAGTAATTGTGGATTGTAGAAATACTTGTGTTAAAGTTTGTGATTCCCGTAGCATGCACGTATGGTGAACCGTTATGTGATGAAGTCGGAGCATCATTTATTTATTGATTGTCTTCCTTATGAGTGGCGGTCGGGGACGAGCGATGGTCTTTTCCTACCAATCTATCCCGCTAGGAGCATGCGCGTAGTACTTCATTTCGATGACTAATAGATTTTTGCAATAAGTATGTGAGTTTTTTATGACTAATGTTGAGTCCATGGATTATACGCACTCTCACCCTTCCACCATTGCTAGCCTCTCTAGTACCGTGCAACTTTTGCTGGTGCATTACACCCACCATTTACCTTCTTCAAAACAGCCACCATACCTACCTACTATGGCATTTCCATAGCCATTCCGAGATATATTGCCATGCAACTTTCCACCGTTCCGTTTATTATGACACGCTTCATCATTGTCATATTGCTTTGCATGATCATGTAGTTGATATAGTATTTGTGGCAAAGCCACCGTTCATAATTTTTATACATGTCACTCTTGAATCATTGCACATCCCGGTACACCGCCGGAGGCATTCATATAGAGTCATATTTTGTTCTAAGTATCGATTTGTAATTCTTGAGTTGTAAGTAAATAAAAGTGTGATGATCACCATTTTTTAGAGCATTGTCCCATGTGAGGAAAGGATGATGGAGGCTATGGTTCCCCCACAAGTCGAGATGAGACTCCGGACAAAAAAGAAAAAAAAAGAGGCTAAAAAAAAGAGAGCCCAAATAAAAAAATATATAATAAAAAAATGAGAGAAAAGAGAGAAGGGGCAATGTTAATATCTTTTTTTCCACACTTGTGCTTCAAAGTAGCACCATGATCTTCATGATAGAGAGTCTCCTATGTTGTCACTTTCATATACTAGTGCGAATTTTTCATTATAGAACTTGGCTTGTATATTCCAACGATGGGCTTCCTCAAATTGCCCTAGCTCTTCGTGAGCAAGCAAGTTGGATGCACACCCACTTAGTTTCTTTTTGAGCTTTCATAAACTTATAGCTCTAGTGCATCCGTTGCATGACAATCCCTACTCACTCACATTGATATCTATTGATGGGCATCTCCATAGTCCGTTGATACGCCTAGTTGATGTGAGACTATCTCCTTCTTTTTGTCTTCTCCACAACCACCATATTCTATTCCACCTATGGTGCTATGTCCATGGCTCACGCTCATGTATTGCGTGAAAGTTGAAAAGGTTTGAGAACATAAAAAGTATGAAACAATTGCTTGGCTTGTCATCGGGGTTGTGCATGATTTGAATATTTTGTGTGATGAAGATGGAGCATAGCCAGACTATATGATTTTGTAGGGATAGCTTTCTTTGGCCATGTTATTTTGAGAAGACATGATTGCTTTATTAGTATGCTTGAAGTATTATCGTTTTTATGTCAATATTAAACTTTTGTTTTGAATCTTATGGATCTGAACATTCATGCCACAATAAAGAAAATTACATGGATAAATATGTTAGGTAGCATTTCACATCAAAAATTCTGTTATTATCATTTACCTACTTGAGGACGAGAAGGAATTAAGCTTGGGGATGCTTGATACGTCTCCAACGTATCTATAATTTTTGATTGTTCCATGCTATTATATTATCTGTTTTGGATGTTTTATATGCATTAATATGCTATTTAATATTATTTTTGGGACTAACTTATTAACCTAGAGCCCAGTGCCAGTTTTTTTTTCCTTGTTTTTGAGCCTCGCAGAAAAGGAATACTAAACGGAGTCCAAACGGAATAAAACTTCATGATGATTTTTCTTGGACCAGAAGACACCCAGGGGACTTGGAGTCCAAGTCAGAAGAGCCAGAAGGCAGCGACAAGGGTGGAGGGCGCCCTAGGGGGGGCGCGCCCCCCTACCTTGTGGGCTCCTCGGTGACCTCCTGACCTAGGTCTTCCTCCTATATATTCACATATATTCCAGAACCACCAGAGGCATCCACGAAAACACTTTTCCACCACCGCAACCTTTTGTTCCCGTGAGATCCCATCTTGGGGCCTTTTCCGGCATCCTGCCGGAGGGGGATTCGATCACGGAGGGCATCTACATCAACACAATTTCCCTTACGATGAAGCGTGAGTAGTTTACCTCAGACCTACGGGTCCATAGCTAGTAGCTAGATGGCTTCTTCTCTCTCTTTGATTCTCAATACCATGTTCTCCTCGATGTTCTTGGAGATCTATCCGATGTAATCTTCTTTTGCGGTGTGTTTGTCGAGATCCAATGAATTGTGGATTTATGATCAGCTTATCTATGAATTATTTGAATCTTCTCTGAATTCTTATATGCATGATTTGACATCTTTGTATTTCTGTTCGAATTATCGGTTTGGTTTGGCCAACTAGATTGGTTTTTCTTGCAATGGGAGAAGTGCTTAGCTTTGGGTTCAATCTTGCGGTGTCCTCACCCAGTGACATAGTAGGGGTAGCGAGGCACGTATTGTATTGTTGCCATCGAGGATAAAAAGATGGGGTTTACATCATATTGCTTGAGTTTATTCCTGTACATCATGTCATCTTATTTAAGGCGTTACTCCGTTCTTTATGAACTTAATACTCTACATGCATGCTGGATAGCGATCGATGTGTGGAGTAATAGTAGTAGATGCAGGCAGGAGTCGGTCTACTTGACACGGACGTGATGCCTATATTGCATAATCATTGCCTTGGATATCGTCATAACTTTGCGCTTTCATATCAATTGCTCGACAGTAAATTGTTCACCCACCGTATTATTTGCCTTCATGAGAGAAGCCTGTAGTGAAACCTATGGCCCCCGAGTCTATTTTCCATCATATTACTTTCCGATTTACTATTTTGCAATCTTTTATTTTCAGATCTATATATCAAAAATATCCAAAAATATTTTATCTTTTGTTTATCTATCTCTATCAGATCTCACCTTTGCAAGTGACCGTGAAGGGATTGACAACCCCTTTATCGCATTGGGTGCAAGTGTTTGATTGTTTGTGCAGGTGTTGGTGATTTGTGCGTTCTTCTCCTACTGGATTGATACCTTGGTTCTTAACTGAGGGAAATACTTATCTCTACTATGCTGCATCACCCTTTCCTCTTCAATGGAAAAACCAACGCAAGCTCAAGAAGTAGCAATATGCTAAGCTAACGGATGGGTCTTGTCCATCACATCATTCTCCTAATGATGTGATCCCGTTATCAAGTGACAACACATGTCCATGGTTAGGAAACCTTAACCATCTTTGATCAACGAGCTAGTCTAGTAGAGGCTTACTAGGGACACGGTATTTGTTTATGTATCCACACATGTATTTAAGTTTCCGATCAATACAATTCTAGCATGAATAATAAACCTTTATCATGAATAAGGAAATATGATAATAATAACTTTATTATTGCCTCTAGGGCATATTTCCATCAGTCTCTCACTTGCACTAGAGTCAATAATCTAGATTACATTGTAATGAATCTAACACCCATGGAGTCTTGGTGCTAATGATGTTTTGCCCGCGGAAGAGATTTAGTCAATGGGTCTGCCATATTCAAATCCGTATGTATTTTGCAAATTTCTATGTATCCATCCTTGACCTTTTCACGAATGGAGTTGAAGCATATTTTGATGTGTTTGGTTCTCTTGTGAAACCTGGATTCCTTCGCTAAGGCAATTGCTCGAGTGTTGTCACAAAAGATTGTCATTGGACCCGATGCACTGGGTATTACACCCAGATCGGATATGAACTCCTTCATCCAGACTCCTTCATGCGCTGCTTCTGAAGCAGCTATGTATTCCGCATCACACGTAGATCCCGCCACGACGCTCTTCTTGGAACTTGTAACACCCCAAAAAATCGGGTTATCGATTTTTGTGCTGTTATTCCTTCCTAGCTTTTCTCTCCCAAATTTTTCCTCTGGAATCTGGTGAGTGACCAGGTGAATCCAGAAAATCCTCAACCTCTCAGTGCATTTCCCATGTTCTTGTGCCAGCCAACCTTCCGTCAGTAAACTCTGAACCTTACTGAACCCTAGTTCCAAAAGGAAGTGCTTGATTCCTTGATCTCCTTGGGCTGAAATTTTGCAGGGTGCTTCATTATGATATATTACCCTTGGACACCAAAAATCAGCCCATTCCATCTAGCCAATCTTCCTCAGTAAATTATCTAAGTTTATGTTCAGATTGTATCATTGTGAACGAAGTACCTTCATAGATGATCAAAATGAGATGAAACTTTCCCAGCTAGCTCTCATAACCAAATAATCACCCTACGCCAAAAATCATCCAAATCCATCCAGCCATTTGACCCCAGCATCGTCATCTTCATTTCTGGTCAGTGGGCAAGGTTACAAAGGAAGCACCATCTAGACTGGTTCATTGGTGCTGAAACTTGGCCAGGATGACCACCTTGCTATATGATTGACCCATGCTAGAGATCAAGCCAAGAGGAGCACTGTGATGACCACACCACATGTCAAACACCTTGCTGCTGGAAACTATTTGACCTTGGTGAAGTCACCTCAGAGCTCCCCTGTGTCTTCCAGACGCATAGGTCAACTCAGTGATGCATGGAGAACACCCTAGACACCCTTTGGCAACTAGTGGAGCGTGGCACTTCCGTGGCCACGCGGTGACCACGCGCAGAGCGCGCCAAACCAGAGCACTGGCGCTCTGGACCCTTCGGGAGCCCTCTCCGGTGGGCTTCGGCTTGTCCGGGAGCACCGACGAGCCCTCCACCGCACACGTACGCCGCCTGGAGTGTTCTCCCCTTGTCCCTTAGCTCGTGGATGCATCTGCCGACCTCGGTGCTCCGCTGAATGGCCGCCACGACGCTGGCCGTCTCGGAGCTTCGGCCATCATCACAGGACCCCTCCCCTCGGCTATATAAGTGGTCGTCGAGCCTCCCTTCAGCATCAGCAAGCCCAGCCCCTTCCGAGCCGAGCTCCCTGAGCTCCCTTCTCTCCCCATGGCAGTAGTTCTGCCGCCGCTCCCCTCGAGCCAATCCGGCGCCTTGGCCCTTCCCCTCCTCTCCCGCCTCGCCCTCGGCCTCTCCCAGAGCTTCCCAATTCGCCGCCGTCTTCGGTTACTCCAGGCCAGTGCTGCCGGAGCAGCCCCCTGGTGGCCGTCCGCCGCCGCCTCCCGGTCAATGCCTACAGCGCCACCGGCCGGCTCCCGAGCGCTGGCGACCACCTGTGGGCGCGGCCGAGCCCCGCGAGCTCGCCCTGCCCCTCCACGAGCGCCGCCATGGCCCCGCGCGTCGGCATCGAGCCCGGCCGGCGCCGGCTTTGCTTCCTGTCGCGGGCTGGAGATAAGCGGGGCCCACCTGTCATCCATACAGCGTTGACCTGGCCCGGGCCTAGCCGTACTAAGTGGAAATTCATTCCACGGAAGGCGTTTTAGGTTTGCTGAAAACGTATTTCTGGAAAGGCGCTTTCAAATTCTCAGCTGCCGGCCGAACTGCTTAATTAGTGAACGTTCGTCAGTTAAGAGCTAAAGTGGACAGTTTTCTGTCAGTTCCTGCGCTTAACGAACGAACACCCGTTTCTCCGCGATCGTAACTCCGATTAAGGTAAAACCAACGCCCACGTCTTCAGTTCGTCGAGCCCGTTCCGATGCCGTTATTTTCATACTGTTTTCACACTATGAAAATGACCATTTTGCCCTTGCCCTTAATCGACCTCCTTCGAGAGGGAAGCTTTTCCGGCAAATCTTCCCGGAGTTTTATCGCACTTACACCCAGCGTATTCCTCTACCCCAGGCAAGCCAACCTCTTATCATAAGCTCCGGACTTGCGTGATGACTTTGCTTGCACCCTGTGTGTTTATCGTAGTACATCTGTATCGCTTGTTAGTCTGCACTTGCCTACACCTATTATGTCATCTATATTAGATTTTAGCATTACCTTTCATCTAATGTCATGACTTGCCATATCTTGCCATGCTAGTAACAATATTTTGAATACCATTATCATGATAGTACCATGATTTGATCTCATGCCATGTTTGTCAATGTTGTCATGATTCTGCTATGCTGATGTTAAGTGATTGTTCACGCTTATAATTGTTGAGGTAATGGTGCAAATGATGGAGATGTTAAATTGAATTTATAAACCAAACTTAGCTGGTTGATCCGGAGTCACCTGTCCGGGCTTATCCGTGTAGCCACATTTGCCGGTATGGGACGGCCATGACTTGGTCTAGCTTTGTGCACTTTCACCGGTACCACCAACTAGGGAAGGTTATGCGTGCGTGCTGCCCTGATCAGGTAGGCGGCGATAACCTTGTGAGCCCAGTTGATTGTTTAGCCCGGGAGTCCCCGTTTGGGACAGTTGTGTTGGCCACGACGGTGGCAGGTGTCAAGAGTGACACAGGGGCCACCGAGGACATGACCCTGGGAGGGTATGATTGTCAGTGGTACGATGGAGGAGTCACGGGTTGGACAGGTTTTCTTGGAGCAACGCTGGTCCACCCGAATGGGATCACGAGGTCAGGTGCTCCATGGTGTGGGTAAAGTGCACAACCTCTGCAGAGTGTAAAATCTATTCGAATAGCCGTGTCCATGGTATTGGACAGCCCGCCCAGACCTCACTAGGTGGTCAACCGTAATGATGATAATAATGGTGGAAGAGCCTGCCCTGCATAGACATCAGATGTTGTCAGGAATATGGTATGTTAGCCATGGGATGGCTATGGAAGAGATGGTCAGATGACCGAAAAACTTGGATTGGACTGGGATCAGTTTCAGATTGGATCATGAGAATGTTAGGGATATGGATTGTATACTTAATATGCTTTACTTTACTGTACTCTACTTCAGTAGTTATCTTGCTAACCTCGTTAGGTCATGATGATCAATGCTGCTAGATGTTTAAACATGCCAGGTAATCTTGCTACGCATGATAATTAGTAATGCTAGATAGGTATGCTATGCCATGCTTGATTCATGTTTTCCTGTTAATTCCATGCCATGTTTAGAATAAATTCTTGCATAGCATTGGGCTTGCTTTGTTATCTGCTTGTTTGGATGCTATGTATTTGGTTGTCGTGCGAGTACATTCAAAGTACTCACCTGGCCTTGCACGTGGCCAGTTGCAGGAGAAGATCCGTCATGCTAGATCGTAACCCAGCCAGTCCTGTGAGTTGTGGAGCCCAGCCAGAGACATCGTTGCCGCTGAACCAAGACCTTCGCTGCCATTTTAGTTAGCCTTGGAGCTATGTAATATTGTTGTAAGCAATAGTATTGTAATACTCCATTTCATATAATAAAGCCATTTTGTGCCTGGAATTGCTATATCATGTCTTTGACATGCGCCAGGTCTTATCCTGGGGCTGGCGTGCGTCGGCCCTCTATCGGGGTGCCACAGGACGTGGTATCAGAGCCAGGCTGGCTGTAGGTTACCCTAGCACCAAACCACCCTATTTCCAACCCTTAGAGAGCCCACTAGAGTTGACCCATCTCTGGCATCCGACATGGCCACTGTTGATCAACAGGCGGCGCAGTCGGAATTGACATGTCCCTACCCAACTGTCCGCCCACCTAGCCATCCCAGATTAGACCGTGACCCTACCCCATTGTCGGCCGTGCCAGCGTATCTTCTACTCGGCACGAGAAGGATCCACGCCATGCTAGTGTGTTCTAGACCGACTGCCTATTTAACCCCCTCCACCTACAAGTCGTTGCTCTCCCCATTCAGTAAGCCAGATCCCCGCAAGAGACCCAGGCTAGTATCCTCAAACCAGTAGCCATGGCTAGTTCTTCTAGAAAACCCACTTTCCATAGCCAAACCTTGGTTAATGGTTATCCCGGCTTTCCTCCTATCCTTTCGAGTATGCTCACCCAAGCCCTTGGCCGTAGTACTCCTCCGGTGTATCTGGTGTTCCAATCAGAACCCATTCCCCACCTTTGCCGATTCTGTGCAAAGGCACTTATCAATCCAGGTCCAGCCGTGGATGGGAAGCCCATGATTTTTCAAGGCAAACCCATGCCCACCCCCGCGTTGGCTGTCCAGACAGCTGCCGCGGAAGCCATCACCTGTCTTCGTTTTCAGTTTCCGCAAGTAGCGGAGATGCAGGAGTTCCGCTACTTCCCCTCTTCGTCCGATGTAGGTTGCGAGTTCTCCAGCACAGTTGGAGATGCCGACCCGGCAGTGGCTCGCCTGGTTCAGTTCATTACTGCTCAGGGACTGCTACTCACCGGTATCCTTAGAGAGTTCAAATCCGTTGACCATGACACCACTCGGGTTGTTACGAAAGCATACCGTGCGGCCCGTCAAACTGCATTCCAGACTACCCGTTCCCTGCTGCCAAACCCAGTGCCACCTTCGCAGCTAGTACCACCCTCGCAATCCGTGAACCCATGTCTACCCGGCATCATCCACCCAAATTCCATTCGAGGAGCTATCCGGCGTCTTCATCGTCGGGATGTGTTCCGTCAAGTTCCAGCCGCAGCTCCAGCAGCTGAGCTCCAACCTATAGAGGTGTCCGACGATGAAGATGGAAGTTGGCTCAGCCTTCGTCCCCAGGAGAGCCCCAGCCAGAGTAGGCCCATTTGTGGCTCCGGCAGTGAGTGAAGCCAGGAGATGCCGCGAGTGTGTGTGTTGCGAAGACTGTTTCTTCGTCCTCGTCTAGGATTAGGACCCTGTAGTTCAGAGTGAGTTGTTTTTGTTAGCTGCCTAGTAAGGTTGTGCTTTGTTGTAATGCTTGTACCGCTTGTGCCTGTGTGCTGTTGTAATGTTATGTATGTCTGTTTGCTCTGTGTGTTTGGTTCACCTGTCTCCCTGTTAAGCAGGAATGTTTAACAGAGCTGGCAGTGGATTCTTAACAAGATTTTAGTTAGTAGAACACTTACACCTAATAACATTGGACTCGCTCGGAGTCCCTAATAAAATGCGAGCTGGTGTAGGTGTATGTATACCAGGAGTACATACACCCACTAGCATTAAAACACCTTAGAGTAATATGCTTGGTATGTTTCTTTCCTCTGTCTGCATTTTGCTACGATGTGCATTCCACATGTGCTTGCATATTAGTCTGAATTGATTGCATGTGTACCGTGTGAGCAATGTCTGCACGCCAAGTTCTTCCTCCTGAGTACAGCCGCCGCAGTACTCGGGGAGAATGCAAAGCCACCTATCCATACCCATCTATGCTTACTCCATTTTCCAGTTTTCCCGAACCCAGCGTTCTGGAAAACCAGCTCTATCCAATAATTTCCCCGGTCCCAAAATCTTTTCCCGAACCCAGCTGCAATCTCGGAGAAATTCTGATAAATTTTATTGCAGCATAAACCGTTACAACCCCTCCAGTCCAAGATCTAAACCCCGATTCTACCTCAACCCCTCCTCACTCATTGTGGATGTCGTTCAGCGAGGAGCAACCAGCAGCGTGGCCTCCACACTGCTAGAGCTCCGCTGACCACACCGCACTAACCATAGACCCAGCGGCACCTCTGTCACCATCTTGTGTGATGCTGACCGGCCACCCCCCCCCCCCCCCCGCCCCGCCGCAGCTCGCGCTTATTCCGCCGGCCTAAGACGGCGTAGATGATCACCAGCCATCGCTCGGTTAGCGGCATCCCGACGATCATCGAGGATCATCGCACACAGCAGTAGCGAAGAGCCAACCAATGCCGCCAGCAGACCCGCCAAGAGGATGGTGATCAGCTCCAAACCCACGTCCGCCATTAACGCCTCGCCTCGCGCCCCTGTAACCAGAAAGAAAAGGAGAAGAGGAAGAAGAGGTGAGGTAAGATGCGAGGTGGAGGAAGAAGAAACTGCGGTCGTTTTATAGCCCAAGTCCGGTGTACGGTGAGCGAGGTCCAGGAGAACCGCGCGTCGCTCGATCACTGGCGTCCAGGAGGCGAATCCGCGAGCAGTGCCGGCCGGCGCTGGCCCATGATGGGAGTGCTCTCTACGTTGGTCCCATGCACGCCGCGCACTATCGCCGTAGGATGCTTTATGCCCTAGGAGCTAGGCGTGCGCAGTGCCTAGCCGCACTCAGGACAGCGCGGGAGCGAGAGAGAGAGCCGTTGGCCGGAGAAAGAAGAAGGCTGCCAGTGGGCCCTAGGCCCACCTGTCAACGAGAGAGGCCACTTTTCATTGTGGTGCCCCAGGCATTTTTGGAAGAAGGAAATTCTGCTTTTTCTAAAAATTTCAGGGCTACCTAGCGGCCCCTACCTGGGGAGTAGATCCCGTGATATCCGTATCTCGATCTGGGTGTACCAGTTTTCGGTACTCTTAACTCGGTTGTTTTCAACTACTAGGTTAAGACCCAGCCCAGAGGTTTTCTAGGAGGCGTAATATTTGTTCTGAGCTAACCCTAGGAATCTCGAGGACGAGATTCTCTTAAGGGGGGAAGGTTTGTAACACCCCAAAAATCGGGTTATCGATTTTTGTGCTGTTATTCCTTCCTAGCTTTCCTCTCCCAAATTTTTCATCTGGAATCTGGTGAGTGACCAGGTGAATCCAGACAATCCTCAACCTCTCAGTGCCTTTCCCATGTTCTTGTGCCAGCCACCCTTCCGTCAGTAAACCCCGCACCTCACTGAAACCCTAGTTCCAAAATATCAGAACTGGAAATCCTGCCTTTGAGTTTACAAAGGAGCTCTCATTTTCCTTGCTCTGTTAGTCCTCCCAAAATTTCCAGAGATCCTTCTTCATCCATAAACCCTAGATGTGTAAAAATATTGCCAAGTCATATGCAATATTTCTCATCTAGAATTAATTTCTTTTTCTGTCTTTCGGAGGAATTAAATCCAGGAAAATATCTATCAATCTCCAAAGTTCATGAAAACTTGTGGAGATATTATTTGTGATCATATTAAGCTCACATAAAAATATTGGCCATAATTAAACAGGGGAAATTGCATTTTCCTATTTAAAGCCAATATTTCAATTTGGGGCCCTTCCAAAGGAACTACCATTTTGGTAGTTAGGAAAAATCCCAAATAATTTGTGGAGCTTATCCTATCCATATCTTCACCATTTACATCAACATCACAAGTTTCACCAATTAAATTTTGAGAACAACACCACTTTGCAAATTCTGTCCAGATTTCCTGTTTGCAAAGGAAGTGCTTGATTCCTTGATCTCCTTGGGCTGAAATTTTGCAGGGATCTTCATTATGATATATTACTCTTGGACACCAAAAATCAGCCCATTCCATTTTGCCAATCTTCCTCAGTAAATTATCTAAGTTTCTGTTCAGATTGTATCATTGTGAAGGAAGTACCTTCATAGATGATCAAAATGAGCTGAAACTTTTCCAGCTAGCTCTCATAACCAAATAATCACCCTACGCCAAAAATCATCCAAATCCATCCAGCCATTTGACCCCAGCATCCTCATCCTCATTTCTGTTCAGTGGGCAAGGTTACAAAGGAAGCACCATCTAGACTGGCTCATTGGTGCTGAAACTTGGCTAGGATGACCACCTTGCTATATGATTGACCCATGCTAGAGATCAAGCCAAGAGGAGCACTGTGATGGCCACACCACGTGTCAAACACCTTGCTGCTGGAAACTATTTGACCTTGGTGAAGTCACCTCAGAGCTCCCCCGTGTCTTCCAGACACATAGTTCAACTCAGTGATGCATGGAGAACACCCTAGACACCCTTTGGCAACTAGTGGAGCGTGGCACTGTCGTGGCCACGCGGTGACCACGCGCAGAGCGCGCCAAACCGGAGCACTGGCGCTCTGGACCCTTCGGGAGCCCTCTCCGGCGGGCTCCGGCTTGTCCGGGAGCGCCGAGGAGCCCTCCACTGCACACGTACGCCGCCTGGAGTCTTCTCCCCTCGTCCCTTAGTTCGTGGATGCATCTGCTGACCTTGGTGCTCCGCTGAATCGCCACCACGACGCTGGCCGTCTCGGAGCTTCGGCCACCATCGTGAGACCCCTTCCCTCGGCTATATAAGTGGTCGTCGAGCCTCCCTTCAGCATCAGCAAGCTAGCAAGCCCAGCTCCTTCCGAGCCGAGCTCCCCGAGCTCCCTTCTCTCCCCATAGCAGTAGTTCTGCCGCCGCTCTCCTCGAGCCAATCCGGCGCCTTGGCCCTTCCCCTCCTCTCCCGCCTCGCCCTCGGCCTCTCCCAGAGCCTGCCAATCCGCCGCCGTCTTCGGTTACTCTGGGCAAGTGCTGCCGGAGCAGCCCCCTGGTGGCCGTCCGCCGCCGCCTCCCGGTCAATACCTACAGCGCCACCGGCCGGCTCCCGAGCGCTGGCGACCACCTGCGGGCGCGGCCGAGCCCCGCGAGCTCGCCCCGCCCCTCCACGAGCGCCGCCATGGCCCCGCGCGTCGGCATCAAAACCGGCCGGCGCCGGCTTTGCTTCCTGTCGTAGGCTGGAGAAGAAGACAGGAGAGAGAAAGGGAAGAGATAAGCGGGGCCCACCTGTCATCCATACAGCGTTGACCTGGCTCGGGCCTAGCCTTAGTAAGTGGAAACGCATTCCACGGAAGGCATTTTCGGTTTGCTGAAAACGTATTTCTGGAAAGGCGCTTTCAAATTCTCAGCTACCGGCCGAACTGCTTAATTAGTGAATGTTCGTCAGTTAAGAGCTAAAGTGGACAGTTTTCTGTCTGTTCCTGCACTTAAGGAACGAACACCCGTTTCTCCGCGACCGTTACTCCGATTAAGGTAAAACCAACGCCCACGTCTTCAGTTCGTCGAGCCCGTTCCGATGACATCATTTCCATAATGTTTTCACACTGTGAAAATGAACATTTTGCCCTTGCCCTTAATCGACCTCCTTCGAGAGGGAAGCTTTTCTAGCAAATCTTCCCGGAGTTTTATCGCACTTACACCCGGCGTATTCCTCTACCCCAGGCAAGCCAACCTCTTATCATGAGCTCCAGACTTGCGTGATGACTTTGCTTGCACCCTGTGTGTTTCTCGTAGTACATCTGTATCGCCTGTTCGTCTGCACTTGCATACACCTGTAAGTTCATCTGTATTAGATGTTAGCATTACCTTTCATCTAATGTCATGACTTGTTTTCATGCCATATCTTGCCATGCTAGTAACAATATTTTGAATACCATTATCATGATAGTACCATGATTTGATCTCATGCCATGTTTGTCAATGTTGTCATGATTCTGCTATGCTGATGTTAAGTGATTGTTCACGCTTATAATTGTTGAGGTAATGGTGAGAATGATGGAGATGTTAAATTGAATTTATAAACCAAACTTAGCTGGTTGATCCAGAGTCACCTGTACGGGCTTATCCGTGAAGCCACATTTGCCGGTATGGGACGGCCTTGACTTGGTCTAGCTTTGTGCTCTTTCACCGATACCACCAACTAGGGAAGGTTATGCGTGCGTGCTGCCCTGATCAGGTAGGTGGCGATAACCTTGTGAGCCCAGTTGATTGTTTAGCCCGGGATTCCCCGTTTGGGACAGTTGTGTTGGCCACGACGGTGGCAGGTGTCAAGAGTGACACAGGGGCCACCCAGGACATGACCCTGGGAGGGTATGATTGTCAGTGGTACGATGGAGGAGTCATGGGTTAGACAGGTTTCATTGGAGCAACGCTGGTCCACCCGAATGGGATCACGAGGTCAGGTGCTCCATGGTGTGGGTAAAGTGCGCAACCTCTGCAGAGTGTAAAATCTATTCGAATAGCCGTGTCCACGGTATTGGACAGCCCGTCCAGACCTCACTAGGTGGTCAACCATAATGATGATAATAATGGTGGAAGAACCTGCCCTGCATAGACATCAGATGTTGTCAGGAATATGGTATGTTAGCCATGGGATGGCTATGGAAGAGATGGTCAGATGACCGAAAAACTTGGATTGGACTGGGATCAGTTTCAGATTGGATCATGAGAATGTTCGGGATATGGATTGTATACTTAATATGCTTTACTTTACTGTACTCTACTTCAGTAGTTATCTTGCTAACCTCGTTAGGTCATGATGATCAATGCTGCTAGATGTTTAAACATGCCAGGTAATCTTGCTACGGCATGATAATTAGTAATGCATAATAGGTATGCTATGCCATGCTTGATTCATGTTTTCCTGTTAATTCCATGCCATGTTTAGAATAAATTCTTGCATAGCATAGGGCTTGCTTTGTTATCTGCTTGTTTGGATGCTATGTATTTGGTTGTCTTGCGAGTACATTCAAAGTACTCACCTGGCCTTGCACGTGGCCAGTTGCAGGAGAAGATCCGTCATGCTAGATCGTAACCTAGCCAGTCCTGTGAGTTGTGGAGCCCAGCCAGAGACATCGTTGCCACTGAACCAAGACCTTCGCTGCCATTTTAGTTAGCCTTGGAGCTATGTAATATTATTGTAAGCAACAATATTGTAATACTCCATTTCATATAATAAAGCCATTTTGTGCCTGGAATTGCTGTATCATGTCTTTGACGTGCGCCAGGTCTTATCCTGGGGTTGGCGTGCGTCGGCCCTCTATCGGGGTGCCACAGAACTTCACCAACTGACTACTCCACCATTCAATATAAATACGTATCCGGTGTGTGACTTAGAGTCATCCGGATCAGTGTCAAAGCTAGCATCGAAATAACCATTTACGACGAGCTCTTCGTCACCTCCATAAATAAGAAACATATCCTTGGTCCTTTTCAGGTAGTTCAGGATGTTCTTGACCGCTGTCCAGTGATCCACTCCTGGATTACTTTGGTACCTCCCTACCAAACTTATGGCAAGGCACACATCAGGTCTGGTACATAGCATAGCATACATGATAGAACCTATGGCTGAGGCATAGGGAATGACTTTCATTTTCTCTCTATCTTCTGCCATGGTCAGGCTTTGAGTCTGACTCAATTTCACACCTTGCAAAATAGGCAAGAACCCTTTCTTTGACTGGTCCATTTTGAACTTCTTCAGAACTTCGTCAAGGTACGTGCTTTGTGAAAGTCCTATTAAGCATCTCGATCTATCCCTATAGATCTTGATGCCCAATATATAAGCAGCTTCACCGAGGTCTTTCATTGAAAAATTCTTATTCAAGTATCCTTTTATGCTATTCAGAAATTCTATATCATTTCCAATCAACAATATGTCATCCACATATAATATCAGAAATGCTACAGATCTCCCACTCACTTTCTTGTAAATACAGGCTTCACCATAAGTCTGCATAAAACCATATGCTTTGATCACATCATCAAAGCGTATATTCCAACTCCGAGATGCTTGCACCAGTCCATAGATGGATCGCTGGAGCTTGCACACTTTGTTAGCACCTTTAGGATCGACAAAACGTTTTGGTTGCATCATATACAACTCTTCTTTAAGAAATCCATCAAGGAATGCAGTTTTGACGTCCATTTGCCATATTTCATAATCATAAAATGCGGCAATTGCTAACATGATTCGGACAGACTTAAGCATCGCTACGGGTGAGAAAGTCTCATCATAGTCAACCCCTTGAACCTGTTGAAAACCTTTCGCGACAAGTCGAGCTTTGTAGACAGTGATATTACCATCAGCGTATGTCTTCCTCTTGAAGATCCATTTATTTTCAATGGCCTGCCGATCATCGGGCAAGTCCACCAAAGTCCATACTTTGTTCTCATACATGGATCTGATACGTCTCCGTCGTATCTATAATTTTTGATTGTTTCATGCCAATATTATACAACTTTCACATACTTTTGGTAACATTTTATATGATTTATTGGACTAACCTATTGATCCAGTGCCCAGTGCCAGTTCCTGTTTGTTGCATGTTTTTTATTTCGCAGAATATCCATTTCAAACGAAGTCCAAACACGATAAAAATTTACGGATAATCATTTTGGAATATATGTGATTTTTGGGACTTGGAATCAACGCAAACGGGGGCCCACAGCCCCCAACATACACCAGGGCGCGCCCCAGGGGCCAGGCGCGTGGTGGTGGGTTGTGCTCACCTCGTACGTCGGTTGGAGCTCTACTTCGGGCGCAAGGAAGCTTATATCCGGAAAAAATCATGTTAAAATCTCAGCGCAATCGGAGTTACGGATCTCCGGGTATTTAGGAAACGGTTTTCGGCCAGATCAGGGGAACACAAAACAGAAGAGAATAGAGAGGGAGATCCAATAACGGAGGGGCTCCCGTCCCTCCACCGCCATGGAGGCCATGGACCAGACAGGGAACTCTCCTCCCATGTAGGGGGAGGCCAAGGAAGAAGAAGAAGGAGGGGGGCTCTCTCCCCCTCTCTCCCGGTGGCGCCGGAGTGCCGCCGGGGCAAGGATCGTGACGGCGATCTACATCAACAACCTTGCTACCGTCAACACCAACTTTCTCCCCCTCTATGCAGCGGTGTAACCTCTCTATTCCCCGCTGTAATCTCTAATTAAACATGGTGCTCAACACTATATATTATTTCCCAATGATATGTGGTTGTCCTATGATGTTTGAGTAGATCCGTTTTGTCCTATGGGTTGAGAGATGATCATGATTGGTTTTAGTTGTATATTTTATTTTGGTTCTGTCCTACGGTGCCCTCCGTGTCATGCAAATGGGGGGATCCCTACTGTAGGGTGTTGCAATACGTTAATGGTTCTCTTATGGTGGGTGGCGTGAGTGACAGAATACACAGACCCATGCTACTTCATGAGCTTGCGTTGGTTTTTCCGTTGAAGAGGAAAGGGTGATGCAGCAAAGTAGAGATAAGTATTTCCCTTAGTTAAGAACCAAGGTATCCATCCAGTAGGAGATACACGCAAGTCTTCAATCTATGCACCTGCACAAACAATCAAACACTTGAACCCAACGCGATAAAGGGGTTGTCAATCCCTTCACGGTCACTTGCAAATGTGAGATCTGATAGAGATAGATATAAAATCTTACTAAAACGAAAAACAAAATAAAAGTAAATAAATTGCAGCAAGGTATTTTTGGGTTTTTTGGTATATAGATCTGAAAATATATGATGGAAAATAGACCCGGGGGGCATAGGTTTCACTAGAGGCTTCTCTCTTGAAGGCAAATAATACGGTGGGTGAACAAATTATTGACGAGCAATTGATAGAAAAGCGCAAAGTTATGACAATATCTAAGGCAATGATTATGAATATAGGCATCACGTCTATGTCAAGTAGACCGAAACGATTCAGCATCTACTACTATTACTCCACACATCGACCGCTATCCAGCATGAATCTAGAGTATTAAGTTCATAAGAACGAAGTAACGCCTTAAGTAAGATGACATGATGTAGAGGGATAAACTCAAGCAATATGATGAAAACCCCATCTTTTTATCCTTGATGGCAACAATACAATACGTGCCTCGCTACCCCTACTTTGTCACTGAGTGAGGACAACGCAAGATTGAACCCAAAACTAAGCACCTCTCCCATTGCAAGAAGAACCAATCTAGTTGGCCAAACCAAACCGATAATTCGAAGAGAAATACAAAGATATCAAATCATGCATATAAGAATTCAGAGAAGATTCAAATAATATTCATAGATAAACCGATCATAAATCCACAATTCATCGGATCTCGACAAACACACCGCAAAAGAATATTACATCAGATAGATCTCCAAGAACAATGAGGAGAACATGGTATTGAGGATCAAAGAGAGAGAAGAAGCCATCTAGCTACTAGCTATGGACCCGTAGGTCTGAGGTAAACTACTCACCCTTCATCGGAAGGGTAATAGAGTTGATGTAGAAGCCCTCCATGATCGAATCCCCCTCTGGCAGGATGCCGAAAAAGGCCCCAAGATGGGATCTCATGGGTACAGAAGGTTGCGGCGGCGGAAAAGTATTTTGGTGGCCGCTTCTGGTGGTTTGGGAATATTTCTAAATTTATAGGCTAAAGATTAGGGTTGGAGGACTCCCGTGGGGCCCACAAGCCAGGGGGGCGCCCCCCCTAGGGCGCGCCCTAAGGGCTTGTGGAGCCCTCGGGACTCTTCTGCCTTCCTCTCCAAGTCCTATGTGTGTCTTCTGGTCCAAGAAAAATCATCACGAAAGTTTTATTCCGTTTGGACTCCGTTTGCTATTCCTTTTCTGTAAAACTCATAAAAAAGGAAAACACAGAAACTAGCACTAGGCTCTAGGTTAATCCCAAAAATAATATAAAATAGCATATTAATGCATATAAAACATCCAAAACAGATAATACAATAGCATGGAACAATAAAAAATTATAGATACATTGGAGATGTATCAACCCGAGTTTGCAGGTCATTGCGTATGGGATAAAGAGGACTTGATATTGAATGCTATGGTTGGGTTTTACGACCTTAATGATCTTTAGTAGTTGCGGATGCTTGCTAGAGTTCCAATCATAAATGCATATGATCCAAGTAGAGAAAGTATGTTAGCTCATGCCTCTCGCTCATATAAAATTGCAACAATGATCACCGGTTTAGTTATCGATCACCTAGGGACAAATGACTTCCTTGTCGACAGAGCTATCTACTTTTATTGTCTTGCATTTTATTCTTTCAAAGTACTTCTAGTTTTATTCTTGCAAACTTATACTTTCACCTACCAAATAGTTTGATACTTGTTCTAGGTAAAGCAAACGTCAAGTGTGCGTAGAGTTGTATCGGTGGTCGATAGAACTTGAGGGAATATTTATTCTACCTTTAGCTCCTCATTGGGTTTGACACTCTTATTTATCGAAAAAGGCTACAAATGATCCCCTATACTTGTGGGTTATCAAGACCTTTTTCTCGCGCCGTTGCTGGGGAGCAATAGCATGAGGTGAATATTCTCGTATGTGCTTGTTTGCTTTATCACTAAGTAATTTTTATTTTCTGTTCTAAGTTGTTCTCTATATTTAGTTATGGATATGGAACACGAAACACCAAAAAAATTAGTTTTACTTGCTACTCATGGAGATGGGGAACATCCTAAAACCCTCGATGCTCGTTATGTGAAAAATGTTATGCAATACTTTTATAATCCTGAGAAAACCCCATTCAACTTGATAATGGGAGACACGTTGGATCAATGTGAATACTTTAGGGATTATCACTTGACACAAAAAGGAAAATTATTATGAGATCAAATTGATATGTTTCATTGGTATGCTTGAGATATGATTATACTTGTTGCTCTAGGATGAAGGCTCCACACCTTCCCTTTTCATGCAAATTTAATGATAATGAAACCTTGGCTTCTTATGCTAATGGTATATATGATTACTATGATGTGGAACGAATAGAAGAATTTGTTGCTTTTAAGGGTGCTTATGAAATTGAATCTTTGTTTGAAAAGTATGCAGATTTTGATGATTCAGTTTATAGACCTGAAAATTTTGCTATACTTAAATATTGCTATGATAATTATAAATGCAATTATGATATTGATGTATTTATTGGAAAAGTCTCCGCTGTCCAAGAAGAGACTAATATTTTGCAGGAGTCTATGGAAGAAGGAATTGATGAAACTGTGAGCTCATTGGATGAAAAAGATGATGAGGAGAGCGAAGAACAAACGGAGGAAGAACGGATTAGCTACCCGTGCCCACCTTCTAATGAGAGTAACTCTTCAACTCATACATTATTTAATTTCCCTTCGTGCTTACCGAAGGATGAATGCTATGATAATTGCTATGATCCCTTGGATTCGTTTGAAATATACCTTTTTGATGAACTTGATGCTTGCTATGCTTGTGGCCATGATGCCAATTTGAATTATCCTTATGGAGATGAACTTGCTATAGTTCCTTATGTTAAGAATAAAATTGTTGCTATTGCACTCAAACATGATAGTCCTATTATCTTTTTGAATTCTCCAAACTACACTATATCGGAGAAGTTTGCACTTATTAAGGATTACATTGACGGGTTGTCCTTTACTGTTGTTGTTGGGGATATGACTATTAGATATGACCCGCCCAGGAGGGGCCGGGTCATTCCAACGGCGGTTCATGTAAATGAAGCCTAAGAGTATATTGAAGACAGGCTTGTTAAAGGGCCCAAACCCGAAGGCGGCGTAAGGCCCATAAGTGTAAACCGCCATGTATATGTAAACTTGTATTGTAAGGCATATAAGATAAGTCACCGAGCCGGACACGTTTGTATGAGCCGGCCGGGACTCTGTAGACCGCAGGGCGTCAACCCATGTATATAAGGGGACGACCCGGCAGCGGCTTAGGGGAGAGAAAAAAGACAACAGCTCGAAAGCCAGGCAAAGCGTATTCGCTCCCTGGTAATCGAAACCCTAGCAATACCACCTCAAACTGGATTAGGCCTTTACCTTCACCGCAAGGGGCCGAACCAGTATAAACTCCTCGTGTCCTTTGTCCCGTTTAACCCATTTAAGCTAACCTCGTCGCCATGGCTCCACAACTAAGTCCTTTCATTATGACATCTGCCGTGACAATTCCACGACAGTTGGCGCCCACCGTGGGGCCTGCGCATGGTGGTTTTGAGTTCTTGAAGGGCAGCTTCGAAGGGATCAAGGGGTACGCTCTGGGCCGGATGACCAAGAGTCATCGCGGCAAGCTTTACATCGACGATGCAGGCTGGGGCCCCGAGGCCGGCTCAATTGAGTACGGGTACCGGGTCCCCTTCGGCGGAATCCATGTCTTCATCGGCAAGATCGGTGAGCCGGGCCCTGAGCCGGACATCTGCGCCGACATCATCGAGATGGCTTAGCGCGCACGACCTGCCCGGGTTCAACCCGCCGTGAAGCATGCCTTCGTTGGGTTTATCCACGGGGCTGAGTTAGAAGGCTCTGTGTCTGGCGGTGAGACGGCCATCTACTCTGATGGTGAGTCATCCATGGGGGAGACCAGCTCACTGTATCAACTACGAGACGGACAGCTTGGGGGCTGTTCTGATGGCGACAGTATTCCAGATCCCCATGAGCCGCCGAATAGGGTGGCGATCTTCATGGATGGCACCCAGCCGGTTCTCGGTTCGACAGCCGCCGTGGCCATGACCTCCAGTGCAGCGGCAGTGACGGCAGCGGGTGTTGGCAGTTCAGCACGCCCGCCGGCTCAAGTTTTAACAGATCTGTTGGAAGCTCTGGCAACCCTGATGGAGGTAGATGTAACCCCAGACAACCAGGAGCAGCATAAGGCGGAAGTGGCTAAGCTGCGCGATGAGATAGCAAAGGCCAAGATAGAGCTGGCAGCAGAGAACGCTAGGATGAATGCAGAGCGGGCCGTTTTAAATGCACAAGCACAGCGGATTCAAGCGTATTCATAACGGCTCTCGGTGGATCAGAACGCTGCCAACGAGGTCTTAAGGAGAAAGCACGGGAGTCGTCTACCTTTGGTTTATGAGTCGAGGAACCTCTTCAACACACCTGGGGCAGGGGCCAGTGACCCTCTGGAGACAAATCCGACGGCTGAAGCACGAGGGGGTGGAACGCCGGGTCAGCCACGTGTGACAGGTTCTCCGCATATGAACTACACCCCGCCTCAACACATGGTGACGCCGCCGGATCATTACTCAACCCCTTTAGACAATATGATTGCTGCAGCTACACGATTGGCAGCTCTGCCAGTTGAGGGCGAGACCCCGACGGTGGTTGAAACCCGAAGGGCTAGAGAGCTTCTTCAAACAGCTTTGGTACAGCAGCAGGCTTATTCTTATAGTCATGACCGGATTCATTCGACCCCTCGTTCGAGCCGGAGCTACAGTAGGCACATTGACTCGCCAGCCGTCTCGAGTACTGAGCAGCGCCGTAACCAACCTCATGGATATGACCCGAAGCACAATGATACCAATGCACAGGATTTAGTGGACCAGGGCAGAGCGCGTCGAGAGGCCGAGCTGGCGGCTCGACTGGCGGCTCATCAGCACGCGCCGGTTTACCCGACGGCTTCAGTTGAGGCAGGTGTAACTTCTAGAGCGTTGGGTGTGCCTAGTTTAACGGCGGCTCTGCGAAACGAACGTCTGCCCAAGGACTTCAAAGGCCCCCGCAAGGTGCCCAATTACACAGCAGATCAGCCCCCTGAGGCTTGGGTGGAGAGTTATGAGATGGCTATGGAGATGCTGGATGTTAGTGAGGCTGCATACGCTAAGTATTTCACCATGATGCTGGAAGGAACGGCTCGTACCTGGTTAAAGGGGCTACCGGCTAACTCCATCGGGTCCTGGGCAGAGCTGAAGGCCTAGTTTATCCAGAATTTCAAAGATACGTGCAAGCAGCCCATGTCGATCGTGGATTTGGTTTCTTGTGTTCAAGCCGAGGGCGAGTCAACGACCAGCTGGGTGCGCCGGGTCTCGACTATCATACATTCTTCAGATAACATTAACGTCGGCTCAGCGGTTCTAATGTTGGAGAAAAATTTCCGTTTCATTCCACTTAAGCAGAAGCTCGGGCGGCTTAAGCGTCATTGCAACGACATGGGGGAGCTTATGGTGGCTCTTGTTAAGTATGCCGACTCTGATGGTACCAAGGACCCCGACTCTGAGGATGAAAGATCGGGAAAGGGAAAGAAGAGTAGCGGCATGAAGGGACAACAGAACAACTCAACCAATCAGGGCGGCAACGATAAGCACAAGGCGGATGATTTTGTGGCTAACACTGGTGCGCGGAGTTATAACTAGCGTCGTTCGGGCCATGGTTGCGCTGGACAAACTCCCTGAATTGTCTCATGATACTGCAATCTTTCCACAGGTGGGTAGCTGGCCTCTCCTCCGTTCCGTGCTTCGGACATGGCTAAGGAGATGAATTTAAGTCGGGTAAGGAGTTGTGGTGACTCAGATCTGGTAGCTCAGCAAGTTTCTGGCACTTGGGATTCTAAGGATCCACTCATGGCGGCTTATCGTCGAGAGGTTGATACTATTGCGGGTCACTTCAAAGGATACCAAGTCGAGCATATTGATCGCAGGAAGAATGAGGCGGCCGACACTTTAAGCCGGTTGGGCTCTCAGCGTAAGCTGGTGCCACCCAACACGTTCCTGGATGTCTTGCTCAACCCTTCTGTCAAATTACCTACTGAGGAGGATCTTGCTGTTCCTGACCCGGAAGCACAATTGGTGGCGGCTCTTCATGCCATTCCTGATTGGATAGTTCCGTATTTGGCTTACATGACCCGGGGCGAATTACCTGAGGATGAAATTCTGGCCAGACAGATAACCCGGTGGTCTAAGTCAATGTCAATTGTTAGTGGGGAATTGCACCATCGCAGTGTCTCAGGGGCGTTTCAACGTTGCGTCTCTCCAGAAGAAGGCTGTGAGATTCTGCGAGAGATCCACGAAGGAGATTGTGGGCACCATGCCGGCTCTAAATCTCTCGTAGCCAAAGCTTTTCATCATAGGTTTTATTGGTTGACGGCTCATGCTGATGCAGAGGATTTGGTCAGCAAGTGTGACGGTTGTCAGAAGTTTTCACGCCGCGCTCATGTGCCGGCTCAAGAGTTGAGGATGATTCCAATTACTTGGCCTTTCGCAACTTTGGGGCTTGATATAGTGGGGCCTTTCAAGAGGTCCAAGGATAAGAAGACCCACCTTTTGGTGGCGGTTGACAAGTTCACTAAGTGGGTTGAGGCAGAGCCGGTCAGTAAGTGTGATGCAGCAACGGCGGCTCAATTCATCAAAAAGGTGATCTTCCGTTTTGGCTTTCCACACAGCATTATAACAGATAATGGTACTAATCTCTCTAAAGGCGCTATGAGAGAATTTTGTCAACGGGAGCATATTCGACTTGACGTCTCCTCTGTGGCTCACCCTCAGTCCAATGGTCAAGCGGAACGAGCTAATCAAGAGATTCTGTGAGGTATCAAGCCCCGGCTTATGGTTCCTTTGCAAAGAACGCTGGGTTGTTGGGTGGAGGAGTTACCCTCAGTGTTATGGAGTATCAATACAACTCCCAACAGGTCTACGGGTTACACACCTTTCTTCATGGTTTATGGAGCGGAGGTGGTTCTCCCTAGTGACATCCATCACGATTCACCCCGGGTGGCTGCTTACATTGAAGCTGATAACGAAAAGGCACGTCAAGATGCACTTGACCTGTTGGATGAAGAGCGTGATCTTGCGGCGGCTCGTTCGGCGATTTATCAGCAAGACCTACGTCGTTATCACAGCCGCCGGGTCAAAACCAAAACCTTTCAAGAAGGCGACTTAGTGCTCCGGCTCATCCAAGATCAGACAGATATGCATAAGCTATCACCACCTTGGGAAGGACCTTTTGTGGTCAGCAAGAATCTGCATAATGGATCATACTATCTTATCGACGTTCGAGACCACAAAGACTCACGTAAGTCAGAGGAGGAGACACGTCGGCCGTGGAATATTGCTCATCTTCGGCCCTACTATACTTGAGCCACCGGCTCTCATAATGTACATAGTCTGATGATGTATATATTATAGACAGTATATTAAAGCCGGCATCCCTGATAATTCAGGGCCTCTATCGTTTCACTTCTTCGAAGCTGAGTCCTTATCATCATCTTACCTGTTCATTTAAGAGGCTTGACGCCCAAACTACATAGACCAAAGAGAGTTGGATGCACAGCACAGCTCAAACATAGGTCCCAGATGAGCACAATCCGTAAGTATGTCACTTGGGGGCTTCCTATTCAAACATAGGCGTATTCGACCAAAGAGAACATAGCGTGACTACCCTCTTGATCAGGTTATCTTGTTCAAACATAGGCGTATTCGACCAAAGAGAACATAACCTTTCTGGGTCATCCTACCTGTATGCCAGCTGCTTCAACTCCATCAGGTCATCCTGATTGACCCGTCGAACTCTTAACAATCAATCTTTTACGGTGTATTCACCAAAGATCTTGAGCTTGTTAAGGTTCAAACGGCGGCTTGTCATGCGAGAGCACAGCTTACAGATAGTCAGGATAGATCCAGGCTTCATAAGCCGCCTTCTTTGAAACTTTGATAAATCGGCCCGTCATGCATGCTGCTACTCTGACCCTGCGTACTCCTGATAAGTCTGTCTTTATACAAGACCTGACTTTATCTAGGTTCAAATGTCGACTGGGTACTGTGAGTGCCGGCTCACGGAAAGCATGTACCTTCGAGTGGCTCAGGCTAGTTTCATCAAAGAAGACACTTTGGCTTGGCGGCCTACAACAGCCTTGAGTTTCTTGAATTTCTTGATTTCTTATTTTTTGACATTTGGTTTTACAAATCGGGCCAAGCTGCCCTATTTACGGCTCATATTTGAAGCACCTTTCGGGTTTCTGCAACCCACCAAGATGGCAGACTCTAAGTCGCCAAGAGCATAATAGTATTATGTTTCGAGTTATAGCTCTAATCACATGAAGCTATTAAGCTGGCAGTTTAAAGCGTACATCATAGGTCAGCAGTGTTGCGCAAAACAGAAGCATGCACGATGGCACGGCAGTTTAAAGTTTCACTACCCTATTACATGACTCCATGAGTCAATAGATCCAGTGTTTTTCATAAGGATCAAATATAAACCGCCCAGCGGTTCAATCTTCTTGGCCTTGCTGACTTGAGGCTTCTGGATTATCCCTCTTCGGATCTTCGTCCTCTGCCGCTGTCTGGAGATTCGGTGATGACCAATCAATGCCACATAAAGCTTGAAATTCAGCCTCATCATCTATAAGTCCAGACGGGTCATCTTCAGGGGCAAAAGTATGCTTACGGATTGGAGGGATTAAACCCATCACTTTATAAGCCGGCGTAGGCATCTTTTGATTCTCCATGCTGTAAGCCAGGTGATATTTCGACAGATCCGTCTCATTCGCGATCAGACTGGCCAGAGGGCGTATTTCTTTCACTCAGGCAGCAAAGTCTTTCTGATCAAATGCAGTGCCGTCCTCTTTTAAGCTCGGATATCCAGTAGCTACCTCAGACGGGTCTAGCTCAGGTAGCCATGCCTTGGCCCGGCTCAAGGCCGTTACGGCACCGGCTCTTGCAGACGACCATTTTATTTCATCAATCCTGGCAGGTAGCACGGAAAGTTTTTTCAAGACATCTGACAAAAGAGTTGGTGCTTGAATAGCCGGAGAGACTGTAGCCAGTGTACGCTGAGCTTCAGTATACAGTTGTTCGACAAGGGTGTAAACCGCCTTCAGCTTCACAAGCATGTCTTGGTTAAAGTTGCTGCTCCTTGGACCTGAGTAAATCATAAATCGGTCAGAGGCGGTTTATAACCATCAAGGAAAAGATTCACTTTTGATGTTTAAGAAGGCGACTCACCAAAGATAGCGGAAACCATCTGAGATACACGGTGTTTTAAACCGGTGAGTTCAGTGGTCACCCCCTGAAGAGTCGCCTCCGCTTTTTCAGCTCGTTGTATCAAATCAGTCTTCTCTTCAGCCCAAGTGCTTCTCTCTACCTCAAAACTGGTCTTCATCTTTTCCGTCTCAGCCACGCTAAATTCGAATTTTGATTTGGCCTTCCGGGTCTCAGCTTCCTAATTCTCCAGTCGGGTCTTTGCATTAGTCAATTGTGATTCAAGTTCAGCAGTTGCAGCCTGTATGAAGTACAGACTTATCAACACATTCATATCAGGATTACAAGAGTATAAAGTCCCAAGTCTTTTGCAAGCAATAACACTTGGCACTTGGGGGCTAATGCCTGCCGAAAAATTTCTTTATACAAACAATTCATGTGAATAAAGTCCCAAGCACTTTGCAAGCAAGAGTACTTGGCACTTGGGGGCTAATGCATATTGCTCGTGTCTCCTAACTATCTTATAATGACCCGGTTGTGCTGTAAACAATCACAGCCGACTCATGGGGGCTACACAGATAAGCTCTCTGTTATAAGCAATGGGAAACAGGACCGGCTCATTCATGCTGATTAAACAGGCCCTTGGGTGCTACGGATGCAATGTTATCAGAACAAGCCGGCTTTGGAAGGATTCACTACAAATGTTCACATTTCTGCTAAAGTCTACAAGCCTATTCAATCTTATCATAACCAGTAGACTTGGGGGCTGGCAGGATGTATATAATTTATTTAAGCAGGAATTCATACCTCATGTTTCTGATGCATTTGTTTCACCATCTCAATTTGAAGATCGTGGCTGGAGTGTACTTGGTTGAGGTAGCCAGACAATATCTCGCTGCTGCTCAATTGTGCATAGTGAGAGACATCAAACCTCACTTTCCGCCTTTCAATAACCTCTTGTTTGGCGGAGTGTTTTGCCAAGATAGTTGGATTTCCCGGTTCTATAAAACCGGAGCCAGTGATCAGAACGTCATCAGTATGAGTCTCTGACGGCTTAGGTGAGCTTGACGGTTCAGTGATCAAAGAGTCGGTGTTGGTATGATCAATGGAGAGATCAGGAATTTCAGGTGGAACGCCAGGGGCAGGTTCTTCTGGCTGTTTTTCAGAAGCTTCAGGTGCAGAGACTTGCTGCTCCGTTTCAACAACTTTAGGAGCTTTAGTTGGCTTGGTAACTTTGGCCTTCTTGCTAGGCTTTGCTTGTCCACTGGGCGGGTTGTGACAGGTCAGTATAGTTATCAGAGTATAAAGAGGTAAAGAATAAAAGTAATTGTTGTTACCCAGGGGCAGTCTTGAAAGCCGGCAGTTGGGTCTGTGATGAGTCGCCAGAGGAAGAACGAGAGGTTTCCTGGTAGTTTGAGTCAGAGGAATTGAGTGGCTGGCGAAAGCAACCCGCCAGTGGGTAAAAAGAAGTTAAGCTTAGAAGGACCTCATTTTGGCGTTTCCGTGGAGCTGGAGTATTCGGTAAGCCGGAGGACAATTCTTCACCTCCACTGTTCCGAGTTTGGAGTCGGCTTTCGTGCTGCTGTTGCTTCAAAAGAAAGTGAGGATCCAAATGAGCTAAACGGTGTGAAAACCTTACTTTTCGGGTTACTCGTCGAAATTTCTGTCTTGGCAAAGGCTCTGAGTCGGAGGAAATAATAGTTACCTCTTCTTCAACTGCTTGGCTAGCCCCCGTGTCATCCTGAGAGTAATCAATGTTAATAAGATAATTGAAAAAGGAGCCAAGAGAGTCAAGGGCTACCTCCGACTCAGAGGTGTCATCTAGATCAAACATGTCAGAGGCAGTTGGTTTCTTCTTATGCTTCTTGGTGGTTTTCTTGGCGGCTTTCTTGGCAGCCCTGGCCTTCTTGGCGGCTTCATGGTCATATTTTGCCTTCCAGAAATCAGATTTAGCCTGTGGAAATTAGCAAAGTTGAACTAGTACAATGTTTGAATAATGAGATAAAAGTAAGATGAGTTAAAGACTCACATCTGGCGGCGGGTTAAGTTTGCAGAAAGGGTTCAGACCCACTTTGCTGCAGTCTTCGGAATCTTCGTTCAAAAGAGTTTTAACCATATCGGTAATTGTGTCATCAGTTAAACGCAAGGGGCTGTGGCGTAATGGATCCTTGGTACTACCTGTATAAGTGCACATTAAGCCGGGTCGGCGGCTCAAAGGTATGATCCGCCAGGCAACCCAGCACCGAACCAAGTCAATGCCAGTTAAACCGTTTCCCAGCAGAGCTTTAACCTTTGCAATGGTGGGAGCAAGTTTTTTACGCTCAGCAGCGGTAAGCTTTTCAGGAAGATGATGCTTTGTGTCAAGACGTTGGGCACGATAACCCGACAACGGATTTTCGTCAGCCGGAGAGGTGTCTTTGCAATAAAACCACGTTTGGTTCCAATCTTTGGGGTGACTTGGCAAGCGAGCGTAGGGAAAGATGGCGTCTCTTCTTTGCTGAATTGAGATTCCACCAGGTTCCAAGCTGGGTCCATTCGTAGCCTCGTTCTGGCGGTTTAAATAAAAATATTCCCTAAAGAGTTCAACGCTGGGCCCCTCTTGAAGGTATACTTCGAAGAAGACTTGAAAGTTGCAGATATTTGACACGGAATTGGGTCCGATGTCTTGAGGATGGAGATGGAAGAAGTGCAGAACATCTCAGAAAAACTTAGAGCCGGGTGGTGAGAAGCCCCGGTTCATGTGATCAGTGAATACAATGATTTCGTCATCCTTTGGCTGAGGTCTTTCTTCGCCTGGATCAGGAGCACGGTAATGCATAACATTCTTTGCGGGCAAGTACCCGATTTTGACAAAGTCTTTAAGTGAGCCCTCAGTGACGACGGAGGGAACCCAATTGCATGAATAGACTGTCTTTGGCGGCATTGTGAAGAGAGAAAACCTAAAGGAAAGGGAAATTTTGCCGGTTCAGATCAATTTGCGAAACCACAAGTTAAACGGCTACAGTGTATATTCAGAATGGCGGCTTAAATGAGGACTAATGATATATGAGTAATTATAAGCCGGTGATGTAAGCCGCCATGACAAGTACTGGTATTCGAGGTCTGACAAGAGAAAGTTTTACTAAGTATTGGGACAAACAGGTCTTGTAGATTAAAGCTATGTGATTGGATCTGCAGCTGTTCAGAAAAATGGAATAAAATCTAAACCTAAGGTGACGGCAGCAGAGAAGTGGGGATGTTTAGATGAGATCTATTGCTATGAGGATATATTCTGATATTGCAAAAAAATGCTAAAACTGCTACGGCGCAAGGTTTGTACTGTCTTCAGATCAAAATTATGCAAGCTAAGAAAGAAAGGGAAGAACGGTGATGAACACCGACAAACAGAGAAACCCTAACACAGATCTATGAAGAGGAAAATGGAGGACTTACCGGCGCTGGTTGACAGCGGAGGGGCGTCGCAACGTTCTGGTTCATTCAGGGCGATGCAGCGGCCGAAAAAGGCAGGGGATGAAGATCGACGACGACGGAGCTCGGGTGTGCCGGGGCGCTGCGAGGAGGAAGAAGAAGGCGAGAAGGAAAAGAGGGAGAGTGAAAGAAGGTCTCGAGGCCCTATTTATAAGGTTGGAAGGATAAGTGGCATGCACGGGAATCGAGGAGACAAGAAAATGGATATATAACGGCGTGGACGCCTCGATTTTTGGAGGTTCAGTGAAGGAAAAGATTTATTAAGATTTGGGCCATATATAGAATTAATGACAGGTGACGTCACGGTGGGTCACCGCGATTTCAGGAGATGACATCATGACGGATTACAAATAACACAGGAAGATGAAGAGCGATTTTTTTAACTGTAGAAGATTGACATGAACAAGTTCAAATCAACCTGGGGCCTAATGTTGGGGATATGAATATTAGATATGACCCGCCCAGGAGGGGCCGGGTCATCCCAATGGCGGTTCATGTAAATGAAGCCTAAGAGTATATTGAAGACAGGCTTGTTAAAGGGCCCAAACCCGAAGGCGGCGTAAGGCCTGTAAGTGTAAACTGCCATGTATATGTAAACTTGTATTGTAAGGCCCCAGACACGTTTGTATGAGCCGGCCGGGACTCTTTAGACCGCAGGGCGTCGCCCCATGTATATAAGGGGACAACAAAGACAACAGCTCGAAAGCCAGGCAAAGCGTATTCGCTCCCTGGTAATCAAAACCCTAGCAATACCACCTCAAACTGGATTAGGCCTTTACCTTCACCGCAAGGGGCCGAACCAGTATAAACTCCTCATGTCCTTTGTCCCGTTTAACCCCTTTAAGCTAACCTCGTCGCGATGGCTCCACAACTAAGTCCTTTCATTAGGACATCTGCCGTGACAATTCCACAACAGTTGCACATGATGATTTTGATGAATATAATATGCATGTGCTTGCTGCTCCTACTTGCAATTACTATGAGAGAGGAACTTTATCTCCACCTCTCTATGTTTCCAACACGATAAAATTGCAAGAAACTGCTTATGCTATGTATTGGCCTTTACTTGATGTGCACGAATTGTTCTTGTATGACATGCCGATACATAGGAAGAGAGTTAGACTTCGTCATTGCATGATATATGTTGCTTTGTGCTCACTACTAAATGCCACATCATTGTTAATTAAAATTGGCTTTGATATACCTTGGGATCCGGGTGGATCCATTACTTGAGCACTTTATGCCTAGCTTAATGGCTTTAAAGAAAGCGCTGCCAGGGAGACAACTCGGAAGTTTTTTAGATTTATTTTATTCTGTTGAGTGCTTTTATAAAGTTTAAAAACAAAAAAATATAGAGGGGAACCTAAAAAGTTTTTCAAAAAGAGAAGCGATTGAAAGGTGATGCATTGGAGAAGTGAGGGTCGACCTTGAACACTTGTTTTCATGCTCATGGAAACAATGTAAATTTTTTTATGAAGATTCTCACAAAAATAATTATCCCCTTGTACAAATCCATTGTATTATAAAAATAATGTGCCAAGATTTGCCTTTAGGATGATTAGATTGCTTGTTGGTATGTGCGGTGCAAAAACAGAAACTTTGGTTGTAGTGTGTGATTTTACATTTTTTTTACTGGAATGTCAAAAGTTTCTGAAACTTTTTGCACAGTATTGCTATACAAATTTTTTATTTTTTCCTAATTTTTCAGAATTTTTGGAATTACAGACGTATGTTGAATGTTCAGATTGCTACAGACTGTCCTGTTTTTGACAGATTCTGTTTTTTATGCATTGTTTTGCTTGTTTTGACGAAACTATCAATTCTATCAGTGGTATAAGCCATGAAGAAGTTATAATACAGTAGCTACAATGCAAAAACAAAATATAAATTGGTTTGCAACAGTACTTAATGTAGTGATTTGCATTATTATACTAACGAATCTCACCAGTTTTCTGTTAAATTTTGTGTGGATGAAGTGTTCAAAGATCGAGGAGGTCTCGATATGAGGAGAAGGAGGAGAGGCAAGAGCTCAAGCTTGGGGATTCCCAAGGCATCCCATCTTTCTTCAACAAGTATCGGTATGTTTTCGTTTTCGTTTCGTTCATGTCATATGTGTAAATCTTGGAGCGTCTTTTGTGTTTAGTTTTCACTTTTCTTTTATGCACCATGCTGGTATGAGATAGTCCATGGTTGATTTATAGAATGCTCATTGCACTTCACTTATATCTTTTGAGTATGGATTTATAGAATGCTTCATGTGCTTCACTTATATTATTTGAAGTTTGGATTGCATGTTTCTCTTCACATAGAAAACCGTTATTCGTAGGATGCTTTTTTTCTTCACTTATATTTGTTAGAGCATGGTCTTTTGTAGAAAGAATTAAAATATCTTGCTTCACTTATATCTATTTAGAGAGTCAACAGGAATTGGTCAATTGCATGGTTAGTCATGAAATCCTACATAAAACTTATGGACCACTGAATATGATATGTTTGATTCCTTGCAATAGTTTTGCGATATAGAGATGGTAATATGTGGGAGGTACTAGTAAATGGTTGTGGTTAGTAAGAATATTGGTGTTAAGGTTTGTGATTCCCGAAGTATGCACCTATAGTCTCTCGTTATGCTATGAAGTTGGAGCATGATTTATTATTGATTGTCTTCCTTATGAGTGGCGGTCGGGGACGAGCGATGGTCTTTTCCTACCAATCTATCCCCCTAGGGGCATGCGTAGTAGTACTTTGCTTCGAGGGCTAATAAACTTTTGCAATAAGTATATGAGTTCTTTATGACTAATGTGAGTCCATGGATTATACTCACTCTTACCTTTCCACAATTTGCTAGCCTCTACGGTACCGTGCATTGCCCTTTCTCACCTCGAGATGTGGTGCAAACTTCGCAGGTACATCCAAACCCCGTGATATGATACGCTCTATCACACATAAGCCTTATTATATCTTCCTCAAAACAGCCACCATACCTACCTATTATGGCCTTTCCATAGCCATTCCAAGATATATTGCCATGCAACTTCCACCGCTTCCGTTTTGATGACTTGAGCATTCATTGTCATATTGCTTTGCATGATCGTAAGATAGCTAGCATGATATTTCCATGGCTTGTCCATTTTTTGATATCGTTATATGCTAGATCATTGCACATCCTGGTACACTGCCAGAGGCATTCATATAGAGTCATACTTTGTTCTAGGTATCAAGTTGTAATTTTTATTTCTTTTGAGTTGTAAGTAAATAGAAGTGTGATGACCATCATTATTCATTATTAGAAGCATTGCCCCAGTGAGGAAAGGATGATGGAGACTATGATTCCCCCACAAGTCGGGATGAGACTCCGGACAAAGAGAGAGAGAAAAGCAAAGAAAGAAAAAAATGAAAAAAAATGAAAGAAAGAAGAGAAGGGGCATGCTAGTTCCAAACTTGTGCTTCAAAGTAGCATCATGTTTTTCATATAGAGAGTCTCCTATGTTGTCACTTTCATATCCTAGTGGGAATTTTTCATTATAGAGTTAGATTAACACCCACTTAGTTTTCATATTGAGCTTTCATACACTTATAGCTCTTAGTACATTCGTTGCATGGCAATCCCTACTCCTCGCATAGATATCAATTGATGGGCATCTCCATAGCCCGTTGGTTAGCCGCGTCGATGTGAGACTTTCTTACTTTTTTGTATTCTCTATATTTACCCATATCATCATACTCTATTCCACCCATAGTGCTATATCCATGGCTTGCGCTCATGTATTGCGTGGGAGTTGAAAAAGCTGAAGCGCGTTAAAAAGTATGAACCAATTGCTCGGCTTGTCATCGGGGTTGTGCATGACAAATACTTTGTGTTAAGAAGACAGACCATGACAAGACTATATGATTTTTTAGGGATAGTTTTCTTTAGCGTTGATATTTTGAAAGACACAATTGTTTGTTGGGATGCCTGAGTATTGATGTCTTTATGTCAAATTATAGACTATTGCTTTGAATCACTCGTGTCTTAATATTCATGCCATGATTAGATATATGATCAAGATTATGCTAGGTAGCATTCCACATCAAAAATTATCTTTTTATCATTTACCTACTCGAGGACGAGCAGGAATTAAGCTTTGGGATGCTGATACGTCTCTGTCATATCTATAATTTTTTATTGTTTCATGCCAATATTATACAACTTTCACATACTTTTGGCAACATTTTATATGATTTATTGGACTAACCTATTGATCCAGTGCCCAATGCCAGTTCATGTTTGTTGCATGTTTTTTGTTTCGCAGAATATCCGTATCAAGCGAAGTCCAAACGCGATAAAAATTTACGGAGAACTATTTTGGAATATATGTGATTTTTGGGACTTGGAATCAACGCAAACGGGGGCCCACAGCCCCCAACATACACCAAGGTGCGCCCCAGGGGCCAGTCGCATGGTAGTGGGTTATTCTCACCTCGTACGTCGGTTGGAGCTCTACTTCGGGCGCAAGGAAGCTTATATCCAAAAAAATCGTGTTAAAATCTCAGCGCAATCGGAGTTACGGATCTCCGGATATTTAAGAAACGGTTTTTGGCCAGATCAGGGGAACGCAAAACAGAAGAGAACAGAGAGGGAGATCCAATCTCGGAGAGGCTCCCGCCCCTCCGCCGCCATGGAGGCCATAGACCAGAGGGGGAACTCTCCTCCCATCTAGGGGGGAGGCCAAGGAAGAAGAAGAAGGAGGGGGGCTCTCTCCCCCTCTCTTCCGATGGCACCGGAGTGCCGCCGGGGCAAGGATCGTGACGGCGATCTACATCAACAACCTTGCTACCGTCAACACCAACTTTCTCCCCCTCTATGCAGCGGTGTAACCTCTCTTTTCGCCACTGTAATCTCTACTTAAACATGGTGCTTAACACTATATATTATTTCCCAATGATATGTGGTTATCCTATGATGTTTGAGTAGATCCGTTTTGTCCTATGGGTTGATAGATGATCATGATTGGTTTGAGTTGTATATTTTATTTTGGTGCTGTCCTACGGTGCCCTCCGTGTCGCGCAAACGGAGGGATCCCCACTGTAGGGTGTTGCAATACGTTAATGATTCTCTTATGGTGGGTGGCGTGAGTGACAGAATACACAGACCCGAGTTTGGGGGTCATTGCGTATGGGATAAATAGGGCTTGACACTTAATGCTATGGTTGGGTTTTACGACCTTAATGATCTTTAGTAGTTGCGGATGCTTGCTAGAGTTCCAATCATAATTGCATATGATCCAAGTAGAGAAAGTATGTTAGCTCATGCCTCTCCCTCATATAAAATTGCAACAATGATCACCGGTTTAGTTATCGATCACCTAGGGACAAATGACTTTCTTGTTGGTGAAAGCTATCTACTTTTATTGTCTTGCATTTTACTCGTAATTTTATTCTTTCAAAGTACTTCTAGTTTTATTCTCGCAAACTTATCCTTTCACCTACCAAATAGGTTTATACTTGTTCTAGGTAAAGCAAACGTCAAGTGTGCGTAGAGTTGTATCGGTGGTCGATAGAACTTGAGGGAATATTTGTTCTACCTTTAGCTCCTCGTTGGGTTCGACACTCTTATTTATCCAAAAAGGCTACAATTAAATGATCCCCTATACTTGTGGGTTATCAGGATCCTATCTCAGATTTCATGGCCTCAAGCCATTTATCGGAATCTGGGCTCATCATAGCTTCTTCATAGTTCGTAGGTTCGCCGTTGTCTAACAACATGACTTCCAGGACAGGATTACCATACCACTCTGGTGTGGAACGTGTTCTGGTCAACCTACGAGGTTTTGTAGAAACTTGATCCGAAGTTTCATGATAATTATCATTAGCTTCCTCTCTAGTTGGTGTAGGCATCACGGGAACGGTTTTCTCTGATTGCTACTTTCCAATTCGAGAGAAGGTACAATTACCTCATCAAGTTCTACATTCCTCCCACTCACTTCTTTCGAGGGAAACTCCTTCTCTAGAAAGGACCCATTCTTGGCAACAAAGATCTTGCCTTCGGATCTGTGGTAGAAGGTGTACCCAGTAGTTTCCTTAGGGTATCTTATGAAGACACACTTATCCGATTTGGGTTCGAGCTTATCAGGCTGAAGCCTTTTGCCATAACTGTCGCATCCCCAAACTTTAAGAAACGACAGCTTAGGTTTCTTGCCAAACCATATTTCATATGGTGTCATCTCAACGGATTTAGACGGTGCCCTATTTAACGTGAATGCGGTTGTCTCTAATGCATAACCCCAAAACAATAGTAGTAAATTGGTAAGAGACATCATAGAACGCACCATATCTAATAAAGTACGGTTATGATGTTCGGACACACCATTACGTTGTGGTGTTCCAGGTGGCGTGAGTTGTGAAACAATTCCGCATTGTTTTAAATGAAGGCCAAACTAGTAACTCAAATATTCGCCTCCGCGATCAGATCGTAGAAACTTTATTTTCTTGTTGCGATGATTCTCCACTTCACTCTGAAATTCCTTGAACTTTTCAAATGTTTCGGACTTGTGTTTCATCAAGTAGATATATCCATACCTACTCAAATCATCTGTGAAGGTTAGAAAATAACGATACTTGCCGCGTGCTTCAACACTCATCGGACCGCATACATCGGTATGTATTATTTCCAATAAGTCATTAGCTCGCTCCATTGTTCCGGAGAACAGAGTTTTAGTCATCTTGCCCATGAGGCATGGTTCGCAAGTATCAAATGATTCATAATCAAGTGATTCCAAAAGTCCATCCGCATGGAGTTTCTTCATGCGCTTTACACCAATATGACCTAAACGGCAGTGCCACAAGTATGTTGCACTATCATTATCAACTTTGCATCTTTTGCTATCAATATTATGAATATGTGTATCACTACGATCGAGATTCAACAAGAATAGACCATTCATCAAAGGTGCATGACCATAAAAGATATTACTCATATAAATAGAACAACCATTATTCTCTGACTTAAATGAATAACTGTCTCGCAATAAACAAGATCCAGATATAATGTTCATGCTCAACGCTGGCACCAAATAACAATTATTGAGGTCTAAAACTAATCCCGAAGGTAGGTGTAGAGGTAGCGTGCCGACGGCGATCACATCGACCTTGGAACCATTCCCGACGAGCATCGTCACCTCGTCCTTAGCCAATCTTTGTCTATTCCGTAGCTCTTGTTTCGAGTTACAAATATGAGCAACCAAACCAGTATCAAATACCCAGGCGCTACTATGAGCATTAGTAAGGAACACATCAATAACATGTATATCAAATATACCTTTGTTCACTTTGCCATCCTTCTTATCCGCCAAGTATTTGGGGCAGTTCCGCTTCCAGTGACCATTCCCTTTGCAGTAGAAACACTCAGTTTCTGGC
Source organism: Thinopyrum elongatum (assembly GCA_011799875.1). NCBI lineage: Eukaryota > Viridiplantae > Streptophyta > Magnoliopsida > Poales > Poaceae > Thinopyrum > Thinopyrum elongatum. Next base: position 544,914,551 of record CM022301.1, read on the forward strand.
TTGGGTCCATCTTTGGGCTTCTTCACGGGAGCGGCAACTTGCTTGCCATTCTTCTTGAAGTTCCCTTTCTTTCCCTTGCCCTTTTTTCTTGAAACTAGTGGTCTTGTTAACCATCAACACTTGATGCTCCTTCTTGATTTCTACCTCCGCGGCCTTAAGCATTGCGAAGAGCTCGGGAATCGTTTTCGTCATCCCTTGCATATTATAGTTCATCACGAAGCCTTTGTAGCTTGGTGGCAGTGATTGAAGAACTCTGTCAATAACACTCTCAACTGGAAGATCAATTCCCAGCTGAGTCAAGTGGTTATGATACCCAGACACTTTGAGTATGTGTTCACTGACAGAACTGTTCTCCTCCATCTTACGGCTATAGAACTTGTTGGAGACTTCATATCTCTCAACCCGGGCATTAGCTTGAAATATCAACTTCAGCTCTTGGAACATCTCATATGCTGCGTGGCGTTCAAAACTTCTTTGAAGTCCCGGTTCTAAGCCGTAAAGCATGGCACACTGAACTATTGAGTAGTCATCAGATTGAGTCTGCCAGACATTCATAACATCTGCAGTAGCTCCTGCAGCAGGTCTGTCACCTAGCGGTGCATCAAGGATATAATTCTTCTGTGCAGCAATGAGGATAATCCTCAAGTTATGGACCCAGTACGTGTAGTTGCTACCATCAGCTTTCAACTTAGCTTTCTCTAGGAATGCATTAAAATTCAGGGGAACAGTAGCACGGGCCATTGATCTACAACATATATATGCAAAAACTATTGAGACTAAGTTCATGATAAATTAAGTTCAATTAATCAAATTACTAATGAACTCCCACTTAAATTAACATCCCTCAAGTTATCTAAGTGATATATGATCCAAATCAACTAACCCATGTCCGATCATCACGTGAGATGGGGTAGTCATCAATGGTGAACATCTCTATATTGATCATATCTACTATATGACTCACATTCGACCTTTCAGTCTCCAGTGTTCCGAGACCATGTCTGTACATGCTAGGCTCGTCAAGTTTAACCCAAGTATTCTACTTGTGCAAAACTGTCTTACACCCGGTGTATGTGAACGTAGAGTCTATCACACCCGATCATCACGAGGTGCTTCGAAACGACGAACTTTAGCAACGGTGCATACTCGGGGAGAACACTTTTATCTTGAAATTTAGTGAAGGGATCATCTTATAATGCTACCACCGTTCTAAGCAAAATAAGATGCATAAAGGATAAACATCACATGCAATCAAAATATGTGACATGATATGGCCATCATCATCTTGTGCTTTTTGATCTCCATCTCCAAAGCATCGTCATGATCTCCATCGTCACCGGCTCGACACCTTGATTTCCATCGTTGCGTCGCGGTTGTCTCGCCAACTATTGCTTATACAACTATTGCTAACGCATAGCGATAAAGTAAAGCAATTACATGGCGCTTGCATTTCATACAATAATTAAGAGACAACCCTAAGGCTCCTGCTGGTTGTCGATATTAAAAAAGATGATCATCTCATACAACAACGTATATCACATCACGTCTTGACCATATCACATCACAACATGCCCTGCAAAAACAAGTTAGACGTCCTCTACTTTGTTATTGCAAGTTTTACGTGGCTGCTACGGGCTTCTAGCAGGAACCGTTCTTACCTACGCAAAACCACAATAGTGATTATCAAGTTTGCTGTTTTAACCTTCTTCAAGGATCGGCCGTAGTCAAATTCGATTCAACTAAAGTAGGAGAAATAGACACCCGCCAGCCACCTTTATGCAAAACAAGTTGCATGTCAGTCGGTGGAACCGGTCTCATGTGCGTGGACATGTAAGGTTGGTCCGGGCCGCTTCATCCCACAATACCGCCGAATCAAAATAAGACGTTGGTGATAAGTAGTATGACCATCACCGCCCACAACTTCTTTGTGTTCTACTCGTGCATATCATCTACGCATAGACCTGGCTCTGATACCACTGTTGGAAAACGTTGCATGGAAAACAAAAAAAATTCTACGCACACGCAAGATCTATCCATGGAGATGCATAGCTACGAGAGGGGAGAGTGTGTCTACGTACCCTCGTAGACCGTTTAGCGGAAGCGTTTATCAACGCGGTTGATGTAGTCGTACACCTTCATGATCCGCCCGATCAAGTACCGAACGTACGGCACCTCCGCGTTCAGCACACGTTCAGCTCGATGACGTCCTCGCCTTCTTGATCCAGCAAGAAGGGCGAAGTAGTAGATTAGTTCCGGCAGCACGACGGTGTGGTGACGGTGGTGATGCAACTATCTCAGCAGGGCTTCGTCGAGTACTACGAAAATATGATCGAGAATTAACTAGAGGGAGAGGGGCGCCGCACATGGCTTGGCGATCGTGGTGTGTGTTGCCCCTCTCCCTCCACATATATATATATAGGTGGGGGAGGAGGGGAGGCAGCCTAGGATTCCCCCAAGGGGCCGGCGGCCACCTTGGGTGCCTGCCCTGCCCCCCCCCCCCCCTTCCTTCTTTGGTGCGCGGGGGGAAGGCAGGAGGGGGTGGCGCCCCTCCCCCCCTTTCCTTCCTCTTAGGTGGAGGGAAGGCAGGAGGGGCTAGCCCTCCCCCCTTTCCTTCCCTAGGGCCGGCAGCCTCGAGGTGGGGCGTGCCAGCCCCTTGAGGGTTGGTGTGCTCCCCTCTTTTGGCCCATATGGCCCAATAACCCCCCGGGGCTTCCCGGAACCCCTTCCGGTGATTCGATGACTACCTAATACATTCCGAAACCTTTCCGAGGACCAAATAGCATCGTCCTATATATCAATCTTTACCTCTGGACCATTCCGGAGCTCCTCGTCGTGTCCATGATCTCATCCGGGACTCTGAACAACATTCGGTCATCAACTCACATAACTCATATAATACTATATCGTCAACGAACGTTAAGCGTGCGGACCCTACGGGTTTGAGAATGATGTAGACATGACCGAGACGCCTCTCCGGTCAATATCCAATAGAGGGACCTGGATGCCCATTTTGGTTCCTACATATTCTACGAAGATCTTTATCGGTCGAACCTTATGACAACATACGCTATTCCCTTTGTTTGTCGGTATGTTATTACTTGCCCGAGATTCGATCATTGGTATATTTATACCTAGTTCAATCGCGTTACCGGCAAGTCTCTTTACTCGTTCTGTAATACATCATCTCGTAACTAACTCCTTAGTCACTTTGCTTGCAAGCTTCTTGTTATGTGTATTAACGAGATGGCCCAGAAATACCTCTCCGATACTCGGAGTGACAAATCCCAATCTCGATCCATGCCAACTCAACAGACACCTTCGGAGATACCTGTAGAGCATCTTTATGACCACCCAGTTACATTGTGACGTTTGATAGCACACAAGGCATTCCTCCGGTATCCGGGAGTTGCATGATCTCATGGTCGAAGGAACATGTATTTGACATTAAGAAAGCAGTAGCAATAAACTGAACGATCATATGCTAAGCTAACGGATGGGTCTTGTCCATCACATCATTCTCCTAATGATGTGATCCCGTTATCAAGTGACAACACATGTCCTTGGTTAGAAAACCTTAACCATCTTTGATCAACGAGCTAGTCTAGTAGAGGCTTACTAGGGACACGGTATTTGTTTATGTATCCATACATGTATTTAAGTTTCCGATCAATACAATTCTAGCATGAATAATAAACCTTTATCATGAATAAGGAAATATAATAATAACAACTTTATTATTGCCTCTAGGGCATATTTCCATCAGTATTTTGTTGCTTGAAACTTCAATATGACAGCAGAAGTATCTGGTGCCCATGCTGAGGACTAATGACCATTCGCGTCATCGCCATCAACATTAATTTGCATACCAACGGCCTCATACACTCTTCAGATTAGGGGGTGGGGATTATGGAGTTGCTATGTGATAGTGAATTACTACAATCTCCCTGCACAACCATTTGTGTGTTATTTTGTCTCTAAATCATGAGAACGACCATCGTTGATCGGGCATCGACAAAAGTTGTGGCATGTCCTCCTAGCATCAAGTGCCACGGTTAACCACATGATCGAGGAATAATGTTTCAATGATTCATTCAATCACCAAAGGATTCCACATTTTATAGGACTAGATGATACCTCGGACGTTGTTGCGGGAATGTTTTGCAATATATTCAGTTAGAATTGGTTGTATGGAACATGAATATTTGGAGTAATAATACGAGAACCAAAGCTGAGAGCAGATATGATTTGTCGTGTTTGATCATTGTATAATGTAAATATCAATAATAGAATGTAAATTCTCTTGCATGTTTGCATGTTGAGGTGGCTTTTTATTATGCATGATTTCATGTTGCGGTGGACCTTTCTCTATGCATGTTGAATGATGAGGTGGCATACTTGCATGTTGGGAGAAATAGGCTAGTGGGGGCTAGCTATTTAGATATAGAAGATGCATGATTGCATGTTGTGGTGGACATTCCTCCATGCATGTTGAATGATGAGGTGGCATACTTGCATGTTGGGAGAAATAGGCTAGTGGGGGCTAGCTATTTAGATATAGAAGATGCAAGATTGCATATTGCGATGGACCTTTCTCTATCCATGTTGAATGATGAGGTGGCATACTTGCATGTTGACATAAGTAGGCTAGTGGGGGCTAGCTATTTAGATATAGAAGATAATTATTTATCCAATTAGTAAGTAAGAGGATCAACCGTGACCAAGGAACAACATTGCATCTGTCCTTTCCTCAACCGCGGCAAATAAGAAGGGTCTATCCGCCACAAAATCCATCGGATGTTGTGGTGCCTTTAGCGGTCTTGTACGCCCAATTACGCCTTTACGGATGCATATAGACATAGTTAAGAGTGCAGATTCACTCATTTTGCTTCATATATAGTTTATATTGGAATCTCTTAAAAGACTTATATTTAGGAACGGAGGGAGTATATTGCTTCAAATGCCCTTGTATTTTGTTGCTTGAAACTTCGACATAGACTACCACTTTCCCCTCACATCTACCTTTTGTGGCCCATCTATTAGCTTCTTTTCACAAATGAAATTGTAAATTGTAAGAACTGTCGCGGGCATTAACAATCAACAGTACGTATGACGCTGGCTATATATGACAACAACCAAAAGCAATGTCTGGTGTCCACGATGACAACAGAGGTATCTGGTGCCCGTGCTGACAACTAACGACCATCAGCATCGTCGCCATCCACATTTGCATACACTCTTCATTGTAGGGGGTTGGAATTATGGACTAATTCCCTTGTGATAGTTAATTACTACAATCTCCATGCACAAGTCCTCCTAGCATTAAGTTACGTACGCCTCTATCAGCTACTTCTACTTATCTGGATCAAAAACAAACACAAGAAAAGAAACTGACACCGGTAATTTACTTGCTCTAGGCTAGTAACCAAAAGAACCGAGATCTTTCAGAATGGCCAAGGTTTAGGCCCGGCCGGGAACGCCTGGGAATCGCCCAAAAAATACCCGGATTTAGGTAGAAAATGAAAAAAACTTGTTCGCCCAACCTCATCTTAGGCAGTATTTAGGCTGGTCTCTGGCTGTTCGCCCAACCTGAGGCCAGTCTTAGGTATCGCCTCGCCACTTCTCCCAATCTCATTGGGTCTTTTTACTTGGGCACCGTCCGCCGCCGCCTCGCTCACTCCTGTCGGTCGCCACCGTTCGCTCTCGGTACGCGGCCGCCCTATTCGTCCACCTCATCGACGCGTCGCTGTCGCATCTCTCAGACGCCGCAGCTCCCTTCGCCTCCTCTCAGATCCCCGCCTGCGGACTTCACACACGCACACAGGGGGCCAAGGCTCTTTGGCAGGGGAATAGTGTGAACTTAGTAGAGGGATTAGGAGTGGTATGCAGGCCCCACAGCATAGAAGGAAGTTCATTCACCTTGTACCATGTGCTCTTTTCAAGTCTCTCATCAGTGGGGCTTTTAACCATTTCAGGATCATTCCATTGACCCTTTCAACTTGCTCGTTTATCTCGGGATGAGCCACCGAAGCGAAATCAACCCAAATGCCTGAAAAGAGCTCAAATGTTTCGTGCAAATGACCATCAAAGTAACCGTCCCTAGAGAGAGGCTCTAGTGACAAGGAGGTATAAGACCAAGTAAGCCCGGGCCACCCTTTCTTCAGGAGTTCCCCAGTTACGTGAATTATAGCCCCTAATTAAAGGCAAAGTTCTAAATATTTGGAGGGACATCAGCATCATATACAACTAGCACAAATGCCCGTGCGATGCAACGGGAGAAAACACTGGTTCTTATTAATCAAAATTGGCCTGGACAAACACGGGCACACAGGCTGGCTGCGTGCTAGTTCTACCGAAAACTTTTATGTCCACATAACCATAGATGTCTGACTCCAAACGCTAGGGCTGCTTTGTTATGGGTAAATGGTTAGACATGTACTTGTTTTAACTACAACGTTTAAGTAAAAGAAGCACAATTCATAATACCACGTTCGCTAGAAAAAGTAATTATGCATAAGAGCACAAACTTGCTGCACAATAACGCGATCTCCAAGAAAATAAATAGCCATTTGTTTTATGTATATACACAGGAAATAGCGACGTAAAAATTCTTCACACAGAATGCACATTGGTACTTTGGATTTTTGGTTAGAGAAACGCTTATGATGGCACAACCGACCGATATATGCACATAAGATGATTCTAGGCAGCTAATTGTCTATTTTTAATGAACTAAGGGGGACCATCCTTATGTACTTTTTGTTGTGGTTTGATGTACTATTTTCTAATTAAGAACTTTTAAGCAAAATAAGAAAGGGAACGCTTTGGATGAATGAGAAAATTAATTGGAGAAGAAGATGATTAGAAGTTGTATCTAGGCCATTGTTGTACGTGTGTGTTTAGGCAGCAAACCAAAGTTTGTACATGGGTTGATGGTGGGTCAATGCCACAACAGCCTACAAACCCCGGCGTACAGTACTGCATCAAAATGTCCTCACCGCCCCTCGCAAAATAAAATAAAATAAAAAATCTTCGCCGCCGTGTCCGCCTACAACTCCGGCGTGCAGGATTGCATGAACACGTCTTCGCGCCGTTGTGTCCGAGCGGCCCACCATCGTCCGTGCCGTGTCCGCCTACAACTCCGGCGTGTAGGATTGCATCAACACGTATTCGCGCCGCTGTGTCCGAGGAGCCCCGCTTCTCGTCCTTGCCGTGTCCGCGTGCATTACTGCATCAACGTCTTCGCCTCACTATCCGAGCAGCCGGCGTCTCCTCCTTGCCATGTCCGAGCATGGTGTTTCGTTTCATTTCTTTCAGAATCACGGAATCACGGTTTCGCTTCCCTTCTCTTTCTCAGTTCATTGTTTGTTTCATGAGGTGGCTGCTTGATGTTACCACCACCCTTAATTGCACATCTGGCTATCTTCTTTTTTAGTTGCATCCGGCGATATAATGTGCAGAATGATTGCATTTTATTTGGACGGGGCGTTTGGCAGCAGCCATGGATAGAAAAATTGTATATATACACATTGATTAAAGCATAATAATATTTCGCAATGATGAAAAAAACTACTCCGTATTTCACGATATCGTGCACCCGTTCCATCCTATACACGCGCGCGGGCATGTGTGACGCGCGTGTGTGTATTCCACGTCATCCTGTTTCATTCTGAGATGCCCCATCTTTATTCATGAGCTTGTTCTAATTCCAACGATTATCTGGAAAATCGAGTTGTCTCATGTTGCGGATTAAGGCACCTCGTGTCCCTCGTCTCAGGTGGATAATGATTGACAGACGGAACACGAAGGAAACAATTTTCGCCAACATTTAGCAATACCCAAAACGGGGGGTGGGGAGGAGACAGCATAGAAAAATATGTGTGAGAACACGATCATACAATCAATTTAATGGACTGATATTTCATTCTCATCGCAATAATTCAGTGTAAAAGCTCCAGTAGCATATATATGGGCACCCAGCTGACTAACATATGTTGTTACCACGAGATATAGATAGTAGTTAGCACTAAAATATAGGGAACCCACACCAGCTAATTTGTTTCTACTACAATCAGATCAAGAGAGACGTAGATATCAAAATAATGCATAAAACTATTTCTCAAAACCAATCATGCACTTACATTTATGTAAAGAGAAATCAACATTCAGTACTACTGTCTACTGCCTTGCTTGCAAAAAAGTTTTACATTGTGGGACGGGGGGAGTACAGACTACAGCCTCCTTCGGATGCTCTACAACTTTGCTTTTACTATATCAAATTCTAAACTGTTTATACACAGTTTTGATTTTAAAACCTTTGTATTCAGATTCTAATTAGCAGTTGCCTTAATCGGGCAGTAATTCTCAATCCAAACATCAACCTATGATCTTAGGACTAAGTACAAGGTTACCCTTGCAGTGAAGACAGATCGGATCATTGGCCAAATCTTTATCCTCCGCTTCTTTTCCCCTCATTTCTCTTTTTATCCTCGGCTGATGCAGCAAAATCTGTTCCTATGCTTTCTGGTCCTCAATTCTCCTCTTCTTGGCCCTTGCCTCATCTATCATGTAAACGGGGCAATCAAATAGCAGTCAGCTATACACAGCTGGCAAATATGAAGTGAACTACCGAATCTGGACATGAGAAGCATACAATACGCTGATTTACCGAATCTGTGGATACAATGAACAGGAGAAGCAGATGGGGATACAATTCTTTTTTATATAAACTCACTGTCCATCTGGTTTTAGCTAATACAAGATGAACAAGCCGACAACAGATGTTTTGATCGTCAAGCCTGTTACAATGTTCTAGTGTATGCCAATATGTGCTCCATCTTTTAAGATAAAGACCAAGTGAGAAAACAATGGTGATTATTTCAAGAAAATAACACATTCTCAAGATGCCACCTGGTATCATTAGCAAGTACAACTTTTACTGTGTCACAAATGCAAAACCAACATATCACTTCCAATTTCCTAACTTAATAAAAGGACACGCCCATACAAAAAAGTTAAAAGTAAAGCAGTGTCTGTTTGTCATCAGAACTATTAGATATGGGATAAAAATGGTCCGTTCAAAACATGCAGTCCCCATTGATGATAAGAAACGACCCCAGTGAGTTTACAGCCCGACTTTGAATGTCTTACCTTCAAAACCTGTATAATGCTAATCAAATAGTAATCAGTGCTATACCCATGTGATATACTCAGGTGATTGTGTTAGTGCTTGGTACTATTGTCTTCGGCAATACCACACTAATCAAACAGTAATTAGTGCTGAACCTGGAGTATGGAGATTACCCATTGACTACTGGCTTCACCCCTGCCTAAACGTGATTGTGTTAGTGCTTAGTACAATTGTTTTTGCCTTTTCGATAAAGAATTACTTTTGTTTTCGTACCTGTGGCAGAGCAGCTAGCAGCGGTTGCCTTTACCTGAATTCAGACGTGAGGCACAAAACATTAGACTTAGGAGTACAGAACCTTGTTTTGTAAATATAACACGGCTACTATCTCACATAAAAATCTTACTTGTACTGGAATCTTACAACAGATGTTTAAATTTACTTTCTGAAGAACAAGAAGCAACTACCATTTTGACATTATACTGGGCGCGCACACTGGGAGAGTGCCACGTATCATTGTTTTTGCTACTGCAGTGTTGCTTCTTTGACTGCTCCGTTGATGGCCCTGTTCAGTGCGAGAAGAGGCACATCTGAAACGCCTACACAAAAATAGAACCAAGACATGAATATAAGGAGACGGGAAAAGAGTTCAAAGAACGAACAGTCAAAGAGAACCTTACCTCGGAAGGATCTTCATCAGGTTTTTCATTTCAGATATAGACAGCAAGAACATCTTCACCCCCACTTAATCCAAGCAATCTCTACTATTAAATCTTGGTCCAACGTGAACACTGAACTATAATCTTTTGCATCAAGTGTGAAACTTTCTAAAATTATTTAATCTGAACCTTATCTCGGTTAAATTATGTTTAGGTGGACCTAGGTCCACGGGGTCCCATGACCTTTGGCATTGGTTTTCCTTGAATTATTTTTCGAAAAAAAGCCTTAGCCTGGTATTAAACTGATGATACCCTGAAACATTGGAAGATAGAGTGTTGAGCCAGCTTACGGTTCAGAGCTATGCTCGGTTTCTAAGCCACATAAGAAAAACTACAGATGGTATATGCAGCCATGACCTCATTCTCTACTTCTCATCTATGTTCCCTTATGGTATAAAAATAAATCAATGAGAAAATTGACAAATAAAGAAGGCAATGATTATGAAGAGGGGGAGACTTGACAAAGCATAATCCTCCCTTTGCAGCATGGCGTATGGTGTGCAAACCTAAGGATTCTTGATGCCTAGGAGTTATTCACCTTCATATCCAAAATGAGTGCCAAGTTGACCAACCTTAGATGAAACTCACACGGGAACTATATTTTCAAAATCACCTGCCTGTGCAAAGCAGAATGGTGTAGGACTGTCTTAAATTGCTTCCTAAGTATAAGGCCTCGGCATCTTGCAATCTCCGCAGAGCAAAAACAATTAAGCTCTGGAACTGTAATGGCTCATGGTCTCATGCAGACCTCGAGACAAACATTTGCTAAATCTGCAGATATTTCAGTTTAGTGATGCAGAGCAGAGAGATGGCATACCTCTGTCAGTCAGTGGAGGCCCCTATGAAGAATTTCGGCAGTCTGCTCATGGTAAGGCGTTTGAGATGCATCTCCTCCTCTGCATGCTCCACGAGGCTCTGCGACGCCGCCTGCCGGATGACCGCCTGCTCGATGCTTTTCTTGCCCTCACGCTCAAGCAGCACGCCGATGTGCGTCATCGATGAGATGTCAAGGCCGCCGCGTCTGTGGCCCGCGGGCATTGGCGTGCTGATTGGTTGTCTCGGCGGTGGCAGCCTCCCTGCGCAGCTGTGCCCCCGCGCCTCTGCCTCACCGAGCGCCCGACGCAGCCGTTGTTCGTCGCCAACACCAGCCCACCCCTCGCCTCCTCTGCCGCACCTCGCCCTTCTCTGTCAGACCTCGCTGCCTCCGACCTCTGGTCCGCCGTCACCATCTGGATCTCTCCCCACACCCCGCCAGTACGCCGGCTGTCGGTAGATTCGATTTGGAAATCGCTGTGAGGACTGGGTGGATGGATTTTTGGATCCAAGGGGATCCCGATGGGAGGAGGGTAGGCGGTGGCGGCGCTCGACGGTGGGGGGTTGGCCGGCGGCGCGCGGTGGGCGGGGCAGATGGTGGCGGCGCGCTTGGAGAGGGGGCCTTCGGAGGAGAGCTCCGGTAGCGATGTGGGGCACGCCGTGGAGCCGCAAGAGGCGGCCGGCGTAGGTGGCCTTGCCCACCCCGGGGCAGCTGACGAACACCCACTGCACGCGCGCCCCGTCCTCCATGGGTCCCCTGCCGCCGCGCCCGGCACAGCGCTCCGCCGCGGGTGGCCCCTTGGCCCACGCCCCTCCCGCCCCCATCGCATCCACGGACACCAGGCTCGTCGTCGACGCCCCAGACTCGACCGCGCAGGCCCGGATCGCCCGTGACATCGCCGACATCTCCAAGGAACCGGAGATATTTTCCGCCGTTGCCCTTTTTTCTCGCCCTGATGCTTCGTGTTCGAGTCCGAGACGAAGACGAGGTCCTGGAGTGCTGGCTAGCTTCGTGGCGCCTAACAGTCGAAAAATAGGGTGGAGGAGAAGGGGGCGAGAGAAGAGGGGGGGAAGAGGAGCAGAGGCGTGACCGGAGCGCCGGCGGGAAGGCCGGAGAGATGGCGATTCAAACCCTAGCTCCTGTTCTCGGCCTTTTTCTTTTTCTGTTCGAGAGAAGAGCTCGTATCGTTGCTCCTTGCTCGGGTTTTTTTGTTTGTTTGTTTGTTTTTTGAGAGCTTGCTCCTTGCTCGGGTGGAATAGAAAAAGGAAAAGGTTTAAAATAAACCGACTGATCCAATGTTTCCGTAAGCCGCGTAACCAACTGTTGGATCTTTTTCGGTCGAGTGGACAGGGCAGAGGTGAGGGGAGCTTCCTGGACGCCAGCGCGTGAACCTTATCCTCTCGCCCTCGCATATCCATTCGTCTTTCTCCATCCCATCTCCTCATACAAACACTCCCACACAGCCATCCATGGCCGTCACCAAGCCACGACCCGCTGAACCCACCAGCAGGTGTTGCTCCAACGAGGCTTCCCAACGGAACTGGAAGATGGATGCCACACGAGCTGATGCAAGGCGGTGCGCCCCTGAAGCCATTGTGCTGCATGGTCGGCTTGAAGTCGTCGCCATCGTGTTGCAAGGCCATCACCGCCGTTGATACTGCAACCCACGTTTGCAACAGCCCTCGTCTCGTCGACATGCTGCAAGGCCACCTTCACCGCCTGCAGCTGCTTTTTGCAGCATCCGCCGTGTTGCAAGGTTGCTGTCGTCGGGATGCCACCGCCAATGTTGCATTGCCACTGTTGTGCTGGAAGGTCACCGATGCTGCCAATGTTAAAACACAGCACGCGGAAGGTCGCCAATGTTAAAACACAGCACGCGTGCTGCTTCGAGCCGGATCCCGCCGCCGCAAGAGCTACAATGTAGCATCGCTCACGGTGGTGACCGTGGCACTATAGCCTCAAGATCTCGCCGGCGACTGCAGATGGTGCAACGCAGCAGCGCTGCAACCGCAGGATGCCGTCGTGCGGCAAGCGCTGCAAAGCAACGAGCTCGGTGCTGCAACTCAAAGATCTCGCCGACGGCACATGCTTCAATGCAACAGCGGCAAGCCAGGAAAGCAGCGTCCATGTAGGCACACCAGCGACGGGCGTGGTGGCCAGCGTCACCCTCTGGCTTGTTTTGCTGTAATTGACCTTGCTGCATAGCTACATATCAAACGGACAATGGCCGGCGGCGCACCTCACCGGCGCTGCGCTCGTCGGGTGTCGCAATATCGCTGCTGCTACGGGTTCGCCGGTGCCGGTTCAACGGCAGGGCGTCATGCTGCAGGTGTTGTCCGGCAGGGCATCGTGCGGCAAATGCGTCGTCCGTCGTCCTGCAGTGACATGGCGTCCTCTTGCTACGTATGCTTGGGGAGCGGTGGATGCGAGACGAGCGGAGGAAGGAATAGACGCTGCCTTGATGGATCGAGCGGCCGCAGACACCCGATCGTAAGGCTGACTAGGCGGCTGATTTCTTAGGAAATCATCCGGTTGATTCCTAGCCGCCGCCATAGAAAAAAGACAGAAGGGGTGAGAGGAGGTTTCTAAAGGCCCATTAGCAGACGCTGCCCAGGCCCAGACGGCGATGCGTTGTAACAGCCGAATTCTTTTGTGTCGAACAATTGTAGTACCACCTCGAAAATAATAATATTATACGGTAAACTGACGACGGTGAGCGGGCAGAAGCAATAACCGCTTTATTATTAGGAAAAGATTAATTTAAGGGAGTGCCTAGAACTCATCTAGATGAGATATAATTTGGTCTCATTCATCTGGAAAACAAAAATAGATACAAAGAAGTATCAGCCCACGTCAGCACACACACATTTTATAGCATCACATCCAATGGCCAAAAAGATGAATGAGACATAATTAGAACTCAGTTAGATGAGTTCTAGCAAAACCATTAATTTAACGGTTTTAGCGGTATTTAGCACAATTTTAACAAAAAAAATTCAACTTTTGACTTACACTTGATTTTTTTTTCTAATGCCAGTAATCAAGAGTTCTAGTTATGTTCTACGTCCGCATGAACAGCGTGATCCATAATCAGGATTATGCATCTGGTCGAGAACCACGGTGAGTGCCAGGACCAACACTTGGTCGACGCCCGGGTTGACCCTCACGTTGTATGCGCGCTCTCCAGCCAGCTCGGCCCAAAAGGTGCTCCTCTTCTTGTCGATCTGCGCGATGGCGGCGCCACGGCGGGAGACGGTCATTGCATTGCCGTAGTCGCTGCTCTGGACGGCCAAATCAGGCTCCCCCTCGCCGCAGGAGTTGCCGTCGAGGAACACGTCGACGTTGGTCGTCAGCTCGAATAAAAAACGCGCCCTGTCCACGGCAAGGAAAAGCCGGTCCGCCTGGCCGGCGCACCGCCCCCTCAACGCCTCCCACCGCCGGCCCGCTCTGAACAGGGACGGGGACTCCTCGACAAGGAGGAAGGGGCGGCGCGAGGCGGCGCCTAGGAAGAGGAGCGAACGCAGATCACGGTCGCGGCCGAAGTAGGAGGTCTCCACCTGCATCACGGCCGCGCCGCCGCCGGCGTCCGTGACGGCGAACCCGTGGCCCCGCGAGGTGTTCGATCTGGTCACCGTTAGCGTCGTCGTGTAGCGCGCGTCCACCAGGGCCGCGGTACTCTCCCACGGCCACGGCATGTCGATCTCCCGCTGATGGACTGGCTACCTGCTCGTGATCGCAATTAAATAGGAACGAATTGGTTGCACCGGTAATAGATCGACGGGCATAGTTGTTTAGATGCAGGAGGCTGGTAGTAGAGTACATAACCTTGAATTAAGGGACCGGCTGCTCGTGATTATTTCCTTGTCGCACAAGACAAATTTCTCCTATAATTAAGGGATTGCTATGTGTCGCCTTTTATTTGTGTGTGTAAGTTGATTTTCTTGAGCCGTCCAATTTGAAGGACAGATACCTCTAGCAGTTCCTTCATCCTCCGGCCGTTTCCTCACATGGGTCGGACTCCTGCCGTCCGACTCTTCTCCCATCCTTGCTTCTCCTCCGGCTGCCACGCCGCCGTTCGCTGCCATTCCTAGCTATCTAATCTGAGCGCCGCTCGGAGCTAAAAGGCGGTCTCAAGTCCGCACCAAGCAAGTTTTCTCATTGCCTTTGCCGGAGGAGCCGTGTGGTCTCGTACTCTTCTTCTCTGTACAAAATTGACTTTTTTTAAGAGAAAAGTCATACGTCCAACTTTATAAATAACGGTTTTGCTATTTCACATCTAGATGTAAAATACTTACCTCACATCTAAATTCAGAGCCAACGATTTAGATGTGATCGCTAGGTTTTTTTTTTTTGGTGATCGCTATTTTTTTGGATGAATTTTGTGATCGCTAGTTTTTTTTTTTTGAGTCTAAACATACTTTACTTTATTGAGTAAACAAGTTCATGGGGATACAATGTAAGTCCGGCGGGTTTAAGAGACACACATGGCGTCCGAACTCCAGACCAAAAGCATGTTTAGCGAGGCTATGTGCCTCGAAATTAGACTCTCGCTCTTCCAAGATGAAGGAACAATGCTGAAAATTCCTATATGTTTCCAAAATCTCTTTGATAATGCATGCATAAACTCCTCCAGTATTGTTCTTAATATCATATCATGAATCACACCTCGGCAATCCGAGGCCATGTGATCGCTAGTTGGTCCACTGTTTTCGTACGTTTGCAGCGTGTTGTTGTTTTCGGCCTGAGTCTGGGCTGCTCTTTTTGTTTCCGTCTGGACCTGGTCTTTGTCTATGTTTGGGCCTGGTCTGTGTAGAGAGATGTGCTTTTTTTCTTCTAATGGGCTAACAGGAGAATTGAATGGTAGAGCGAGCACTTTTTTTCTCATGTCTTTCGTTCCTGTTGGCCACTCTCTACTCACTACTACTCCTATTCCCCGTCTTTTTACCAATAGTTTTGCTTTTAGTTTTTATGCATTTTGAGAATACTTTTCAGCTATGATTCTCAAAACAAAAAAAAATTGTGGAAAGCATGGTGTTGTGCAAAAGGCCCAATGGCCCACCATGTGCAACTTTTTAACTTTTTTTTATTGTTTTCCTTGCCTTTAACTTGTCTCGTCTTTGTTTCGTGCATAGCACATCTACGTGTCTTTTTTTCAGTTTCTTTGTTCTATTTTCCCTTTCATCTGGCCCATTTCTGCGTAGTTTTTCTGTCTCTAGTTTTTTTCTTGAAAACCTTTCTTAAATCAGAGCCAAAATTCATCGAGGTTCAATTGGGACTATAATTTATTTTTCTTCCCAGTTGCAACTTCATTCTCGACTCGCAACTAGGGCTCATAGTTTATAGTGTCTTAGTTGCAAGTTCATCATGACTCGCAATCGATATCGTAATTTCGTGTAGTCCTAGTTGTAAGTCCATCATCGACACAAAATTGGTCCATAGTTTATTTTTATTCCAGTTGCAAGTCCACCCCCAACTCGCAAATGTGGCCCAACCTTTTTTTTCCCAGTTGCAAGTCCACCCATGACTCGCAACTGAGGCCCGACCTTTTTTTGTCTTAGTTGCAAGTCCACCCTTGACTCGCAACCCGGGCCCCATCCTTTTCTGTCTCAGTTGCAAGTCCATCTTCGACTCGCAACTCGGGCCCGACCTTTTTGTCCCAGTTGCAAATCCACCATCAACTCGCAACTGGGGCCGAATCTTTTTTGTCCCAGTTGCAAGTCCACCCTCGACTTGCAACTGGGGCCCGAACATTTTTTCTTTCAGTTGCAAGTCCATCCTTGACTCGCAACTGGGGTCCGACCTTTTTTTGTCCCAGCTGCAATCCCATCCTCAACTCATATCTAGGACCCGATCTTTTTTTCTCCCAAGTCCACCCTCAACTCGCGACTGGGGGTCTGACATTTTTTGGTCTCAGCTGCAAATCAACCATCGACTCGCAACTGGGTCTGACCCTTTTTTATACCAGCTCCAAGTCAACCATCAACACCCAACTGTGACCTTTGATTTTTTTTTGTCGTAATTGCAAGTCAACGATCGACTCACAACTACGCCCGACCATTTTAACCAATTGGAAGTTCCCCATTGAGATGCAACGGGACCGTTGATTATGTTTTTTCCCGAGTTGTAAGTCCATCCTTGAGCCTTGATTATGTTTTTTCCCGAGTTGCAAGTCCATCTTTGACTTGCAACTGACCAAGATTTTTTTTACACAATTGCAAGTCCATCATCGACTAACTACTTGGCTCGACCTTTTTTTATCCGAGTTGCAAATCCACAACTGACTCACAGCTGGGCCGACACTTTTTTGTCCTAGTTGTAAGTCCACCATTAACATGCAACTGGTCTATTTGATTATTTTTCTTTTTTCTTTTTCAAAAAGTCACAATTTTTGAAAAATGTTCAATGTCTTTTAAAAAAATGTTCATTTAAAAAAATTGGAATTTCAATAATTGATCACATTTTCTAAATAATGTTCAGAATTAAAAATTTCAAAAAGACTAAAAATATTCGTGATTTCAAAGAAAATTGGAATCAAAATTTTGTTCAGAATTCAAAATATCTTCAAAAAATTCAACATTTGATCATACTTCAAAAAATGTTCACAATTTCTAGAAAATATTTGAAATTTTAAAATTTGTTCCCTTTTCCAGAAAAATATTCGAAGTTCCCTGTGCAAAGCTAGCCTCAATCCAAGCACACAAGCAAGCACCATTGTTGATCTACAGTAGCGGGCATGCGTAGCTTTTTTTGTTTGAGCGACCACGGACAAACTTTTTTGAGCGTGTAGCTATAGGTGAATCATGGTAGCTTTCTTGTGTTTATGCTGTTAAAAAAATACAAAGAAAACAAGTGAAGGGGGCCACAAACAGATGATGAAGTCAACTTAGATGTGAGGTATTATCTCACATTTAGATGTGACATAGTCAGACCCAATAACCAGGTTCAAACATCCCCACTCAAGGCCAACATAGCAGGCATAAACAATTTATTGGAAATAAACAGGAATTACATCCCCCACGAGTTTGGAAACTAGACAGCCCGGGGCTCATCCATCCAACTAAGATAAGTCTTATTTTTTGCAAGGAAAAAAGAATTTTATTCCAATATAATAGAGTTACAATCAAGAGGCAAGAGTTACTCGATACATGAAGGCCCTCTCTGTAACCACACAGCTGTGGTATGTTTAGAACGGATGTACCTTGCCAAACAATATGCTACTCATTTTGATCATGATGTACTTTATGTGGAACAAACTCCCTATCAACCATTAGGGCTTTAATCTCCAATGCCAAACAAGCATATGCAGAATGGTCTAGATAATCATCGATAAGTGTTGATAGAGCCATCGACGAGTTAGATTGAACAATAACCAGTAAATATGTATGTCGAATTGCAAGACCAGGACTTGCATTAGTGTGTGGATTAATGCCTCAACTGCATCAGTGTAGTGGAATAAGAATCTGTAAGTGCTACTTGTGAGTTGCGTTGGGATTTCCTTGAAGAGGAGAGGATGATGCAGTACAGTAGAGATAAATATTTCCCTCAATTAAGAACGAAGGTATCAATCCAGTAGGAGAACCACACAACACAATATAAGCAGTACCTGCACACAAGATAACAAATCATTGCACCCAACGCGAACAAGGGGTTGTCAATCCCTTGACGGTTAATTGCAAGAATAAATTGTATGGTGATATATAGATAGATAGATAGATCGCACTAAAATATAAAATAAAATAAATAAAGAAAAATTGCAGCAAGGTAATTTTGGATTTTAATATATGATAAAAGTAGACCCCAGGGCCATAGTTTTCACTAGAGGCCTCTCTTAAGAAAATAGCATACGGTGGGTAGTCAAATTACTGTTGGACAATTGATATAAAAGCAAATAATCATGACGATATCCAAGGCAATTATCATATAAGCAAAGCGATCCTCCTTTCCTCTTTCTCATCAGATCCGTTTTCTCATTGTGATACTACATTTAAGTCAATCAATTTTTATGATTCTTTCAGTGTTAAAGAAAATGGATTTTTACCTGAATAAATTGCGTGTATAGATATGTAGAGGATGAACTCAACAAGCGGATCTTTCAAGGTTAATTAGCTTTGCACATTTTATTAAATAGATGCAACGGCATAGCACCTTCAATATCATGCTTGCACTCACATGTTGTTCCAACAGCACCATGAATGCTGCCCAGAATTGCCATGCCTTCAGCTTTTGCTATAAGTTCCTATGCTGCTCCTTTTCAGGTGACTTTTCATGCGATTTCTACTTCTAAAATTAGAAAATACCTTCAGATCAAAGCAGCAGATTTGTAGAATTTTGGGAATTAGTACTACTCCATCTCCATCCGGCCAACGGTCTTTGGTCACTGATTCTGAGGTACGACATTGTTTTACTTTTATGTTAAATCCCATTTAGTTTGGCACCTCCATTTATTGGTTCGAGCCGAGAAAAGACCCTGTCGAGCAGTATCACTGACTGGAAGCCTAAATTTTCATATCAGTGATGAGATAAATCCTGTGTACCAGTGCTTAGTAGCTAGGGAAATGCGGCTGGTATTTTTCGTCAGTATGTAGGTAGCTTCCTGATGTGTGTGGTTGTGTGTTCATTCACATAGACCTGAACTTATTTTGTTGGCTTCATTTTAGTAAAGATGGGGTGGGGAAAAAACCTACACCCTATATATGTAAGTTGACTGAAAATAATAATATGTTTCAGTAGCTATATTTCTCTGGTTACTAACATGTTTGTAGGCTAGATGTTCCTGTTGGGTTGTCTCACTGTAGAACCTACCCCTATTCATCTGTTACACATTTTGTGTAGCTATTAAGGAAGAAAGTAATGACATTCACATGCCAGAGTCTCCCCATCAGCATTTGATGGCAGGAGCCGCTGTTTTACAAAATGGATGTGAAACCAAAATCATATTCTAATAACTTCTATTTAGTGCATATTATCATTTAGCAGTACGTTGGTTGTGCCTCCCCGTGATCAATGGAGATCTTCTGTAGATGTACTGCAGTCTTTTCAGGCGTTAAACTTCTCAATGGTTGACCATGGAAAATCTGTGTAGCTCTCATTTTCTCCATATGTTTATGGTTTCAAGGAGAATTCTTTCTCCTTTTGGAATTACCATCTTTAAACATTGTAGATTTCAATCTCTTGTGTATATACATCAAAGACTGTTTTTCGAATGCTTATCATGTACTAAACTCCATGCCCCCTCCTTCTGTCACATGTGTTGCTCCCTTGTCATCAGTGAGCTCCAGAAAACCCAACTACAGGTATAGAATAGTTGCCACTTAGTTAGCATTTTAGTTAACAGTGTAAACATGTTAGTAACACTATAATGTTGGACAGTAAATGAATTCGACTACATCCGAACGAACTTATCTTGCTTCCAAGAAGGGTAAAATCATCTTTAATAATTTCCGGGATTTTGCTTATATTCATGTTTCTTAACATGTTTGGAATGTCGTTTCCTCCAAAATGCAGCATTTACATTCCATTTGGAGCATAGGATGCATTTTTTATCAGTTGCTGACTGAAAAAACCACTTTTTTGATAAAAACGCTATCCACCATTGGACTTAATTAATTGTCTTCTAGACACACCTTCAAATATATACAAGTTATCTGATAAGGTAGTCGTGGGAAGAATATATTTTTGGTTTACATTGTAAATATTTTTAGTGACCACAAATTTGACTTTATTTTTTGCTTCTTTTCAGCTTTCAGGTCCTAGATGAGAAGGTAATGATGTACTTGAACATTACGAGAAGACCCAGTTCCATCATCTCAGAAGCCAGAAGTTAACCATTTAATATCGTTGGTTCTAAAATTTGTTTAAGAAAAATGTTCATTCTGCTATTAGTCCCATGATTATGTGTCAATTGTAGATTCTTAATTGCTTGGAATTATTTTATATGTTTGATTCCTTCGGTTCATATTTATTCAACAAAAAAATATTTTCAAGATTGGTCCATTTGAGGATCAAACTTCGAACATGTGAATTGATGTGGCATCAAGCTAAGTCTGTTGATACCTTGCTCTCCTTTTTTTTTTGCTTTGCACAGTTAATCTCGTCACCGGATATGTATGTTAATCCTCTAGCTTTGCTCATTTTTTCTTTTGATTTCATCTTAGTTGATAGAATATTGTGTCACAATTTACATGGTCATGTGGGTGAATTGTTTCTCCCGTTGCAACGCACGGGTATGTTTCCTATCTATATCTATATCTATACCTACTATTAAAGGGAGGTGATATTCTTGGTTTCGTCCCGCTTCATTTGGTCCCGCTTAAATTAATTTCATGTACGCTATTTAGTTTCGTTACTTGCCACCCGTTTTGGCCCAACAGAAAAAGCCCACCTGAGCGCGCACTGAGGCCCAGGTCCGGAGAGCTGGCAAAAAATAAAATTGCCGATGGGAGGGTTCGATCTCATAAACTGCGAACCGGCCACGCATAGTTTGTTCAACTGACCCAACTAGAGATATGAAAGGTTTTTTTTTCTCCCGTTGCAACGCACGGGCCTTTTTGCTAGTGAATATAAAATATCCAAGATTGATACTATAATAGCATGGAACAATAAAAAATTATAGATACATTGGAGACGTATCAAGCATCCCCAAGCTTAATTCCTGGTCGTTATCGAGTAGGTAATTGATAAAAACAGAATTTTTGATATGGAATGCTACCTATCATATTCATCATATAATCTTTCTCTTTTGTTGCATGGACATTTGAGTTTGAGTGATTCAAAGCAATAGTCCATAACTTGACATGAAAACATCAATACTCAGCATATCAACAAGCAACCATGTCTTTCAAAATATCAACGCTAAAGAAAGTTATCGCTGGCCCATTATACTCAATCATTGATCCAACCATGAAACACACTCAAATATTAGCTACATCCAATGCACAAGCATGACAATAGTGTTCCCTAGTTGGTACTTTATAAGAGCAGATGGTGACTCAAAATAAAAACAAAAATTGCATAAAAGTAAATAGATAGACCCTTCGTAGAGGGAAGCAGAGATTTATAGAGGTGCGAGAGCTCAAAACTTAATTTAGAAATAAAAATATTTTGAGAGGCATACTTTTCCTGTCAATGCTACGACCGAGAGTTCCCAACATATTTCATGCTAGAAAAATCATAGGCGGTTCCCAAATTTTTTTTAATTTTTTTTCCACTTTTCTTTTCACAAGCCATGGCTAGCCGTATCCACGAGTGCCTTCCATACCAACACTTTTCAAGGAATTTATTATCATCATCATATTAAAAATAATTCATTTCGGGACTGGGCATCCCTATTACTTGCCACACTCTCGTGTAATGACAAATGAATAAATACTTATCATGAGAATAACCCACCAAATATGGAAGATATCAGCCACCCCCTGCCGCCACATGAGCGGTACGGGCAAACAAAACCGAAATTTATTTTGAATAATTAGAGTTGGCACATGCAAATTTACTTAGGACGGCATGAAAATACCGCATATAGGTAGGTATAATGGACTCATTTGACACAACTTTGAGTTTAAGAGTTTGGATGCACAAGCAGTATTCGCGCTTAGTACAAATGAAGGCTAGCAAATAGGTTGAGAAGTGACCAACCAAAAAATGAAAACAGTCATAAACATGCATTGAGCATAACTAACACTGAACTAGTAGAATGTCCGTGCATTGCTACGGGCTATAATGCATATAAATGTATCAAATAAATAATTAAGGTCGTCTCCAAGGTTAAAGTTTCTTTTAGTATGTTAGATGCCCATGCATTACCACATGCCTTTTAGTGTATTGTTGTATTCAAGAAATTATTAAGAATAAATTTCAAAAGAATTGTATATATATGCAGACAAACAGTTAAGGAAGCACAAGATAAACTATTTAAAAATTGTGATGGATTAAATAGAATTCACAAACAATAGTAACCAGCAGTTGTTTCTAAAATTTAATTCCTTTGCACTATATTTCTTTAAGGGAAAGACATTTAATAAAATGTAGATCAAATGTCGCATAAGACTATGCCAGCACCTCGCAAGCTATATGGATTGAATCACCGAGCTAAAAATTCATCAAGAAGCGAATCAGTTACATGCCTACGGAAGTGAAGATTCAAGTTGAACCTGCAATAGTAGAAGCATTTACAGTGCCCTCAATATGTGATTATACTGAAACTGGATGTACCTACGACCATTTTCAGTGCATAGCAATATAAGGTTACTACTTAAGTTTGCTCACGTAATATTTTCATAGCATATAGTACAAAGTAGTGATTGACTGGTTACGTGTAGATGTAAGACAATTGTTCCATGCATATTACTCTAAATATTCGAATGCCCACAACGGAAAAAAAATATGTTAATTCAATGGAAATAGATTTATCCAACAATATTTTGACCATTATCAATCTGCACAGTAACATGCAACTGATAACGAAGACATATCCCTGAGATTACCTCCAAATAAGTCACTTGCTTCCCTTAAAAAATAAATCAATATACTCTCCCACATATCGTCTCACATGCATTACAAAGCTAGCGCTCTTTGTTCATCCATTAGCTCCAAAACTTAAATAAGTGTTTTTTACTGATGCTTCCTGTTGGGAAACGTTGCATGGAAAACAAAAAAAATTCTACGCACACGCAAGATCTATCCATGGAGATGCATAGCAACGAGAGGGGGAGAGCATCTACATACCCTTGTAGATCGCTAAGACGAAGCGTTTATGACGCGGTTGATGTAGTCGTACTCTTCGCGATCCGATCACGATCCAACCGATCTAGTGCCGAACGGACGATACCTCCGAGTTTAGCACACGTGCGGCTTGATGACGTCTCCTCCTTCTTGATCCAGCAAGCGGGAGAGGAGAAGTAGATGGGATCACAACCAACACGACGGTGTGGTGGTGATGGTGGTGGTGGAGCACCGACAGCGCTTCGCTAAGCGTCGCCGGGACGAGTCGGTGGAACTATGGAGTAACGGGAGAGAGAGGGGCGCCAAGGGCTTGGTGTGTCCTCTTGGGGCGCCCCCTCCCCTCTATATATATAGGTGGAGGGGCGTGCGAAACAGCCCCTCCAAGCCCTAGGGCGCAGCTAAGGGGGAGAGGACTTGGACTCCAAGTCCAATCCTATTCCTACTAGGACTCCTTCCTTTTTTGCCTTCCCTTGCCTTCCCTAGCCACATGAGCTTTTGAGTACTTGGTGCGCCTAGCCCAATAAGGCTAGGGCGCCTCTCCACAGTGCATGCTAGCCCTTGGGTCATGGTGAACCCACTTGTGGACTTCCGGGCCCCTCCAAAATCCTCCGGAACCTTCTGGAAGCTTCCCGGTACAATACCGAAAAAACTGCACCTTTTTCCGGAACCCAAAATATGACTTCCCATATATAAATCTTTACCTCTCGACCATTCGGAGACTCCTCGTGATGTCCGGGATCTCATCCGGGACTCCGAACAATATTTGGTTACCACTCATCAAATATCCCAATACTACTCTAGCGTCAACGAACATTAAGTGTGCGACCCTACGGGTTCGGGAATTATGTAGTCATGACCGAGACACCTCTCCGGTCAATAACCAATAGCGGGACCTGGATGCCCATATTGATTCCTACATATTCCACGAAGATCTTTTAACGGTTGAACCTTTATGACAACATACATAATTCCCTTTGTCTGTCGGTATGTTACTTGCCCGAGATTCGATCGTCGGTATCTCTATACCTAGTTCAATCTCGTTACCGGCAAGTCTCTTTACTCATTCTGTAATACATCATCTTGCAACTAACTCCTTAGTCACTTTGCTTGCAAGCTTCTTGTGATGCGTATTACCGAGAGGGCCCAGAGATACCTCTCCGATACAAGGAGTGACAAATCCCAATCTTGATTCAAACCAACTCAACAGACACCTTCGGAGATACCTGTAGAGCATCTTTATGATGACCCAGTTACGTTGTGACGTTTGATAGCACACAAGGTATTCCTCCGGTATCTGGGAGTTGTATGATCTCATGGTCGAAGGAACATGTATTTGACATTAAGAAAGCAGTAGCAATAAACTGAACGATCATATGCTATGCTAACGGTTGGGTCTTGTCCATCACATCATTCTCCTAATGATGTGATCCCGTTATCAAATGACAACACATGTCTATGGTTAGGAGACCTTAACCATCTTTGATCAACGAGCTAGTCTAGTAGAGGCATACTAGGGACACGGTATTTGTTTATGTATTCACACATGTATTTAAGTTTCCGATCAATACAATTCTAGCATGAATAATAAACCTTTATCATGAATAAAGAAATATAAAATAACAACTTTATTATTGCCTCTAGGGCATATTTCCTTCACTTCCCATTCGAGACCACAAGAAATTCCTACAATGTTGAAGCAATGGCTGAACCTTGCAACACGAGCATCCAAACATAAATAAATGACAAATAAAAATGCAGAGGAAATATTTCACGGAAAAGAGGAGTATCAAATTTGAATCTAGTTCACCATCTTGCTGGTACATATGCTACAAAAGGAAATATTTCAGAAATGTAACTTGGGAAGTTGTCATTTTTTTAACATCATATGCTATTATGATGAACTACAAAAGGTGGAACAAATGGATGTCCTTATTTTTAGAACCCTACACTTGATAAAGTATAGGGAATATCCAGATAATCATACATTTAACTAAAGTCCAGGGATGCATAAGCAGCAGCAAGAATCAAGTGCGTCAACCTCAGGATCCCATGTCTCTAAAGTAATAAATTTTAAGGAAGCGCCCTAGTGGGGAAAAAGATGACTAATCCACAATGGCTGGCAATTCAGTGTCATTATTCTTTGTCAAACTCAAGGTAGCAGTACTATCTTTATCAAGTTCATATGCAAAATCATTACAGTCGGTACCCTCGACATAGGTTGTAGGGAAAGTGCATATGCGAAATCATTATTGTACCTCCTTTTTTTTGTTCATAAATTCATATATGGCAATGTCTTTTTTTTCGCGAATACGCAAAAGCATTGCATATCATTGCATTGATATTCGATGGTGAAAATACAGGGTTTAGTTGTTACAGGATAGATGTGCAACAACAAAAGGCCGCCTACAAGCATGTGCACATGGATGGCATGAGTAAGCTGCCTCAACGCGTGGATCTCTGTGGATGCGCCTCCCACGATGGACCAGGACTACGTCTCCACGATGATGATCGCGAGCCCTTTAGCGCCGGCACGTGCTCACAAGCAGGCCTCCTCCTGAATTGTTTGTACGGCACGTCTGACGGAGGGTTGGTCACCATCGAATAGGTAACTATGCTTAAAGCAAAGTGCCTAACCTATAAATCAGATTACCTGAATTAGTAGCTTGAAGAACTCTGCCATGTACTATTATACAGCCTAAGCACCAGATTGACACCTAAGAAATGGATATCCAGTGTCCATATTTCCCTATCTGTAGTAGAAGATAAAACTGAATCACATCGAAGGTCCCCGTGCATTGCAACGGGATGACAAAATAGACACATGGGTATACTTTGATAAAAGAGAGCATCATGCATATTCTACATACAACTTTATTTTAAACAAAACATATTCATGGAAATTGCTAAGCTACTGGCTATGTCCTGATTATACTGAAATTGACTTCACTGGATTAATGGCTTCAAGGTGGGCAAGATCTGCATGTTGATCCAGCACAGAAAAGTCATTACCCCTAATATTTGATAGAGACAAAGGCACCGACACAGGATCATGGCAAAGCAAAATCCATTTTTATCACCAACAAGAAATGAAAAAACAAATTATTGGTGCTTCCTTTCTCTGTAGTTCTGAACCACTACATGCATTGTGCGGATAATAGGTAACGTACATATAACAAGAACGCTTTATAATTTGGAAGTGTATGATATAACGTGGACAACAGTGTTCTCTCAAAATCTGTAGCAATCAATGGAAAGAAGTAAAAGCTAATCTCCTAACCCTACAATATTCTCAGGTATGTATAAGAATAGGGGTCATCTTACTATGCCAGGTACAAAATTGACAGAGACAATGGTACTGCTAGTAGTCATCCATTTAATGCTGCTATAGAAAGACCACCAATAGGCACCCCTCAACTATACTGGAATTGTCACTCATAAATCCAGGGCTAGTATGCCTATAAAAGTGTTAGTAATACATCAGGTAGTTTTCTTTCCTTTAGCTGGGATTTGGAAAATGCCAATCAGACTCTGAGCATAATAGAGATTGCATTACACAAATAAACTATCGATTTTGGTGGGACAGGTTCTACTTTTTCTATAGCAGCAAAACCAATCCAGAAAACCGGCAACCACCTGGGAAGGAAAGTTCTTGTGCAACAGAGAAGCACGCGGGCAGCTGGAGGGTGAAGGAGCCATGAGGAGGCCAACAGAGGTCACAGAAGCTGCAGGGCAGTGGCGCTAGATAGTGGTTAAGGACGAAGACCGCGTAGACATCCGCGGAGCCGGCGGGGTCGCATGCCATAGTAGAAGGTGAATTCTTTAACATTTCTCTTTACCTTTTAGAATCGTCAACAATGACAATAATGTTGAAAGAATTAGCATAAATAAATTAGTGATAATAAAAACATGATGGCGTGATTAGTTAAACCATTACCGTTCATTCTCACCTTACTGACTTATAACAATCAAGCCTAAAAACCATGATCTGACCATGGACAAAGACAAAGACAAAATGGCCAAAAAATCTATAAATAGAACTGTAGCAATATTATTGCGTACCAACAAAAATTAAATGGTAGTGTGATTGTAATGTGCATTCAACCCTGGTTTTTTATAGGCCACTTGAAATTGGACAAGGATTCAGATTAGCACCTGATCGGCACCAATGCAACCGATGCGGGGACGAGCTTGGACTCTTCGACGGCGACGACAAAGTGGCCGATGGGCCCTTGGTCATCTTCTCGTGGAAAAGAAAGCTGCCGCTGCTCACGGCCCTTGACGAGGTTGAGCTCTAAGTCATCCACATCGGCGCCGTCGTTCTGCTCTCATAGTTAAAAAAAAACCAGAGGTAATGTACCACACCACCAGGCAAGTAGCCCGAATCAACTTTCAGATTTCATATGGTTAGATATAGTAGACTAAATAATTAGGCAGGGTTTGTGTACACATTAGTAACAAAATCAATAATCAATAAAGGCAAAGTTAGGCAAATCCACATACTGAAAAAACATTGTTAATGCAGTGTGAAATAAGAGAGGGATGGAACATAGAATACCTGTTCATCATATGGTAAGAGAAGATGTGCAGCAAAACAAGTTGTGCCGTTTGAAGACGAGTGTAACAATGGACAATTAGGTCAACATGTTCTGATGCTAACAAAACCAGGGACACCTGAATTAGTACTAAAATTATGTTAATGTCAAATTCTTCAGTTTTGTTCCTCCAAAAAAACGCCCACTGTAACTTATGTTTTAGTTCTTCATCACTCCTTCCACTTTCCTGAAAAAAGGAAAAGAAATAGGGTAGCATTAATAATGGGGGATATCTTACTGGAGAAATAACAATGAATATCTTATACTTTTCAAATAATATCAAAAATGTTGATGTGGTATACCAGGCCAAAATAATTAAAATTGCAATTGATCTAACACAAATTCATGTGTAGCTGAATTGTAATGTTCATGTGAACGAATGTGAACAAATGACACAGCAGAAAACAACAGTACGCATGCCAGATATTTAAACCTGATTATAAGCAGAACATCATGAACATCGTAATTGAAATTGAAGAAAAAACCTGAAACCGTTTGATGCAATTCAAAATCTTGTCAATAGCATCTTGACACCAGTCTAAGATCCGTGACAATTTGAGCATTGCAGCTCCTAGAAGTATGTAGCTTCTTAGCAGGCTCACCAACCCTCTCAATCAGAGTTGCTTCGATATTCATATACACGTCCTCCCTATCCATTATCCCTCTCCAGAGCACCTTCACGGCCTATGTCGTGGTGGAGTTTAAGCAACTGAATTGACACACCGTGGGATCAATATTAAAAGAAAAAATGCACTGAAGCAAACATACCAGATGTCACGGCGGCATCTAGTCCACATGAAGCGCCTCCAGTCCTTCTATGTTCCTCGCCTATGCCATGTAGTCATGTTTCCGTGGTCATGATGTATGATTAGATGGGAACAGAGGAGGAAGTAGACCCAATGGTGAACATCCGTATATGCAGGGGAGGGGCGCCTCGTTGTCGGAGGCCGTTGATGGTAGAGAGTAGGGGTCCGGGCATGGTTGGTGGCCCCGAGGGCCTGGTCGATGCAGAGCATGGTGGCCGCGGTGGCCAACTGCGAGGTTGGTGGCCTGGGCGGCCGATGCGCTCGATGACGAGATCCAGCAGGCGGCGTGCGGTGGAGGGAGAGGATGGATGCGGCGGCGTGCGGTGGAGAGAGAGGACGAAGACGGCGGCGTTATGGATGCGTCCGTCGTGCGGTGTGTCCCGACGATCGATCTGGAGTTCCGCAACGAAGGCGGCGACAGCTCCTCTCGGACCTCCGCGGCGACGAAGGGCTCCGCGATGGCGGCTAGGGCGTGGCAAATACATCGAGGGGAGCGTCGTTGCCGAGGGCGCTGTGTCCTCGAGGGGATCGATAGGAGCGGTTTTTTTTGTGGGGTGTTTTTTTTTGCTGTGTACGTGGGGTGGGGGAGCGGACGAAAAAAACGGACGAAAGTGGTGGGACGAAAAAAAACGTGAAGACTATTCTACCAACTGAGACATTAAGAGTAGAGATAATGCACTAAAAGAAGGATATAACTTCGTTGAATAACTATTGATTTTCGTGCATGCATAGAGAATCATAAACCTTAACGTCAATATTCTTACTAAAACATAATTACTCACCAACATGACTCATACATTATCATCTCCATATCGCAAAACTATTATAAGAAATCAAACTTATCACGTCCAATGATGTTTGTGAAAATTTTTATTATATCGGGAGAGTCGGCGAGGCGGTCGACGCACGGCTCCGCATCCGCACTGCCGCCGAAGCGCCGAGTAGGACGTGGTCGTGTGACGCAAGCAGCATGACGCAGTCATCGAAGCGGCCGTCGGCGCCCGGGACGAAGGAGCCGAGCAAGGGATGTACGGACCGTGAACCTTCCACGGCGCGTGGACGAAGCTCGAGACCGACCAGCCGATCTTCCCCGCCGTGGCCCCGCTCCAGGACAAGGAATCCGAGGAGGGAGAGCAGTGGCAGGCGCCTTCTGCCAGTGGCAGCGCAGGAAAGATGGCTCGGTGACAAGGGCGCGCCAGCGCTTGCGTGCGGCAGCGCACGGCCACGGCAAGAGGTTGGCGAAGCCGGGCACGCGTGCCAGGATCTCCATTACCATGTCCTTCGACAGCCTCACCAGCGAGAATGATGAGCGTGTGTGCATGCCACTTCTATTACGCGTGTGTGTATGTCGTCGCTGGTTACTAGCATGCGCACGTATGTATGTAGGCAATCATAATTAGTTCATTGTTATTTACCCTTAGCTGATGGACCCTTAGCTGTGAGAGATACATGCGTGTCGGACCAGTTTAGTTACAAACCTAATTGCTACATATAAGAATAATAATAGGTGAAATTCCAGCCTCCTCTAACCAAGGAATGTTTGAATTTCTTTTGTCATGATTTCTCCTCAATTTGTTTATTTCCATCTTTTTTATGAAAATATTAGATATATTATAAAAATTCATTGGAAGTACAAAACACCTCAAACATAATAAAAATTACATCGAGGTCCATGGACCACCGAACGTCCATTGCCGCCGCCAGAACGAGCCGCCGACGCGCCGCTGTCGCCACTCCCATAGCGGAGCCGGCCTGACCTTGTCGATGACAGCCAGGAAGTCTTCGTGCACGCGCCCCTAAGGACCAGCGTCCCGGAGCAGCAGTCGTCGCCATTGAATCCTTGAATCAATCTGAAGAATTTGACACCAAATATGACCGTTGCATACGCACAACGAGAAACCCTAACCTCACCGCCCCGAGGAGCTGGCAGGAATCTACGTCGGAGCTCCGTCTAATCCGTCCTAAAGGACGAACTTGAGGAAGATCGAAGCCCAAAATACTGACTCGAAGAAGAAGCGCCGCCCTCCGTCCAAATACCGCCTTTGCGAGGACTGAAACCCTACCTATCTACTAGCCGGAGCCGAGCCACCAAAAATCCCCTCCCTGCCACCGGCTGCCGGAGCGGCAGACGGAGGGGAGGCGAATCCACGGGCTCGCCGACGGGGATCGATGGGAGGAAGGCTTTTCCTAGTCGCCTTGCGAGAGAGGAAAGAAAAGCAAGTCTGCAAAGACCTGATGATTAGCTTAGACGAAAGCACTTTGCTTATACTAAACTCGCAAGAAAAACTTCTTTTCTACTATATTTTGGGCTTTTTTAGGCTATTACTACTATTGAATATTTGAACCATATAATTTTATTGAATTTAACTTCTACCTTTGCATGCTAAAATTTCCCGCAGCAACGCGCGGGGTATCATCTAGTTTTACAGTGGAGAGATTTAATAACTTACTCACTTACAAAATTACTTTTTAGTGTCTACATAATTGAACATATTCTGGTTTTACCATATATATTGGAAAAAATTAGGTATGCTGATGCGATGTTTTTAAATAGGCATGACAACATTGTTGCAGTATATCAAACAAGTGATGGATTTGAATGATCAATTCAGTTCTCAAGTAACCAGAGCTTCTAATGTTTTGTCATCGTCCATGGATTTGAATGATCAATTCAGTTCTCAAGTAACCAGAGCTTCTAATGTTTTGTCATCGTCCATGGATCGGAGACATAACACCTTCAACAAGTCAAATGTATGTAGGCTAGAGAATGTTTTTAATCCTTTGCTTTTTTTTAGTGAAGAAAGAGATTGGTTGGCGTATGAGCCACCACATTTCCAACTTGATACATTCAATCATCTAGAGTTCAAAATATGCCAACCATTTGTTGATTTGGAAAAATGAATAGTTCAGATAGGCAAAAATCCTGCGGGTATCCAATGGTTGGGAGGCTATTAAGGTTAGTAATAACTCTTTTGATGCCAATTGAATAGCAGGGACCTTTTTCTCTATGAAACTTGTCAAGAAACACCTTGAAACAAACAAAAATGAGAGACACCTTTCTTTGCCATTGTACGATAGTCTATATTGAGAAAGCAGAGGTAAATACACCACAAAATAGCATGACGGACTAAGAATACCTATTTCCTTTGTTAGTAGGTATAGACTACCATGACATGATGAATAGATCTTAAGTTTTCTCTAAAAAAAAAAACAGAAGGCATCCATATCAGAACTCTCTGCACAGACCAGTGAACTATAATCGGAAAAAATGAGCTTGCAGCAAAGCAAAGGGGGATAATTTCTACTCATTAATGGTATGAGTAAATCTTAACCCTTACACTAGCACAAATAAGGTAGAACTTAAAGATAAGAATTGACCCAAGGCAATGTATGAGGAAAATCTCACATAATAAAAAATGGGAGATCAATCATTTTGTCAGTCAAGAAGCTACACTGTCTCAACCTAAATCTTTAGCCAACACTTCTGCTGACATTATATCTCCTGATTTGGAGAGGTGAATGTAAAATTTAAAAGCAATACATTTTAGAGTGTACATTTGATATGGCATGATTCAAATAACCTAAGAAACAAGGATTCGTTGGAAATGGTACGGGCGTGTAGGAAAGAGGAGGAGAAGGTGCGGATGAACCATCACGGGCACCAATTCCTATTTGATAAGTCTTACATGCTTACATGTTGCCATGGGCAGTCTATTGTGCATAAAACTTATATTTGGAAGTATGATCATTAGGATCGCTATAAAAAACTATGATTTTAGGATGAAAATAACTATTTATTTCAAAAGATATTGAGCCAGTCTCATCTAAAAATCACAACAACCAAAAAAATCCTAAGGTTCCAGTTTTGACTCTCAGATTAGAGAACCACATCTTTAATTGGAGCCTCTGAGCGCCTCCCCTCTCCCCTCCTAGCGCCGGCTGCCCTCCGGCGCCGGCGGCCACCCTCCTCGCGCCGCTCACCACTCCGGTGACGGCGGCCACCCATGGCTTCATGCGTTTCCCTCTCGGCGGCCTCGTCTGGTTCCCCTTCCCCTTCCCCCCCTCCCCCTCCGCCTCCGGCCCTGCGCTCCCTCTTGCTGGTCCCGGATGTGGTGGGCACGGCCAATGGCCCAATCGTCCAGGGAGGGCCTTCCGGCTCGTGCCGGCCAGCGCCTCCGACGGGGGCGGCTTGGCAGACCAGGTGGAACCGCCGCGACCGGGGCCCATCGGGGATGCGGCCGTCTTCCCCTCAGCGCGATCCCACTAGGCGGACCTTGACGTCTCCCCACCACCCTCTGCCGGCCAGCCGCCCCCGTCCAGACTCGCGGATCCCGGCCGCGCTGTACGGCTGCTGCTACAACTGCGGTGACCCCGGGCATATCTCCGCCAAGTGCACCAACGACACCCCATGCCTGAGGTGTGGTGGGTGTAGCGCCCAAGATGCGATTCTATCCCAATCACGAGATGAATTCATGATTGGGGCACAATCGTATTTCGAGCGCATAGCAAGATGGATATCATTACAACATACCATGTACTGTATAGATGAGAATACCAGATAAAGGCTTACACTCGCCACAAGCTAGATCATGAATACATGAATACATCAATACATAGCAATCATCATATAGAAGAGCAGGATCCTACTACGGATGAAATCAAACGAAAAAGAAGAACGACATCCACCCTGCTAATCCCAGGCCCCCGACCCGGAACCTATCCCTTGATCGAAGAAGAAGCAGAAGAACTCCAAAACAAGCAAGCATCGCTCTCACGTCAGATCATCGCATCACCTGTACATGCAACTGTTGTTGTAGTAATCTGTGAGCCACGAGGACTCAGCAATCCCATTGCCATGGGTATCAAGACTAGCAAAGCTTAATGGGTATGGAATGGTTAAGTGGTGAGGTTGCAGCAGCACTAAGCATTGTATGGTGGCTAGCTTACGAGTACAAGTGTAAGATGAGAAACTATGCAAACGGCCGCAGACTAGTAATGATCAAGAAGTGATCTTGAACAACTTACGTTCAAACATAATCCCACCGTGTTCTCTTCTCGAACTCACTCGAAAAGAGACGGTCACGGTTACGCACGCGGTTGGTGTATTTAAATTCGGATCTGGTGTCAAGTTCTCTACAACCGGATATTAAAAATTCCCATCTGCCACATAACCGCGGGCACAGCTTTCGAAAGATTAAACCCTGCAGGGGTGTCCCAACTTAGTCCATGATAAACTCTCACGATCAGCGGAGGCAAATCTCCATCTTGGGGACAACCCGATCAAACTCGGAATCCCGGTGCACAAGACATTTCGACAATGGTAAAACACGTCCAGCAAGACCTCTCGACATGCCGACACCCTGATAGTAGGCGCGCGTATCTTGTCTCAGGCCACGATCGGATTGTCCAAACTTCCGGTAGGCCAAATCCAGAGTTGCCCCTGGCGGTCAACGGCGGTTGACTGGTTTGGACCAACACTCATGAGGAGCACTGGCCCGGGTTGTTAATTAAGTCCTCGGGGCCCGGGAAGTCCCTATGCAAGTTTTAGTTGTTATTAGGCAAATGGTAAAACCAATGTTGGGCCTTGCTGGAAGAGTTTTATTCAAAGCAAACTGTCGAGGGGGGCCCATAAACCCCGACCGTGTTAGGAACGCAAAATCAAGGAACATAACACCGGTATGACGGAAACTAGGGCGGCAAGAGTGGAACAAAACACCAAGCAAAAGGCTAAGCCTTCCACCCTTTACTAAGTATATAGATGCATTAATTAAATGAGATATTGTGATATCCCATGATATCCATGTCCCAACATGGAACAAACTGCAACTACACCTGCAACTAGCAACGCTATAAGAGAGGCTGAGCAAAGCGGTAACATAGCCAAACAATGGTTTGCTGGGATGGTGGAAAGGTTAGAGGCTGATCATGGCAATTTGGGAGGCTTGATAAACAAGTGGTAGGTAGCGCGACATAGCGATAGCATCGAGACAACTAGCAAGCAAAGATAGTAGTGGTATCCAAGGTAACGGTCATCTTACCTGAAATCCCGCTAGGAAGAAGACCGAATCCATGAAGAAGACGAATGGGCGTAGTCGAACGAATCCTCACACCCGCAACGTAACCGGAACTATTGACAAGAAGCACAACCGGAAAGAAGCATACAACATGATAAACACACATATCATAACCATGGCATGATGCACAATCAAGTATGATGCATGTCCGGTTTAATGATTCATGCCATGGCAAAGTGCAACAAACAATGCTACAAATTAAGTGGAGCTCAATATGCAACGAGTTGCATATTGAGGAAACACCACATTCAAGTATTTAGTTCACTCTCGTTTAGGTACACATCAATATTAAATGTTGGTTAACATGGCAAGAGGTGAGGCATAATAAAACTACCTATCTAGGCAAGTTTAAATGAGGCCGGAAACACAAACAACAATTCCGGAAAATCCTCATATGCAATTTATGAATTTGGTACTGTTCTGCCCTAAAAAGAATTTTAATGTTGTTAAACAGCAAGATAAAGTGCACCAAGTTAATCTATGCATTCTTCTACCCCATTTACATATAAACTTTATTAAATTCAGAGCCACGGTTAATTAGTTATGAAATAAACCATTTTAACATGTCATTTATGCAAATTAATTCAAACAGCATATTTAAACATTTTTAAACATGGATGAAAGCAGCATATTATGAAACTAGATGAAATTCTAAGCATTTTACATGTTTAAATCATTTTAATCCGATGCACAGTTAGTGAGATATGATATGCATGAACATGGAGGGTTTTTCTGCAATTCTATTTTCTCAAGATAATTAGCAAATTTGCAGAACAGGAAAAACATGACACGGGCCGAATCTGACTGGGCCACCAGAGAGGAGGGGCAGTGGGGAGCTCACCCATGGGCCTCACGGCCCGTCGGTGGAGCAGCCCACCAGCGGCGCGGAGCTGGGCTGCTTGATCTGGCGAAGGGGCGTGGGCCAGGTGCTAGGAGTGGTCGCGGTCAACGAGCGAGGAGCGAGATGAGGCGCTGGTCCAGGCGAGCGAAGCAGAGGGCGGGGTCGAGCTCGTTCCCGAGCAGAGGACGATGGTGGCGGACTTGGCGCGATCCCGACGACGCGGACGAGGTGAGGAGGAGCGGATCCAGGCGGGGGCGTTCGGGAAAAGGGGCACGGGCGCGGACCCGACGAAGACAACGGGGACGCGGCGGTGCTTGGCAATGGATCCAATGGAGATGAGCTTGAGGCATCGGCCTTGGGAACTCTAGCGAGTTCCCTGAGGAGAAGGAGAGCAGGCGTCGAGGCTTGCGGGGAGCTGCGGGAGGAGCTCGGGCAGAGGCAGTTGCCTTGGCCCAGATGGGATCGAGTGCGGCGGCGGGGTTGAGGTTGGAGGCGCGCGACGACGAGCGAGCTCGGGCGCACGGCCAGAGGAGGAGCACGACATAGGGGCTCGGGTGCTCGGTGGCGCGAGGAGACAAGGTCGAGCGCTCCTTCTCGGGTCCTCGGGCAGAGAGGAGGGCGAGGGGATCTGGAGGTTGTAGGTGGCGAGCGATGGTTGGGGAGGGATGGATCCCGAGGTGGGAGGAGAGTGGGTAGTTGGCTGGTGACGGCGACGGGACTGATGGGACAAGGCTCCTAGACTTTAGGGTTTGGTCTGGTTATATAGCAGGTAGGTAATAGGACGGGGGATTTGGATCA
The DNA here is from genome assembly GCA_011799875.1 of Thinopyrum elongatum. NCBI lineage: Eukaryota > Viridiplantae > Streptophyta > Magnoliopsida > Poales > Poaceae > Thinopyrum > Thinopyrum elongatum. The sequence goes on from CM022301.1 coordinate 544,951,039, forward strand.
TCCGATTGAAATCCGAGGGTCGAGAATAAATAGGTAGGGAAGTCCAAATAATAAACCGAAGATGTTTTAGGGATGTTTGGGGATGATCCGGACCCATCGGTCATGACTGCCCGGGTCAGGTTCGGGAAAGTTTTCGGACGTGCGCGAGGGGTTTGACAAAAGGCCATGGAGGAAAGAGGGTTTGATGGCTCAGAGAAGGGGGAGAAGAGAGCGGTCCGGTTGACCTGAGAGGAGGTCAACAGAGACGAGGAAGAAGCTGCAACTACGAGCGAATGCAAGTTTGCGAAAACATGCGGATGCAATGCGCATGATGCGATGATGAAATGCAACAAGCAAATAAAACACACGGCGACAACGAAATAACTAGAAGGCATCTGGAGCGTCGGTCTCGGGTCGTCACAACACTCCCCCGCTTACAAGAGATCTCGCCCCGAGATCTAGGGATGAAAACGGAGAGAAGAGGTAAAACTAAGTTGCTTCTTTGACAAACGAGTGAAACCACGAACCTTGAAAGGTTAAACAATTTCGAGGAAAATATTCAACGGAGATGAACAGAGTTGAAAACACTCCGTTAGACAAGAGGAACAAGGGATACGAAGAGAACCCAGAGCTCAAGGGACAAGAAGAATTTGAAACCATTCCGGTTGAAACGAACTAGAAAGGAAGAGAAAGTATTCGGACAGCACTCCGATTGAATATAGAAAAAAGGAACATAACATGAACTTGATAAGATGGGATACTCGATGAGAGCAATAACACAATGCCTCCGGAAAAAAAAAGAATGGAGAAGAGAAAACCAACATCTCTCACAACTGAACTTGAAAGAGCATCCATACAAATAAGGATTGAACAGAGTTGTTGGAAAATCAACAACGAAAAGAATAAGCTTGTTGTGGGCTTATGGAAAGCATCTCAATGATTTGAGGTGAAATTCTGCCACTAACGGAAACAATTGCATAGGTTGAGATCAATGAAGGGATGAAAAACTTCTTTCACCGAGAAGGATATGGAGAAAGCTTGGATCATTGATAAGCACCACAAATAGCAACATTCCCAATGGAAGGCTTTAGGTGAAATCTATACCAAGATAACTCCAAGGAAGAAAGTGATGGGTTTAAATATCTCATTCCTGACAACTTGTGAATCATGAAACATGAAGAAAATTGTCAAAAATGACATAACACCACCTCAAAAGATAATGTAGAAAGAATTGCACTTTGGAATGCAAGATGAAGAATACTTGAGCTCCTCGAACAAGAATCTTGACGAACACTAGAAGAATGAATTAAATCCTTAACGAACCACCATGTGTAGCCTCCATGAAGAACTCCGGTAGAAAAGGATAATAGAAAAGAATTGAAGGTTGAAGCGAACAAGATTGAAGCCTTGCAATGAGTTAGATGGAGCTTCGAAATGAGAAAGCTTTGAACTCCGGACAAGAAAGATGAACAGCATGGAACCGAGAATTTCTTCATCATGAATAAACTCCGAAGGAAGGAATTAATCACTTGGATGAAACAAGAATAAGAATTATGTTATGCGTATCCTTCACCAATTCAAATTGGTGACAAGCAACGGATTAGGGATGCTACTTATTCTTCTTGCAAGGATTGAGGAGAGATATAGAGCAAACTTGGGAACATCTTCAATGAACCACCGGTAGGATTTGGGAAGAACGAAAGCTGAAAGTTGAGGATGAAGAATTCTTCTGGAATGATGGCCTTCGGAGAATCGAAATGAAACAACTCACGAAAAGGATTTGTGATGGTCATTAAAAAAAATCACGACCGGAACAATTGTGAGGATGGTACGAAACTAGCACCAAGAATTGTTGAGGCACTCCGGAACAATGATGAATATTAATGTTGAGCCAAAGATGCAAAGAATTTGAAAACGAACATGGAGAAGGCATATGACCGATGAAATTCATACTTACGTCAAACTTTGAAAGAATTTGAGAATAGCTCTGGAAAAAATAGAAGAGTCAGGTAGGATCCTGGGAAAGACCTGTGGGTTATGGGCCCACTCAAAAAGAACACCATTGAAAGAATTGCTTAGGAAGGGATAATGCACCGGTTGAATTAAATGGCTTGAATGAGATAACAACCTCGAAATAGCTTGAACGGATTTAATATGGAAAACATGAGTCTATTGAGATATCTTCAGCACTCTGAAACAATTGAATAGCAAGCAGGGAATGAATATGAGGGGCACCGGCATGGGAAAGAATTTGAAACGAGGAAAGGGATATGATCAACACAGAAAGCTTGCGTTTAGCCCACCGGAGAAGAAAAGAGAATGAAGAATGATGAACTTGTAGCTTCTGAGCATCTTCATGGGAATTACCGGATAAGAACATTGAAGGAAAAGAATGAAGAGACTTCACATCAATAAAATGGATGCTTGATTAAGAAATCTGAGTCTTTGAAGAAAATGGTGGGATGGTGGGAAAAACAAATGCAACTTGGGACGGATGAAACGGACAATCCTCAGGCTTCTCAACAGCGCCCGTATGGAATAACTTGAAGAGAAGTGCACAGGTTGAAAAGGATTGACATGACAATCTCGATGATCAAGAAGGATTAGCACTCTCATAGAAACATGAGAACACCATTTACGAAAGGTATGGATCAACACTTGACATCGAAGCAACTCGAATACCACAACCAAAACAAAACAAAAGAATTGGCATGTAGAATAAGCCGGAACAAACATATGATAGAGTTTTCGTTCGAAATTTTTGTGGTGGGGCCCACACAGGCTCGATCGTACAGCACCATCATGTACAAGGCAGTGCACATGACATACGAAGCGTCCCCGAGTCAGCATAGCCAAGGACTCTTTAAGACACAACGAGACCACTGTAAAAACGACCGTGGACAGGCGGACCACTAGACGTCGAACCCCAATCTCATATCATGCATCTGTCAGAAAGATATCCTAGGTAACTACTTGAATTCCCACCTATGAACTCCTGAAATTTTCGGTTATGCAATCTGGTACAACAAGTACAAGGAGCAAAATATCATCACACAACTCCTAGCAGAATTCTAGGCTCCAAATGTACTGCCTCCATCAACACATAACCAAGAACCTCGGAAACTGTGTACCTCAGACCTTCGAAAACATCCGATATACTAGCTGTGGCAATACATCTGATCGCTCTCCCTAGTACTGGGTGGCGCCAAACTACTCTCACCACAAAAGTATAGAAGTGTTTTCGATGTCGGCGGCCTCTGGTATTCCGGAACTGAAACGATAAGCACTGTGACAAAAACACCTTGGAGCTCAACTCCCCGGGACACTGCCACAACCCCTAAATGTCAGGAGGCACCAAGACAGAATTCCTGTCACAATGATATCGGATCGATTCCACAATACCCGCGTGATCCTAAAAAAAATTTGAGTGAAAAAAGGAGAGTGATGGAAACAAAAACACCTATGTCACGATTCCTCACCAGAGCGACGAAGGGGATGAGGAGTAAAAAGAATTCCTACTCTCCGATATATATCTAGATTCAAAATAGTTTATTTTTCTAGACTCAACAACGGCAGCGGTTCGATCAATCAAGGGGGCTCCTGCGGTCGGTAAGGCTCTGATACCAACTTGTAGCGCCTAAGATGCGATTCTATCCCAATCACGTGATAAATTCATGATTGGGGCACAATCGCATTTCGAGCGCATAGCAAGATGGATATCATTACAACATACCATGTACTGAATAGATGAGAATACCAGATAAAGGCTTACACTCGCCACAAGCTACATCATGAATACATGAATACATCAATACATAGCAATCATCATACAGAAGAGCAGGATCTGACTACGAATGAAATCAAACGAAAAAGAAGAACGACATCCACCCTGCTAATCCCAGGCTCCCGACCCGGAACCTATCCATTGATCGAAGAAGAAGCAGAAGAACTCCAAAACAAGCAAGCATCGCTCTCACGTCAGATCATCGCATTACCTGTACCTGCAACTGTTGTTGTAGTAATCTGTGAGCCACGAGGACTCAGCAATCCCATTGCCATGGGTATCAAGACTAGCAAAGCTTAATGGGTATGGAATGGTTAACTGGTGAGGTTGCAGCAGCACTAAGCATTGTATGGTGGCTAACTTACGAGTACAAGAGTAAGATGAGAAACTACGCAAATGGTCGTAGACTAGTAATGATCAAGAAGTGATCCTGAACTACTTACGTTCAAACATAACCCCACCGTGTTCTCTTCTCGAACTCACTCGAAAAGAGACGGTCACGGTTACGCACGCGGTTGGTGTATTTTAATTCGGATCTGGTGTCAAGTTCTCTACAACTGGATATTAAAAATTCCCATCTGCCACATAACCATGGGCACGGCTTTCGAAAGATTAAACCCTGCAGGGGTGTCCCAACTTAGTCCATCATAAACTCTCATGATCAGCAAAGGCAAATCTCCGTCTTGGGGACAACCAGATCAAACTCGGAATCCCGGTGCACAAGACATTTCGACAATGGTAAAACAAGTCCAGCAAGACCTCCCGACGTGCCGACACCCTGATAGTAGGCACGCGTATCTTGTCTCAGGCCACGATCGGATTGTCCAAACTTCCGGTAGGCCAAATCCAGAGTTGCCCCTGGCGGTCACCGGCAGTTGACTGGTTTGGACCAACACTCATGAGGTGCACTGTCCGGGTTGTTAATTAAGTCCTCGGGGCCCGGGAAGTCCCTATGCAAGTTTTAGTTGTTATTGGACAAATGGTAATACCAATGTTGGGCCTTGCTGGAAGAGTTTTATTCAAAGTGAACTGTCGAGGGGGGCCCATAAACCCCGACCGTGTTAGGAACGCAAAATCAAGGAACATAACACCGGTATGACGGAAACTAGGGCGGCAAGAGTGGAACAAAACACCAAGCAAAAGGCTAAGCCTTCCACCCTTTACCAAGTATATAGATGCATTAATTAAATGAGATATTGTGATATCCCATGATATCCATGTCCCAACATGGAACAAATTGCAACTGCACCTGCAACTAGCAACTCTATAAGAGAGGCTGAGCAAAGCGGTAACATAGCCAAACAATGGTTTGCTAGGATGGTGGAAAGGTTAGAGGCTGATCATGGCAATTTGGGAGGCTTGATAAACAAATGGTAGGTAGCGCGACATAGCGATAGCATCGAGACAACTAGCAAGCAAAGATAGTAGTGGTATCCAAGGTAACGGTCATCTTGCCTGAAATCCCGCTAGGAAGAAGACCAAATCCATGAAGAAGACGAACGGGCGTAGTCGAACGAATCCTCACACTCGCAACGTAACCGGAACTATTGACAAGAAGCATAACCGGAAAGAAGCAAACAACATGATAAACACACATATCATAACCATGACATGATGCACAATCAAGTATGATGCATGTCCGGTTTAATGATTCATGGCATGGCAAAGTGCAACAAACAATGCTACAAATTAAGTGGAGCTCAATATGCAACGAGTTGCATATTGACGAAACACCACATTCAAGTATTTAGTTCACTCTCGTTTAGGTACACATCAATATTAAATGTTGGTTAACATGGCAAGAGGTGAGGCATAATAAAACTACCTATCTAGGCAAGTTTAAATGAGGCCGGAAACACAAACAACAATTCCAGAAAATCCTCATATGCAATTTACGAATTTGGTACTGTTCTGCCCTAAACACAATTTTAATGTTGTTAAACAGCAAGATAAGGTGCACCAAGTTAATCTATGCATTCTTCTACCCCATTTACATATAAACTTTATTAAATTCGGAGCCACGGTTAATTAGTTATGAAATAAACCATTTTAACATGTCATTTATGCAAATTAATTCAAACAGCATATTTAAACATTTTTAAACATGGATGAAAGCAGCATATTATGAAACTAGATGAAATTCTAAGCATTTTACATGTTTAAATCATTTTAATCCGATGCACGGTTAGTGAGATATGATATGCATGAACATTGAGGGTTTTTCTGCCATTTTGTTTTCTCAGAATAATTAGCAAATTCGCAGAACAGGAAAAACATGACACGGGCCGAATCTGACTAGGCCACCAGAGAGGAGGGGCAGTGGGGAGCTCACCCATGGGCCTCACAGCCTGTCGATGGAGCAGCCCACCAGCGGCGGGGAGCTGGGCCGCTTGATCTGGCGAAGGGGCGCGGGCCAGGCGCTAGGAGTGGTCGCGGTCAATGAGCGAGGAGCGGGACGAGGCGCTGGTCTAGGCGAGCCAAGCAGAGGGCGGGGTCGAGCTTGTTCCCGAGTAGAGGACGACGGTGGTGGACTTGGCGCGATCCCGGCGACACGGACGAGGTGAGGAGGAGCGGATCCAGGCGGGGGCGTCCGGGAAAAGGGGCACGGGCGTGGACCCGACGGAGACAACATGGACGCGGCGGCGCTTGGTGATGGATCCAACGGAGACGAGCTTGAGGCGTCGGCCATGGGAACTCCGGCGAGTTCCCTGAGGAGAAGGAGAGCGGGCGTCGAGGCTTGCGGGAAGCTGCGGGAGGAGGTCGGGCAGAGGCAGTTGCCTCAGTCCAGATGGGATCAAGTGCGGTGGCGGGGTCAAGGTTGGAGGTGCGCGACGATGAGCGAGTTCGGGCGCACGGCCAGAGGAGGAGCACGACACAGGGGCTCGGGTTCTCGGCGGTGCGAGGAGACAAGGCCGAGCGCTCCTGCTCGAGGCCTCGGGCAGAGAGGAGGGCGAGGGGATCTGGAGGCTGTAGGTGGCGAGCGATGGTTGGGGAGGAGAGTGGGTAGTTGGCTGGCGGCGGCGGCGGCGACGGGACTGATGGGACAAGGCTCCTAGATTTTAGGGTTTGGTCTGGTTATATAGCGGGTAGGTAATAGGAGGGGGGATTTGGATCATCTGATTGAAATCCGAGGGTCGAGAATAAATAGGTAGGGAAGTCCAAATAATAAACCAAAAATGTTTTAGGGATGTTTGGGGATGATCCGGACCCATCGGTCATGACTACCCGGGTCAGGTTCGGGAAAGTTTTCAGACGCGCGCGAGGGATTTGACAAAAGGCCATGGAGGCATGGGGGTTTGATGGCTCAGAGAAGGGGGAGAAGAGAGCGGTCCGGTTGACCTGAGAGGAGGTCAACAGAGACGAGGAAGAAGCGGCAACTACGAGCGAATGCAAGTTTGCGAAAACATGCGGATGCAATGCGCATGATGCAATGATGAAATGCAACAATCAAATAAAACACACGGTGACAACGAAATAACTAGAAGGCATCTGGAGCGTCGGTCACGGGTCGTCACAATGGGGAGGGCCATATCGCCCGTGGTTGTACCCTGCGCCGCAGCCCCTCTCCAGCGGACCAGCCACCACGGCCGCCCCCGGTGCTCCGCCGGCTTCAGGCCCCTGTGGACGCTCCGCGCGCTCCGCCTTCTCCGCCGCCCACTGTGCTCCCCCCTCCCCCGCCAGGCCCGCCACCTCCGGGGGCTGTTCAGGTCGGGAGATATTGGTGCCAGGTCGTGCGCGCTGGGTCGGAGGAGAGCGCCGCCGGCACTGGCCCCGGCTTCTTTGTTCCCTTCGTGCCTTCAGGAGATGTCGTGGCCCGCCGGGCTGTGGAGGACGACGTTGATTGCTATTATCTGGAGGAGGGGGATGACCTCTGGCGCATGGAGGATGAGCTCTCCAGGGCGGTCGTGGTCATCATCACTGGTGCGCGTCCGCAGGTGGATTTGGCCGTTGTGGCGGCGGCACTTCACGTGGAGTTCGGCATCGGTCTCGGCGACATGTCCATTCGGGAATTCTATCCGGAGGACTTCTTGGTCCTGTGCAGAAGGCAGAGCACCCGGGACAGGATGATCAGGCAGGGCGGTCTGACCTCGTCGGCGCATGGATTCTCACTCTCCCTACGCCCTTGGCTACGGCAGGCACAGGCGACGGTCATCTCGCTTCCTTTTCTCGTGCCTCTCGCACTGGTGGGCGTGCCGGCTCACGCATGGACTAGGCGGACGGCGGACTGCATCATGCGGGGCTCGGGCTTGGTGGTCGGCGTGGCGGAGAGCATGGCCACGAGGCGTGACATGTCATGTTTCAAGGTTTGGGTTCGCACGGACAGGCCGGAGCGCAAGCGGATCTACATTGAGGAGCCTCGCCGGTGCCGGCACGGTGTCTGGGCTCGTGCGGCGCGCACGGCGTCTTTGTGGTACAACATCAGGATCTACAGGCTGGCCCAGCCGGTGATCGACGAGGAAGACGATCCGGAGTTGCCCTCGCCGCCGTCCCCGCGATCACCACCTTCTGACGGCGAGGATGGCTCTCTGGAAGGATGTGAGGAGGACCAGGATCCTACAGCCAGCAGCGGCGCCACGCCGCCGAATTCAGGCTCGCCAGCGGATCGGCGCCCGGGCTCGTTGGAGCGGCCGCCCAATGTTCAAAATTTTGGGGCTCCGCGGGCGAATGCTCTCGTCAGCGACGTGGCTGCCGTCACGGGCGGTTCAGATGCGCGCTCGTTGGCTTCGGCTGACCAAAGGGGAGAGGACCGGCCGTTGGCGGACCAACAGGTGGAAAGTGCAGAGGCGGACCGGGGGCTTTCCTTGGAAAGCGGTGTGGGCAGGCCCGAACCTGCGCGAAGACCGTGCTTGGCGTCCTCTTGCGCTTCGGGGCCTCTGGGTTCTCAGCCCGATGCGGCGTCAGAGGTGGGGTCTCCAGCCTCGGTTACCCTCCCGCGGTGGCACGTAGCGGCTCAGGAAGGTGTGCTGGCCAATGAGAACACAAGCCTGGCTTTTCGGGTAGGGTCAGTAAATCTTCTGGTAGTTGGGGGTGCGTCGACCGATCGCACCTACTCGGCAGAGGATCCGATGCCTCTGGTGGAGGAGACGTGCACCATGCAGCCAACCCTGCTATCTCACGTGGATCAACCTAACTCGCCGGCACCATCGGTCTCCATGCAGGGCGCCATACCACGTAGCTCCTTTGCTCTGCCGGGGATTTCAAGCTTTGGCGAGCTGGCCCCAAGCGATGTGGACCGCCACGACCAGGTCAGGCCCCAGGCCTGGGACACATTTATGGTTAGCCTCTCAGAGGGGGTATCGGAGGCTTTGGCAGACCTGCATGCAGACGAAGCACACCAACTAACCCAGGCCACCCCCACAGATGCGTGCATTCGCTTGAGTAACTTCTGCACACGTGTCAAGCGCGCACTCTCTCCCATCCTGCCTGCACCCGCATGTCGTGCGCAGCAGCCGCCCAAGCGCGCGAGGCAACGTAGACAGCCATTCCTGACCACGCCGCCCCATAGTGTCAGGCTCGCCAAGGGTATGGGACGTGGCTCGGCAGCGACAAAACAGCAACAAGTCATCATTTGAAAGCTCTGCTTGGCCCATGAAGGAGACACGATCGGAGACGAGGCCTTCAAGCATACATTCGCTTGTTCGACAACCCACTTAATGACGGGCAGATTGCGGCCATTCTTGCCTTGTTTGGTTGGGAATCACCGACTTCCCCAATGCAAGTAGACATGGAGGCAGCGGAAGGACGAGCGTAGGCTCTCCTTTTGGGGTGGATCTAGTAGGCCTTTCACATGGCTTCACAACCGCTCAACTTGATCGTGTGGAATGTACGTGGACTAAACAGCCCTGCGAGGCGTAGAGCAATCTATCAGGCTGTAGTGGCGGCGGACCCGAGCTTGGTCTGCTTCCAAGAGACAAAATTGGAGGTGCTAACCTTGGACATTGTTTCGCAATGTGTGGGCAATAAACTTAAGGAGTTCTATTATTTGCCAGCCTCGGGCACATGTGGAGGGATCCTTCTAGCTTGGGACCCTCTCGTTGTTAGTCTTTCGAACCCGCATCTCACTGAGAACAGGATTTTGGCGGTGGTCTCCCCCCTTGGGACGGAGCCATGGTGGATAACGGGCGTTTATGGCCCCAATCTCGAGGCGGCCAAACTGGAGTTCATGCGTGAACTGGCGGATGTTCGGGACCTGCAAGCAGGGTTGTGGCTGCTAGTCGGGGACTTCAACTTGTTGGTAAATCCGGAAGATAAGAACAACAATTTGATCAACCGAAGAATGATCTCGCAATTTCGTTCTAGATTGAATAGGTTTGAGCTCAAGGAGATCTACCTCAATGGGAGGAGATACACGTGGTCCAACGAGCGGGATCGGGCAACCTTGGAGAAGATTGACCATATCTTTGCAACTAACTCTTGGGAAGAACTATATCCCTCCTGCCTCCTCACGGCGCTGGGATCGGCGGTCTCCGATCACTGTCCACTGCTTTTGGACCTCCATGCGGACTTCTCCTTCAGGAAGAGATTCAAATTTGAGTCTTTTTGGACCAAAGCTCCCGGCTTCATGGAAACAGTTCAGGATGCATGGCACTCCTGCCCGTCGGCCAGCAACCCTTACACGGTGCTGAATAACAAGCTCAAGACCACGGCGCGCAGGCTGCAAGCGTGGAGCTCCAAGTGGATCGGCAATGTGCGGCTCCAGATTGCCATTGCACTCGAGACCATCCTCCGTCTGGACATAGCCATGGAATCACGGACACTAAACGTGGGGGAGTTTGAACTCCGGCGGACCCTAAAGAGGAAACTTCTCGGCCTCTCATCCCTTGAGCACACGATAGCTAGGCAGAAGTCATGGCTGTTACACTTGACAGATGGGGACACTAATACTCGCTTCTTCCACCAACATGCGCGCCATCGCCAGAGGAAGAATGTGCTCATGGCTCTGCGCCACAACGGAGAGGTCATCACGGGACAAGAGATTGCATCTGCCGTGGATGACTTCTATGATAGGCTACTGGGCACGGGTTCGCCGCGCGATCACGGACTCCACCTTGATGCCCTAAACATGCCAGCGCGGGACCTAAGCAAGCTCAAAGAGCCCTTCTCGGAGGAGGAGGTCCTTCAGACTATAAAGTCCATGCCTTTGGACAAGGCCCCGGGCCCAGACGACTTCACTGGCAGATTCTACACCGCTTGCTGGTCCATCATCAAAGAAGACATCATGAGGGCTTTCTCGCTGTTTTACCGTGGAGATATGAGGGGATTGGCAACAATCAATAAGGCCTTGGTCACGCTCTTACCTAAGAAAGAAGGCGCAGATGAACTGCTCGACTACAGACCTGTAAGCCAGATGCACGGAGTCGCAAAGATCTTTGACAAGGTGCTTGCGTGCCGACTAGTGGAAGAGTTGCCGCACTTGGTTGGCATTCACCAAAGTGCGTTCGTCAAAGGGAGAGCACTGCATGATAACTTCATGCTGGTCCAGAGCACCGCAAGACGGCTACATGCGCTACGGCAACCTGCAATCCTGCTTAAGCTGGATATTTCTAAGGCCTTTGACACGGTGCAGTAGTCATTCTTGTTCGAAGTTCTCCAAGTATTGGGATTTGGCAGTAGGTGGCTGAATTGGATCGCGGGACTACTTGCTACCTCATCTACCCGCATCATGGTGAACGGCGTACTTGGGGCTCCAATCTTCAACTGTAAAGGCCTGCGGCAAGGTGGACCTCTGTCCCCTATGCTCTTCATCCTCATGATGGAGCTGCTTCACCACCTGTTTCGTCTTGCTGCGGATATGGACATTCTGACACTGCTTGCAAACCAAGGGCTTAAGCAACGGGTGTCCCTCTTCGCCGACGACGCGATTGTCTTCCTCAAGCCGACGGCCACTGATCTTCAAGCTTGCTTGCACATCCTACGCCTATTTGGGATGGCATCCGGCCTTCAGGTGAACTTCAGCAAGATGGCGGCTATTCCCATCCGCTGCTCTGATGACGAGAAGGCGCTCACCGCAGCTACCCTGGGATGCGAGCTTGGAACCTTTCCATGTCTCTATCTTGGGCTGCCACTATGTCTGAGAAAGCCCTCTGCCGCACAATTACACAGCCTAGTGGAGCGCATAGCCCAGTGCCTGCCAAAGTGGAAGGCAGCTACCCTGCCAAAGAGTGGCAGACTCATCCTCGTCCTTTCGGTCCTCTGCTCAGTCCCTATACATGCGATGCTAGCGCTCGCTATCCCGAAGAAGACCATCCACGCCATAAACAAGATCATTAGAGGGTTTTTGTGGTGCGGCAAAGCCCAAGTAAATGGTGGAAACTGCTCGGTTGCTTGGGCGACAGTCTGCATGCCTAAGTGGACGGGCGGACTAGGCATTCCGGACCTAGCATGGCACAACATGGCCCTGCAAGCAAGATGGCCCTGGTTACAGCGAGTGGACCAGCAAAGGCCGTGGAGCGAGTTCAACATAACGGTCCCCAAAGATTCAATTGCACTATGCAACGCCGCGACCAAGATAACAGTTGGAGACGGGAATCTGACCCTCTTCTGGGAGGATCGCTGGATAGATGGATTTTGTCTTAAGGAGCTCGCACCTTTAGTATATGCGGCCGTTCCTCCACGTAAAAGAAACTCGAGATCGCTCAAGGAGGCCATCTCTACAAGCATCTGGGCAACGGATATCAACCCAGACTTGGGGCTCGAGGCTCTCAGGCAGTACCTGCGTGTGTGGCTGAGGGTTCAGGAGGTTATGCTGCAAGACGGCATGTAGGATGCCATATCTTGGTCTTGGGAGGCCGATGGAAAGTTCTCCGCCAGGTCAGCTTATGGGGCAATGTTCGTCGGGAGGGAGGTGTCAGCCGCAGCGCAGTTCATGTGGAAATCTAAGGCGCCGTTGCGCTGTCGTTTCTTCCTCTAGCTTGCCACGAAAAACAGATGCTAGACGGCGGATCGCCTAGCCCGGCGAGGTCTACCACACCCGGACGCCTGCCCGTTCTGTGACCAGCATGAGGAGACCTTGGACCACATCGAGTTAACTTGCGTCTTTGCACGGACGGTCTGGAGAACACTGTGCACCACGATTGGCAAGCCGTCCTGGACTCCCGAGGGCCATGACACTTTGGTGAGTTGGTGCACGGACAAGCCAAAGAACATGCGCGCCCTCATCACCTTAGTCCTTTCGAAACTCTGGAAACATCGCAATGCCATTGTCTTTGATGGCGCCTCTCCCTCATTGGATGGGCTCATCACGAGGATCGTGGAAGAAGGGAACGCCTGGTGTAGGGCTGGCCTGCTCAAGGGAGACTGGAACGACGTAGCAGCGGAGTTATCAAGGTGGGCGCGAGGCGAGTAGTCATAGGGTTTTCCTCTCCGAGTATGAGTAGATGTGGGAGCTCGGCTCGAGTTGTACTAAATATGTAACATCTACGGTGGATTTGGGTTCTTTACCCACCCCTTCTATATAATATGATACGCACACTCGTGCGTGTTCGAGAAAAAGTTTTGACTCTGGAAATAGAGCCCACTAAAAGCGGGAAACATTTGTAAACAGACGGTTGATAACTCGATGCGCGTCGGCCTTCTCTGCGGTCGCTGGATCTGAGTTTAATCAAATGGCCCACAACTCAACTCCCTCCCAGGCGCAATAGGCAAATGTTTCCCCAATCCCAACATGGATCGTGTTTCAACCAACGAGCTCAACATGACTTATATTGCAAATCGGGGTCGGATGACGGATTTCCCGAGCACAACATGGATCATGGTGCAACGGAAGAGTGCAACATGACTCATGTTGCAAACGGGTCCGGTCAATGCACTGCCACAAATGTTTTTCCAAACGCAACATGGGTCATGTTGCAGCCGGCAAGCGCAACATGGCTCATTTTGCAAACTGGCGGGCACACTGACAGCTGTCACGCATGGAATCCAACGGCTTTGGATGAGATCAATCCGGTCACCGGCGGACATGCAACTCGCCCCTTAAAAAACAGGACCGAATTTGTTTTTCCACAACAAGAGTACATCCTTGCCTCCCAAAAGAAAGGGAACAAAAGAACACCTGGTCGAATGCTAGTGATTTTTCACAATGAAAATGATAGTATTTCAAAAGTGATTCACAAACGAAGTTGCGGCGATTGATCGGTTCCAATGCTAGTGATGCATCTGGTCAACAATCACGGTGAGCGCGAGGATGAACGCCTGGTCGACGCCGGGGTTGATCCTCGCGGTATACGTGTGCCTCCCGAGGAATGCGCCGCCGGCCGTGTTCTGTCGGCTGATCTGCGCGACGACGGCGCCGTCGGAGTCGCGCCTCCAGCAGAGACGGTGCACGAGCCGGCGTAGTAGCTTCCGCCGATGACGAAGTCCGGGACCCGCTCGCCGGAGCCGTTGCCGGCGAGGAACACGCGCACCTTGGTCCTGGCGAGCTGCACGGGTGCGGTCTTCACCGCGACGAAGAGCAGGTTCCTCCGGCTAGTGCCGTCCCCCCTGTACGCCTCCCACCTCGTGCTCGCGAGGTAGGTGGAGTCCAGCAGGGTGAGCACGGGGCGGTGCGACGCCGCGTCGAGGAGGAGAGAGCGGTGCTGGAGGAAGCTGAACACGGACGCCTCCACCTGCATCACCGCCGCGCCGTGGGCGTCCGTGACGGTGAAGTCACGCCCCGTCACGCTGATCGTCTTGGTCACCACGAACGCCGTGGCGGCCGGCGCGCAGAACCGCAAACCCACCACCACCGTCACCGGCGTCGTCTCTGCCGGCTCGCCGCCGCTCATGACCGCGCGCGTGGAGGATGATTGCTTGGGTTATGTACGTGTCTACGTGCTGAGTGGTCGAGGCTTGAACGCTAAGGATGGAGAATGGTTGAGACGGCCATGCATGTCATATAACGGAGTATTATCGTCTCCGGCCGGTTTGACTGTGACGATGACAACCACGACTGCGTCCGCCAACTTTGAACGTACAAGTTGATTTTGGTTCCTGTCAATATCAATTGGCCCTATGTATACTTAGTCGTCAACCCGCGTATTGAATAATATGTGAAGACCTTTATTTTGTGTGTAATAATAGAACTATTTTACCTTCTTGATACACATTTGAATTCTTTTTGGGATACCCATTTCAAATATTGGACATGTAATATAGTCTGCGGTGTTTCGACGAAACGAATAACATTTCTCCAAAGAGTTTGCAAAAATTTGATTCCCTTGTCTTTGTGTGTTTCCAATTTTGCCACAACTATAGTATTCAAGTCTTACAGTTGTACACTATTTACTTCTATATAGCAATCCCATAGTTGTGGTTCGCATGCAGACATTATTTTCTCAGTTATAGGAAAGAGTGCATGAAATTTTTAAAAAATATGGCATATACCACTGACTCTGCCACATGTAGCAGCACACAGAATCAGCAAAGACTAAATCTATATGTGCAAAAATGTGATTATTATCCTAAAAAAATGTGATTATTAAAGTAATCTCTAAGGACACGTCGATCTATTAAGATGAATGGGGTTAAAGCGTCTAATGGTATACCAATGATAAAGGGAGATAAAACTATCATAGTCCAATCCTTGAACATACCATAACTTGCTTCAAAAAACATACTATAATTCTGATAAAGTAATGTTCACATACAACCTTTCATAAATTCATTAGTGGAAAGACATACATTGTATTTCTAATAGAGAAACATGATAGCTGGTATGAATCTTGTCATTGCATCCCGAATCAGAGTTAATTTAAAGTTCTCCGTTATACACAATAAACCGAGCAAATATGTCATTATTTGAGATGAAGTTCCAAGAAAGAGAGAAAAATACAATAGAGGAGCAAAGTTGGTATTAAACTTAGTAAATATGTCACTATCTAAAAATCTCATGTTTTATAATAGCTTCATGCATTTAGTAAACTGGAAGATGAGATAAACAATGTATTAAGAATTTGGAAGGTAGTCAAGTCTGGAAATTATCATGAAGGTACATTGTTCATTTCCAACTTCACTATTACAAAGGTCCATACGTGGTGCCAAAGTGTTGAAAATCATTATAAATTCCCTGAAGGATCACACTACCTACTCAATGCTTTCATGCGGAAAATTTGGATGAATCACTTTAAGTTTTTTTTAAGCAAAAACAATCTGCCTAGCACAAACTCTAATTGAGAGGGAACATTTAATAGAAGAACTACTATGAAGTTTCCTAGCCTAGCAAACAGAAAGAACGCAATGGCTACATGTTAAACTATCTAATTTAGATTCCATTGTATTTGGTCATAAATTTAACTGTGTGATATTGTTGGGTATTCAGGTAAAAAGAAAGTGGGACATATAATTAGGGGTTAACGATAATAATATTTGCACATGGGAAGGGCTTGATGACAAGTTTGAAACAAAGAACGGACCATGTATTTAGATAGAAACTTGTTTAAACATGTCTAATTGTAAACTCATTTCTTAAACAAAAGAGTGTAAATGACAGACATAAAGGATTGAAAAATAGAAACAAATTGAATTATACTTACAACTCTAACCACTTCATTGTCTGCAATCTTAAATCCTCGAATCTATGAAAAATCTCTTGTGAATCCCAGCAATGTATAAAAAAACAATCCCATTAAGATCAGTGAAACTTGAATCACATGTCCATTTTGAAACAAAGAATCGGCATAGCCATTGGATATATCATTGTTTGTAGAATTAGCTAGCCATCATTGTTTGTAGAGAACTCATTGTTTGTAGAAGAAGCGGCAAAATCCTTGTCCCCAACCTGCCTGCAGTCCGCCTGCTTGGTTGGCAAGAGAAAAAGGCAAAGAAAAACCCACTGACCAAATGACAAATTGCAAAAGATTCAAAGGGAAAGGAGTCAAAAAAGCCATTGCAAGTGCAGTTCAAACTTAGTAAAAGTACTTAGGATAGAACTTAAAGTATCACCACCACCAGTTGGACTTAAAGTTTAAAATCTCCACTCGGTATACAGAGGCTAATTTAATTCATCAAATCGCAGGCCTTTCTTGACGGATGTAACACCCCCGTGTAATAGCCACTGTGACACTCTGCTAAGTATGCCAAGTCATCTCCATTTGCAGTGCCTAATCACTTTGGTTAAGTATTCAATTCAAATTATATTCTGAAAATCAACTCAAAATTCAAAAGTGAAATATGAAGTTGCTCAAACACTGTTGGAAAAATGTTCATTAATTAGCAAATAATACAGAAGCAATTATAAAATCATCATCAATATTAAATGAGTTAGCTAAATGACTCAATCAACATAAAACATCACCAAAACAGCACTATTTAATCCATTTATAATAATATCAAATTCAAATAAAGTCCTACTTTGCCCAAACCAGTTTCTGGTAAAAGGTAATATTGCAATGTAATATTGGGGCCAACTCCCATATTTTACAAAAGTGCAAAAGTGGCCTAAACAATTACCTAACAGAAAAGGAATAAAGAAAAAGACAAAACAGAAAATAGAAAAATAAAACGAGGCACTGTGCACTGGGCCTAAGTGCACAGTGCCCCGAAACCGGCCCATCTTCTCTCTCTCTCCGTCGCCGTGTCGGCACGCGCCTGGACGCGCCGGCGAGCGCCGCTCGAACTGCGACAGCGCGACGCCCGCGGCTCGACGAGGAGATAAGGGCGAGCTCGTTCATTCCCCCCCGGTCCTCCTCGTCATTCTCCCCCTCTCTCCTCGCTCGCTCCTCCCCTCTCCCCCTCAGATTTACCGACGCCCGACGCCATGGCCGCCGTGCCTCGCTCGACACCGCGGCAACAGCCACCACTTCGCTCCGTCGTCTTGTCCAGGAGCTTCGTCGGCCTCTTCTTCCTCTTCTGGTGTGACCATGCGGAGCCAGGGATCGCTGCTGCGAGCCACACGACCTCGTCGTCATCCTCGGTCACCGGCGATCCCCTTCTTCCCCGACGAGCTTCTGCTGCTACTAAACCTTCGAGGGCCACCGTATGTGCCGCAGGGTGAGCCCCTAATCCTCTCCCATCTCCCTGTTCTCTCTCGCGCACCTCCTAGCTACTTCCTTCACCGTGGCCGAACGCGACGCCGCGCGAGCTCGTCGCTGGCATGGCTCCGGTGATCCCACGGCCGCGTAGTAATGTCCCACGAGTTCGCCTGCTCCCGTAGATAGCCCATGCACCTTTCGTTCGGGCCGTAGCGCGCGGCATCGCCGTTCTCATCGCCACCCGAAGCCGCCGCCGCCATAGCTCGTCGCCGGTGATGATTTCGGCCACGCCAGCCCGCGCCACCACCACGGTTGGATGCGGTTTCGTCGCCTCGTTCGAACGCACTCAGCCCCGAGCCAAATGGTCACCGGACGGCGAAATCCGACGCGCGCCCGTGCCTCCGCCGCGTTTTGGCGTCGCCGGTGTTGAGCCGCCGGCCGTCGCTGACGTGGCGCACCTGGGGTCCACCCCTGGGTCACTGCCAGTGGGCCCCACGGGCCCCGTTGACTGGGTTGACCCAGTCAACGTGCTGACTGGGCACCCCTGTGTCACTGACACGCGGGCCCCACCGTATATCAGATTAAAATAAAACATTTTAATAAATAAAACTGATTAGTTAGAATAATTAGTCACTGACAAGCTGGGCCCACTACCGTAATTAGTTTGTTAATTAGATTAATCCACAGTTAGTCTAACAGAGGCTGACATGTGGGTCCCACTGGACCCACATGTCAGGTTTGACTCTGGTCAGCTCTATTGACTGCTGACGTCACTCCTACGCAATGCTGACGTCATATATTCTTTTCTGTTAAATAAAAATAATTCTAGAAAATCATTTAAATCTTTGAAAATTCATAACTTTTAAACCGTTGCCTAGATCGAAAAACTTAAAACATGAAAGTTGATCAGAACAACGAGACGAATTTGATCATGTCGTCTGTTTCGATATCGGAACCCCCTACGTAGGTTAAACCACAACTTTGAGGCCGTATCCGGTATATGAATAGTGCATATGCACCGGATAATAAATCCCGCGTTAATCCTAAGATAACTAAAATGACTTAGATGCATCTTTAGGCAACCCTGCACTGCATCTTAGCATAGCATGCCCTGTATTGCATTGTTGGCTGTGCATTTATATGTTTCTTCCCCCTCTTCTCTCTCGGTAGACCCCGACGTCGACGTGGCTCCCGAGACCGACGCAGCTCCGGAGGTCGACTATGCTCCTGACGACCAGTCCCTTGCCGCCGAGCTTCCAGGCAAGCACCCCCCTTTTTGAGCATTCCGATATCGCCCACTCTCTTCTCTCTTATGCTTGCATTAGAAGTTACTGCTGCTGCTGTTATCCTATTTCTGCTGCATAGCCTGTTTATTGTAACCTGCTATTGTTACCTACCTGCTTATCCTAAACTGTTTAGTATAGGTTGGGTAGAGACTCAGCAGAGACCCCACTTTATCCCGACTGTCCCGCTGGATCATCAGAAGACCCGATCAACGGGATCGAAGACCAGGCCCCGGCACCGCACATCACTTTCCCCTTAGTTGCTCGACACTACTGGGTTACTATCGAGTGCCGAGGGTGATACCTCGTCAGCACTTCTGATGATAACCTTGTAGGTTAGTTATTCGGTCGTGGTCAGCGAGGGTGATTCCTCCTACACCACCCCCGATAACGACACCGTCACGCAACTCCTCAAGAGTGGACCTCGAGGGTGATTCCTCCTTCGTCCACCTTGTTGTTTACGTCAGGTGGGAATCCAACGAGGGTGATGCCACGGATTCCTTCTTGATATGGTAGCCACACGGATGCCTTTACATTACTGTTGATACTATTTATTCTAGATAAAGACGGGTCGGCCCTGAGGGGTATCCGCATGAGTTTATGATGAGAGTGATATGGAGTCGGGTGGACCTGGATGGTGCCCGAGAGCTGAACACGAGGTGTGGTCGGGCATTCTTAGCCCTTGCCGCAAGTCCTCGAGACGGGGCGACGGGGTCACATCTTTCGTGAGTCTCTGCTCGTTACCGCACAACCAACACACTAACGGTTTAGATATTTGATCCGAGGGGCCTCTGGCCTGATAGCACTAACCATCACGTGGGCATAGTATGGGCGTTCTGCGTCGTATACTTCAGCCGGAGCTTAATAGACGTCAGCGACTGAGCGGCGCGTGCTGGGTTGGACTGATAACGCCCTGCACTTGTATAAGGGGGGCTAGGTCTGCTCACCGGCCGCGTTTGCAACGTGCAGGAGTTCCCGGGGCGATGGCCCAAGACCCTTGGGGGCATAGGTTAGTCCGGCGTGCTGACCTCTCTGTTAAGTATTCGGTCGGGTTGCGGCGTATCGTTTGGCCGAGGCCGGGCATGACCCAGTAAAGTGTGTCCGGCCGGAGTTAATCGAGCGTGGTGGGTAAGTTGGTGCACCCCTGCAGGGAAGAACTAATCTATCAATAGCCTGTCCTACGGTAACAGACACTCGGAGTTGTATCCCGATCGGTACAAGTAGAACTGGTGACTTGAGATGAAATGGATAGTATGGCTCTGGGATTGCTTTCTTGCAGGGAGTCGAGGAAGAATCTCTGGGCGAGGTTGATGACATTACTACTACTTTACATTATGTTAATCTGCACTCTTCTAATGCTGCAAGACCAATGAAGATGCTTGAAGATGCTAGTCTTCGATAGGACTAGGCCTTCCTCTCTATTCTGGCATTTCTGCAGCCCTGTCCACATATACAGCCCTCCTTTGAAAATGTTGCATATGTAGTGTAGATCCTTGCTTGCTGAGTACTTTGGATGAGTACTCACGTTTGCTTTATTTTCTTTTTCTCCCCATATCCAATTGTCGCTGCCAGATGACGGAGCCCCTGAGATAGCTGCCCCTGTCGACAACTACGGCTACCACTACAACCCTCCCAGCGAGTACTACTACGAGGAGCCGACCGACGACCAGGAGTAGGTTCGGAGGGTCCTAGGCAGGAGGCCTACACCTTTCGATCGTAGTGTTTTATTTTGCCCCGCCTATCTAAAGGCTTATTTGTAACTCTGTTATATCTGCACCCAGATATCTGATGCTTCCGCTGACACTTGTATGCCATCGAGCTATGTATTCGAGCCCTCGAGGCCCTGGCTTGTAATATAAAGCTTGTATGACTTTATTTATGTTTTAGAGTTGTGTTGTGATAACTTCAAGTGAGTCCTTAAACTTGATCGTGTGCATTTACGTGTATGATTAGTGCACGATTAAGCCGGGGTCGTCACAACGGAGGCCATGCGCTCGGCAGTCGGAATGTGCCCTTCCACGAGAGTCAAAACCATTAAGGCTCCGGGCCTGGAAGACGACTCCTTCCATTGAGTGATGCACACTGGAGCCTGCAGTAGTCGGGTGATCAGACCGGGGACGTCGGCTGGAGCAAGTTTGTCAAGCAAAAGGGACGTGTAGATTCCCTATCCGGCTGACTTCAACCGCTCCAGCAAACCGATGGTCTGCCCCAGTCGGTCCTCCAACACTGCTAAATTCCTGTCTAGCTGCTCTGGATTGGTAATAATGGACAGTTGCTCCATGACTCGCGCAGCCTCAGGCTCGGTGGCAGGGTAGTATTCTTGGATGCAAAGCACCATCGATCAGTGACTAAGTTAATACGGTCAGAAATTATTCTTCTCTTATCGGAGAAATGACTTACCAAACAGCCTCCTGTTGGAGAAGCGCAAACACTTAGACAGGTACCTCTTGAAAGCGGCATGGACTTCCCCTAGTCGGATGAGTACATTCTCATGCGCGCTATTCAAGTTGGACCGCCCCCAAGACCAAGTCGTCGAAGTTTGTTCCGAACCTTGTTATTCATCTGCTGTAGCGTCTGGTTCTCCTTCATCAGGTCCTGGATGACCTTCTCCTGGGTCTGGAACTATGCAACGTTCTGTCGGGACTCCTTTAGGGCATCGTCATAATCCTTCAGATAGTTCTCCAGGGCAACAACTGTAGAGGTTCCAGACACGGTACTCATTAGTCGGGTCCTCAACCGCTGGTTTTCCTTAGCCAAATCAACTACAGAAGTGTCCAGTCGAAATTAGAACGTGAAACGAAAGAAAAGGCACAACCAAGTGAATTACCTCATTCACAGCTGGCTTCCACCTCTCGACTCCTACCCAACTCCTTGGCTTCGTCAGCCAGCTTCTTGTACATGTCCCGATCATGCTCGAGGACCAAATACTTGCTGCTAAGCTTGGCAAGTTCCTACAACAAAACAGTCGAAAGATGGAACACATCAGACGACTGCAGAGAGTCAAGTTAATGAATTTTAAGGATGGCGACATGATATCATCTGGTCAACCAGTCAATGAATACATTGATGTATCTGCTAGACATGTTCTTATCAGTCGAACTCAAAGCTACTGAAGACTCAAACCGACTGCCAGCAGTTGCTACTTATGATAGGCATTAGGATTCCCCGAAGAGGAAGTGTGATGTAGTATAGTAGTGGATAGTATTTCCCTCAGTCAAGAATGAAGGTTTATCAAACCAGTAGGAGACACCACACAAAAAGATAAAAATGGTACCTGCACACACACACAAAGCAAATGCTTGTACCCAACGAAGGCGAGAGAGTTGTCAATCCCCTTGTTCTCGCCAATTTCAAGGATTAAATCTGATAGTGATAGATAGATAGAAAAAGGAAATAAAAACAGCGGGCAAAATAAAGGTTTTAGTAAATATGGAAGATGGACCCCGGGGCCATAGGTTCACCAGAGGCATCTCTATTATGAGCATAGCAATGGTGGGTAGACAAATTATTGTTGACCAATTGATAGAATAACGCATAGTTATGATGATTCTTCATGGCATGATCAATATATAGGCATTACGTCTGTGACAAGTTGACCATTAAACTTACTGACACCTACTACTATTACTCATCCCAAGACCGCTATCCAGCATGCATCTCAAAGTATTAAGTTCATGACAAACATAATAATGCGTTAAAAAAGATGACATAATGTAGACAAAGTAAGATCAATTAATATGTTCGCACCCCATCGTTTTATCCTTAGTAGCAACAATACAAATACATGCCTTGCAAATCCTCCTGTCACAAAGTAAGGACACCGCAAGATTGAACCTACTACCAAGCACCACTCCTACTGAAGATCAATCAATTTACTTGGCCAAGGAAGATGGACAGAGAGAAATACAAGGCTATAAAATCACACATATATAAATCTCAGAAAAGACTCAATTACATTCAATGAATAATCTGACCATAAACCCACAATTCATCGTATCCCAACAAACACACTGCAAATATTACATCGAATGGATATCTGAAGAGAACATCATATAGAGGATCAAAGAGAGAGAGAGAGAGAGAGAGAGAGAGAGAGAGAGAGAGCCCATCTAGGTACAGCTATGGACCCGTAGGTTCTGTGGGAACTACTCACACGTCATCATGGAGGCAGCAAGGTTGATGAAGATGGCCTTCGTGATCGATTCCCCCTCCGACAGAGTACCGGTGGAGGCCTCTAAATGGGATCACAGAAGAACATAGGTTTGCGGCTGCGATAAACTTGTTTCAGGTCTCACTTCAAGGGTCTCTGGATTTTAGGGAATTTACAGGCCAGAGATTAGGTCAAACGGAGCCACGTGGGCCCCACAAGTACTGATGGCGCGCCCCCTAGGGGCGCATCCCTTGAGTTTCTCGCTCCCTCGTGCATCTTATGGTCTCTCCCCAAAGCTGCTTCTAGGGTCTCTTCTGGTCTAGAAATGATCACCGTATAGTTTCATCGTGTTTGGACTTCGTTTGGTATGGTTTTTCTAAATAGGCAAAAAAACAGGAACTGGCACTCGGCACTAATTTAATACGTTAGTCCATAAAAATGATATAAAATAGCATATAAAGCATACAAGATTGATATATAATAGCATAAAACTGTAAAAAATTATAGATATGTCGGAGACGTATCAGCAGTCGACTCGAGCCTTGGGGGTTACGACCACCGGTCGCTCTTATCACGCACCTGGTGATGAAAACATATATGGATAAAACTAGCAACCCAATGACTCTGACCGAGTGCCAGCACCCGGCCTCAGACTTGGGGCTACACCCATTGGGTGCACTAACCGTTACCCCGATGATGAATAAACCATTATGGGTCCAAATCCAGATAGCTGAGTCAATGAAAGTCAAGGATGGTCATACATCTAGAATTACAAGTTCATAGTGAAGAGAAAAGCCGACGAAGTTCAAGGATGGCCATATATCTACAACTACGAAAAAGGTACTTCCAAAAACTCTAACCGACTGCCAACAGTTGGCTAGAGCCTTGATGGTCTGCAAGGGCATAGGGCTATATTGCATTTCTTGATAAGTAAGTGTCGAATCCCACAGGGAGCAAATAGGAAGACACTACCAACCCCGCAACTACGTTGTCACCGTAGGGTGTTCGCACCCAAACCGTAGTTTGGAAATAGTCTATTCTATCGGTTGCTAGGAAAGCTTGAATAAAAATGTTTTACTGAACTACAAGTTAGAATGCAGAAAATAAACTAAGTTAGAACAGAAAGTAAAGAAGCAGTTTTTGTAACCGTAGGATCGAATAGAGAGAAAGGCGGTGTCTAGGCTTCGGTCTCGCTAGTACTAGAGGGACATCTTAGTGGCAGCGGAATACTAGTACAAGTATACATGCAGGTGATAACAAGATCACAAGAAAGGACGTCTCCCAACATAACGTGCAACGCGAGTAAATACTAGATCATACCACAAAGACTAATTTTGCATACTAGATCATACCTCAACCTAGAACCGGATCAAACACTCAAACATAGATGAATAGACACACAAAGAGGAATGATTTATTGATGTCATCAACATGTTCAATCTTACAAATTACAGGTGAGGATGGAGATGGAGAGGGAGATGGACATGGACACACCGGCGCGCAAGGCCTAGCCAGGACAGGCGCCGGTGATGACGGTGGTGATGGAGATGGCGCCTCCACCTCCTTGCTTGGTATTGGAGGGAGAGGCCTCCCCCAAGGGAAGAGCTTCCCGGCGGCTGCCCAGAGTTGTGGTGGATGATGATGTCTAAGGATGACGGCTAGGGTTGGAGGTGTTTATATAATAGGCCTTCTAAGGTCTCCTCCATTAATGTGGATCCTCCTCCTCCATCCAAGGGCTCAAGATGAGCCTTATCCTCTCTCAATCCCTTAATTAAGAGCCAAGAATCCCATGGGAACAATTGGGGACGAAATCGGTGAAGAATCCCGTCTGGAAGGGCAACTTTTGGAGGTTTAAAACGCTTGTCTTTTGTGGTGTCTTTCTCGGGTAAAACGGCTGTCATTTCTTCATAAGAACTCAGAATTTGACGTTCGTGGGCTCGTTGGACTCGTATGAACGACACCGATCCATTTCTAGTCTTAGATCTTGATATGGAGCACTTTGGGAAAATGACTTTTTTCGACCTTCGAAATGGCTAAGTATGGCTAAGTCTGACCCCTGGCTGACCCCGTATTGAACCCATCGATGCTCCTTTCATTGTACTTGGTCCTAGGTTGCTCCAAAACACCTGTAGGAACAAAAAAAGAAGAAGGAAAACTAATAAAAACCAAATAAAACACTAAATGTGCAATGCTCACAAGGAAAAGTGTAAATTCCGGTAATCATGCATAATGGAAAACTATTTGGTTCAATGGGACATAATACATGAAGAGAACATGCAACAAATAAGCTCTAAAAATGCGTAAAATATAGAGCCATCAAGCCTTTGGGGCTACACCCACCAGGTGCACTAACCGTGTCCCTGATACCGACTGAACGCAAAGCAAAAATTCCCCGAAACTAACAGATCGAGTATATTTACTTCGGTGTTCTTGCAAACGGCAACACAGAGGTTCGCCATTGCCAGGATGTCCGAGAGGTTCTTCCTGGCTAGCTCCTCCATCATACTGGCTTCGAACACCGTCCGCTTCACCATCTCGATCGCCTTCTCCTCGTGGCTCGGGCCCGTGAGCGGAAGTCGGACGGCGCTAGCGTTGGCCCCGATGTCTTATATTTGTGAAAGGAGGGAGTACTTGACATAGCTTCATTGGACCAAGCAAAAGGATTCAACCAAGTGCTCTCTAAAAAATGTTGGATCAGATCAAAATCCTGAACGTCTGATCGGGCTCTGATGACCGAAATATATATCAGCCGAATGCAGGGCTCGGAGCATTCATGATTTCCCTACATATAGCATTGCCAAAAGCTTGCAATACAATAGTGGAAAGCAAGCAGTGGGGAAGAAGAGGAATCACATTGGTAGTGCATCTCATCGAGGACGACACTAAGCGCCGCGATGAAGCCATAGTCGATTTCTGGTGTGCTGCCTACATGCTACTAGTAGGATTTTGCGCACGTCACGAGTACCCATCTCCGCTCCTCCAGGCCCCTCCCCTCCCTCTCCCCTGCAGCTGTCGCCAGCATGGACCGTCGGGCATTGCCCGCGCGGTGCTAGCGGCGACCAGTTGACCTTTTCCCTACGGGCGGAGGGTTGCACAGGGGCTCATGACGGTGACAGTCTGGCTCGGTGGTGTGGATCCCGCGATCCTTGGGTATTCTTCGGTGCAGCGGTGCGACCGTTGTCTACGGTGCGTCGTCATGGTACAAGCCAGGCCGGCAGCGCCCGCTCGTCCCAGATCTGGGCCCCTTTGGGCCCCATCTGGGTCGGGAAGGGCCGTCTGTTGTTGGCACGGCGGCGATGCCCTCTGGAGGTGGTGGTGGTGTGTCGGGAGTCTACAGGTGGTGGCAGCGCTATCAGCCGGCTTGCTGCAGTGTGGCAGCGGGGGCTTTGCGGGCCCGTCTAGGCTGGGCCGGGCCAGTAGTGGCCTGGTGTGTCCGTGGTGTCGCGTCTGGTCGACTGCCGCAGTGGCGGTGGAGGTTGTTCCCTCTCGCACGGCTCAGTTGCTATTGTCCCCAATTCTGCTGTCCCCTCCTATTTCCTCTAGGCCTCATGTCAGGTGACCATACTGAGACGATGAGGATAGCGCTAAGACCGTGGTGGCGCATGTTGGTGGTGGCATGTTGGGTGAAGCACTATGGATCGCCCGGTGTGGTGGTGGTTTTTTGGATTGGGAGAAATCCCTGTCGGCTTGTCCGGCACTGATGTGGTGACGCCTGCGGGTGCTGCCATTCCTTCCTGAAGGGCCTCGGTGTACCCCTTCCCAACGTCCGGCAGCAGCGACGTTGTTGTCGCTTCATTCTTGAAGGTGTTGCTCGGTAAGCGGTGCTTCAGAGTGCTAGGAGTGTAGTGGCACTTCTCCGGAGGGCACAACGGTTGCCGGTCATCTTCGTGTTGTCGATCTGCCAGTGTTGGCATTTGTTTCTCTTCCCTTTCTTTTTTTTCCTATGGGTTTGGTTGTGATGCGGTCCTAACAACTTTGTTGTATCGTGTGGTTGCTATATTAATATAGCGGGGCGAAAGCCTATTTCATCAAAGGGTTTCTGAACTAGTGCCCTCCCCATCCTCGGTCTCTAGCTTCGTCCGTGGAAGTCAACTCACCGTTGACTTTCTTGTGTGGCAAAACCAGCAATGACAAGTGGACACGAGGTGTCAATTTTGTTGTCAAAACAACTCACACGATTGATTTGGGTGTGGTGGGAAAATTAAGATGAAACAAAATAAAACAAAAATTATGGTTATGTGAAACCCTAGCTACAAACCCGTGGTTTTTTGCGACTAACTCAAAAATGAAGTAGATCCTACTACTTTTTTTGAGGAAAAACTTCCAACCTATTCATCCACTGTCAAGGTAGTACAAAGAACACCAGAAGTAAAAAATACATCCAGGTCCGTACACCACCTAGCAACGACTACAAGCATTGGAGCGAGTCAAAGGCGTGCCGCCGTCTTCACCCCTCCCTCGGAGACGGGCAAACCTTGTTGTAGTAGACAGTCGAAAAGTCATCGTGCTAAGGCCGCATAGGACTAGCAAACCAAAACAGCAGCTGCCTCCAAAGAGATGCGTAGACCGAAAGGATACAACATGTAGACAGACGAACACATACGAACGGAGAAAGGATCCACGTGTATCCATCGAAGACAAACGCCGACTGAATCCCGTGAGATCCGCCGGAGAAAAACCTCCACATGCCCTCGGCGATGCTAGAAATACCATCGACATGGCGACTAGGTGGGAAGAACCTTATTACATCTTCAAAGAGTCACCGCCGCCTTGCCTCTCTGAGCAGGACACAAACCCTAACAAAACTCAAAAAAGCATAAAAAATGGAGCCCTTCTGCCGGCAAAGGCCGGGATCCATCGCGCCACCATGGCCATAAGACCACGGAATATGAGGTAGACTGGCGGCGACACCGGCGGGAGGCAGGAGCAACCCTAGTCAAAGGGTCCTCTTTCGTCCACGGGAAGAAAAGCCCAAACAAACTAGTAAACCCTACTATTATAGTTCAGGGTGCCAATGTATCCAATATGCCCCTAGAGATTTCTCACCTGTCTTTTCATGGTGTAAGAATGGGCTAGCACTAGATGATAAAAAAAGAATGGGCTAGAACTATGTTACACTATAAGAGCATTTACAACCGGACCTCTCAAATCCGTCTCATACGTCCGGGCGGATCGCCCAGTCACTGCCCGGTCACGATTTTTTGACCCAGACGGGCCTCTCAAACGACCCTCAAACGCCCGGGCTGACCGGCACCCCCCATATCCAGCCCAAATATGGGGCGGATATGGGGGCGCCCGGGTGCGCCCGCCACGTCGGCCTGACGGCGTGGCCACACACGGAAACGCCCGGAAACCCAGCAGTCCGACAGACGCCGCGTCCGTCGCCGCGGTGTGAACGCCGCGTGGCGCCGCTCCGGCTCGCCGCCCAAGACGAAATCCGGCTATTTAAGCCGGTCGGCGTCCCGCAACCCTAACCCATCCCCCTCCCCCCCTCTCCGCGCCGCCAGTCCGAGCCCATCCTCCTCCCTCTCCCGCTCCGGCGCTCTGCCCACGCTTCGGCACTCCGCCACGGTCCGGAGCAAGATCACCTACTATGCCATGCTGACGCCGGAGCGCCGCTACGAGATCCAGCAGTAGATCCGGGCGAGGGAAGCCGCGCGCGCCGCCCGCATCGCTGCTGGGCTGCCTCCGGACTCGCCGGAGCCGGAGGAGGAGGAGTAGCAGCCGGAGAAAGAGGAGGAGGAGGAGATGGCTCCGATGTAGGTCGAGGAGGCGGAGGAGCCGGACCAGCAGGTGCCGGCATTCAACATGGAGCATGCGGAGGCAGAGTTCGCCATCGCCCAGTCCGACGAGATGGCCGAGCAGCAGGTCATCCTGGAGTCCATCCAGGATGAGGCCTATGTGGAGGTCAACCGGGTGTTCCTCCGGCGGGAGCAGGCGTCCGACACGCTCTTCGCCGAGCTCGACGCGGAGATAGAGGTGGAGGAGGCCGGAGCGGAGCAGCCGGAGGCACCGGAGGAGCAGGAGCTGCAGCTGCCGCCCATGCTGCCGGAGCCGGGCACGGAGATCATCATGATCTCCGACGAGGAGTAGCTAGAATCGACGTAGTACGTAGGTTCTATTTCTTTTTGCATGTCTTTATATGGATATAAGAACAGAGTATAAGATGTCCGGATGCAACAAGTGAAATTTGAGGTGTGCCCGGGTGCGTCCGCGGGCGTTTGAGGTGCCGGATTCGCCATATATATGTGGCTGTAAATGCTCTAAGCAGGATGAGTGAGCAGAGTGATAGGTCACTGGAGAAAAACAAATTGACGTACAGGCCAATCCAGTGTTTACAAAGAAATCAGTTAACGAACAGAATTGGACCAAGCAAAGCCGTTCAACCGAGTGCCCCCCTCTGAACATTCCTGAATCGGATCAAAATCTCTGTTTTGCATCGTCACACTCACAGATGTATCAACTCAAAAGCAGAGCATCAGTGATTCCCCTGCAGAAATCATTGACACACACACCAATTCGTAGGAGCCACCCGCGGCAAGAGGAGACTTGAGTTGTGGTCATTGGTAGTGCATCTCGTCGAGGACGACGGCGAGCGCGACGATGAAGGCGTAGTCGATGCCGGGGTTGACGGTGACGCTGTAGGCGTTCTTGCCCAGCAGCGCGCTCACCACGGTGGACCGGCGGTCGATCCTGGCGATGAGGGTGTCGGATTCCCCGAGGGAGACGGAGCAGGCGCCGTCGTGGTAGCTGCCGGTGATCCGGAAGTCGGGGGACTGCTCGGCGTCGTTGCTGGCGAGGAAGACGCTGACCTTGGTGGACCACCGCAGCTGGATCACCGACGGCTTGACCACCGTGAACAGCAGGTCCCGCCGGCTTGTGCTGTCCCCGCGGTACACCTTCCACCGCGTGTTCATCACCAGCGCCTGAAGCGACCAGCCACCAACCCCGGCAGGTCAGAGTCAGACGGTTGGAGAAGAAGAAATCAACGAGCTTGGAAACAGAGAGGGTGGCGAAAGTGAAGAAGACCCACCGATTCCTGGACGGTGAGGACGGGGCGGCGGTGGGCGTCGGCGAGGAGGCAGCGGCGGCGGAGGCTGAAGAGGACGCCGTCGACCCGCAGCAGCAGGGCGCCCGTGGCGGCGTCCGTGACGGTGAAGTCGTTGCCGGACATGCTAAGCGTCTTGGTCACGGCCAGCGCCGCCTCGTCCCCCGCGCAGAAGCGCGCGTCCACCACCGCCAGCGCCGGCACCGCGTCCATCTATCCCTCCCGGCGCGACACGTCGTCCGCAGGGCAGGTGGCGGCGGCGGATCGGATCGATCGGCCTATGGTGGGGATGGGCGGGCGCACGCGTCTTCCCCTGTCCTAGTTTCGGACCGGGATGTTTGACCAGCTTGGCACCACTAGCATTAACAATGGCAGCTCGGCCTCAGCCTTCAGACTATATAGGACTAGTAAATTGGTTGCAAACACAGTAGCATGTTGATTCTTCGTCGGGTCGGGTCAGGTCTGAACGGGGAGCTCTCCACGGCGACATCGACAGCGATAGAAATATCAACTTTGGGGAAGAAGAATCCATCTTTACTGGACGCCAGTTCTCATGGCGCGTACGTGGAAGCAGGCGAGTCGTCGAGCCCGCTGGCTTTTTTCATCTTATAATCATTTCTTTCATCCTCGAGTTGCTTAATGATTAAACAAGCAGGATGGATTCGAACCAAGCGAACCGTTGGTGGCTTCGGTGATGTTTCTTTGCCTTGGCCTGTTGTGTGGTTTGGCGAGAATCCAACAGCGCGCCGACCACGGAGTGAGGAGAAAGCGTGTGGGTGTGAGGAAGCTGTAGCCGCTGTCTCCGGTGTCGGCCCGGCCGACCTTTTTTGTTTTTTGGAGTAGAACATGGCCTTTTATTCACTTAAGATGTTCCGTGGGATACAAGTAATATCAGGAATAGTACCCAGCCAAACATGTCGGCCAATACCCAAGGAAGCAGCCGCCTTTACTAATTTATGAGCTTCAGTATTGGCTTGTCTTCCCTCATGAACAAAAGACACCTCCTCAAAAGCTAGTGAACGTTGATCAATATCTCTCAGGATTGTAGCATAAGCACGTGAGGCCTTACTTCTCAGGTTGGAAATCACCTCAAGGGAATCAGAGGCCACTTTGATGGAACTGACGTTGAGATCAAGAGCTAAATCAAGTGCCTCGTTGCATGCAACAGCCTCAAGATTAGCGGGATTGACGAGCCCTTTGATGACAACAGCAGAAGCACCCAGGAAGGCTCCACTGACGTCCCGGCAAACAGCAGCAGCCGCACCCCGGTGGCCGTCCCTAGACAGACCCCCATCAACATTTATCTTATACCTAAAATCGCCAGGGGAAATGCATTTCATCTTATCTTTCCCATCTGCTAGTTTTGGTGCAGCAGAGCAGATCCGTACACATTTGTTCGATATATCCAACTCTTCTAAATATTTGTTGATGAAGCAAATGGTGGATAAAGGATTCTGGAACTCGTTGTCGTGAATTGCTCTTCTCCTTGCCCACCAAATCGACCACATGGTAGCCAACACTCTTGCGAGATCATTCTGAGATAGGGTATCAAATAACCAGAATAACCATATCCTCGCATCAGGTGACCGATTTGAAATCATATGCTCAACTAGCACATCATCCACTAGTGCCCAAACAGCCCTTGCCATATTGCAATCAAGTAATGAATGCCTCCAAGAATCAGCCGAAGCATTGCATATTGTACATAAATCGTTGGTAGCCATCTCACGGTGCATACGAACATCCCCTGTTGGCAGTGACATTTTTGCAAGCCTCCAAGCAAATACTCTGACTTTCGATGGCACTTGGACTTTCCACAATTTAGTCCAAGACTTCTTCTCTCCCTCTACATTGGATTGTCCACATCTATGTTCAAGCCAGTCCTCTCTCTGTTTTTTTTTAATGTTCACTAACATTCTGTAAGCTGATCGGATCGTGAAAACCCCACTTTTCTCATAATGCCATGCCCAAAAATCAGCTTATCTTCTAGAACTTAAAGGTATACTCAAAATAATTTCCTTGTCCATCTGAAAGAAATGCTGTTCCAGCAAGTTTTGATTCCAAACTACATTCACTGGGTCAATAAGATCAGCAACCGTAGTGGGGGGATCCATGCTTTTTGCCACAACTGGTCTCAACTTATAATCCCTTGGTAACCAATTTTGTTCCCAGATTTTTGTATCCTCACCAGTACCAATACGCTTTATAAGACCCAACTTGAGAGTATCTCTTCCTTCCATGATTCCTCGCCAAATCTGAGATGGGGAACTTCCTAACTCTGCTTCCAACAAATTTGTGTTTGGGTAATACACCGCACGCAGAATTTGAGCACTTAACGAATTGTTATCTTGGATTAATCTCCAAGCCTGTTTTGCTAACATCGCCATATTAAATAACTCAATATCTCGGAATCCCAATCCTCCCATATATTTTGGTTGAGTCATCTCGTCCCATGACACCCAAGCAACTTTTCTTTCTCCTTTCCTACTGCCCCACCACAATTTCCAGATCATACTATTGATTTGAGAGCACAAACCACGTGGAAGTCTAAAGCATGACATAGAGAAAATTGGAATGGCCTGCGCCACAGATTTGATTAAAACTTCTTTTCCTGAAGCTGCCAAAGTTTTCTCTACCCATCCTTGCACTTTACTCCACAAACGATCCTTAAGATATTTAAAGCACCCATTCTTTGATCGCCCCACATCATTCGGGAGTCCCAAATATTTTTCTGACAATGATTCATTAGGAACTTGCAAAAAACCTTTTATAGCTTCCCTTCTATCACCAGGAACACCCTTGCTGAAGAAAATGGAGGACTTATCTCTATGATTCGCTGTCCAGACGAATCACAGTACTGCTGTAATAGTTTGCTCACTTTTGTTGCCTCCACCAAATTAGCACCAAAGAACAGGAAACTATCATCAGCGAAGAGCAAGTGATTAACTCGTGGAGCTTGGGTAGCAACTTTAACTCCTTGAATACTCCCATCTGCATCATTAGCTTTAAGAAGACATGACAACCCCTCAGCCGCTAGCAGAAACAAATATGGGGATATTGGATCCCCCTACCGTAGTCCACGAGATGGCCTGAAATCATCTAATTTACCGCCATTAAAAAGAACAGAGAACGTGACCGAAGTAATGCACCTCATAATAGAATCAATAAAGCGATGACTAATACCAAGCTTCACCATCACAGCTCGTAAATAATCCCATTCAACCCGGTCATATGCTTTCATCATATCAAGCTTCAAAGCAGCATGGCGATTACTTTTATTTCTCTTCCTCTTCATAAAGTGAAGACACTCATAAGCTGAAATTATATTATCTGTGATGAGACGTCCTGGTACAAATGCAGATTGCTCAACAGATATCACCTCGGGGAGAATAATATTCAGTCGATTTGCAAGAACCTTCGTAGCGATCTTATAGACCACATTCAAAGGCTGATCGGCCGAAATTGTCCTAAATTTTTTGGACTAGAAATCTTGGGAATTAAAACGATGAACGTTCTATTAATATCCTCCAGCGAGTCATATATCTCCATTAAGCACTCTTAACACAATATCAGTCACCTCATCTTCGCATAAATCCCAGTGCCGCTGAAAAAAATGAGCAGGAAAACCATCCGGCCCAGGAGCCTTTGTCGGGAAGATTTGAAAAAGTGCAACCTTCACTTCTTCCTTACAGTATTGCTTGTTCAGCACAACATTCATATTCCCAGTAACCTTTGTGGGTATGTGAGATAACACCTCCTCCATTCCAATAACCCATTCAGAAGTATAAAGGTTAGAATAAAATTGAGTTGTCATTGCAGCAAGCTCAATCTAGTCATCACAAGTTGTGCCATCAGATTTTGTCAATTTCGTAATTCTATTCTTGCTTCGTCTTGCCGAAGCCTTCTTATGAAAAAAGTTTGTATTGCCGTCGCCCTCAGCAAGCCACTGAATGCGGGATCGCTGAAGCCACATGACCTCCTCTCTATATGTCGGGGTATTCTCGCGACAGATGCCAGGGGGTGGCTTATCATGGATGGGGACAGGAGGACGTCGTCGGGCCCTGGAAGCGGGAATGGGCGAGAGCTCGAACGCACGCGAGTCTTACCCAGGTTCGGGGCTCTCCGAGGAGATAACACCCCTAGTCCTGCTCTACGGGGTCTCCGCATGCTAACTATGATCAGATAGTGGCTACAAGTTTGCTCCTTGAGCTGTTGGTAGAGGAAGAAGAAGAAGGGCAAGGCTAGCTCTCTTGCTTCTCCTAGCTATGTGTGTGTGAATGGCGTGGATGCTGAATCCCTTGCATGGGTGAGCCTAGGGGGTTTATATAGGCCTACCCCCCAGGGATACAATGGTAATAGGGCCGGGTGTAGGACCCGGATGCCATTGTCTATGGTCGCCGGGTTCTCCGCTGGCTGCTGGGGCCCGCCGCCTGGCGGGCCCCGCCGGCGGCCGAGGATTCGGCCGACAGGTAGGGCTCGCCGCCCGGGGGCCACGCTGATTGCCCTTTGCTGTAGCCTCGCCCTTGATGACGGGGGCCTTGTCGTGGGAGGCATGGCCACTACTAGGGAAAACCCTAGTAGTAGCGCTTGAAATATGCATAGCAGTCGCGCTGGGTCCAGCGCTACTGCTAGCGCGCTACAGCTAAGTTGTAGCAGTAGCGCTGTAACGGGCAGCGCTACTGGTAAGTATTGTTAGCAGTAGCGCTTCCTGGACCAGCGCTACTGATAACTATCTGTAGCTCTTGTTCACAGGAAGCGCTGCTGCTAAGCCAGCGCTACTGCTAATGTTCCTGCTTTCGCCGGTCCGCACCCCTCTACGTATTTGTGCTGTATTTATACAGGCTCTATACAAAAGTTTCATCAGATCATACTAAACATACACTATTCTCATCATATCATAGACATACAGTAGTCTCGTCATACCATCATCATCATCATCATTCAACACAAATATCATCACATCTCGAAAATAGCGATATACAAGTGCGATCATGTCATGTCTCGAATAAGTGCAACTGCATGGTCATGGCACACACACAAGTTTCATCATCTCTATCTAAACCATGATGTAGAAGAGAAGAGCGATCAGCATGAGCAAGAGCGTGACTATGTAGTACCGGCGGTCCCGCCCCTGCTCATGCTGGAGTGTCCACCTCAAGTAACTACTTTCAGCTTCGGCTCTGCTGTCGAACCCACTGTGGCTAGCACCCGGGTACCTGTGCACCTGGGCCTGAGCGGCTGGCCAGTGGTCGTAGACTCCTGGAACCCTCCCAACGTACACGGCGTAGTAGCCCTTCGCCATCTCTGATCTATGTACCTGCATCGTGAGTTGATGAATTGAACGATAATATGCAACATAATGTACTTAAGAAAACAAAGAGGCATAATTAGCAAAATACAAGCAACCAATAGTAAACATAAATGATGAAGTTCCTCATACCCAAACTAATTAACTAGAGCGATCTACGCTAGTTCAGGACCACGTTTTAGTTACATCACATAGTTTCGCCGTGCATAAATTCAAAGTTTTGCCATAGAAAAAGACAGTAGTGACACAATGTCATCAACAATCAGTCCTCCATGTCGGCGGTCCAATCTTCATAGTCAGGGAGGAAGCCCCCGAGCTTCTTGAAAGGCTTCAGGTCCAGACGCTGAGCGAGTAGCAGTGCTCGGACATCTTCCCGCGTGATTGGCCCATGGTAGAACATTCCTGTTGGTTCGAGGACCTACTTCATGATCACTTGGGCAAGTTCACACTGTACATGATAAAACTCAGCTCTGATTCGATGATCCGGTGTCTTTCCTATGCTTGTGGCCCAGCTGACAATCTCGGCATCATTGGTAGTAGGTGACATGCGAAGGCGTTGATTATCCCTTCTGTACTCGAGCAGGTGATGCATGAGGTAGAATCCATCACCCATACTGGTGTGCGGTTGCTGGATGCAGCAGAAGTCGGTCTTATGACCGAAAGCCAGCCCGCGATTCCTGTACTTTTTCACCTTGATATATCCACCAGACAGGCTGAAGGTTAACATGGCACTATCGAGAACACTCTTTATGTGCTTGTAATCCTTTTTCCTGAGGTTCTTCGATGAGTCCAAGTACATAGCATGGGAGTATTCCGGGTACAGAACGATGAGGACGGCGCCCCCCCCCCCCGCTGCGCAAATTAAGTACACCTCAAATTAGCCTCCATGCTTGCAAAGGAATGATTAACACTTACGAAAGGATATGTGCGGATGACTTACGTGGGATGATAAGGCACGAGAATCGCTTCCTTGTCCTTATTAGAGATCATGAAGTCGCCGAGGTACTTGCTCGCATAGTCACGGTGCTCTTTGCAAACTGCCAAGAAGCTCTCATGCATATAGAACGGGTCCGCGACGCAGATATATTTGATGTTCTCGACCCTGATGAAGTAGTTCAGATACAGCGCATACATGCGGATGAACTGGAAATCCAGCTTGGTCATGTGGAACATGTCGTAGATGTAGTCAAATCGCAGGATGAACTTATTCACGGGCCATCTCTCGACGTACAACTTCCCACCTGGCACCTGAGCCGCGTAAAGCTGGTATCCTGGTTTTTCCGCGATCAGAAGGCTTTTCTCTCTGGCCAGCACATCTTCATGGAGTCTCCTTAGATCATTGTTCAGTATGTGCTCTAGCGCTTTGGCAGGTAGGATCGGGTCGCCGGCGACATGGAAACGCTTCTTACCTTCGACAGGTATTCTGTCTACCACCCGGGGCTTCGGAGGCGGCTGGCTGCTTGAAGCAGCTCTGGCGCCTTTAGGGCCTTTCCTGTCCGGTCTCCTCCTTTGCTTCTTGGCAGGTGGCGGTAGTGAGCCCACCATACCTTCCCTAACCACCACCCCCAGTGTCGTCGGGCTAATCAGTGGACGGGCCTTGGGGGGTTGCTGGGTACAGGCGGCATCTGGAGGCGTCTCCTGTGAGGATCGCTTGAAGAGAGACTTTTTGCATTCCGCCTTAGGACGTTCCGGCTCCGGCAAATCAGGCAGCATCAAGTCATCATCTCCACGCTCATAGCCTGAGTCTTCATCGTCCTGAGCCATCAATCCTCCATCATCATAGGCGGTATTGAAATACTTGTCTGGGTCATCATCATCATCCTCCATGTCATCATCAACATTTGCTTCTTTAACAGCGGGGGCTACATCATCTGGCACTAATGGAGGCTCTCCCTCGCGTCGTCCGCTATCACTCGCCACGACAGGTGAAGGTAATGTGGTAGGTGGGGTGGTGTTCATACCTTCTTGAGAAGGTGGCGTTGGCGTGATACTGGGCGCCTCGAGACGAAGAAGAGACTTCGGCCAAGGCAAGAACCAGCTCTTGCATGCGCCAATCATCTTAGGGGTCTCGTCGTCATCGACTGGTACCGGAGGAGGCAAATCCTCGAAGCCCGCTAAGACACTGGCCACGTTAACCTTGAAGACGCCATCGGGCATCTCTCGGTTGTGGAACATGCGGTCCTTCGGCTTCACGATCGTTGCCTTTCCCACGGCCACCTTCTGGCCCTTGATGTCGTAGAGTAGGGTGCATGGGGTGTCGTCGGCCTACGAAGGAGACATGTCTGCGACGTCAAACATCCGAAAGGCAACCGAAACGGAAGACTATAGACATGCTGGTGAAAAGGGTATGACGCGTAATTACCGTGAGGGCGTCGAGCTCAGCCAGCGATGAAGGCCCACCGAGCATGCAAGAGATGGAGGTCGGGCTGCTATGAACAGGAGTGGGACCTTTTGCGGTTGCTTGAGCAGGTGCTAGTGCTATGGTGTTCGCCGAATTGCTCCCGACAAAGCTAGGAAGGGGAAAGTCCTCCGGCCGTGCATTTGGATTGTTCTTCGTGAAATCGAAAAGTGCTGGAAGCAAGCTGACCACCGCGTCAGTGACCGCTGCATTGACGGCCCCGAGCAACTCTTCTTTGGTCTCAGCTTTGGTCTTATTGACCGCAATCGCGACCTTCTCGTCGATGCTCTGCTGAGTGACGACCGACCGTCTCTTCCTTCTTTCCTCTGGCTCCTCATGGTAGCACGTCTTCCACGAGGCGCCATCTCCGATGCCGTGCACACGTCCATAGGACGGCGGCTTGTCCATCGGGACCTTTTTGAGTATGTTCAGGGCCCGGTTAAATGGGGTGTCCCACTTGGGCCTCGCCGACGACTGTGACGACTCGTCGCTTTCGGCTGCCTTTTGGTGCTGCTCTTTCTGCAAAAGGAACGTGGATGGTTTACTAATGTCACAAAAATTGCAGTCGAATTGATTGGAAGCTAATATGATAATGTGGTAACATAACAATTACCAGAAGTCTCATGAACTCCCTCGTGTTCGGGTCCATGTAAAAGATCTTTTTGACTTTGTCCCAATTGTACCGGGCCCTGATCCAGTCATGCTCCAGCGGGTCGGTGAACTCCGCCAAGGGGTCTGGGATTCCGTGACTTTCACGTTCGGCGTCCTCCTTGGCCCATACGTGCCTCTTCCCCTCGTAACCACAGCTTCCGAGGCGGTGGGGAGGCGTGTTCCTGGCCTGGAGCGCCTTCATTTTCTCCGACCTTGCCTTGACTTCTTCTTTACCGCAATTCTCCTTGAATTTTGCAAAGTCCTCTTCCGTTATTGTCGGATTATTAGCATGAATCTTGGACCATGGTTCATTCTTCCCAATCACTTTTTTCACCCGAACTTTCCAGGAGGACAAGTCGTTGGTGAACGTCACCATCGCCTTGTCGTTTATCTTTGCCATGGCGATGTCGTCCCACGGCTCTTTATATTTGCCTTCATTCCGGCCGGGGAACAGGAACCTATTGTGCAACTTCTTTAGGAGCATGTGCTCCATATGTGGTATCTGCTTCAACCTCTCGTCGTTGATGTTGGCGGTTTCCCTGAGGATGCATCCAAGTTGATTGCCCCAGCAAGAGCGCGCATCCTCCGGCGCCGTTGGCTCTAACTTCTTGGGGTGCATCTCCGTGACCACAATTTGTCTGATGCCAAGCTCGTTTGGTCTTCGTGTCCTCTTCTTCTTCGGTGCTTTACCGGCTATGACAGCATCGTTGCCGGTCTCCGGGGTGGTGTCGGTCCCGGTGCCAGTGCTGGTGCCGGTGTCGGCGTCGGTGTCGGGGTTGGTGCCACTGCCGCCACCATGCAACCCCATCTGGTGTTCGTCCAAGTAATCGAAATAGTGATTTGCAGCCTCGATGGGGTCTTCGAGGCGAGCAGAACCACCCACGACTTCGGCGTCGGTAGACATGTTTCCTATTGATCAACAATTGTAAATAAAAGATATAATGAAGAGGAAAAAGGGGCCTATGTTTGGTCGGAATGTTGAATCATTCCCCTTCCGGCAAATCCCGGGTACTCCATCTGTCCTAGTTTCTAGCACAAGTCATGCCGAAAATCACGGAAATTTTCGGCATGACCTTTGCTAAAAAGGTGACATATGGAGCGCCTGAAATTTGCCGGAACGGAAATGAATCAACATTCCGGCAAAACATAGGCCACTCGGATATTTTTCGACATTCAACCAACATTGCAAAACCAACATATAACATCAATGACATATATCATTCAAGCAAAAGCATGCTTGTACTTAAATGCACAAAAATGACAAAAATAGCTACAAACTTGCTACAAACTTGCTCTCTCTCTCTCTCTACTGTTTTTGCTAACTTGCTCAAAATTTTGCTAACTTTGCTACAGTTTTTTTATTTGCTACTGTTTTTATACCTAATTTTTTGCTAAATTTGCTAACTTGCCCTAAAATCCCTAAACAGAGAGAGAGGAGGGCAGGGGAAAGGAGAGGGAGAGGAGGGCAGGGGAGAGGAGAGGCTTACGGCAATGCAGGAGAAGCCGAGGACGGAGGTGGAGGGCGGCGGACGGCGGCGGCGGCGAGGTCGAGGGCGCGCGGGCAGGGGAGAGGCTGGGGCGGCGTTGTGGTCGAGGGCGGGCAGGAGAGACGCCGGTGAGGTCGAGGGCGGGCTCGGGAGACGGCCGGCGACGTGGTCGACGGCGGCCAGGGGCGACGGTCGGCGGTCGAGGGCGACGGACGGCACAAGGGCAGGCAGGGCGACGGCGGCGGCGACAGAGTGGGGGAAGAGTGGGGGATTGGGACTTGGCGGACTTGGCAAAATTTGAGCCCTCGCGGGTTAACTCAAAATAGTAGTAGCGCTGGATTGTGAACCAGCGCTATAGCTAACTTAGCTATAGCGCTGGGTTGTAATGCAGCGCTACTACTAATGGCACATAGTAGTAGCGCTTTTTTGGAACCCAGCGCTATAGCTATATTAGCTATAGCGCTGGTTCACAATCCAGCGCTACTGCTAAATGTTCCAATTTTTATTCTTTTCTTTTTATTATTTTCCTTTTCTAGTTTTTAGTTTTCTTTTCTTTTATTATTTTCCTTTTCTTTTCTGTTTACTTTCCTTTTTCTTTTGTACTGCTTTCTCCCTTTTGTTTTTGTTTTTTTTTCTCCCGACGACGGCGTCTCCCTCTCCCCCACTACGCGAATATCACCGGAACCATGCATGTGGTGGTAACATATCAGTTGACCGATAACGGTTACTTAAGTGCGTACACAAAATAGATACATATATATAAATGTAGGTTTCTGATCAGCTGCGTCGACGACGTTTCACATTGAGCTTCTTCCCTTTCTTGTTCGTTGCCGAGTAATTGAGCCCCTCCTTGTGACTTTTCCGGAGCCATGGATTACGATCTTTCTTAGGTAATGTAGTATTGATTCTTCTTTTCACGTATGCTGCATCGTCATCATCATCTTCCCTCATCGGGTTGCCGTATTGGTCGTAGTCTTCCTCGTTGGTGACTCCATCCATTCCGACGATGCTCCTTTTGGATCTCCTCACGACAACACGGCTGGGATTGGCCGAGTCGGTTATGAAGAAGCATTGTGTCACGTGCTTAGCGTGTACCCATGGCTCATTTTTGGCGATGATGTTAACGTTCACGGGAGTGCTCTTCGTGTCGGGTATAGACATGGTGGTGAAATACTTGTTTTCTCTTACGACATCCTTGG
Source organism: Thinopyrum elongatum (assembly GCA_011799875.1). Taxonomy (NCBI): domain Eukaryota; kingdom Viridiplantae; phylum Streptophyta; class Magnoliopsida; order Poales; family Poaceae; genus Thinopyrum; species Thinopyrum elongatum. The sequence goes on from CM022301.1 coordinate 544,992,272, forward strand.
CCCATCTGACACGAAACATCGTCGCATCGTGCATTCCAGCATAGTCAAGCTCCCAGATCTCTTTGACCCTTCTGTAGAATCTTTCAGTTGTGCCATTGGCGTCTGTCACGCATTGAATTGTCACCCCGGAGTTCTGGTAATCACTGTCCATGTCTTTGGCCTCCGTGTAGAACGTGTACCCATTGATATCGTAGGACTGATAGGTCGCGAGCTTGGGCGCGGGGCCATGTGCTAAGGCGTGTATGAGCAATCCGTCCGAACTGCCCTCTTCCGGGGGATTTTCAAGAACTTGCTCTTTGAACCAACGCAAGAAAGTGGCGTTGTGCTCTACAGTAACTTCGTCGTTCGTCTTGAGCATCCCCTTATCACGGTACTTCTTTGTGATGCTTTCTTTGTGCTGTGCCACATAATCATCTACCACACCTAGGTGTTGTAGCACTACTAAGTTAGCCCTATCAAAGTCGTTCCGTCGATCCGAGTAGTTCACTTGCAATTCCCTCCGGCCGTTGCTGTGACCATCTCCTTCGAGCTTCCCATCGTGCTTCTTGACGGGGAAACCAACAACAGGGTCTCCGACGCTTATACAATTCTCGCAAAAGGAGATGCACTCATGCGTCAGATACCCCTGGACGATGCTCCCTTTGGGAAGGGACATGTTACGAATGAATCCTTTGATGACCCCATTCATCCTCTCGAACGGCATCATGCTGTGAAGGAATGTCGGCCCGAGGTCGATGATGTCGTCCATGATGTGGACACACAGATGCACCATGACGTCAAAGAACGCGGGCGGGAAGTACATCTCAAGCTCACATAGTATGACAACGATCTCTTCCTGTAGCCTTCGGAGCTGCTTCACACTTATGGACTTTCGAGATATAACGTCGAAGAAGTTGCAGAGACCAATAAGCGTGTCACGGACGTGCTTGTCCATTATCCCTCTAATGGCAACCGGGAGTATCTGCGTCATCATCACGTGACAGTCATGAGACTTCATCCCGCTGAACCTTTTCTTCTTGGGGTCTAGAAATCTGCTTATCTTCCCACAGTAACCGGAACTGACTTTGATTCCCATAAGGCACTTGATGAATTGATCGATCTCCTTCGCACTTAAGGTGAAGCAAGAAGGGGGCAATAATTCTCCTCCTTCTTTTTGACTTTTCTGCCCCTTTCCCCTTCCTCCATCTCCGTCTCCGTCTCCTCCATCGACTTTTTACGGTAGAGCTCTTTCCTGATCTTCAAATCTTCCAAGTCTTTCCTTGCCTTCGGCCCATCCTTGGTCTTCTCCGGCATGTTCATCAGTGTGCCAAGCAAGCTCTCGAGGACATTCTTCCTGATATGCATCTGATCAAGGCAATGAGGTGTGTCGTGATTGGGCCAGTACTCCAAGTCCCAGAAAACAGACCTCGTTTTCCATACCTTCAGTAGCGGCTCCGGCGCCTTTTTGATCTTTCCCGGCGCGGGGCATTGTTCCCAGTTTCTCAACAGCTCGTCGATTTTGGCGCCGCTCCTCTTACATGGAGGTCCTCGAAGCTCAGCCAACCCATTGAATAGATCTCCACGCTTTCTCCACGGGTCATCCTTCTCGAGCCATCTACGATGCCCCATGTACACAATTTTCCCGGACCCGCCATCTTTCGTTGACGTAAGCTGCTGAGACGTTGTATCATCCATGCACCTCGTGCATCCGCAGTATCCGTGGCACACCTGGCCTGAGGTGTACCCATAACCGAGATAGTCGTGCACCGTCGTCATCAGCGCGGCTCTCATATGGAAATATTCTCCTTTGCTGGCGTCCCATGTCCATGCCGGTGTTTTCCATAACGTGTGAAGCTCCTCTTGCAGAAGCCCCATATACAGGTTAATACTATTTCCCGGTTGTTTCGGCCCTTGAATCAGCATGCTCATGTGTATGTACTTTGTCTTCATGCACTTCCATGGGGGGAGGTTGTACATCCATACAAACACGGGCCATGTGCTGTGGTTGGTGTTCTGGTTTCCAAACGGATTCATGCCATCGGTACTCGCACCAAGCACGATGTTCCTTGGATCTTCTGCAGCAAATCCATATACAACATTGAATGCTCTCCACTGGCTACCATCTACGAGGTGTCTCAGCCTCGGATCATCTCCATTGTTGGGCTTCTTCCTCTCCGCGTGCCAGCGCATGAGCTTTGCTTCCTTAGGATCTACAAAATACCGCTGCAGACGGGGAGTGATCGGAAAGTACCATACAACTTTCTGAGGAGCTTTCTTTCCTGCCTTCTTGTATCGAGAAGCATTGCACACTGGACAACTGGTTTTTTCCGCGTGCTCCCCCCGATAAATGATGCAATCGTTGATGCATGCGTGGTACCTAATGTGCGGCAAATCAAAAGGGCAAACGATTTTTTTGGCCTCCTCAACACTAGTAGGACACAGGTTCCCCGCGGGAAGAACTTTATTATGTAGATACTTCAAATGCTCATTGAGGCTTTTGTCTGCCCATTTGTTTTTGGCCTTCGTCTTTAGAAGTTCGAGCGTGAAACTCAAGCGGGTCACCTCGGGATCGCAACCATCATACAATGGAGTCCTCGAGTCTACTTCAAGTTGCGCCAGCTTGGCCTCCTCTCTAGAAGCAGCTCTCTCGCTAGTCATACTCTTGCGAAGGAGGTCTCGAACATGAGGGTCCTGCACGACTGCACTTAGTACCGTCGAAGACTGTGGTGTGACCGCCGCCTCTTCTCCGCCATGTCTGGACTCTTCTTCGCCGTGTCTGGAATCTTCTCCGCCGCCGTCATCATTTCCGGACTCTTCCCCGCCGACATGTTCGGCGCCATCGTCTTCATGTCGATCGGTCATCTCTTTGTCTAGCCCCATGTCGTTATTCCCTGCCATGTGGACGTCCTCATCATCATCATCGTCTTCACTTATCCACTGAGTATAGCCATCCATGAAACCATTCATCAGCAAGTGCGCCTTCAAAGTGCCATGATCAAAAGGGTCCAAAAGGACTCATTCCTTGCATCTTGCACACGGACATCTAATCCTAGTCCAATTATTTGCATACATGTCCATCACCGCGGATTGCATGTACCGCTCCACCTTCCATCCACTCACCTTCATGACCGACTACACGGTATAACAAGCAAAAGGGTTATAAAATAAATAATGCATGCTTCAAAGTCATATATATAAAATTTTGGCATGACCTTGCCTAAAAATAGGACATATTGAGTTTGCTCGAAATTCACTGAAACGGAAATAAATCGACATTTCGGCAAAACATAAGCAACTCGAGGGCATGTCACTCGCAGAAATCTCTCCATATATATATCCCAAACACACATATTCTCATTCACACACATATTCCCATTCTTGAAATGAACAACTTTTTACTCACCTATATATCTCCCGAGAGAGACCGAGAGCACGCGCGGTTAATTAGATGATGAGAGAGAACGATCGAGAGAGCACGTGTGGTTGGCTAAATAGCTAGCTAGATCTAGTTGTTGGGGAGGAGAGGTGAATCTAGCTAGCTAACTAATGGAGAGGGGTTATGGTGGAGGGGGGCATTAAATGGGGAGAGAAGAGAGGTGTAGGAGAAAGAGAGAGGCCTTTTATGGAGGATGTGCCATTAATGAGGAGAGAAGAGAAGAGAGGTAGGAGGAAGAGAAAGAAGAGCAAAAATGGTGGAGAGGGGGAGGGGGACCCTTCGGGGGCGCTAGTGCAATTTTTTTCGGAGGTGAGTTGGTTCACAAGGTGTCCGCCCCCCCCCCCCCCCCCCCAAACCCCCCCAGCCGCAAGTAGCAGTAGCGCTGCTTAGCAAAAAGTGCTGCTGCTATGGGACTTAGTAGTAGCGCTCTCCTGGAACAACGCTACTACTAAGTGGGGCCCATTAGCAGTAGCGGCGCAGTACAATCAAGCACTGCTACTAAACTGTTAGTAGTAGCGCTTGTTTCTGTACAGCGCTACAACTCCAGCGACCGTCGGTGGCCTAGTCTGGTCCCACATAGTAGTAGCGCGTTTTTGCTTACCAGCGCTACTACTAGAGTTTTACTAGTAGCGCTTTCTAGGAAAAGCGCTACTGCTAAATAGCAGCAGTGGTTACTATTTTATAGCGCTACTACTATGCTACTGTGTATAAGCATTTTCCTAGTAGTGGGTTGTAGGGTAACGCAGCAGAAAACAAAAAATTTCCGACCTACGCACCAGCCCAGGACCACAATGGAGACTGCATACAAGGTTTGATCATTTTCGTTACAGACTCGTAGTGCAGCGAAAGTAGAGTCGATGACGATCGGCGGTGAAGATCCCCGCAGCTAGGATTTACAACCTCCCAACTGCGAGGATGTACTCCCTCGTCTGCCCCTCGGACAGCCCTCCGGGAGGCGGTCGAACAGTCCCCGGACGGTGTCGCGGACAGCCCTTCGGGAGGACCCACAGAACTCGGAACGTCACTTGGACAGCCCTTCGGGAGGCACTCTCGAACAGCCCCTCAGGCACTAAGATTGAAACTACGACCTCCCTACAGAGTTGCACACATACGGTGTCATCTATGCGGCAGGGCTTCGCCGTCCAGAACTAGTTCCCACCGGAACCCAGACAGCCTTTCGGCTCTACGAAACTCTTTTCGTGGGAGGGAGAGAGAAGCCAGATCATTGCATGGCATGAGTATGAGAGCAAGGGATGAGTGTGGAGGGCTGCCCCTCCACCTCTATTTATAGGAAATCCCAAGGGGTAGGGTGTTTTTACAATAAAACCCAAAAGTACATGAATGAAGTCCTTCCACCAAGGGCATAGAAGTGAAACCAAGGAACAAGAGGGGCTCCATGGTGGAGCCTCAAGTGTGGCCGGCCACACCCCTTGGGGGGCCCCAAGAGGGCCTCCCAATCCATCCATGTCATCCCTAGATCTTTTGGGATAAAGCCCAAACAAGTGGCTTTCCAAAAAGTAACCCAAAAAGCACTTTCACTATTCACGACGACATTTTTCAGCGTCCGTTCGAATTGAAAATATTTATGTGGGCTTAGAACATTTCCAGTACCCACCATAATAATTTTCAACGCGTTCTGGAACAATTCCAGTTTAGTGATTTCATCTGCGAAAAGCATCTGAAGCGGTTCCGGCAGCTCCGAAACATTTCCGGTTTTCATCTCGGAAAATTCCCAGAAGTTTCCAGAATGATTCTGGCACCCTCCAAGAATTATCAGGCATGTGCCAAAACCAATTTGACTTAATGGAATACCCCGAAACAACTTTTCAGTTTCACCGGAACTCATCCGGTGACCTCTCTCTGCGGAACTTTTCCGCTGTCCGAAACTTTTTCGGTGATTTTCTCTCTGACTCCCTGTCTAGTATTCAGCAGATAGATGACCCTTAAGCGTGTGACCCTATAGGTTCGGTGAAGTATAGACATGACACGGAACCCTTTCCGATCAATGATCAACATCGGAGCCGTGGACACCCATATTGACCCCTATACCCACACGAATGAATATTCGAGTGAACCTCCAGTTGCCGTGTGCTATTCCTGTTGCTTCGCGATATGTTACAAATACCCGAGGTGAGACATGATGGCATCCCCGTGGGTCAACAACTTGTCCACTATGCCAGTTACCTCGTTACCGGTATTTGTTCTCTTTTCTCGTTACCGTGTTCCGGCATCCCCGTGATCAAATCACAAAGTGTCTGGCCAGACGATGATGGATACCGTAACACCGAGAGGGCCCAGAGATATCTCTCCAATGTCGGAGGAGCAAATCCCAATCTTGAGCTATCAAGTTACTTGACATACTTTTCCATGAACCCGTAAGCCGCCATAATAGCCACCCATTTATAGATGACGTTTGACAAACCCCAAAGTTCATGAAGCAAGCATGAAGAAACTCGATACTCTCATGGTCTAAGGAATCATGCAAACATTAACCATCTCTGTGTTATTAACGATTAACTTGTGACGAATGTATCTCATAGCATAACATCAATTCGGGTCGATTCAACACAAATGTTCAAAGTTGCTGGCATAGACATGCCCATGATCAGGAAAACAGAACCATCATGCAACACTTGAGCTAGTCTTAGAGGCCAGACTAGGAATACATTTTACCGTTTATTATTCCACACATGCATATGAGTCTTCCTCCGAGCCTCGTTTTATTTGTAGACTCGAGAACCATAGCAGTTATAGCATGGAACATAAACCTAATTATGAACAGGGAGATAAATAATAACATTTATTATTGCCTCTAGGGCATATCTCCTACAGACTCCCACTTGCACTAGAGTCAATAATCTAGTTAATGCTAATGCACTTCACACCTGTGACACACCGGTGTAAATATGCTTCGCTTGTGGTACAGCCTGATGTCCAACGGATCTGACGACTTCAGCTCCGTGTGTATCTTTGCATTCCTCGCGTTTTCATGCTTTCACAAAATTCATATTTTGTGTGGACTTGGCTTTGTATATATGTGAATCACAGGTCGAACCTGGATTCCTCAGACTGAGTTATGGAGCAACTACCTGCAGTAGTGTCCCATTGACAAAAGCCATCTTGGAACCATACTAAGTTCATGAGTGAACTATATGATTCAACATCTTCTTTGTCGCTTTTAAAAGCGGCAACATACTTCGCCTCTGTTATAGAATTCGCCACAGTAACTTGTGTGGAACAATTTCCAACTACCGTGCCACCATATTGTGTATTGCACAAAACCCTTAACTTAAATCAAAAATCGCTTGGAGCATGGATGAAGACTGTGTCGATGTAAGCATTTACAACGAACTCTTCATGATCTCCGCTTGCGAGAAAACATGTCATCAGTGCTACTATAGTACTCAATGACCCTTTTTCACTGTTGTCCCATGATCAGTACTTTTGATCACTTTGGTATCTATACTCGCAAAACCTTTGGGAGTATTGGACATATCTGGTTGTGTTACATACCATGGAATACATGATTAATCCAAACACAAGAGTGTGTGGAATCTCCATCATGTATTTTGCTCATCAGTGTTTTGGGACACCAAGTCTTGCAAAAACTCTTTCCATGTGACTTCGGCAAGAATCACTCCTTGACGTTTTTAATGCTAAAAGGTTTTAGCATCTTGTCAATATGTATCTTTGCTCAGCCCCATTAGGTAAATCTATCTCCATAGATCATCATGCCTAATATAAAGGCTATTTAGCCCAAGCACTTCATCGAAAAACTATTTTCAAATGAAGTCCTAATTCGTGTCAAGAAATTTATTTCCAATTAACAATGTGTCAAGCACACAACATTTTTTAGAAATTTTATTATGCTCCCACTTACTTTCTTGAATCATAAGCATCTTTGTTACCCATTGATGAAGTCAAACCCCTTTGACTATTTCATCAAAACATGAAGATTCCAACTCCATTTCGCTCTCTTCTGTCCATTGCTGAAACTCTGAAGTTTGCATACTTACTAGCATCCTCTGGACTGACAAAATACCTTGGACTGTAACACATGCAAGTCCTTGGTTTCATTTCCATCAGATGGAAATCCTATTGTCATCCATGTTTCATATCTCATGATTGAAATATGTATTAATTGCTAGTTCAACCCGAACCGGCTTTAAGCATCGCTACGATGAAACAACCTCATCGTAGTCAACTCCTTGAACTTGTTATTGCAACAAGTCGAGCTTTATGGATAAAACATTTTTATCCGTATCAGTTTTTAAGTTCCATAAATATTCGTTAGACTCTAAGTCTTCCGAAAGGTGCATCAAGGTTTTAATCTTGAATCACTTATATGGAAACTAACTCGGGTTGTATTGGCATTTAGCCAATTCCAGAGTCAGGGCCCATCAACGCTTCCTTGTGTATCGTAGGTATATTGTTGTCTAACAACAATATCTCGTTTGCGCACCTGAGAGGTTTGCATGAGCTTTGCCTACATGGTTCAGCTGCAAGTTCGACCGAAGTCCATACATTTTATTGTAGAGACTTCTGTATCAGTCGCAGTAGGAAATTCCGGAATCACTTCCAAGGTTCCTTTCCTTCGACCTGATGACGAAGATACTGTTTATCTTGTCGAGTTGCATTATTCTCCCACTCACCTTTTTGAAAGAACCATTTTCTTCAAAAAGCATACCGTTCTTTGTGGCAAACCTTTTGCCTTGGCATAGTGAGGGAGGAATACCCAACATTTTGGGATAACCTACAAAGTAGCACTTGTCTGATTTGGAATAGGTTTGTAACCTTTTACACAATCCCCATATTCCAAATGTTAAGAAAATATACAACATGGTTGGGCATACCATACCATGGTGTCATTTCAACAAACCCGATAGAGCTCTTTTCAGTGTAAAAGCCGCAGTCTCCAAAGCATCACTTTTTAAAAGGGATAATGGCAAATTTATTTATGTCATCTTTGATCTTACCATGTGATAAATGGTTCGATTACATCTTCACGGACTTTCCACTTGCAGTGGTGTTCCGGGAGGTGCAAGTTATGAAACCCCTTTCACAACTCATCAGACATTCGCTAAACTTGTAACTCAGATATTCCTTTCTGCAATCGAATTATAGAAACATAATTTTCTTGTTACAATAACTTCTACTTCATATTTCAAAACCTTTTGAATGAATTCAAAAGATCCAGACTTACGTCTCATCAAGTAAATATCCACATATCTACTTGAGTCATTTCTGAAGATAGATAAATCCACTACTTGCAACAACATTTATTGAACTACATACATCAAAATGTATGATGACCAATAAGTTCTTTGCTCGTTCCTTATGGCCTGTGAACGGAATTTCAATCACTTCACTTTTCGGAGGAAAGTTGCAAGTGTCAGATGATTCAAAATCAAACGACTTCAAAATCCATCATAATGGAATTTATCCATGCGGGTTTCTCCAATGTGACCAAATGCAGTGCCACACTTGTGTGATATTCTCTTAGTCTTACGACATTTAGCGTCAGTGTTATGGATGTATCATATTACTATCAATATTCATAACATACATCCCATCTGGATGGAAGCATGGCCCTTCATGTTATTCATAATACTGAACAACAATTATTCTTTTATGAACAACCCTTTTGCAACAACATTGTGCAAGGGGCTAGAGTGTAAAACTCTAAAATGAATTATGAAAGTAAATCCAGAGATAATATATTATTTATCATTATTCATAACATATATCTCATTCTCAATGAAAGTATGACCCTTATGTTATTCAAAACATCGAACATAAAAAGTTCTCTTATGAACAACCTTCTTGCAAGATACCTTATGCAATGGGCTAGAGTTTGTGAAACTCTAAATGAATTATGAAAATAAATACAGACGGTAATACACTGATGGAAGGTATAGTAACATTTACTATGTTCCCTGTGTATACCTAAACGTTATTCCTGGCTAGTCTTTCAGGCCATAGTAGTTCTTACATCGAGTTGCAACAGAATGCAATAGAGCGGGTATCTTTGTGATTAACTCACAATATCCAAGAATTAGTGATTAACATGTTTAACCATAATTCCCAAGAACTATATCTTTGACCAGCCTTCTATACATCAAAAACTTGTATGACAATCATACATGAGCTGGATATTCCAGTCTTTTTTCTTTCTGCCTTTATACTTCTAACAGTTTAACTTTTAGTATTTCTCTTACTCTCAGAAGAAGCATCCAACTCAAGAGTGGTGTTAGCCCCGGACTTCCTAGGCGTGAAAGTTTCACTAACACCCTTCGGACACTTCCTTTCTCTTTAAGTTGTTTGTTTTATTCACCTTTCATCATATGACAGGCGTTCTTCTGGATCCCTCTCTTATCAGTCTAATGCATAGTAAACTCCTTTACTAATAGTTTGCAAACAAACGTTGCTTTGGATATCTCATATCTTTTAGCCTTTGTCTGTCTCTGAAAATGATTTTCAGATTCCATGAATATCACATAACTATCCAGACTTTCGAAGTTCGGGTCTCATGGAAGCAAACATTTTGCACTTTGACCGTAACGGAATTCTAGCTTTTGGATTGAAGGACGAGAGTCACATGATCCATAGCATTAGCGAGAGAATACCGAAAGTATGCGATAGGACAAAGTCCTTCTCAGCACTCTTGAGGACAATCCTCCTATTACGTTACCAACCGTAAAGTTTTAACCAGATATTTAACAACTATTCAATTTTAATAGGGAAGGTGGAAACGCGAGCCATTATTCTACAACTATTTTGCAAATCACACTTTAGACAGTGTTCAAAATTAATTGCACAGAGAATTAAACAAGTTAATTCTAAAGTGCGCTCCCACTCAAATCAATATCTCTCATAATTGATTGTGAATGATTCAAGACCCGAGTTTTGATTGTTTGCCATGATGGTAGAATCACAGATGACAAAAATCTCAACCGGTAGGCCAACTTGCCAATCACATCTCTATGTGACTCTTGTTCATCTTTCGATGCGTGTGTTCCAAGCTCATGACTTTCATGCCTGAACATCAAGACAACCAAGTGATCTCGCTGCGAGGTCTCAACTCACCCGCCTCACACATCCCTAATCGTTCGTACCCATGGTAGCATGTGATACCCCGAAAAGTTAGGTGCCGTGACGGTGGTACATTTGGGAGAACACTAACTACTTGATATTTTTGTGAGAGATCACCCAAATAAAAAGCGACTACCGCGCAATCAAAAAGGGTGCATCATAAGGGATAAACATCTCAGGCAATTCATAATAGCTTGATATGGTATAGCCCCTTCTGACGGAGAAGTCTTGTATTTCTTCGTCTTCGGCATTCGCGTCGGTGTTCACCTTTGCGAAGATTGCCACCACATTGTCGATGCACCAGATAATATTGCTATCTCTATAGCTAATAAAATAAGTGCATTACAAAAGGTTGACATGCAGGTCATTTAAAGTGACAATCATATGGCTCCAGCCATCATGCCGAATCATGACACGCAGGTCATGTTAATCAATTTACATCATATAGTCATCTCATACATAATCAAATTATTATGAGCACTGCTATACCACATCATATGCACATGCAAACCCTCCTGCAAAACCAAGTTAGACGTCTCTAATTGGTTCATACAAAAACTTGTTTTTCGTGGCTTCTAAGGTTTCGAAACAAACCGAAGCTACCAACGTCCATCATCAAGCATGATTATCCAAGTCGCTAGATTAACATTCCGGGGTGTATGAAACACGAGATAATAAAATCTCGAGCCCCATACTGAACTTCATCATACGCATGACCCTAGTGCAGATCATATCTGCATTGCCCTTTCATTTGCGAAATTTCATCTTTCTTTTTAACTACGGTGGAATTCAATGAACTGTTAGCACTTCGTTGATCAATCAGGATCGTGGATTGCCAGAACATTGAAACTCCACCATGCTGTTATCAAGATTAGAAATATGCAAATTCTAGGGAAGCAACAAGAACATCGGGTAACAGATTTCATCTGCTACCCACATAAATAATTTTCAGTAATAGATCTCATCTACTACCTAATAATATTGTGCAACACCCATACATCTCCATGTATTCTAGATCACAACCTGCATCTACGCATAGCACGGCTCATGATGCCACTGTAGGGTAACGCAGCAGAAAACAAAAAATTTCCGACTTACGCACCAGCCCAGGACCACTATGGAGACAGCATACAAGGTTTGATCATTTTCGTTACCGACTCGTAGCGCAGCGGAAGTAGAGTCGATAACGATCGGCAGTGCAGATCCCCGCAGCTAGGATTTACAACCTCCCAACCGCGAGGATGTACTCCCTCATCTGCCCCTCGGACAGCCCTCCGGGAGGCGGTCGAACAGTCCCCGGACGGTGTCGCGGACAGCCCTTCGGGAGGACCCACAGAACTCGGACCGTCACTTGGATAGCCCTTCGGGAGGCACTCTTGAACAGCCCCTCGGGCACTAAGATCGAAACTATGACCTCTCTACAGAGTTGCACACATATGGTGTCATCTATCCGGCAGGGCTTCGCCGTCCAGAACTAGTTCCCACCGGAACCCAGACATCCTTTCGGCTCTACGAAACTCTTTACGTGGGAGGGAGAGAGAAGCCAGATCATTGCATGGCATGAGTATGAGAGCAAGGGATGAGTGTGGAGGGCTGCCCCTCCACCTCTATTTATAGGAAATCCCAAGGGGTAGGGTGGTTTTACAATAAAACCCAAAAGTACATGAATGAAGTCCTTCCACCAAGGGCATAGAAGTGAAACCAAGGAACAAGAGGGGCTCCATGGTGGAGCCCCAAGTGTGGCCGGCCACACCCCTTGGGGGCCCCCCAAGAGGGCCTCCCAATCCATCCATGTCATCCCTAGATCTTTTGGGATAAAGCCCAAACAAGTGGCTTTCCAAAAAGTAACCCAAAAATCACTTTCACTATTCACAATGACATTTTTCAGCGTCCGTTCGAACTGAAAATATTTATGTGGGCTTAGAACATTTCCAGTACCCACCATAATAATTTTCAACGCGTTCTGGAACAATTCTAGTTTAGTGATTTCATCTGCGAAAAGCATCTGAAGCGGTTCCGGCAGCTCCGGAACATTTCCGGTTTTCATCTCGGAAAATTCCCAGAAGTTTCCAGAATGGTTCTGGCACCCTCCAATAATTATCAGGCATGTGCCGAAACCAATTTGACTTAATGGAATACCCTGAAACAACTTTTCAGTTTCACCGGAACTCATCCGTTGACCTCTCTTTGCGGAACTTTTCCGCTGTCCGAAACTTTTTCGGTGTCCGAATTTTTTTCGGTGATTTTCTCTCAGACTCCCTGTCTAGTATTCAGCAGATAGATGACCCTTAAGCATGTGACCCTATAGGTTCGGTGAAGTATAGACATGACACGGAACCCTTTCCGATCAATGATCAACATCGGAGCCGTGGACACCCATATTGACCCCTATACCCACACGAATGAATATTCGAGTGAACCTCCAGTTGCCGTGTACTATTCCTGTTGCTTCGCGATATGTTACAAATAACCAAGGTGAGACATGATGGCATCCCCGTGGGTCAACAACTTGTCCACTATGCCAGTTACCTCGTTACCGGTATTTGTTCTCTTTTCTCGTTACCGTGTTCCGGCATCCCCGTGATCAAATCACAAAGTGTCTGGCCAGACGATGATGGATACCGTAACACCGAGAGGGCCCAGAGATATCTCTCCAACATCGGAGGAGCAAATCCCAATATTGAGCTATCAAGTTACTTGACATACTTTTCCATGAACCCGTAAGCCGCCGTAATAGCCACCCATTTACGGATGACGTTTAACAAACCCCAAAGTTCATGAAGCAAGCATGAAGAAACTCGATACTCTCATGGTCTAAGGAATCATGCAAAAATTAACCATCTCTGTGTTATTAACGATTAACTTGTGACGAATGTATCTCATAGCATAACATCAATTCGGGTCGATTCAACACAAATGTTCTTCTAACATTGTGCCCTCAAAGTTGCTGGCATAGACATGCCCATGATCAGGAAAATAGAACCATCATGCAACACTTGAGCTAGTCTTAGAGGCCAGAATAGGAATACATTTTACCGTTTATTATTCCACACATGCATATGAGTCTTCCTCCGAGCCTCGTTTTATTTGTAGACTTGAGAACCATAGCAGTTATAGCATGGAACATAAACCTAATTATGAACAGGGAGATAAATAATAACATTTATTATTGCCTCTAGGGCATATCTCCTACATGGGCTACAGACCCGCCGCCTGGCGCGCGCTCACTGTAACCACGCTCCGTCTCGTCGGAGTAACGGCGCGTTGACTCTGAGGGGAGAGAAGGACCGGCCGCTGGGAGCCGGTCCGCCACCGAAGCCGCCTTTTTGGGGAGCGCCGTCTTCTGGTTGCTCACGGACAGGTAGGGCCCGCCGCCTGAGGGCCGTACCGACCGCCCGTCGTGGGAGCATGGCCTCTGCTGACGAGGGCTATGTCATGGGCCGCGTGGCCACAGTGAGTGCCTGGCAGAGGGGTGTCTGCTTGGTCAGCCCGCACTGTGGCCACGCTCCTCCGGGATTTTGGGGAACAGTTGGCCCTGTAGGCACGCCCCATCGTAACGTAATGAATGGGTGCAGACTCCGAGGGGAGGAGGGGCCGTCTACTAGGATCTGGCCTCCCCCGAAGACGCCTTCTGAGAGCGCGCCGCCGTCTGGGACCCGGCCTCTTGGACCAGCCGGCCCAAGGAGCCGGCCACGCGTCCGGAAGGTGCGAGGGGCTTTGCTGGCCCCGATGCCTTGAAATGCTATGGGGTGCTGATAAGGCTACCCGTGGTCAATCCCTCCAACAGTAGTCCCCGAAGCTGGTGAGGCGCCGCGGCTCAAGCCGGAGTGCCTCAGCAGTTTCCTACTCTGAAAGGTCTTGGACCCCTTGCTTCGTCCGACTTGGTAGAAGCCGCCTGTCAGGAGCCGGCTGAGGCTGGGCCAGCCGCCTGTTGAATTCGAATAGTCGCCGCGTGTGCCAGGCAACGCGCCTGCCGCCCGTTGCACGCCTGCCATGTGACGCCAGCAGGCCAGGCCGGCCTGCCAGCCCACGCGCGCGACGGGACGTCGCCGCACGCCCGGGCCAACCAATACAGGGCCTTGGCACGCGTGCGGATCCGCTGCGGCCGAGGCGGGCGGTTGCCCTTCCGGGGCCAATTGAAGACGCGCCATGATGACGCGGAAATTACGGGGACGTGCGGGGCGTGGGCGCAGTTAATCCCCATGCCCCCCACGATTTGCCTCTTCGGCTCCGCCGCCGCAGCCGTATAAGTAGGGGAGGGACGGGGGAGCGGCCAAACGTATGCGCTGTGACGACCCCGGCTTAATCGTGTACTAATCATACACGCAAATGCACACGATCAAGCCTAAGGACTCACTTGAAGATATCACAACCCAACTCTAAAACATAAATAAAGTCATACAAGCTTTATATTACTAGCCAGGGCCTTGAGGGCTCGAATACATAGCTCGATGTCATACAAGAGTCAGTGAAAGCATCAGATATCTGGGTACAGATATTACAGAGAAACAGATAGGCCTTTAGAAAGGCGAGGCAAAATAAAATACTACGATCGAAAGGCGTAGGCCTCCTGCCTAGGACCCTCCGAATCCTACTCCTGGTCGTCGGTCGGCTCCTCGTAGAAGTACTCGCCGGGAGGGTAGTAGTAGTAGTCGTAGTCGTCGACAGGGGCAGCTATCTCTGGGGCTCCGTCATCTGGCTGCGACAAGTGGATATGGGGAGAAAAAGAAAATAAAGCAAACATGAGTACTCATCCGAAGTACTCAGCAAGCAAGGATCTACACTACATATGCATCATTTTCAAAGGGAGGCTGTATATGTGGACTGGGCTGCAAAAATGCCAGAATAGAGAGGAAGGCCTAGTCCTATCGAAGACTAGCATCTTCAAGCATCTTCATCAGTCTTGCAGCATTAGACGAGTGCAGATTACTTAATGTAAAGTAGTAGTAGTATCATCAACCTCGCCCAGAGATTCTTCCTCGACTCCCTGCGAGAAAGCAATCCCAGAGCCATACTATCCATTTTATCTCAAGTCACCAGTTCTAGTTGTACCGATCGGGATACAACTCCGAGTGTCCGTTACCGTAGGACAGGCTATCGATAGATTGTTTCTTCCCTGCAGGGGTGCACCAACTTACCCACCACGCTCGCTTATCTCCGGCTGGACACACTTTACTGGGTCATGCCCGGCCTCGGCTAAGCTACACGCTACAACCCGACCTAGGCTTAGAAGAGAGGTCAGCACGCCGGACTAAACCTATGCCCCCAGAGGTCTTGGGCCATCGCCCCGGGAACTCCTGCACGTTACGGGGCCATCGAGAGCAGACCTAGCAACCCCTTATACAAGCGCGGTTGCGTTACCAGTCCAACTCGGCGTACGCCGCTCCTTACTGACGCCAAATAAGCTTCGGCTGATGTATACGACGCGGAACGCCCATACTATGCCCACGTGATAGTTAGTGCTATCAGGCCAGAGGCCCCTCGGATCAAATATCCAAACCGTTAGTGTGTTGATAGTGCGGTAACAAGCAGAGACTCACGAAAGATGTGACCCCGTCGCCCCGTCTTGAGGACTTGCAGCAAGGGCTGGGAATGCCCGGCCACGCCTCGTATTCGTTACTCGGGCACCATCCAGGTGCACCCGACTCCATATCATTCTCATCATAATCTCGTGCGGGTACCCCTCAGGGCCGACCCGTCTTTATCCAGTGTAAAGGCATCCGTGTGGCTACCATATCAAGAAGGAATCCGCGGCATCACCCTCATTGGATTCCCACCTGACGTAAACATCAAGGTGAACTAAAGAGGCATCACCCTCGAGGTCCACACTTGAGCAGTTGCACGACAATGTCGTTATCGGGCTGGTGTAGGAGGAATCACCCTCGCTTACCACGACCGAATAACTAACCTACAAGGTTATCATCAGAAGTGCTGACGAGGTATTACCCTCGGCACCCGATATTAACCTAGTAGTGTCGAGCAGTTAAGGGGGAAGTGACGTGCAATGTCAGGGCCTGGTCTTCGATCTTGTTGATCGGGTCTTCTGAGAATCTAGCGGGGCAGTCGGGATAAAGTAGGGTCTCTGATAGGTCTCTACCTAGCCTATACTAAACACTTTAGGATAACAGGTAGGTATCAACAGCAGGTTAGAATTAAACAGGCTATGCAGCAGATATAGGATAACAGTAGCAGCAGCAACTTCTAATGCAAGCATAAGAGAGAGAAGAGTAGGCGATATCGGAATGCTCAAAAGGGGGGTGCTTGCCTGGTTGCTCGGCGGCAAGGGTCTGATCGTCAGGAGCGTAGTCGACCTCCGGAGCTACGTCGGTCTCGGGAGCTACGTCGACGTCGGGGTCTATCGAGAGAGAAGAGGGGGAAGAAACATATAAATGCATAGCAAACGATGCAATATAGGGCATGCTATGCTAACATGTAGTGCAGGGTTGCCTACAGATGCACCTAAGTCATTTTAGTTACTTTAGGATTAACGCGGGATTTTATTATCCGGTGATTATGCACTATTCATATACCGGATACGGACAGAAAGTTACGGGTTCTCCTACGTAGGGGGTTCTGACATGGAAACAGGCGACACGATCAGATTTGTCTCGTCGTTCTGATCAACTTTCATGTTTTAAGTTTTTCAATCTGAGCTACGGTTTAAAAGTTATGAATTTTTAAAGATTTAGACATTTCTGGAATTTACTCATTTTATCAGAAAAAGAATTATGACATCAGCATGACGTGGGGATGACATCAGCAGTCATCAGAGCTGACCAGAGTCAACCCTGACATGTGGGCCCCACATGTCAGCCTCTGTTGGTTAACAGAGTTTAAACTTAAACTAAATAGTGTTAATTAGGCAGCTGGCCCCACATGTCATAGACTAATTAACTTAACTAATTTATTTTTATTTTTAAAACATTTCAGTTAATTAAAAGGGCGGTGGGGCCCGCGTGTCAGTGGCATAGTGGGCGCCTAGTCAGCAGAGTTGACTGAGTGAACTCAGTCAACTAGGCCCCTCGGGCCCGCTGGCAGCGACCCAGGGGTGGACCCCAGGTGCGACACATCAGCGGCGACCAGCGGCTCAACGCCGGCGACGCCAAAACGCGGCGGAGGCACGGGCGCGCGTCGGATTTCGCCGTCCGGTGGCCATTTGGCTCGGGGCTGAGTGTGTTTGAACGAGGCGACGAAACCGCATCCAACCGTGGTGGTGGCGCGGGCTGGCGTGGCCGGAATCATCGCCGGCGACGAGCTAAAGCGGCGGCGGCTTAGGGTGGCGATGAGAACGGCGATGCCGTGCGCTACGGCCCGAACGAAAGGTGCAGGGGCTATCTACGGGAGCAGGCGAACTCGTTGGACATTACTACGCGGCCGAGGGATCACCAGAGCCATGCCGGCGACGAGCTCGCGCGGCGTCACGTTCGGCCACGGTGAAGGAAGTGGCTAGTAGGTGCGCGAGGGAGAACAAAGAGATGGGAGAGGATTAGGGGCTCACCCTACGGCACGCACGGTGGCCCTCGAAGGTTTAGTAGCAGCAGGACGGCGGGGTTCATTAAGGCGCGCCGGTGATCCGAGGAAGAAGACGAGGTCGTTGCGCTCGATGCAGGGGGTCCTGGCTCCTCCAAGTGACACCAGTCGATGCAGCGGTCGACGGCGGAGATGATGGACACGGCGGAGCGGCGAACGGGGCTTGGTGGCTGCGAGGAGGTGCAAGGCGCGGCGGCGACCGCGTCAGCCTCGACAGATCTGAAAGGGGAAGAAGGGCGGAGCGAGGAAGAGAGGGGGGAGAGTGAGTGGAGGAGGACCAGGGGGACGGCCCGTGGTCGTCCTTATCCCCTGGCGGCGTCGGTGGCGCCTGCGTGTCGACGAACGGCCGGCGTGCGCCGGCGCAGCCATGGAGGGGATGACACGCGAGGGAGAGAGAAGAAGATGGGCCAGCTGGGCCGATTTCGGGGCACTGTGCACTTAGGCCCAGTGCACAGTGCCTCGTTTTATTTTTATTTTCTGCTTCTGCCTTTTTCTTTTTACAGAGTAGGTTTTGAATTATTTTGAGCATTCAAATGTAGTAGCAAAAATGTGAAACGTGGTCACACATGTGCATTGCAATTTCCAACACTGCCTCAAGAAGTTTGGGGCATTTTTGAAAACCATTTGAATTTATTCAAAAATGATTTGGGCATTTTAAATGCTGATTGGGCTCTGTTAAAATACTTAGGCCCTTCTGTGGTAGATGATGATGTTGTGTTCCTTAACAACAATTAGTTTTAGATTATTTGCTATAATGTGAACATTTTTCCCACAAGTTTTGAGCAACTTCATATTTCACTTTTGTATTTGAGTTGATTTTCAGGATAGAGTTTGAATTGAATAATTAACCAAAGTGATTAAGCACTGCAAATGGAGATGACTTGGCATACTTAACAGAGTGTCACAGTGGCTATTACACAGGGGGGTGTTACAAATTGTCCTCCTCTAAAAGAAATTCTCGTCCCGAGAATTTAGGAGGTAGAAGGAAAAAGGTCGCGATATTCTTCCCGAAGATGATCCTCGCGTTCCCAAGTGGCTTCATCTTCAGTGTGATTCGACCACTGCACTTTCAGGAACTTGGTCGTCTTCTGACAAGTTCGACGTTCAGCTTCGTTGAGGATGCGGATCGGATGCTCCTTATAAGAAAGATCATCTTACAATTCGAGCATTTCATGATCCACTGCTTGGTGAGGAGATTCCTTGAAGCAACGACGAAGTTGTGATACATGGAATACGTCGTGGATATGAGAGAATTGCGGCAGCAACTCCAATTTATAAGCCACCTATCCACGTCTAGCAACGATGCGAAAGGGGCCGATGTAGCGTGGAGCTAGCTTGCCCTTGATTCCGAAACGACGGGTGCCCTTCATAGGAGTGACATGAAGATAAGCTTGATCACCTGGTTGATAGGTCAAGCCCCATCATTTGCGATCATAGTTGCTCTTCTGGTGGTCCTGAGCCGCCTTGAGATTTTCTCGGACAATTCTGACTTGTTCTTCGGCGTGTTGAATAATGTCCGGTCCCACAAGTGGTCGTTCCCAGTTTCTGACCAATTCAGAGGGGTTCGACACTTTCGTCCATATAGCACTTCGAAGGGGGCCATTTTCAAGCTGGCTTGATAGATGTTATTATAAGAGAATTCGGCAAACGGGAGAGATTCTTCCCACTTCTTACCGAACGATATAACACAAGCCCGTAGCATATCTTCAAGTACTTGATTTACTCGCTCGACTTGGCCTTGGGATTGTGGATGATATGCTGAACTCCATGTAATGTGAGTTCCCATAGCTTCTTGGAAACTTTCCCAGAACTTGGACGTGAAAAGTCCACCACGGTCCGAACTGATCTCCTTCGGAATACCGTGGAGTGAAATGATTCTGGAGATATACAGCTCTGCTAACTGACTAGCAGTGATAGTCTCCTTGACATGTAGAAAATGTGCAACCTTGGAAAGTTGGTCGACGACGACAAGAATAGCATCGTGACCCTTCTGAGACTTGGGAAGACTAGTAATGAAATCCATTTGAACCTTATCCCATTTCCACAAAGGAATAGGAAGTGGTTGAAGAATTCCAGCAGGCTTCTGATGTTCTACTTTCATGTGACGGCAAACATCACATTCAGCAACATATCGAGCAATGTCCTGCTTCATTCGGGACCACCAGTACCTTTGACGAAGATCGCGATACATCTTGGTGCTACCCGGATGGATAGACAGCGGTGTATCATGAGCCTCTTTCATGACCTTGTCAGTCATAAGCTCGAAGCGAGGTACTACAATGCGGTCTCTGAAATACAAGGTTCCATCCTCAGCAATCGAGAAATCCCTGTACTTCTCGAGGTGAAGCTCTTTCTTCATCAGATCTACTTCAGCATCTTTGGCTTGCGCAATCTTTACAGCCTTCTCAAGATCTAGCTGTACCACAAGGTTATTAAGATAACCCTGCGGAATGATACAGACGTTCAGCTTGCGCAATTCTTCATATAGCTGTGGTTGAACTTGCTTTACCATGAGGTTGTTGCAATAGGACTTGCGGCTCAAGGCATCAGCCATCACATTAGCCTTGCCAGGGGTATAATAAATACCACAGTCATAGTCCGTGATTGTTTCCAACCATCGTTGTTGACGGAGATTAAGATCCGGTTGGGTGAACAAATACTTCAGATTCTGGTGATCGGTATAAATCTCACACCGATTACCAAGGAGGTAGTGTCGCCACTGCTTCAAAGCATAGATTATAGCAGCGAGTTCGAGATCATGCACTGGATAGTTCTCTTCATGTGGACGCAATTGTCGTGAGGCATATGCAATTACTTTTCGTTCTTGCATTAAGATACAGCCTAATCCCTGACGAGAGGCGTCACAATATATCACAAAATCCTTGCGAGAATCGGGAGGAGAAAGCACTAGAGCAGAAGTAAGCTTGTCCTTGAGGGTCTGAAAACTCTCTTGACATTTGTCTGTCCACTCAAACTTAACGCCTTTGTGGAGCAGGTTAGTCAGGGGCTTGGCGATCTTGGAAAAGTTTTCGACAAATCGACGGCAATAACTTGCAAGGCCGAGAAAACTTCGGACTTGCTTGGCATTCTTCGGAGGAGTCCAGTCAAGGATAGCCTGAACACGCTCCGGGTTAACTGCAATACCGTCCTTGGAAATCACATCTCCAAGGTAGGTCACTTCAGAAAGTCAGAATTCGCATTTGGAGTACTTGGCATACAACTTATGTTCTCGAAGCCTCTCCAGAACAAGACGAAGATGTTCAGCATGTTCCTCCTTATTCTTCGAATAGACCAGAATATCATCCAGACATACCACGATGAACTTGTCAAGGTAATCCATGAATATATAATTCATCAGACGGGAGAAAGTAGCTGGAGCATTCGTTAGGCCAAACGACATGACGGTGTATTCATAGGAGCCATAGCGAGTAACGAAGGCGGTCTTCGGAATATCCTCTTCACGGACACGGATCCGGTGATAACCCAACCTCAAGTCGAGTTTAGAGAACACCGATGATCCAGCGAGTTGATCATATAAATCATTAATCCGAGGAAGCGGATATTTATTCTGAATGGTTGAGTGGTTGATAGGACGATAATCTTGGACCAACCTATTCGTACCATCTTTCTTCTTGACAAAGGGAGAAGGTGCTCCCCAGGCAGAGGAACTGGGACGGATGAAGCCTTTCTTAAGAGACTTATCGATTTCTTCCTTTAGCTCGAGAAGGTGGTGCGGAGGCATCTTGTAAGGACGCTTCGCAATAGGAGTGGTGCCAGGCTTCAAATCGATAACAAATTCGACAGCCCTAGCAGGGGGTATTCCTGGAAGTTCTTCTGGAAAAACATCCTGGAATTCGTAGACAACTAGAACGTTTTCGATCCCCTCAAGCGGAGAAGCGTTTAACGCATTCAAAGCATAAATCTGGGCCTCGGCGTTCTGAGTGATATGAACACGGTAATTCACTAACTCATCTGAGGGATGAAGGAGGTGCACAGCTTTATTGGCACAATTGATTGAGGCATAGTGAGCCTTCAACCAATCCATTCCCAATATAAGGTCAATTTTGGAAGACTTCAAGATAATGGGAGACGCGTGGAACTCCAATCCTTCGATTTCAATGGGAACATTATAACTAACCACGGAGGTTCGACATCTACCCGCGGGAGTATGTACCACTAAAGGTGTGTTCATGTACTCACACTTAATGTCATGCATGTGTGCAAAATGCTCTGACATGAATGAATGAGATGCTCCTGAATCAAATAAAACAGAAGCTGGTGCTGAATTAACAAGTAGTGTACCCATGACTGTAGCTGGTTGGTCTGGGTCTTCACTCATGTTGACATGATAGGCCTGCCCACGACCATAAGAAGGTCTGGCATTGTTGTTACGCTGCTGAGGAATTCCACGACCATTACCACGGCTAGCAGAAGGAAGAGCTAGCTGATTCTGACCCTGAGAACAGTCTCTGGCATAGTGACCTGGCTGGCCACACTTGAAGCAGAGTCCACTGTCTGGACATGGTGCAGGAGCTCTAGGTGGTGGAGCTCGAAGAGGCTGCCTCGGTGGTGGAGGAGGCAGACGAGGTGTAGCATAAGCAGGCCTATACACTGGAGCTGCTGGACGATACATACTCTATGGAATCCAAATACGGCACTTCTGGGAAGACGAGCCCGAAGATGAGCCCGCTTCACGAGTGTGTCTGGTCGCTTCCATGTGCTTCTTTAGACCAGTCTCGACCATGATGGCCTTGTTCACCAAGGTGGCAAAGTCGGGATAGTCTTGGATGAGCAGGGCTAGCTGAATGTCATGGTGTAGCCCTTCACGGAACTTCTCCTGCCTACGAGCATCAGTGGGGATGCCTTCTTCCGCGTAGCGAGACAAGTCAAGGAACTCTCGCTGGTAGACCTCCACAGTCTTGCTGCCTTGAACAAGGTTGCGGAACTCAGCCTTCTTGCGTGCTATAACTGCTTGAGGAATATAGCGGGCGTGAAAAGCAGTCTTGAACTCCACCCAGGTGACGACAGTCCCAGGAGGTAGGTGTTGGGTAACGCAGTAGAAAACAAAAAATTTCCGACCTACGCACCAGCCCAGGACCACTATGGAGACTGCATACAAGGTTTGATCATTTTCGTTACCGACTCGTAGCGCAGCGGAAGTAGAGTCGATGACGATCGTCGGTGCAGATCCCCGCAGCTAGGATTTACAACCTCCCAACCGCGAGGATGTACTCCCTCATCCGCCACTCGGACAGCCCTCCGGGAGGCGGTCGGACAGTCCCCCGGACGGTGTCGTGGACAGCCCTTCGGGAGGACTCACAGAACTCGGACCGTCACTCGGACAGCCCTTCGGGAGGACACTCGAACAGCCCCTCGGGCAAAAGGACG